>JBAMBL010001303.1:0-729789 GCA_037043405.1 Drosophila subquinaria | reverse complement strand
TAGTAGTAACTTTTAGTTCTATTAGTCCACATTTTCCATTTAACATTTTTTTAAACTGCACCTATGCTTAGCTGGGCATTTAAATTGTTTACATGTTTTTACCATAGCCGTAATTATATTTTATATTTATTTAAAACTGCTTTCTTTTCTTCTGAGAATTAAGAATGTTTTTTCTGCAACATTGTTTACTTGAAGATCATAAATATTTTCCATGAGATACTTTGCCTTATCTAATGTAGAGATGAATTCGTTCAACATTTGCAATACGCTTAAAATAATAATCTTGAAGAAATTCATCTAAATTCTGCAAATAAATATTAACTGGTTAAATATGAAGATTACAATTTGTGAGTTAGCTGAGGAATCTAGATTTTATATGACATTAATTAATTCGTTTTATTAGGAAATATGTGTAATTCTGAATTAAATATTTCTCTATCTATAGGGTATCTTTTAACCCACCAACTTCTATACCCCTTGTTTTCACTGCGTCTGCTGCATATATGTACATACAATTCCCAGCGTTCACTCTACAACAAATCGCATAAACTTTTACTATGCTCGCAGTTATTTTGACACTCTGACACCAAAAAGAAAGAACAAAAATTAAAGACAACAAACTAAAAATGATTTTAAAAATAAATCATTTGTCGGCTGGCGAGGCGGCACGCGAATGTAATTTGAATTTGTTGGCCAAGTCAGCGAACATTTGCCGCACGGCCTGTTTTATAGACTTTGCCAACTGACAGATAGACCCTGTTAGACCCTGTTGTTGTTGTTGTTGCTGTGATCCTTAACGGCATCGGCTAATTGAGTCCACATAATAACGCTGTCAAACGGGCAACACTCTGGAGTGGCATACTAAGTACACATGGCAATCTTCATCATCATCTGCATCTGCATTTGCATCTTGAACTTCATCATGGATCTGCTTCCATCTCTTAGTTTCCATCTATCTATCTGCTTATTTTGCACATTGTTGTTCTATTTGTGTTTCGCATTCCATTTCACTGAGCAGAAAACAACAACAAGGAGGGAGAACAATTAACTGGGATCCTCCCATCCCTTCCCCATCATCACAATGGGCGGGCGGTACTTAGGCGCTGGAAAATATGCATTTTTTATGGTACATGTCATTCGGCTGTTGCCGTTGTGGCATTGGTGGCATTATGATGGCCCTGTGGCGATGTGGAGTGGGCCGTGTGGGCCGTGTGGCGCCATTGCCGTTGAGCTCCACTTGGGACAGTTCAGTAATCATCGACATGGAATTTCATGCACGACTCTCATTTGAGAATTTCAAATTCTACAGCATTAAACTAAAGATCTTTTTCTTTCGGCTTTATTCATTTTACGATCGATTTTAAGAACTTTACCTGCGATTTAATTTGGGTTAAGATTTTTACGGAATTCCTAAATAGATTTTTAAGGTATTCTGGGATTCTTAAGTACCTCATTACGTGTCTGTTTATACTCGAATAATTGTCTTCTTAAAATTTCAATGTTTGCCAAAAACTATAAAGAGCCGACATGGATTTCGCAATCTTAATGTCGCGCCTGTCGGATCGAATGATACGTTGTCTATTCTCCCTTTTCCCCTAGCGTCTTCCTCGCCGACTCACGTCAAATCTCTGGGATTTCCGTGGTAATGGGAGTGTCTTCTAATGCACTGCGGCCACAAGATTAGAAGGCAGATGTTGAAATAATCGAAATGAATCTGTTTACACGTCCAAATTAATTGAAAAACGCGTGCTGCAGCGCCATTTAATTGAAATTGAAATGAAGGCTGAAATAAAAGCAAAAGAAATACAATGCCATCGGCGAGTTCGAGTTCAAAGCGACCCCTCTCCTCCCCGGGGAGGGAGTGTAGATGCCTCCCCTCGTGCTTGATGGTGTTGATGTGTCCGTGTTGTTGCCTCCGCCTGTTGCAGTTGCTGATGATGATAAAATATTCGTGCAAAATGTCGAGCGCATCTCTCAATGAAATAACCAAATTCTCTGTGAGATTTGTGGGAAGTGGAAAGCAAGTGGAGTCGATATGGATGTGCTTAAGTGCGCCAATCAATCACTTCAATCTTGCACTCTTTCCATAATCGTATAAATCAAGGGATTTTAAGTACACTCTATATTACAATTATTTCAAGTGAATCGCTAAATGAAATGACCTGTGGAGAGTATTTAAATTTTTGTTCATTAAATATGCAACAAATAACTTCAGTATAGCACTTGAAATTAAGCAAAAATGTACTCTTTATTTCTACCTACTTCTTTTGAAAATTTCATTATGATCGGATAATAAACACAGATATTTTTGTAGAAATTAAATTTTTTTCTATAGAAAGAATAATTTACGCTGGCGCCACCTAGCGGCTGTCACTTGTAAGGTAATTGCTTATGTAAAATTGACTTTACGGTTCTCCAATGCAATGTGTCCTATAGTTTAGAACAGCGGTGGGCATGAAATCGGAATTCGGGAGCAGCCGTTGGCTCCCGGAGCCACTGCGTGCCCACCGCTGGTCTGGCACACTCCTAAGCCGCATTCTTGTCTGATAAAACTAACCAGAACCGTTTTCTTTTTACAGACACCCTGGAAATCGAACCTGAGCAGCTCTTACAAGCCGAGCAGCTCTGCGGTAAGTCGCATCTTAATCATTCCCAGTTAGGATCTCAACTTAATACCAACTTTATTTGCAGTATACGTTGGGTGGCGACCTCGGAAATGGCTCCACTTCGCGCTACACATCACTGGCCACACCCACTGCCTACAGACCATCGTTTTCCGGTGGAACCTATCGAATCAAACGGGATCCTCCAGCTCCAGCACCTGTGACCAGCTATGTGAGTCGCTATGGCAGCACAGCCAAGACAGATGCCAAGGAGGCAACCAGTTCCAGTGACAGGAGCAGCCCCATCAAGCGGTACACGGGCACAACCAGCAAGCTGGGCAAGTATGGCAGATCTAGGGATCCCAGTCCTGTGGCACTGGAGCACACGAATCGCGGCAAGTCAAAGTCAAGGGATCCCAGTCCCGTGATGGACAGCGCGAGGAGTAAACTGGGAGGTGGCTCCTCCTATCGCAGCAGTACCCCAAGGAGTGCCTATGGCAATCGATATGGATCGGGAGCGAGGCCAAGTGCGAGCACCATGCTGGACAAGTCCATTTCTTACTTAACCACCAGTGATTTCCACGCGAGGACCGCGAGTCGAGCGAGGGCGAGCAGGGAGAAGGAGCTGGAGGAACAGCAACCACCGGAGGTGGCAGTGGAAGCCCCCAGAGAATCTTCAAAGGAAGAGGAGGTCCCACAGGAGCAGCAGGAAAAGCAGCTGGAAGATCCGCAAGAGGAAACATTTATATCCGTTGCCGTGGTGACCAGAGCCACCTCCCCAACTCCACCAGGAAGCACCACAGTTCAGAGAACCCGACGCATCGACATAGCCAAGACCATTGAGAAGACCATTCAACGATCGACGAAGCCTCGACAGATGCTGGAGAAGGATATCCAGTCGGATCGGCTGGACGACTCCACAAGGTATCTGCGCTACAGCGCCGGCAGCAGCAGCATCAGCTCCAACTACAGTTCGCACAGGGATCGCATCAGCAGCCTGCGTTACAATGCGAGTCCCTCGGCCAACAGTCCTTCCCCCAAGTCGAGTTCACCCAGCGTTGAGTCCAAGGAGTCGCCGAGCTCCCCAAGCAAAAGTAATGCCACGTCCGCCTCGGCGAGCGTTGCCAGCTCCAAGAGCAGCAGCAAGTCCAAGTTGTCGCCCCCGAAGGCGGTGCGTCTCAATTCTCGGCAATCCTCGGTGGAGAATTTGGTTAACAAGCCGCCGGCAGCTCCGGTCAAGGCGGAATCTCCCACAAAGACCTGCAGCTCCAACTCGGGCAGCTCCTTGGCCAAATGGCCCTGGCCCAACAAGGACTTCCGCAAGAGCTCCCTGAATGTGGGACCCACAGATCGTCCTCGAAAATCGCGCACGCCCAGCAGTGGAGGCGAATCGGAAGAAGCAGTGGGAAACGGAACTGGAGGAGGTGGAGGGCAGCTGGAACGTTCGCCGAGTGGCGGCAGCGAGGCTAGCGTTGCCTCCGCCAGTTCGGTCAGAAAGGGAGCCAAGTTAACAAACGGCAAAACATCCACGAGTCGCCAGCTAAAAGCTCACAAATCATGTGCTCCAAGTAATGGTACTGCCAGTTCGACAACGTCTTCCGCATCCGCCTCTGCCTCCGCATCCGCTTCCTCGTCGGACAGCGAGCAGCGCGGGAAAACGGCCAAAAAACAGAGCAAGAAAAAGTCACCGGCCAACGGCGGACAGCAGAAAGAGAAGGCAGCGAAGGTCGTTCCCAAGCAGACAGGTGACTGCGATTCGGATGAGCTGCGGCAATCAACAATGGGACACCAAAATAGCCACAAGTCTGTCACTGAATCACCTTCTGTCGCGGCAGTCGGACAGTCGCCGTCGACATCGCCAACGCAGTCGCAGTCGGCGTCGCAGTCAGCGTCGCGTCTGCAGAAACTTTCAGCGGTATCGAATTTTTTTGCCACTCGTCAGCAAGATGAAAATAGTGAACCGATCTTTATCGAAAGCTCCGAGAGCGCTGGGGAGACGGATGCGCCGCCCTCGATGATCAGTCTATCGCAAGACACTCGAACGAACGAACTAACGACGCCAACAACGGCAAGTGGCGAAGTGAAGAATCCTTCGCAGACAACGACAACGATCACAACAACAACAACGACATCGACAACAACAGGCTCATTGAGTTCCACCACACACTGTCCCAGGGAGACAACGTCGCAGCACAAGAAGGAAACGCTCAATACGGAGAGTCTGACGAGCGAAGTGAATCCCTCGCTGGAACAGGAGGATTTGGAGGAGCCCAGTTGGTGGCAGGACACCAGTTTGCAGATCAACACGGCTTCAGCGCTCGACTACAACAATCGTGCCGAGATGCCTTTCCGACTAAGGCACATTGATTCCGGGGATGAGCAGGCCTGGTGGCTGCGCCAGGATGAAACTGGGGACGAGGACGACACCCTCGCGGAGGAGACGCTTAATCCGCTGGACGACGAACAGGATGCGAGTGCGGCAACTGAGCCGCAGGCGGAGCACAGCAAGACAGCGGGCTGGTGGAGCAGCAGCCACAACGAAAACGATAACGATAAACTAAATCAAATGGAATATCACAACGAAAACCAATCACAGCAAAGCAATGGATTTGGGCCAGAAACCGAGGAGGATCACAGCCAGGAGGCCAAGCCAATGCCAAGGAGTCGCATCTCGCCAGAGCACGATGCCTGGTGGCTGGAGGAGGACCAACAGCCGTCGCAGGAGATCACACAGAATGGCTTCCATGAGGAGCCCCACGTGGAGGTGACTCTCAAGCTGCCCAGCAGCGAGCGCAGCTCGAAGAGCAGTCAGCAGAAGTCCGCCAACTCGGCAGATGCCTCCCAGCATTGGTGGCTCTCCGGACCCGCCAAAAAGCTCTTCAATGTGCAGCGCGTGGAGTCCGGAGAACGTGCCTGGTGGCAGGAGAAGGAGACGGAGCCACCACCGCCGCCGCCGCCAGTGAAGCCACCAACGCCTCCGCCCCGCATCATCAAGCACTGGGAGTCGGGGGAGCGTGCCTGGTGGATGCAGGACGAGGATCGGAGGCCAGGACAAAGCAACGGCGAGGAGCTGTTGGCGGTACCGGCGCCTGCACCCGACGAGGTCGATCTGCACAACGGCCGGATGCTGGATGCACCTTCCGAGCTGAGCAGCTCCTTTAACTTCGCCTACTCGGTGCGTCCGCCGCCTTTGGGACAGTGCGCCAGTCCCGTGCCGCCCGAGTCCGAGTCCGAGCAGCGACAGCTCTGCGCATCGCCCTACGATAACATTCCAATGTCAAAAGTTCAAATGGCAGCGGCGCAGTTGCAGCTGCAGTCGCCGCAGTCGCCATCGCCGCCGCAGTCGCAGTCGACGTCAGCGCCCCGTTACTCGTACGCCTCTCAGGCGGGACGCGTGGGCGATAAGCTTTTTATTTCGCGTCATCAAAACATCGATGAGCTTTTGGGTGGCGCATGCCGCCCCCTCAGTCCGCTCTTCTACAGCGGTGCCATGGAGAGCGAAGCGACGTCGACGCTGCCGCCCGCCAGCAAGAACATATTTCTGCTCGAAGAGATTACGCCGGATCAGGTGCGCATTCACGACAGCACCGCTCAGTTGCCGGTCATACAGCGCATGCAGCGGTGAGTAGCCGAAAAAGCTTGCAGAGAGCAAGAGAGCGCAAGAACGAGAGCCAGTGCTTTCGTTTGTTGTGTGGTGAGTTTCTTCAACATGTGGTTGTAATGGCTCGCTCTCTCTCTCTTTTGATCTTGCAGAGACGTGGAATGGCTAGAGAATGGCAACAGCAGCAATTTTTATGAGCAGCAACAACAGCAGCCGCAACAGCGCAGGGTAAGTGGCATTCTCTCTCTCTCTCTCTCTCTTCCTCCCACAATCTTTTATTCGCTCTCCAACACACCCTCAACATATTGCACCAATTTTTTTTTGGCAACCTGCCCGGCTTGTTACGTTATCGACTGATCGTCGCCAAAGACGCCCACGCATGTGTTTATTTACAAATATGTATGTGCATACTCTAATTAGAGCAGAGTATGCAACATTTATTGTTATGTTTGTAGCAGTATTACATCATCACATTTGTATCTAGTGTCAGCAAGAATTCCAAAGTTTACTTAATACATTTATATCTCACGTATACAAGTAGTTCCTGCATGGACCACTCTCTGTTCACACTTCAGGTAAGCCTCACTGTAGAATATCGCTTACATGCAGCTGCAGTTTTAAGCCTAAAAAATATCTGTGAAATATCTGATATGAAGTGTGGTATGTGTGATATGCCAAAGGGCAAGACAATACAGAACCAGGCACACACCTTTATGGCTCGTATCCAAGCTAAGATCTTTCTCGGAGTCGCTCTTGAGTGACAGCTCTCAAGTGTGGCCCTGTGACTCACAAAGCGCAGTACCAAATGCGGAAGAGTTGAAAATATTATCTTAATTACATGCAGTCAGGCAGCGACTTTTCGATGTCGAGCTCGAATTTCGGATACAGAATTGCATTTGGCTTCATTTCTTTCTTCGTTCTTCGCTCCAGTTTCCAGGCGGCGACTTTCAGTTGCGATTTGCAAAGGGAATGAGAGTATATGGGTCATAAAGCAATTAACATGCACGTTAAGCTAAATCAAGTGAGCGAAGAGCAGAGCTTTAACTGTAAAGCCGACAAAGGTTAGCGCCTGCGTCGACAGCGATGTCAACAGCGGCAGCAGCTCATTAAGTTTGCGTTCAAAACAAAAGCACAAACAACAAAATAAAAGGAAAATAAAGAAATGACTCTTAACGATTGCAAATATTTATTTTGTTTACTTTCTTGAACAATTGTTGACTTTGTGCAGCCAATGCGACCATAAAAAGCCGTCGTCGTCGAACATAAAAAGAAAATTGAAAGTGCATTCAACTCACAGAATCAGAATCGGATCTTAACTCTGAATCCGAATCTGAATCGGACTGCTGCCTTCCTTGATTAGTCACACAAATCATAGACCCCGAAATAGCAGCTGGCATTGATGCGTGAAAACAAAAACCCAAATTACATTATAAAATACAAAACACATTTTGTTTCAGCTTTTGGCGCAGCTGCCTCAGTGCCATTTACTAATATATGCACAGCTATCTGTACATTTTCGTGTGTAAATACGCAATTGTCTCTTTTAATGACATCAACAGCCACAAAACTTGTCGCTCTGTCCCAACAGTGACTCATTTTTCCCATTACGTGTGAGCTTCTTTCGATGCTGATACCCAAGGCAATACATTTATTGACCCAAAGTGCGAGTACTACTCTATATTATCAGTCATGAAAAAAACCAAAACATTGTTTATATACAATTAACATATCTCCATGTATGACGCTTGTTTTCCATGTGAATAAACAAACGAGTGTGAACATATTCACTAAATATTCTCATATAAATTTGTGCAGAATTTCATAAAAAGAATTTAAGTTAAAATTGTAAAAGTCCTTTAATTTGTAAATTAAAGTAAAGTTTTTGGATTATTTTTCAGAGAAATTAAATTTTGTTTTCTTAGTTGTTTTGAATAAGCTAAAAAATAAAATAAAAATCAATTCGTATTTAAATTTTATAATTTTTCAAAACAATAACTTTACCAACTGTGTATCAGCTAAACAATTCGCGTTAAGATTATTCGAACTTAATTACGTAACAATTTAGTTGCGTATCGTATTTGCGCCCCTTAGCTACAATACGTAGTGCACTAATATCGAAGCACGCCCCCTTCCTAAATCGCAACACATAATCAAAGCCATAAGCACGCACACCCACAAAAGTAATGTACACCCAATTGGGTGTACACACACACATACTGCACTCATATATAAACATAACTTAAATAGCCAAAGCCAGCCAAATGTCCAGCTAATGATAGGCTAACGCTCAATCAACGATAAAACTAAATTGTGGCACACGCGCCTCTGAGGCTGAGGCTGAGACAGCGGCAGCAGCAGCAGCAGCGGCTGAGCTATTTATAGGTTTGGTATGAGTGCGAATGCGAGTGCTGGTACTGCTATCAGTTGCAGTCGCAGTGCACGTTCAATTAAAAATAAAGAAAATAGCAATGCGCAACAACAACATGTTGCAGAAGGTGCAGCGAACGCTAACTCACCTGACGACAATACACACGCACGCACACATACACACACACACACGCAGAGAGACATGCAGTCTGAAATTCACCACGGGCTCGCCGTTGAGCGTTCCAACCTGCCTCAAGTGGCCTTACGTCACGTAAGTGTTAGCGTCGCCGTCATCTATGTATTGTACCTTTGGCTAGCCACCTTACGTTGTCTTTTTCTCGCTCTCAACTTGTGCTTCTTCGTGCACGTTTGACGCTGTCGTCTTAGTCTGCGCCATGAAGTAACAACAAAAGGAGGTCTCGTCGGCAAAAAGCTCTCCCTTGACTATACTAACAATAAGTGCGAGTGAAAAGGCTCATCGTAGTGAGTCGTAGTGAGTGTGAGTGAGACGACAATACCTTTCACGTCAACAAGCAAGCACGCACTGAAGCATGAAGGGAGAAAAACCGAACGATTTGACAGCCGACGAGACCTCCTTTTGTTGTTACTTCATGGTCTGCGCAGTGTGTGTGTTGTTGTTTTTGTTGTTGCTTTGACGCTTTTTGTGCTTCGCGAGGCTCACAAGCCGCACGACAAATTTTGTGGCTTTCAGTTGCTGTCCGAACGCGCTCAAGTTTGGACGTACGTTTCGTTGATTCGGGAACGTTAAATAGTAACGGAAAAGTCAGCTGCCGCTCAGCTGCGCGCGTCGCGCTCTCGCCTGTGTTTTGTGTGTGTTTCCTTGTTGTTGTTGGCAACGTTTATAATATTTAAACTGAGTTAGTTGCTACAAAAATTGGTAATTACCCGTGTGAATGCTCAAAGATAAAAGCAAGGCAAAAACCGTCGAATTGTGTGCAAAATATAAAACGAAAATAAATAATTAATTTATATGTGTGCAAATTGGCAACGATTTCAGTAAGCACTGTTAAATGGACAACATTAGCAGACAAAATGTTAAATTGCAATTTATTTCATTATTGATTTTTTGCGTGTCACTGTGTCAGTGTCAATAGACAAAGCGTCAGCGAATAATTTCATAAGTTTAAAGACTTTATAATGTTCAATTACTTTTCTATGTGGGCGCCACTTGAATCTCCGTCTCTTTTTGGCTCAAACTCAGTGTCAAAAGTTCTTCAACAATAATAACTGGAAAAAAAAAGAAGCAAAAAAAAAAAAATAAACAGCTGTCATCGATTTTAGTTGTTTTGTCTGCGCTTCCTCTTTGTCAACTGTTTCGCCTTGTTATCATATGCGCTCCTGGGCTCCATCGCGCTCTCTCTCTCACTCCTTCTATTGAATATCTGTCGCCCTTTGCTTGTTCGTTCTTCGATTCCAGCTGCCGTGGAGTTGATCAGAAGAGAGGGAGCAGGAGGAGAAGAGAACTCTCATACTAGCAAATAGTGACACTAAAAATTGAAATAAACAGGCAAACGAATATCCCAAAACCGGAATTGTGCAAATAAATCTCGATATACTATAAGAAACGACTGTGGACTGTAAGTTGTGCCTTCATCTTCGTTTCCTGCTCCTCCTTCGTTCCACCTTCCATCTCTGTGTGTTGGGATCGAGGCAGATGCAACAACAACGAGAGCCAAAGTCGAACAAGGAAGCAAATCTTTCGCTGATTTGGCGCATTACGACCACTGAAATATTATTATTTATTTTCACCCATTAACGAAATTGCCATTTGCCTAGGGGAACACCCCAGCCGGAACCCTCATCTCTCTCTCGCTCAATCTATCTATCTCTATCTGTCTCGTTATTAAAGCGTTGGCAAATTGCTTTAACACGCGAAAGTTTTGCATCTGCAAGTTGCATCTGTGCGGCAGCTGTCGCCTCGTAACCTACAAAATATTGCCTGCAAATTGGCAAAGTACTCGGCATCTATGTACAATGCGAGTACAGCAAACAGTGCTCCAAATTCCACTGTCTTTCAATTAGATATAATTGCATTATTATAAAGCACATGACCAACTTGAACCTCAGAGAGCTTTCCACTAACACCAAATCTTCTGCTTCATCTTCTTCGTCGTCGTCAAATCTACACAGAGAAGCTGCACACGATTCCAGCATTTACTTACTTTAATATGCAAATAATGCTGTGGAATTTATAATGGCGAAAATAAAGAAAAACAGAACAGAACTGTAGCTATCTTTGCAAAAAATAGTAAAAAAAAAAATAAAAAACAAAATACGAAAATAAAGACAGTTAAAGAAGAAGAGTCGGCGGGGGGCAAGGAGAGGGAAATAAACCTCATTTCAACGCGGTTACTGCGCTAAGTACGTAGTACCTGCCACTAAAAAGCGCTTCTATTTAGTTATAAACAAACACAAACGTACTTCAAGAGCAAAAAGTGGAGAGATATAGAGAGAGTAGCATGGCAAAATGTACTTACAGTCAGTGCATAAAGTATGCCCGCATTAGATTTGTATTATTCAAAATTGTAACTGCTTTAAAATTTTAGTGAAATATTTTTATACTACTTAAAGTTTTATAGAAAATAGTTTGACAATTTTAATTTTATAATTTTTGTAAGGTTTCATACTCTCTATAAAAATACATTTCAAAACAATTGCCAACTGAAAGATACATTTTCTTATCCTAAAAACAGATAAATACAAATTAGTTCAGCTCGTACTTTCAGTATCTTCATACATATTTAAAATAATATCTAGAGTTAATTCTTAAAATATTTTCAATTAAGAACTTTCAAAGTATTAAACATTTCACATATTGAGGCGTGCACATACCTTTTTCACTGACTGCACTTTTGGCGTAGTTACCATTTTAATTATCTGTCAGCGTAATCTTTGCCCAGACGGACTGTGGACGACGACCGCAACCGCGACAGCGACAGCGACTGCAACGCTCACTGCGCAGCTGACGTGCGAACAGCCAGACACTCTACCTTCAAAAGGCAGTGGCATCAAGAGCAACAGCAGCAGCAACTCTTTTTTGTATACTGTTTTATTTTATTTCAGTTCTTTTTGCTTTGTTGTTGGCTTCTGCAACACTAATCCAATTTTTTAATTGTGCGATGGAAGTTGAGAAGGCAGCGAGGGGAAGGAAGACTAAGAACATTGTACAGCACTTGGCTTAGTTAGAGCTTAAGCCCAAGTCTTGGCAAAAGAATTTAAGGCAAGCATGTTTAATGGGGGTATTCGACTTGGAGATGCTCTGTAACTTGAGTTCATTTTTATGAAAACTCAATTTTTGTGTTAGTATCTTTGAACTCTTAAAGAAATATCCTGAATCCTGTAGCATACAAAACGTAGCTTAATTATATCTCATCTCTTAAATTCGTGTGTAGGGTATTGAAAGCAACCAAAAGTGTGCCTTATTATTTCCTACTCACTTTATCTATTCCACATATTTTCGCTTAGATTTGCGCCTTATCTTTGGTCGCCCAACGAGCAACTGAGTTCTATTGTAGCATTAGCTTCAGTTGTTATAGTCGACATTGCTGCCACTGATGTTGTTGTTGTTGTTTAGGCCGTGCAAAGTCAAGGTAACATGGAAGTAGTCCGATGTCTAATTCGCCGGTCTGACAGTTAATTATAATTCTCATTTGATTGTCAAATTAAGTTTGATGACGAACTTTGGAGTTTGTGTTTAAGCAGCTTACTCTGACAGCGATCGCTCAATTGCGTGGGAACCTTTTTTTTGTTGATTATATAAGGCCCCAAAGCAACAGACCCACTCCCAGCTAATCTTGGCGAAACTTCAGACTCTTTTGGCCAACTACACACACATACACATGTTTTTGGCTCATTAACTAACAACGAACGCACTTACAAAGCGCAATTGTGAGTAATTTCCTTCCCTTTTTTTTTGCCATTATGTTTCATATATCATATGGTATATGTATATGTATAAATGTTATGTGCATATCTCTTTCGATAAAGCAACGACAGCAACAACTTAACAATGAAAGTGTTAGTGTTGCAGCCACGCCCCAAAACACACAAATTGCTGCCTTTCTTTCGCAGCTCCGAGGGGGACTCTGTTAAAATGCTATTGGGGTCAGTTGCTTGGTGCACGCCACCTCAGCAATCGCTATATGTATCTATATCTATGTCTGGTATTCGCTGGAAAAAATAAATAACCTATTAGCACGAAGGTTTTTGCTTATACTTTGTTTTTTTTGCGCCCAACAGAGCCCCAACAACAGTTTATTGATTTTCCCCATCAACACGCGATTTTTCTTTTACTTTCGTTTGGCATAGATCGCAAACTTTTCTTAGTCCATTTTTTTAAGCTTTAATAAGCAGTTCTAACATTGAAAATAATAAATAAATAAGCACCTCTGCTGGCAGTATTCTTAGTATTTTACTACTACTCATACGGGTCAAGATTGTTTCTGGGGGTTGCTCTTTTAAGGTTAATCGATCGATATTTGCACAATTTGTAAAAGTTTCTGCAATTTTTCTTAGCTTTTAAATATCTAAAAAGCTTAAATACAAATACAAAATAAATATAAGCAATTCTTTAAAATTGAATCGCAAACTTTTACAGTTTGTCTTTCAATGTATATGAAACTTCTATTTTTTTAATTTATACTGTTGATTATGTTTCATTAAGGCAGTGTTCTGGCCTATGTATTTTATCAGATTTCTCCCGGCTTTTCTTCCGAGCTGAACACCATCTAATGAAGTGATAACTTGTCATTGCCCCTTTCTTTCTCTCTTTCACTCTCTCGGTTTATCTGTAAGTTTTCAACAAATTTTCTGTGATTTTTATTGGTAGTAAAAATGCATCGTCAATGAGTTTGAATAGTCGTTGTAATATTGTAATAGTTGATTATACTCTACGGTCTCTCTACGGTCAAAAGGGCTCATAAAATGCAAAGCCCGTTGATTGTGCGCCCATTAAAAAGTTTATGGCAAAAAAAGTGACCATAAAAACAATTAAGTAAAATGAAATTCGACGAGGTTGAGCATACAAAATTGGAGTTGAACATATCGAAAAGTCCAGCATTATTAGGGAACCCTTTGTACATCTTCTCTGACCTCAAAAAGATAAACTGTCTCTCCCTCTGTCGAGATGAGCGTGGCACAATCATGGCAATCATTTCAAAACGATTTGCGGTTTTTAACAATAAAAATTATTACCGCATGAATATTGAGGATTGGGTATTGAGCATCGAGTATTGAGTATTTTGTATTGAGTATATTATGACAGTATTGAAGGAGTTAATGGAGATTGCGCGTATTGATAAAATTTGCGAAATTCACCGACCTTGATGCTGCACAGCAATTGTAAGCCACAGAGATGTGTCGAAGATAAGTTTTAAAACTGGACTAAAGCTGGAAGAATAACTATTTCATATAAAAGATATAATACATAATAATATTTTTATTTAAATATAAAACGAATGTGGACTTTAAAAGATTTTATTAGTGTTGTAAATCCAAAAGGTGAATCGAATTTAATATCAAAAATGCTTTTTGATGATAAAATTGCAGTTGAAATCAATCAACCTCAACTTGACCTTGTCAACTCTGCTGGAAGTCCACAATTTGAACGGCTATAATCAAGAGGCAGCTGTCAGGCTGCCACATGAAATTTTATATGCCCCCTGCCATACAAATTGCAACACATTTTGCAGTTGCCACTTGGCAGCTCCTCCCTCTCCTTCTCCTCTTCCTCCTTGTACTTCACGTTTGAAGACAGAAGACAGAAGAAATACCCAAAAGCGTCGACGATTTATCAAAATACTTTGCAACATTTAAGCGGTTGCATGAAATCTGCATAATATTAACGCGACGGCGTCGCATTAGGCGCCTGACCATTGACCATTGGCCATTAGCCATTGGCCATCTATCGTTTTGGGTCTGTTTTGCTATGGAGTATTTTTCATAAAATTCAATAAATAAATTGTGTGCATTCATTATGAGAGTCGTCAGTGGGGTTGATTTATGTTTTGAAAATGCAATGCTGCCGTCTTGAAAAAGATGCAATCGACATGGAAATGGATATGGAAAGACCAACAATCAACAAGTTACAGACAACACTCAACAGACAACAGACAACAAGCACCAAGAAACATGTGCAATTTATCATGGGCAAAGTGAAAACACGCTCAAAAGAGATTAGACATTGTTTATTAGACTATAACTATTAAATGATGCTGGTCTGTCCCGGGCTTTGGGCCCGGTCTAAACTGGGCTGGGCCACGCTCATTAGGCCAACAAATTATAAAGAAACGCTTTACGCTTTTTTGGCCTTTTATTGTTATTCAAATTAAGGTTTTTGCGGCTAAGCGGAAAACGCGGAAAGTGAGAGTGATAGTGAAAAATGCTTAAGCATGACTTGACCAAATATTTAAGTATCGTTTATTATTATTTTTATTGTTGCTTTGTTTGCCTTGCTTGTTTTTTCGGCAGAACATTTGTGCAAACAGATGATGGCGAACGGTGCGTATGATTAACGCGCGTTGATTTCGTCAGCGCATCTACAAATACATCGGCTATTTGCTGCTGGGCACTAAAAATAACAACAATTTGAACGAGTTCCCAATTTGAAATGAAAACTGTCACAAACACACACACACACACACACACACACACACACATAGGTGGTTGGGGAAAATGAAATGTGGGTCATTTACCCGGTAGTTTCCGACCATTTTCTTTGACTGCCAAAAAGATATTTTTGTTGTTTTTTTTTTGCCTTTATTATTACGATGATTATCTCTCTCTTCATTGTTGTTGTCATTTGAATTGCACAAGCAGCAAATCGTGGCCAAGTTTTTTGGCCCGTTGCAATCAAAATATTAGTCACGCATTCACACACATACATATACAGACAACAAGTTTGTGGAGCAAATAAATATTTACATATATAATTGAATATATATATCTATAGATATAGATATGAGTGTGTTGTGAATCTGTGTTGATATTTTGTAAGAATTCATGTCAACTGCATTAAAAATAACCACAAGATGAAAACAGATGAGATGAGATGAGATGAGAAGTGAGGAGACCTGTGAACCGGGCAGAGTTACGAGCTGCAACAAAGCAAAACAAATGTAGAAACATGGCCAAAGGAAAGGGAACAACGGCGATCTATCAAAATGACAAGAATGTGGAAGAATATGATCTAAAATATACATAGATACATGTAGTGTGTTCTACTTGTATCTCTTAGATACATTTGTATCTTATCTGCAAGATCACACTTGTTTCAAAAGTGCATACCTCAATTAATACCTGTCCATTGTAAATAACTTTTATTGTTTTCCAAGTTGAACTAATTGGAACTTTCAATATTTATCTCGGTTAATCTGTTTTTTTCGAAAGAATTACAAACATTATCACGGGCATCTTTGTGAGCAATTTATTGTCTTCTAACCTAATTTCTTAGGCTGCTCGTTGACACTTTCCTCTTCTCCCTATCATCTAGTTCAACATACTACTGTGGGCAAAAAGTACCGGGAATTTTAAATTTAAAAAATTTTGGGATTCCAATTGGAAAAAATGTTTGTTTTTTTAGGTTGGCACTACTATCATTAACATCTGTGCAAAATTATACGTTAAAATATTCATTAGTGTTTAAGTTACGATTAGTTTTGTACGACGCCAAATGTGCATTTGGCGATTTTTGTGCCAAAAAACGGTAAATTTCATCGAAAAAAGCCCCGCGTGGAAGTTGATGAAACAATGTTTTCTGACTATCAGGATAAGATAAAACGCATTATTACGGGCGATGAGACTTGGATCTACGCTTACGACATGGAAACTACCGATCAATCGAGCGAATATCGGCAAAAGGTGGGCCGAGACCGAAAAAATCGCGTCAAATTCGCTCAAAAATCAAGGTCATGTTGACAGTTTTTTTGGATTATCGTGTTGTAGTTCATAATGAATTCCTTCCGACCGACCAAACTGTCAACAAGGAATATTTTTTGAGCTATATGCGTCGTTTGCGCGAAGCTATGCGTAAAAAGAGGCCAGAACTATGGGCTGACAGCTAATGGTTCTTGCAACACGATAATGCGCCCTCTCATACTGCCCCTGTTCTATGTGTTCTAACTCGACCAAAATTGTCCCGCAGCTACTTTTTTCGCCTGATTTATCTTTGTGTGACTTCTGGCTATTTTCTAAGCTCAAAAGACCTCTCCGAGGACATCGCTTCGGGTCGATTGAGGAGATTCAATCAAAATCGCCAAATGCACATTTGGCGTCGTACAAAACTAATCGTAACTTAATCACTAATGAATATTTTAACGTATAATTTTGCACAGATGTTAATGATAGTAGTGCCAACCTAAAAGTACAAACATTTTTTCCAATTGGAATCCCAAAATTTTTTAAATTTAAAATTCCCGATACTTTTTGCCCACAGTAGTATGTATGTATGAAATCTTGTTCACCTTTTTAAGCTGCATAAATTATTCAATTTGAAGGTTCCACTGTCATTCCCATAAACCTTTTGTGATGCTGCTTAAGTGCTACCGTTTTATGCATATGAATGCACTCTTCAGACATCTACGGTAGCATTAGCATATTTCTAGATGAAGCCAAGTAGCGCACTTCCCAATTTCCTGCACTTCTCTTCTTTTAGAGAAGCACTCGAGAACCTCTCTCTCTCTCTGTCTCTGTTTTTGTTGACCTCAATCGCAGCAACTTCCCACACTCGGAATCAATGGGGGAAAAGAAGCCATTGCAATTAACATTTTTGACACTTACATTTGGCACTCGGCACTTGGCACTTTTGTAAGCCGTACACTGTAAGCCGGAGGAAGTGACATGTGAACACGTCGCCAATGGTCGCATTTCATTTCCGTTCCGTTCATATGACATTACAAACGATACTTTCAAGCCTTCAAGGCGATTTCTTTGCCATTGTTATAATTAACTGTGAAGAGGCATAAGCTGTTTGTCCCCTTCTTCTGCTGGCCAGCTCGCATAATGAGTTAGCATTCTTGGCCAACGCATCCGTCGCATACAAAATCAGTTGTTCGCTCAGAATTCAATAAATCAAATGCTGGACTTGCAGCTCGGTTCAAGTCCAATTCAAAGTCGAAGTCGAAGTCGGAGCTGGGCACACGCACATTATGCGTTGGTATGCAACATTGTAAGCCAAGGGGCAAAGAGATCTATGGAGAGGGTATATAGCCCAGGCTCTAGCTGTATCTGTATCTGTGTCTGTGTCAAAAGCGTTTAACCGTTTCTGTTGCTGTTGCTGCCACGGCAACAACGTGACACAATTTTCTAGCTCCGTGCGGGACAAACTCGTTTCGAGCCCTATTAGAGTACAGGCCATCGTTTCGTTGTTGTCATTGTTGTTGTTGTTCCTATTTTATTGGCAGTTGAAATTATTTTTAAATGCAGTCGCTTAACAATTTGATGTGTTGCAGTCTCTTTCATTCACTCCGTCCCTCAGTCAGTCACTCACTCAGTCAAGAGGTCAAACAACTTTTGTGGTTAAAGCTTTGCTTTTCTTCTGATTGTTCGACATTTCCCCCCCACCTTTCGTCTAATTATTTGGTCATTTGTTGGTTTGTTTTGTTTGCACCTTGGACAAAATGCATATGGTTTCGTTTTTATCTTCTCTTCTCTCTCCCTCTCTTTCGATTCTACTCTTTCGTTTCTGTTCTAACAGCCCCAAAGCATGACAAATTGCCTTGGAATGCGCCTTTAACTGGCATTCTGTGTATTTCGTTTCATTTTTTACTCTGTTCTGTTCTTTTTTGATCTGTTTTATGACCAAAAAAACATAAATATTTGCCGCTTACTGAAGCGCAACCAGCTAAAGTTAAAATCAAAATGGGTTTTCTATTTGCACATTCTGCGAATTTGTTGAGCCTATTTGACTTTATGTCTTTATTAGCAAAACGATTTAAATCGCAAATGATTTGCAATAACTATAAATATCTATATACATATGTATTGTATATGTATTTGAGACAGTGTCGTCGTTTGTCAGCCCATTTGTGGACATTGATTGCCGATAAGACAAGCCCTCTTTACAAGAGCTCTAATTAAATGCTCGAATCGGTTGAACTTGAAAGTTATCAAACACCACGTGTTTATATACACTATAAATTCTTATGTATTTAAGAATTTTTACTAGTATTTATTAGCAAATAGATAAAAATGATCTTTTATTTAATATATCATCGAATTATGTTTTTGTTGAAAATGAAAAATGTCAAATATTTTAATTCAAAAAATAAGTGTGCTCTTCCCCAGCTCGTTGTTGAAACTTCCTGTTTGCCATTTCCTATTATCAATATCATTAACAATATCATGTCATTGTTATTGTTATTGTTATTGTCGAATCTCGGGCGTGGGCCAAGTTTTCCTCCGGCAGCAGCACAGTAGCTGCTGTCAATTAAGTTGGCTTGTGAATTGCAAACTTATTAGCCATAATTTGCATAATTGATGGCACAAATCAGTCAGAAACGAATAAACCAAAGTCGATAATGATGATGATAATGACGATGAGCATAATGAAGAAGAGACCAGGGCTGAAAATCTGTTGTTGTTGTTGCGACATGCAACGGGAACAAGACACTCAAGACCACAACTGAGGAGACCAGAGTAAAAGTGAAAGTTCATTTGGCAAGTCAAGGCGCAAAACGGAACTGAGGAGACTCTAGAGGAGGATTTTGAAGAGGAGGAGGAAGGAGGCGGCAGAGATCACTGCAAGTTTCCTTGAGCCAGCGGGCGGGTTTCATTACCTGACAATTGATGTTGTTGTTGCTGTTGTTGTGGGTGCCGCTGCCAAATTGCGCGACTGCAGCAGCATTTGCATAAATTATTTACCATTTAATATGGCCAGCATTGTTGGCCGACGTCATCGTCAAGCGTCGGCGCCATTGTCGTAATTTGTAACTAAATATGCGACGTTTGCTGTGTTGGCCAAGTTAACAACTTACAACAACTCTTTGTACAACTGCCACTTAGCTGACATTTTTTCTTCTCTTTTGTTTTTTTATTATAATATTTATTTAATTTCATTAAATTTCGGCACGTCGCCAATAAGGAAGCCATAGCCAAAAACGTTTTTGCCACTTAACTATTTGTTGGCCGATAACGAAAAACCCTTTGGAATTGGTATTCGATATGGTCAAAGACCAGTTCCGCCTCTTGCCATATGTGTGTGTGTGTGTGTGTGCGTGAAAGTAAAATGCAAAAGAAATGAAAAATTCCAGGCTTATTTTCAATTTCATTCGGTCGAAGACGAAGCCGAAAAGGCAAAAAGTGCAAAAACTTCAACTTCTGACTTTCGCATGACGAGAACGAGTTGTTGTTCTTCTTGTTGTTGCAGTTGTTGTTGTTGTTGTTGCTCCTTTTGATGTTGTTGTTGCTGCTTTCCTGCAAACAACTTTTGACACACCTGCCTTCTCAGAAGGAAGTCGGCTAACAATACGACTGAATTCTGCAATGCCCTTGCTCTCCCCCCTCTCTCTCTCTATCTTTCTACTACTCTCCCTCTCTCTCTCTCTCTCTCTGTCCCTCTAAACTTGGCCTTTGTTGAAGCACTTCCTTTTTTGAAGCCCTCGTCTCTTAATGACGCGATTTTGTTTTTATTTTTTTCGCCCCGTCTTGAATCGCTTTTCTCAAGAAGCTCTTGCAATGTTCAACAGCTGTTTACGTTTACACAATTCTTTATTTTTGTTTTATTTTATTTTACTTTATTTCATTTGTTGCTGGTGCTTTTGTTGTTTTGTAGTTTATTAGCTTTTTTATGGCTTTCGTTTTAATTTTATTTCGTATTCTGTGTTGTTTGCTTCGCTTCGCAATGAATTATTGCAATTAAGCGCAGTTTTTTGTGGCTTTTTAAAAGCCGCCTCTTTTTTCTGTTTGCTTTTGTTGTTGTTGTTGTTATTGTTGTTGTACTGACCAAGTTGGCAGCTGCGTTTAGTCCCAAAGTGGCGAGTTAGTAGCAAATATTTAATAATTACACGTTTGTTGTTGTCTGTAGCCCAACAACAACAAAAAACTTACAAAGTGTTTGCAGTTTTGTTTCGCCGAAAGCGGCAATTAAAATTGTTATGCGAACCCGGCCAACAGAGATACGCAAATTGGCAATACGCAATAACATGAGCATTCGGTAATTCGGTATGGCACATTAGAATTAGATTTATGTTTCTCTGTGCAAGACATAAAATTACAAATGGTGTTCCTTCTGCTACTTGTAGTACATAAAACAGGTAATAGTTTTACGATTAGTCAACTCTAATTAGTAAGAGTTGCGGCATTTGTCAGACAGTAAATAATCATAGTTGACTAAGAACAGAACACAAAAAATTTAGAAATAGGTTTTTTATTTTTAAAATAAATTTGAAAAAACTCAAGAAACTAGGTTTTTATTTTTATGTTAAGAATATATATGTTTTAATAGATATGTTTTAATTAGACCTAAATACAGAAACATAACCATGTTTGTTAGTTTATAAAATGGAGAGTCAATTAAGTGGCTTTCTTGATTTATAATGCTATCATAAAAGATATACTATTTCAAATCTCGAATAAGAGCCAACTGTCTTATAAATCATAACCACAAATTGAGCAGAATAAACTTTTTAATTGGCTTAATGTCTGATCCGAAAAGTGCTTTCCACATACATATATGTACATTAGGGTGTCCCTTATTTTGTCGAAGTCAATATTTTTAAACGCATATGGGCTAGTTGTGTTCATTAGGTCCTAAAGCACTCAGAAATAAATTTTTACCTCAATCGGAGTATGATAACCCGTGCCGACTTGGATCGGAAAATTTAAAGATTATATGGAAAAAAAAAAAAAAAAATTTTTATTTTTTTATTTTGTTTATCAGGTCCAAAAGAACTCAAAACCAAGTTTTCACCTTAATCGAAGTACGATAACCCATTCAAATTTGCATCGAAACATGAAAAATCATCGAAAAACGTATAATCAGTGTTAAAATACTGTTTTTTCATGTTTCGATGCAAATTTGAATAGGTTATCGTACTCCGATTAAGGTGAAAACTTGGTTTTGAGTTCTTTAGGACCTGATAAACAAAATACAAAAATAAAAAATTAAAAAAATAAAAAAAAATTTTTTTTTGCCCCATATAATCTTTAAATATTCCGATCCAAGTCGGCACGGGTTATCATACTCCGATTGAGGTAAAAATTTATTTCTGAGTGCTTTAGGACCTAATGAACAGAACTAGCCCGTATGCGTTTAAAAATATTGACTTTGACCAAATAAGGGACACCCTAATGTACATATGTGAAAAATAGCCCAAAAAAAGTCTTTCTAGATACAGTTCTGTGGTTTCTCTATGGATTATTCAACCCTTTTGCCAACCAACTAAGTTTAACGATGGAGTTCAATGTCAGTTAGACAAGTGCTTCAGACAATGAGAGCAGGTTCGAGTACTCGCCACTTGGTTTCAGGGAGTTGAGGCCAGAGAGTCAGGGCAGAGCCCATTAGAGTCACGTTATAAACAATTATGCGCAGAGGGAATTCAACAACAACAACAACAAGCAGCGGGCCATAAACCACAGCCACAACCAACAACACTCTCTATAACAACAGCAACAACAACAACAACAAAGTCTAGTCCATTTGCATAAACAACTTACGCACATTCCGACAGACATTTAGCGGTAAATGGAGAGACTTCTCCTCCGTCCAAGACATTACCTTCTCCGTTTTTTTCTCTCTTTTCATTTTGTTAAATACTCGTATTTTGTGTGTCTTGATTTGCTTTTGATTTTGATTTGAGGCGACGCGATGCATGCTGATGATGGTGGCCGAAGACGACTAACGGGACGGGGGCGTCTTGGCCATTTAACTGACATTGAATTGAAAGTTACACAACCATTAGCCAGTTGTCTTGAAGACCAGAAATCAAGGCAAATATTTACACAGCGAGCCGGTTCGCATAGCAATTATCAACGTACGAGTGTTGTCTGTACAAACTCCCATCTGTGTGGAGAAGTGGGCGTGGCAGTGCCACAATTTGCAATGTTTAGCATAAAATTGCGCAACATGCGTGTGAGACAATCAACATGAGAGACAAGAGACGGTGCAATTATGCAATTTTTATTTTTTTGGGATTGGCACCAAAAATCATAAAAATCAAAATTGAAATAAATTGTAAAAAACATGGCGAAAAGAAAACGTAACAATTGTTAATCAAAGTGTTCAAAATTCATTACAGCAACAAATAATGAAAACGTTTGTGTGAAAATGTAAATAAACGTGAATATTAAAAATCAAAAAAAGAATAACCAACTTGAAAGTGAAAAACTAAGAAAAATCCTACGAAAAGTTTCGTGTTGCAAGCAATTGCGAGTGGCAAAATGATTGTGAAAATGGAGCCCGATGAACTAATCACCTTTCGTGTGCAGTATCTGCTCGACAGCGATCCCCTGTCGGCGACCACAGCCTTTCCCATCCCAGTGCGTGCTCCGACCTACGCCTTCACCACCACAATGCCCCTGGCCACGCAGCTGGGCACCATCCTGAGGCTGCTCAACGCACCACAGAGCGTAAGGATCTACCTTTCTTTAAATTTTATAAACAATACGTTAAGATTAAAGCATAATCCCACTTACACTCACATATTTAATCGTACAATTCACAAAAACAATGAGGTTTAATACCCTGTCGAAAAAAAAAACTTATCTCTTTAGCCTTATCAGCCTGGGATCTTCCACGTTTCTCTTTTGTTTTGACTTGGCTTAAATGCTATTTGCCTTTTTTTCTTTTGCAAATATAAGCAACAGTTACACATACACACTCAAATATTTATCTAAAAAAATATCAAGATATTTATTCAGTTTTTTTTTTGCATAATTACTTTTTGTCGAAGGTCTGTGTTTTTATTTATATGAGAAGATCTCGATTAGCGTTTTGTCTTCAATTGACTACTGGTCTAAAGCGGGACATCTTTTTTTTTTTTGATACAGTGAATCATAGCAGTGTGTGCACATCATAGGAAAAGAGATGACAAACTTTTAACAAGAGGTTAAAAAAATTAGTAAATACATTTTGCTATAATAATCATTAAAAATTATTTATTGCTTATAAGACCGCGCAAATACTTAGCAGACTGACTGTAGTTCAGCAGTTGTGCTTCCCGATGTTAAAATTAAATTTATTTTGTGGTTCAAACCACATTTAAAAGCAATTTGCATAGCTTGTTTAGACAACATCATCGATTATATTAGATATAAATCTATATGTATAACGATAATCATAACTATGTATTTGTGTATTTGTTATAAATAAATTTCGCATGAGAACAAGTTCAAAGGCATGAAATTTCATGCGAAAACGAAAGATCTAACAAATGAAGCATATGGAGACAAACATTATATTGGTCAACTAATTAAAACAGAACCAATAAAGTTTGAAGGTCAGACGTATACTATTTGTGTGTACTGTAGTGTGTTGCGTTATTTGTGCAGAGCATTTGAATGGAAAAACCACAATACTAACAGCTGAAACTTTTACAAAATGGTAATTGGTAAACATAAACTTGAACTAAAAACCAAACAAACTGATGGACAGACGAGCAAACGTTGAGTTTGCATAGCAAATAGAGGGAAAAAGTCTGGCTGAGAGGGAGATGGGGAAGAGTATGGGGGAAAGAGGGAGATGGAGAGTGAGTTCTAGGTCTGCCACTTATTATATTTTATTATTGTTCACATTTTACGAATGATCCATTGCAAACGCTGAACCAAAGCCGAGAACAGAACAGAATCTGGCCAGAGTCAAGACAATGGCTTCCCCCCATGCAACTTGGTCTCTGTGAGCCTACGGCTAACTTATTGCTATCGCACAATCTGTTGCAACTAATAGGAAGTTGGGGCACTGCCAAGGAAAATAAAAACGTAAAAAAAATGGAAAATAAAACATCTTACAGCACTTTTCATTGGCATTGTGAAAGCCTTGGTCAGCAATTATCTAAGTCTGCCATTGTTCGTACCGCCGATCTCTGACTTTGACTAATTTGCAAAAACAACACAGCAACCAGCAACAGTCGAGAGGCAACTGGGAACTGGCAACTGGCAACATCCAGGCAGCATTGATCGTGCGCTCCATGCAACATGCAACCAGGCCGCGTTGCAGTTGCCCCCATTGCCTGTCATCTGTCATCTGGAGCTGGAGCTGAAGCTGAAGCTGTTGCAAGGATACGTAAATCTTGACAAGCGGCAGCAATAAATTCTAATGAGCAAATCGCAAAAGGAAATGCAACGTTCTCGTTTTACTTTTTTTTTTTCATCTGCTGTTTTTGTTATTTTTGCTGTTGCTGTTGTTGTTGCTGTTTCACTCTCCAACTTGGGTCAGGATGTTGTCGTAGGCAGATTTATGTGGCAGGCGCGGCAGCTGTGAATGCCATTTGTCCAATTAGTCAGCCCAGGGAGCAGGCCAGACTACGGACTACAATCCGCTACAGATACATAGATACAGATACAAAAAATAAAATAAAAAATAATATAAAAAAACTAAAGTCGCGCATGCAACTTGTTAAATTTAGCGCATTACAATCGATTCATAAATTTTCGCCTCTAACTCTGATGTTGATGTCTAATCTTCGATGATGTCATTGGACTTCCAGCTCTCGATACTCGTACATATAACAAAATAAAACCTATAAATAATCATTTTTCGTTGCGGACAATCGACGCAGCGTTTTTTCTTGTTTATTATGATTTGGTCTTATTGTATTATTCTTTATTTTTGCCAATTGCTTTTTGACTTTTTGCACGTCACCTCACACGGAGCAGCAGCAGCAACAATAAAAATCGCGGTGTCTAGATAAGCGTATATAGTGTTCGCCCCAATCAGTTTAGAGCTGAAAAACAACGCCAGAAAAAGAAATAAATTTAAATCGAAAAGCAGAGAGAGAGAATAGAATAAAAGATAAATGATCAATGATTTGTATGCGGCCCAGTAAACAAGCACAAAGGAAAATCGTATTTGAACAAATCGAATTAGACCCTTGTATCGTAAATATATGACATCATTTACAAATGTACATATGTCATTCACACGCGACTTGCAAATCCCGTTTGAAAAGTTAATTTCATTAGTTCAACTTTAATTTGTTATACATATGTAGGTGTTATTATTACCTTTCGTTGTGAAATTTTCCCCAGCTCTGTAAACAATTTGTATACATACACATATTAAGCATACGCCAAGTTGTCCCTCATTGACTTACGCATCTTTTTGGTACCTACTCATATTTGCCCAAACAATTTGCATAGCTCACTTGTTGACTCAGCATCCATCAAAGTCGGAGGGCGAAACTTTTGAAGTCACGCTTTGTTGGGGAAGGTTTCCATTTCAATTAGCATTCCTTATTTTTGCGGTCAACTTGAGGTCAATTAACTCTCGGGCGAACGGCATTGATTGGAAAGCAAAAGTGTGAGCCATTCATCAACATCACGTTTCAACAAGCTAAAAAACCCGTAAAAAAAAAACAAATTTAAAAGCTTGTTATAAATTTACCATAAAACTCGTGCCGATTTCCTTTAAGCAGTTCTGAAATTCAGTTTTAAATTGTGTGTTCCTAGATCAAAGTTATAAGTCAATAATTATTCATTTTTAAATAATATTAATTTTTGGTAACACAATATTGAAAGAAAATTCATTTACTTTCTTTCTTCAGTAATAATTAATTTCTTTTTTTTTTTAATTTTATTTTAAAAAATGGTTTTCACTCGTTTTATTGATTGTCTTCTCCAGTTTGGCGTTGTTTTTACTATCAATTAATAATATTTTATTTTTTATTTACTCTTAGCCAAACATATCAAATTTTTCGACTCGCACATTTTCTCCCCTCCAAAATTATTATGCTCGCTGCCTTAACTGTGTCAATAGCCGCATTTATGAGTTTGGCACTCGCTCGAGTGTCCATTCATATACATACATATATGCACGCATATGAATTTATGCATACGTATGAGTATGCGAAATTCAATTTGATTAAAAATCTTGTCATGCTTTAGTCAAAAAATCAACAGAAACCCGAAAAACGAAGCCGCCTCAATAAAAATACAAATCAAAATTTGCATAGGGCTGTGAATGAATACTTCGAACGAAGTATGTAAAAACAGAGAAAAAGATTTGTACAAATAAATATCTACAGCGAAGTCGATATAGTTTTTGGCCAAACTAAACTTTTTATGGTCAACAACACAATCTGGCGATACCTGAGGTTATTTACGATTTCTTTTGTATGCAAACACTTGCTTTGGTTTTAATTGCCCGTCAGCTTATATAAAATATACTTGTATATGATATGCATAAGTATATCACACATCATTTGAATACATCAATACATTGAACAATGCCAAAAAAGGTTATCTAATAGTTGGCATTGTAAATGAGGCCTATCTTAGACTTATTCGCATTAGTCTAGAAAGTTTTCTCTTACAAATAATGCCGACTGATTCAGCATGCAGGAAGTCTAATCCGGAAGTTTATTATTTGTGGAACTACATTTTACTCATTCTACATTCAAAGCGATACTCAAGTTACTTTTTGATAAGCGAAAATGACTTATGCCAGACTGTATGGCCCCACTCTATAAATATGCCGGTCAATCATATCTAGATCATTTTGTTTACCTGCATTGCCAACTCATCTAAATACCTAGTACTCATTGTAGTACTTATTGACTAAATTAACCAGAAATACTAATAGGTATATTATTTGCATTTGTCAGCAACTAAGTATAGGAAATGTCGAGATAAAAAGTGAAATAATCCAACTTGCTGCATAAAATAACAATCAAAATGAGTAAAAATAGCAACATTATATTTTTATGTAAATATGTCTTATTAACTAAGAATTCCGGTGTTAATAATTTAAAACAGTCATTCAAAGTTATATTTGTTTAGCTTTTAAACAAACATAAAAAATAATATACACTAATTTTTTCTGATAAAATAAAATAAAATACAAAACTATTTTGTGTTAGTTTTGACATAACATAGTTTTTGTCAATATAAAATATTGTTGTATTGTATTTCGAATTACAGATTATATATTGTATGTATTATCAAAATGGTATTAAATATAGATACGCTCTACACATAAGAATAAGTCGTTGCTTATTAGCTTGAAAATAAAATACATTAGATTCATTTGTATACAAATACATACATATGTATGTATGCTTGAAATAATTCTATTCTTTGCTGGCTCGCCTTCAAAAAGTCATTGACTGGCATCGTCTGGCAAGCTTTTAATTTACCAAATAGCCAAATGGCCAAAATTGCCGCTGGGTGCAGCGTTCAAAGTTATGAAAGACAAGAACCTTGGGGCACGCGATGCAGCTTTGTTTTCTCCTATTCTACTTCGACTACTTCTTATACTTCTTTTCCTTATTCTACTTGTTCTATTCTTGTGGCACGAGTAGTTGGGGGTGTGTCCAAATTGAGGTAAAGAGATAGAGCTGGTGCCTAGGATGAGTGCCAGCTAATTCCTTTTCGACTGGGCGTAACCAAGCAAATAGGCGTATGTGTAATGTGTAATCTTTACCCGGATGAGATGGTCAAGATATGTTGTAGTTGCTGCTGCGAATCTGGCTCTGTCTGCTCTGTTCGAGTTTTGTTTTTTTCACACATTAAGCAAGCGTCGACACACATAATTTCATGTTGTCCGGTAATTGTTCTGTAAATGCACAAATAATTACTTTCAATGCGCCAATAAAAAAGCCAACAGATGTGGGAAAAGAGGGGCGAAAGCAAAGAAATGTGGATCTGGCTCTGGTTTTTGCTTTGGCTTTGACTTTGACTTTGGCTGCGTCAATCAGCGCATTTGTGCACGCAGCAGGAGCTGAGTTGAGTTAAGCTTTGATCAATCAAGCACTTGGCCATGGCTTGAAAACTGAAAACTGAAAGCATTGCGGAGAAAAGTAGGTGACCAGCAGAAGCAACAGATGCAGTAGACGACGCCAATGAAGGCGATGACGGCGACTTCATCATCATCATCATCATGCACAACTTCATCATCGGCATCTCGTCTCTGGCAATCAACTTTACCGTCCTCGTTGAACGCCTAAACGAAATCGTCTGACAACGACGACGACGACGACGACGCGACTTTCGATGCAACCGTCACTCACAAAATAAAATGTTCTATGGTCGTTGGCATCAGCATCAGCAGCAGCATCTTTCTCTTTCTCTTTTTTCCAGCCGGGCCATAAACAACTTTTACTGCGTAGTGCGGTAGTTGAAGACGGGCCTCAACCGTCGCTTACTTTTAGCTTTTGGCTTTAATTATAATTGCAGTCGCAATTTGCTGAACTTTGTCTCATTCTCTTTCCCCACTTCTGTCTCCTTTGCAGATCGATGATGCAGCCATTCAAGTGTACAAGGATGGTGACTATGGCGCCTACTTGGATCTCGAGTCATCTCTCGCTGAGCAGACTGAAGAAATCGAGGGCCTCCAAGCCAGGTGAGTACAACAACGCCCCAAAGACCTAATGAGTCAGTCGACACAACACACAGCCCACACATTGTTGTTGTTGGCCATTTAGGAGTATTGGCTAAAACTGCTGCAGCTGTGCTAGACTCCCACACAGTTTAATTGGTATTGGAATTGGAAAAACCGCTATGATTTATTAACAGACTATGCGAAAAAATTATTGTCAGCGATTTTCACTTTTGTGCGATTTACCTTGAACCCAAATATCGGGAAAGCGTTGCCAGGAAATGGAATTGGAAATGGAAATGGATATGTGGCAGGTCTGGGTTTCTGGGGCAGCTGCTCGTGGGTGGCGGTGGCCTTTCACCAACACAAAAACACGATTACACTGTCTATTACACTATGCAGCCGCCTTTTCCATTTGCTAATAAAGATATTGCCAAGTTGCCTGTCAGGCGCTGGCCATAAAAAATGTCGCTATCTGTGGCACAGGAAACTGCGGCTGCCTCACCTGGCCAACTCCACTACTCTACTCACTCTTCTGAGCTCGTCCAGACAGACATTTTGCATTTGCATTTGGATTTGCATTTCCATTTGCTGCATGCCTCCGCGCTTTGTACGTGCAACTTGTTGCGAATTTTTTTTATTTTCGGCTGCAACATGCATTTAATTTGCATTTACTCGTAATCCGCAAACAGACGCAACAACAACAACAACAACAAAAATAATAAAGAAGTCTAAATATAAAACGTGGGCAATGGCATTTTGGCGTCGTTATATTTTTATATACTCTGAGCTCAGCTTTTCTCATAACAAAAGCATCAGGAGGCATGTGTCTTGTATCTATAAGTCACTGTGGAATGCCCTGCATGCCACAGGGAGGCATGACGAGTGCCTCAGGGCGTTGGTGGCAAGGCGACACAAATTTCAACGTCAATTGTTGCATGGCGTCAAAATGTTATGGCTTTTATGACACTATAAGGAAGTTTAGTAAAGTGAATTTATGATGGAAGGAAATTAGAGAAGTTGATTTAAAACTTTGATATTATTATTATTAAAATTTATATAGACCCCAAAAATGATTACATCTGCTTAAATTGCTAGTAATTTCTTGTATTCTCTAATGCATTTAATATCGTTTGTAATAATTTTCTAATTTTTCGCAAGTAACTTGATACGAAACAGAAGAGAATTTGGTCTGTAGTGTATTAGCTGGTTGTAGTTATGCCTCAGCCATAACTGTTGCCTGTCTCTGTGGCCTGGCCAAGGAACGTGATGTCAGTTGCAAGGGCGCGTCTGAAATACGCGTCAGGCCAAATGCCAAGTTGGCCAGTGGGAATTGGGAAGTGGCAAGTGGGAAGCTAATGACCTGCTTGCAGGCTAGATAATGGGATTAAAAGATAGTTAAGAGTGTGCAGAGAGAACATGCCAGAGGCAAAGGCAAAGTCAGCTACCTGAGACTTTCACTAGTTTCAATTTGCGATGATCATCAAAGTAGATGTCTTCTATAAAAATTATAATGCAACTGTCGCCATGGCCCTGTGTGCAAATTGCTGGCAGTTAGCCAGAGTTATTTAGTTGAGGACTCTACTCCAGTTACTGGCGCCAATGAGGGTTCTAGTGTGGCTAAAGGAGGAGTCAGTGCACGGGACTGGTCTTGTTCTTGGTCTTGGCCTGCTCACTAATCATGCTTATCGTATTAGTCATGGAAGCGCGCTCGCATGCAAATCATTCAGTTCGCTTCAGTTCGCATCAAAATTCCACAACAGGCACGGGTCTCGACTTGGTTCGGTCGATGGCTGGATGTCTCGATGGTTGGCTTGTCAATCTGCAACTCAGCCACGAATACAGTCACGCACACACACACACATACACATATAGGTGTTACCTGTTGTGCAGTTTGAGTCAAAGTCGAGTTGAGTTGAGTTGAATCGAGTCTCGAGTCACACACACATTTCATTATGAATTCTTGGCTCGGCTTATTGGCAGCTCCGTTCACTCTGATGCTTCATAGTCCATTTTCAATTATCTGCGTCGTTTGTTATTACTTTTATTATGGCCCAGCCAACAACCAACAACTGGCAGCAGGCAGCGGGTAATCAATGTTCTTAACTGGTCAATGAACCAATGTATCCCATTGTGTTATACTCTTAGTTTTGTTCGCTCCACCTTTTGTTTTGTTCTCTTGCCATTGCTAATGAAATTACATAGAAAATTAATTTCAATTTTTCTACCAACATTCTCTGTCTGTCTCTTTCTAAATATCTTTCCATCTCTTTTGCAGTCGCAAAAATTCTCTGGTGGTTCGCACACAGCTGAGTGTACGTGTTCATGCCATTATAGGTAAGTGTACAGAGTCCATTTATTCGAATTTTGATTGTACTCGTATTGCGTATACGCCTCATTGACCCCTTGCTTTCTACTTTTCGCAGAGAAACTACTTTCATCGGAGGGCAGCGATTTGCGTCGTGCTTTATTCTCTCTCAAACAGGTGTTCCAAGAGGACAAGGATCTCGTCCATGCCTTTGTCGCCCTGGGTGGTCTCAATTGTCTCGTGCGCGTGGGCAATTGTGCCGATCAAAACTATCAGAACTACATACTTCGTGCCCTCGGCCAGGTAAGTGATCAGTGATCATCGATCTCTGTGTTCACTGGGTTTAAGTCATAGCTAATCATGTCATTCTTTGTTCGACAGGTCATGCTCTATGTGGATGGCATGAATGGCGTTATGAAGCACCAGCCCACCATGGAGTGGCTCTACTCATTGATCGCCTCCAATTACCGATCGGTGGTTAAGACGGCTCTCAAGCTCTTGCTTGTGTTCGTCGAGTACGCAGAGTCCAATTGTTATGTGCTTGTGAGCGCCATTCATGCCGTGGATGCCGCTCAAGGCACAGCGCCCTGGGCCAATATTATGAGGTGAGTTTAACAACTGTAGTCTGCTTTTAGGATTTGCATGAAAATCATAAACAATGGTTTTTAAGAAGATTAAGAAGAATAACATTGTTATAGATATAAAATAACATTGTAATCAAATGTTGTCTTAAATTAAATTTTATTTTTAAATTTTTAAAAATATATAAATTGTACAAAAAAAAAAATTTAAATAATATAGCTTCATACTATAGTTTTTATTAAAAACTAATATAAATATATAATTAATATTATATTTTTCTAAATGCTTTTTAGACTGCTTAAGGACTACGACAATGCGGATGCAGAGCTTGTGATCTATGCGACTTCGCTTATCAACAAAACTCTTGCTGGTCTGACGGATCAAGACAGTTTCTATGATGAGAGCGATTTATTGGAACAGCAGGGCATGGAGTCCGTTATACAACGTTACATGTCCAAGCCAGGCACAGATTTGGATCTGCTTGATCAGCTGCAGTTGTACGAGGCGGTGTTGAAGTAAGTAAACCACAATGAACATAATGAATTTGCGACTTACACAACTTAATCCCATGACAGATTTGAGGATGGTGAATCAGATGGACAACGCTTGCCGCAGAATTCCATGAGGAAGACACAACGCCATCGTCCTGGAACGGGAACCACAGAAAGACGCAAGTCACGACGTCACAGCACCGACAATAGTCCAGCTCCTTTGACCAAAGTGCTGCCCACGACAGTGCTGAGGATGACTCCGACTCAGGCCACTCTCGATGAGGACGACAGCTCGGGATCGACCAATTCCACAGAGTTTAGCGGCGGACTGTTCCAGGAAAAGAAGCGTGAGCATTAATGTGAATGTTTCAATGAAAGTCAAACTAATTTTCACTGTCTGCTTTTAGCACGCGATGGCGCTGGCGTGACGCCAGGTCTGAGACGTCGAAGGGAGCGGGCCGAGCGGCATAAGAGCTTTCTCAAGGAACAGGAGGAGGCGGCAGCCAACGGCATCTTTGCGGCCAGGGAACTGCGTGAGAATTATGGTAAGTTGTGAAATAATCTAATCATTGCTTTTTGCAGACTGCTTTGAAACCGAATCTACAATAACTAACTTTAATTCTCTCTACATGCTAATCGCTGTGTCTATGTTTGTCCCATTGTCATCTGCCGATCATGCTAACTAAAAAACAATACAAAAATCACCCACAAAAGGCCAAATTGTAACCGCCATTCCTGCTACCATACAAAGTGGCGACAGTCCGCCGCAATCATTGCAACCTGAGCTGCCCGCGTCTCCATCCACTCCACTCGAGTCCACAATACCCTGCAACATTATCAACATCAACAACAATTCGAGCCACAACAACAACATGCACTCGCAAAACAACAACAGTAACAGTAACAGCAACAACAATAGTCACATTGACACGCCCAACAACAGTTTGTTGCTGAGTCCCACAAAGCAACTGTTGAGTGGCAGCCACAGCATTTCCATCATCAACAACAGCTTTGACAAGGCCAACAATAATACGAACAATCAGAATGAGTTCCTCACCAAAAAGAACCTCTTTCGGGAGCGCAACGCAACTGTGATCAATGGCATCATGAAGAACATACAGCAGACGGACAGTGCCTACAAGAAGTATGAGAACGATGCCAATCGACTGAACAACTATTACACACAACTCAACCAATCCCCAAAGCATCTCTCGACCACAGCACAGGATGTGCTCAGTCCCAAGAAAACTCTCAATGGCAATGGCAATGGCTTTGAATTTGCCACTGCCAGTTCGACGCCTCTAAAATTGGAACCGCTGCCGGCGCCCGAACCATTGAGTCCGATACACAAGCCAATTGCAGTTGGTGCACCACCACCGCCGCCGCCCCCACCTCCGCCACCACCAGGCTGGTGGCATTTTCCCCCACAGCCAAATGCAGCTAGAACCACCCTAACCAACAATACTAACCCAGAGCCTCAAACTCAGCCTCAGCCTCAACAGCAACAAACAGAAATGGATACGACAGGTAGGTGCAATATTAACAAACTGTAAAAAAATGTGTTGCATACTCTTATGTGCTGTGTATAAATTTATCATCAAGCGGCTGCTGTTGCATACTTTTGTGCGTCATCATTTTAATTTTCTCAAATTGCGACAAATTTACTAATTCTTGTGCACTCTCCACAGATCTGGAGAATAAGGATATGCTGTTGCAACTAAAACGCGATCATACGGTCAAGGATCTAACACAGAAACTGAGTAATCTGCCCAGCAGTCCCACACAGGATCCGGGCAATCGCTCGATTTGTGGCGATATGTCCGGCCTTATATCGAAAGCCAAAGAAGGTCTTGCCAAGAGCAAGAGCAAAGGTGAAATATCGCGGTAAGTTTATAACCACTTAGTAAACTTGCTTAGCTTATCAGCAAAATGGGGGCTGTTTGATATTTGTAGTACAATTTATTTTTTGCCGTTCACGATTAGGTTCTGTCGCTTTCATGATTATATTATTATAGAGAATCACTTGAAATATATCTGCAGGTTTAGCTTAAGATTACTTACCAGACTTTAATAGTATCATATCAGCTTTCTTTATATTAATTATTTTAAATAGAATCATTGGATGAATATCTGGAACTTTCGTTAAAAATTATTTTTTAGATTTTTCTATTCATATCTCAAGATTTTTTTTCTATACATGCGTATATTTAAATTCTCTGTTTGATTTGTTCAATTTTTTTACCCTTTTGGGTGTAAAGTTTACAGCTTTTAAATCTTAATTTTTTTCATTAAAAAGTATTATTTTTATATATTGAAATACTAAGATTATTAATGACTTTTAAAAATTTAAATTTTGCCTTTGGTTATTTTTTAAAGCTACACTTTAAATTCAAAACTACATATTTTATTCTACATATAATAAGATTTGTTCTATTTTTTTGTTCAACTTGAGGTCATTTATTTTGGATAAGATATACAAATTGCTAGAGGTTTAAGCGTATTTGGGCGCGTACTTCTCATAGGTGGCAATGTAGGCAGCCTTGGCGGCATCCTGGGAGAGACCCTTGTGCTTGTTCCAGGCGCTCCACTTGGCCTTGCCCTTCAGATCTAATGCACCGGGCTCGGCGGTGTTGTTGTCACCAACTGTGGACTGCTTGTAGAGACCGTAGAACTCCAAGAACTCATCGTTCGTTGGGGTCTTGGTGAAGTTCTTGGCTTTCTCGGCGGCGGTGTTGAACTGAGGATTGGTAGAGATCCAATTTAAAGACGAAAATTGGAATCCAAGTACTCAATACTTACATCCATGTTGTCTTTGGCTTGAGCTGCTTAACTGCTTCTGAGTGCTGATTGAGTTTAGGGGCAGCCTTTATATAGTGAATAGGAATAGGGTCGATTACCAGGGTCGGCCAGCTGATAGCGATTTATGACAAAAACCGTTTAGATATCGATATGAACCAGCAGCTGTGATAAGCCAGCAACTTTGTCATGTCCATGTTAAGCATGTCGGCAATATAAAACGGCATCAAAAATTTAATTACCAATTGGCAATATCAAAATGTGTGATCAAAGGTTTCCATTCAGTTTATCAGCCTCGTGGTTGAGTAAGCAGTAGGGGATCTTTCGATTCTTATAAGTTCATTACGTGTACTTTATTGCCATCGAAATTGAAATAAAATATGGTATTGTATATATTTAATTATGTGTAGATGGGAGCGTATTTCTCATAGAGAGCAATGTAGGCAGCCTTGGCAGCATCTGTGGAGAGTCCCTTGCGGCTCAGCCAGGCCTCGTATTTGGCAGCTCCCTCGGCATCGGCGGGTTTCTCGATGTTCACATCGCCGGTATGGACCTGCTTGTAGAGGCCGTAGAACTCCAGATAGACCTCAGTTGGGGGCTTGTGGCTGAAGGCCTTGGACTTTTCACAAATTGCATCGAACTGCATAAATTCATAAATTTCAATTAATTGTTACGATTACGATTACGATAATTCGATTTTACGATTTATCAGCTCAACTTACATCCATTTTGTTTGGTATTTAATGAAAGACTATGATTTGTAGCGCACAAATCGCCGCCTTTTATAGTCACCACGAGCAATATAATTAAATCTTATCATTTCTGAGTGCCATAAAAACTGAAAGAGTAGTAGTTATAGCAGTAAAAATAAATAGAAAGGCCTTGATGATTTACGATTGGACTTTTATGCAACATGTGCAATTCTTGTTTCAATACTTCAATTCGGCATTGGCAAATTCATAAAAATAATAAATAAAAAAAAAATAATTCCATATCCGAGGGATCGTCTTCTATCTAGAAAGTGGCTAGCGTGTGTTTTAGCCAAGTTCGTTATCTTGCTGCCAGGCGAAATTCTGATAAGCATTTATGATATGAGGGGCAGCTAAAACAATCGAGAACGATCGAAGATATGGATTTGTCACTTGACCAGCGATAATTATGATACGTCGTTGTTGTACTTTGAGTTGTTTCCGTATCTGATGATCGACTTATCGATTGCACTTATCGTTGTAGCTCATCGAGCGTCGATCAGGAACTGAAAAAGGCTGAGCCCAAGAAATCGGAGAATGAATTGCACTGGGAGGAACTGGTGCGCCACATGACACGACCCTTGAATCTTTGTGACCTGGACTTTACCGATCTCCACTCGGACGACGAAAAGGATGTCCTGGCACCACGTGGACTGGGCGCTGGCATTCCACCTCCACCACCACCACTCGGTGGTGGCATGGTGATGCCGCCCCCCATGATGCCGCCCTGCCTCGTGCCGCCGCCCATGTTCAGCTACGGGGGCTACGGAGCGGGCAGTCTGACAAACAGTGTGAACAGTTCCTTGAATGGTTCAGTGAACGGAGAACTCGTCAATGGGAACAACACCATCAAGAAGAACAAGAAGACGGTAGGACAATGGACTTTTGAAGTATATAATTACAGATTAATTTTAAATTACTTTCTCTTCAGGTAAAGCTCTTCTGGAAGGAAGTGCGCGAGGACATGATCCCCCAGGTGGTGGGTAAAACCATCTGGGACGAGCTGCCCAATGCAAATGTAGACACCCAAAAGCTGGAGCATCTCTTTGAGTCGCGGGCCAAGGACTTGATGACCAAGGTGCGTATTAACTGAATTCTTCAAATTAAAAGGAGGGTTTAATATGGAAAGCGAGTTCTTCTCATTTTTCTTATAATAAGTGTCAATAATGAATCTTATAGCGTAGTTTTTAGTTTAGTATTAGTTTAAATGTTGTTTAACAATATTTTGCGAATGATATTTGTATTCTTTTCCCATTTTTTTTTTCTGGACATGTTTCATAATAATTTCTATATATGTCAACCGGTCTGTTTGCGGATAAATCTACAATTCAATACATAAATGTTGTGCTAAACCCAAAAAATATTCAAAAATGCATATTTTTCTCAAATATTAAAACAAATGTTTTTAAATGTTTCAGGAGGTGAGTGCAATTAATATGTTTTTACACTTTTATTCTCTCTCTCTCTCTCGCTGTCTCTCACTCTCTTTATGTACTTCTCACTCACTTGTTTTGGTTTATGTCTCTCAATGTTTGGTGTCGGGTTTTTATGTTCTTTTTTCACACACAAATACACACACAGACTAGCAGTCTACAGTCTTCTGTCTACAGATTCAATACAATGTCATTTTATAGCATAGTTTTTTCTTTTGTTTTATGTTGTTTGTTAACTGTTGGACACATTGTGTACACTCTCCCTTTTCCCACCCACCACTCTCCTCTCTCTCACTCCCACTATATCTCTGTCTTTCTCTTGGACATATTGTTAACTCTCTTTCTTCCTGCAGAAACAACAAGAGCTGAATAAGAGCAAAGAGGTCATTGTCTTGGATCACAAACGCTCCAATGCCATCAACATTGCAATGACAAAGCTGCCACCGCCCAGAGCCATCAAGACGGCGATCCTCAAAATGGACGCAACTGTGGTCACCAGGGAGGGCATTGACAAACTGCTGAATATGCTGCCCACGGATGAGGAGCGTGGCAAGATCCAGGAGGCACAGATGTCGAGTCCAGAGCTGCCTTTGGGCAGCGCCGAACAATTTCTGCTGACTTTGGCTTCCATTTCGGAGCTGGGCGCCCGGTTGAAGCTCTGGGCATTCCGCTTGGACTTTGACAACTGCGAGGTAAGTTTTTAAAATTCTTTAACCTGTTGTTCAACTCATTTGCTTATGATTTCCTGCAGAAAGAGATTGCCGAACCGCTGATGGATCTCAAGCAAGGCATTGAGATCCTGCGTCAGAATCGCACATTTCGCTGCATTCTCTCCACGCTGCTGTCCGTGGGCATCTTTTTGAATGGCGCACCAGTCAAGGGCTTCCAGATTGAGTATCTGTCCAAGGTGCCCGAGGTGAAGGACACCGTCCACAAGCACTCGCTGCTGCATCATCTCTGCCACATGGTCATGGAGTCCAGCAGCGACACCAGCGATTTGTACTCTGAAATTGGTCCAATAACTCGCGCCTCCAAGGCCGACTTCACGGACTTGGCCCACAATCTGACCCAACTGGAGACCGAGTGCAAAGCCTCGTGGGATCGGCTTAAACTTATTGCCAAACACGATTGTGCGCCGCAATTGAAGCAGAAATTGGTCGATTTTCTGGCCGATTGTGCCGAGCGTATTATCATTCTGCAGATTGTCCATCGTCGCGTGATGAATCGCTACCGCAAGTTTCTACTGTGGCTGGGCATGCCCCAGCACAGTGTGGCCGAGTCGAGGCCCAATGAATTCTGTCGCAATTTGTCAGAGTTCGCCTTGGAATATCGCACGACTCGGGAGCGTGTGCAGCAGCAGCTGGAGAAGAAGGCCAACCACCGGGAGCGGAACAAGACGCGCGGCAAGCTGATCATTGACATGGCCAAGTTCAAGACCAGAGAGACCAAAGAGACCAAAGAGGATGTAGCCGATGCGGAGCTCAAGTGAGTTCACTCTATTTTCAGTATACCATATAATTTTCATTGAATTGAAAATTATAATGCCAATCTATTTTTATTTTATTTGCTTAGGTGCTAAAACTACTAATTATGTATATTAAAATATTACCCACCTGATTTGTGATATAAATGTAATTACAAATCTAAAAAAAATAATATATAACAATAGTTGATATTGACCTATTTGATTTATGATAGAAATGTAATTGACACTCTAAAAAAATAAAGTATAGAATAATCTCGATTTATGATTTCAACACAATTACAAATCTGAAAACATGTTTTAAAATAATAGAAAATTATAATAAAAAATCTAATCATTAAAAAATTAGTAATATTAGTGTTAGATAATATAGATATGGTATTTTCGATATTTTGTTTTTATTTATTTCAACTTTCTTTTATTTTTATAGTTATAATATTACTGATTGTTTTTTTCTGTCTTTTAGGCAACTTCTGGGCACGCCCAGCGCAGATCAGGCGGACGGTACTCTCACCTGGCGTCGACGTCGTGCCGAGCAGCTTCGCTCGCCCATCGCCCGTCAGAGCGAGGAGCAGTTCACAGATGGCGATGATGAAATTCTCGAATCTCTGGTGAAGACCGCCACAAAGGCGTCCGGAACCCGGACCACGCCCCGTGAGCGCAAGCGTACGCGTCATGCGGATCGCAAGTCCTGTAAGTTCTTCACCCAACACTGTTCGTCACTTTCCTCTACACTCGGCCAGTGTTGGGTAACATTGCATTAATGAAGGTGTTGGTTTATCTTTTGGAATACACACAGCGCGCTATGTTTAGTACAACACACAGACACACACGCACACATACGTAAATTGGAGAAATGAAATGCCATATTAGAAAAATTGACAAATTCCAAATTTATACAAAAACTACAACAATTCCCGTACTCGCAATTTCCTTTTAAGGCTTTGGCACTTTTCAGTTCTGCTCGCTTACAAATCGGTTGCCTATATTCGGTTTTTAATTTTGTATTTTTTTATTACCATTAACGCACCCAACAATACCAACCAATGAACCAATCAACCAACCAACCAATCAATCAATCAATCAACCAATCAATCAACCAATCAATCAATCAAATACTGAAGTGAAACGCAGCCGCACGCGCGAAGGATTCACAATTGAAAGAGCACCATCGCCATAGAAGGCGTAACCGTTACCGTTACCGTTAACCGTTACCGATAACCGTTACCGATAACCGTTACCGAAAAGAACAGCCAACTGTTTTTTAGGTCTTTACCTTTTTGGTTAGTGTTGAATTGTATTGAATATTCAATATGATTTTCGTTCAAGTTTTTATTTATGTTCAGTTTTGTCTGGCGAGATCCGTTTGCCGTACTAGAATTTTGTAAATCTCAGCAATTTAAAATATTGAAATTATTAACTGGACTGCAAATGGTCTCAAATATTTGTTTTTTGCACTTGAAGCGCTCCTGGCTCGATTCCCTGTTTATGAAGTTGATTTGTTCGAGAAATGCATGATCATAACTAAGTTTTCCAAAAGCAAAGAAAAACACGCTATTAAAACGCATGAAATGCAGCTGAAAAGCCTTTAAACTCAGCCCTTAACATGTTTCGAAAATGTTTTCAAATAAATTATTGAATTATTATGTGATTGACTTGTGTGTTGTTTTGCAGTGCGTCGCACGCTGAAGAACGGTCTCACCGACGAGGAGAAACAGCATGTGGCTGCCCTAATACAAACCTATTAGAGCTAAGGAATTCCCCGCCCCTCTCCGAATACAATTCACATCGCACGATCTTCAAACCAACTCCCAGTGACGTCACAAGTCGGGGCATTGCGCGCACAGACTGAAATTGGCGATCTCACACGTACAGCAGCTGGAACTAGCACCGGAAATAGCAGAGGAACTGCTACTGGAACTGGAACTGGAACTGGCATCGATACTCCCCCAATCCGAAACGAGAAAGTGCGCAATTTAATTTGACCACAACAGCAACGAAAAGTCCTTAAAGTTCTCTTAGTTTTTTTCTGTTATTCGATATTTGTTTTTACTTCAGCTAAGTATTAAAATTAATCATATATTGTTAACAATAACAAGAAAACAATCACAAACAAAACAACAACTGTATTAATAGCCAAACAAATTAAATTTTAGAACTCAAAAGAATTCTAAAATGTTCCCCACTTTAAATTTGTGCTTTCTAAATTAACTTAAAATTTAATTTTAACTTAGCCTTAAAATAGCCTACGAAAATAAATATTTATTAAATCAATACGAGTACACACTCTACACTTTCATTTTCTCTCTCTTAAAATCCATTTGTGCAAGGCTGTTGCACGTAGTCGAGGCAGAAACCACGATTGTCAATATCGTTGGGCGCCTCCACGCCGTCCGTGTGGAAATTCAAGCGAAAGGGACGCACGCTGGCTGCAAACATAATTAAAGCTTGGAATCAGTTAGTAAACTAATGTATTACCACTTACACTGCACCGTTTTGGCCAACATGCCCGCCTCGGCGCTGAAGGTGCCGCCACAGACTCGATCCTCGCAGCCGGGCAGGGGAGGAATCCGATCCGCGGAGCGTATGCAGCCAATCAGCAGCCAATCGCTAATGCAGCCAGGTGCACTGCCAGGTGGTAGCGGTGAAGCACCACCACCCCCACCACCCACCATAGTGGGCACAGGATTATTAGAGTTGCCAGATATTGTGAATGCACGGGAGCGATTGTTCTCTAGATCAGGACATGCGTTGTACTGTATGCCGCAGAAGTTGCGCTCATTCCGGATGCAGATGCTGTAGTCCTGGTTGGAGAGCTGTCTGCCACCCACCGTGTTGTAGTTGAAACTCCTCACACGTCCACTTATGGTCGTGTAGTATTGCAGGCAACCCTGATCCGCTCGACTGATGCTGCCACAGTGGATTTGGGTGACGCGAATGCGCCACAAGCGAGGGAAACTGGCGCTGGTTATGACGGACAGCACAATGGGATTACTCTGGCCCAGACCCGCATCAATGTACACTAGTCAATGGAATGAATATTTAAGTTAGTTATCCAAATTACAGTAGATGCTTTGAATTTCTGACTATTTCAATTTCGAAGAGACCCTAATAATATTTTATAAGTTTTCTGAGACAATCTTTTTCTGTATTGTTTTAAGAATGTTTTCACATTAAAAGAAAAGATTTTCCAAAAATGCGTTTACACAATTTTATAACAATTGCTAGTAGATATTTATAAAATTTAAATAAACAGATTAAATGTGAAAGCTATAACAAAAATTCTAAATATTTTATCACTGCAAGCTAAATTTTTAATTCAGATTTTTAAGTAGAGATTTAATTGTTTTGAAAATAAACAATTAATTCAGAAATTGGAATGAAATAAATAAAGTATACTTTCTAAACTCACTGTGGTCGCCTGTGGAGCTGCCGCAAATGGTGGGCGTGGGGCTGCCCCCCGAGATCAGCAGCTGATCCTGATTGCACAGATGATTGGCAGCCTCGGGCGGTGCTATGGAAAACATGTCCAGATCCAAGCGCAACTGACAAATATCCGGATGCAGCTTTTGCACCGTCACCTGGCAGCTGCCCGTGCCGTCGTACACGTCCGGATGATTGGGATTCACAAAATATGTGGAGTTCTCGCGAATGATGCCCCCACAAGTTTGCAGAACTAACAAACAAATGTTCCATTTACCTGAGCTAATGTGGAAATGCATGGGAACTTACATATGCAACAGACGCCATAGGCACCACCACAGGGTCCAGCTGGAATGCCATTGCGGAGCAGACAATCCTTGCTGGGAATGCAGTTGCCCTGCTCGCCAGAGGGCGCTGCACAGCTGCTCGGTCCAATGGGCACCAAGGCGAAAAAGGGCAGAACTGAGGAGGGTGAAACGACAATGACAATGAGCTAGTGAAATGACAATCCGAATGCACTTTATCGTATCATAGAATCACACCCACACTTGGACTCGCGTACGCGCGGAGTTGAGGAAAACCATTTGCCGCCAAAGAATAAATCTCGCCAAGTGTTTGTATGCGGCTTCGTTGGCATTTTGCCCGCTGCCAGGACGAAAAGGCAACCGAACACAATAATAATATCACTTAGCTGCACTCGGGAAGTTCCCATTTTTGGAGTCGGAGTCGGAGATGCGCACGCGTTGCTGCCTCACGCGATTGTGGCACGCAGCTGCCGTTGAGGTGACAATTTATTCGGCCTGGCGTGGAAATAAGTTTAATGACCGCAATTTGTTGACGCTTTGCGCTTTTTAGCTTAGAAAAACCTGTGAATTTAGCTAAATATTAATTGCAATAACAAAACGCGGCAGCTGAATAAAACAATTAGATGCGCCACAGACTACAATCAACGGCAGCAGCAACAGCAACAGCAAATGGTAACAACAACAATAACAATTGGTAAGAGCAATGCCTATGCCAATGCAATTGGCCTCCCCACATCAGACTCGTAATATCTTTGTATCTTGTGCTTCCTGTTGCGAATTTGTCTATGTGTTTTCCACACCTGCCGCATCGATTAAATGTTGGGCAAGGCCTGACAGAAATTCGAGCGTGAAAGTGCTGATAAAATGGTTGCAGCAAGTGCGTAACAGAATTACATATCTATGTACAATAATAATATAAATAATAATAACATACTTATGCATATATATGTGTAATAACTACCTCATTGCCTCATATGACTAATTTGATTAACAGTCAAGTTACCTGCTAAATTGGGTCAATGTTAGCCAATTTTATTATTTTGTATTTTGAAACTCTAGCGTAATTCTGGCCAAGTTTATTGGCCGGGTCGGTGCGGTATGTATTTTGACTCTTGTTTGAAATTTAGCGAAAAAAACCGACGTCATCCGCGATAAGAGTTTAATTTATAACAATTTTATTAATGCTATTTAGTAAAATCTTTTTTCACGGTCGCCTTCACAATAAAATAAACTATTCTTTTCTCAAGAATTGTATTTAAAGAAAGAAATGTTATTATTTGTCCTAAGATTTCATTTATGGGAGTTTATTTGCATAAACATTAAATGTGCAAATTTGAAGGTCGTACTTTCAATAGACTTTAAACTATTTTAGTTCACTTCATTAGAACGGTGGATAATATTTCTGAACCTGATATTATGACAATATGCTTGTTTTTAAAGTAACAAATATATAAATAAGCATAATTGTCGCTTTAAAATACATAAAGTCTAAAATTAATAAATAATAAATGGAAAAGTAATATTTTATTAAATACCAACACAAAGAAAATAACGAGTTTTAAATGAGTTTAATGTATGTACACTGGCGAACATATTTATTGGCACAGCAATCATTTTAAGATTTGGGGGCTTATTTGTTCCCTTATCCTTAACATATTGGAATCAATGGAAAGGTCATTAAAATTCCCTTTGAATGATATAAAACTTTCCTTAACCCATTAAGTACCCTTTAAACATTTCAAATTTTTTTTAAAAGTCAATTTTCGAAACTTTTTTCATTGATTTTTAAAAAAAGGTTTTTTTAATGTAAAAAAATTTTTGAAACAATTCTAAGAGTAATTGCAAAAAAAATTTTCAAAAATATTTTTGCTAGTATTTTTTATGATTTTTTGAAAATTGCTAAAAAGCTACTTTTTGTGTGAAAAGTAGGAAAAAAGGGTTAAAATGGTCATATTTAGGATTTTCAAAAAATTATAAAAAAATACTATCAAAAATATTTAAGAAAATTTTTTTTTGCAATTACTCTTAGAATAATAATTGAAACAATCGTTTCTTTGATCGCAATTTTATATCACTAATTAACATACTCCTTTAACCACAAGTTAGTTGTGTGGTACAATATAGACATTAGTAAATGTCTAAATAGAATCGAAAATTGGGTTTCCATTCTTACCAATTAAAGAACTATTTTAAATTGTGGAGCACATTTTCTGTTAATTCAAAGATCAGACAAATATTATTCTTGTAAATATTTATTTATTTATTTATAAATAAATTTCTATATAATTAATACACATGTCTAAGGCGCATCTTTGCTGCACTCGTATTTGCCGTTCTCCAACTCGCACTCCTTCACACAGAACTTGCCGGAATCCATTGCGCAAACGGTGTCTGTGGGGCAGGTGAGGGTTTCACCCGTGAACACGTTGTTGTTGCACAGTCGGAAGGTGGTCTTACTGGTGCATTGAAACATGCTGGCGCCATCGCACTGTCTGCAATTAACATCAGTCGAGTCACAGACGGGCTTGACAGGGCTTGTAGCATCGGCACAGATAACGCCCAAATCGGTGCAGATTTTGCCATCTCCACAGGGCAGGGTGCTATTGCCAACTGGCTCGGAGTTGACACAGTACTTGAAATGGGTTTGATTCACACAGGCAACGTTGTTCTCCATGCAGCGATTGCAGACGCCGGCGGACCAAACTGTGGCCAACATACAGCCGAAGGCCAAGATAAGGAGCTGCAAGTTGATTGAATAATTGGTTAAAGTTCTATCTGGCCATCTTAGGATCTTCTTACTAGATTCCTAAGGCTATTTGACTGCTGCTGCATTGTTCGTGATATTTTTGTTATGCTCAATGAGACGAGACACGACCGACTAATGGGAAGTTTCAACATACATCCCACTTTTATATAGTCTCTCAGGTGTTTAGAAATTATAGCTGGGTTTATCTAAAAAATATCAGGAGCAGAACTTTATTTTATGCTAGGCTTAGTCTTATGCAAATACTGATGTTTACCCGTTTACGATTCAGCTTGAAGATTAGCGAGAAACAGTAGCCAGAATATTTATGAATGCAGTAGCATTGAGAGATAAAAATGGAAAACTGTGTTGGCTATAAAGATAACTCACAGCAGCCAGCATTTAAAAGGCATTAGCCAAGATCTAGACGACTTCATTAGTCAACTAGAAATGTCGAGACTTGCACGCATTGGGCTAAGTGTGCTTTTGGCCACTTTACTGCATTCCGCAGTTGACGTTGAGGCCATTTGTGGACATTGTTACGGATCACATGCCTGCGTCGATAAATCCACATTTCAGATATGTTTCGATGGTAAGCAAGAGTCGAATTTTGTTGGCAATATAATCTATAAACTCTGACAGGCGTTCCACGACCGGAATACGCCACACCCTGTCCGGCGGCGAAACCAATTTGCACGAGATTCGGCGATATTTGCATGAGCGTTGACACGGGACTGAAGCCGGCGTGTGGCGACATCTCCAACTGTGGGCAATGTGGCAATGCTGCCGTCTTCGCTTGCACCACACAGACGAGCTTTGGCAAGTGTGTCGATGGAGTGCTCGCCAATCCAAATCGCATCAGTTGTCCTTCAGGATTCTTTTGCTCCGTCAGAGGGGCAGCTGCCGGAAATCCTTGCGTCGCTGGCTGCGAGCCGGACGCTGACGACACCTGCGATAGAGAAACGGAATCAAACGACGGCAGCGGCACCACAGCACCACCACCGACTTCAACTCCGACTCCATCTCCATCTGGTGACGCAAATGCAGCCTGCCAAAGAGAGCAAAAGGCAGGTCGCATAGCCATTCCAAATGATACAGTTTGCACCAGGTAGGCATCTAGTTGTATAACTGAATTTTGCACATAATAAAATTTATTGTTTTTTTCAGCTTCATCCACTGCAGTTTCAGGGCCAATGCCTGGCAGGGAGTCGTAACTAAGTGTCCGACGAATAAACCTTATTTCCATGCTGCCACCACTTGTGGCACAATTAAACCAACTGGCGCAGGTTGTGTGTAGTTTCATTTAAATATCGACTAAGAACTAAACACAATTTTAAATGTAAAAATATCTATTAAATTGGTAACTTTTAAATAATTCTTTTATTTTGGGCAAACGACTTGGAAATCATTGAAATGTTTATACGTTTCAGCTCACAAATGTTATAGGTCTTAGAAAGTTCTTTCTAAAAAACTCTCTTATAGTATATAGTTCAGCGTATTTTAGTTGGTATTAAATTTCGCATTTTAATATAAGTAATATAATAAATATAATTTTCTCTAAAGTATTCACATTTTTAACTTTTAGCTTTGATTTCTTTTAAGTTTCTATTCTATGTTTACCAAGAATATTCATAAAATTGCATTCATATCTTAATCTTTTATAAAAGTTTCATTATTATTTAATTTTGTTTATTCCTTTAGCTTCACAGTCTAAAAACCATTCAATTATTTCTTGCAAAGTTGAACCTTAAAAATTATAATACAACTTAAATTGATTTTCTTTTTGTGACTTTAAACTGGTTTGATTTGAAACTTTAAATGATGCGAATGGTCAATGGACGGCATCAATTCGAGTGATAAAGCTTTAGAAAACTAACATTCTTTTCTTGAATGTAAAAATTCAAAGCTGTTGAGATCATAAAACAGCGCAAAGCAATCAAGTGGAAAGCCAAGGTAAATAAAACAATTAGCACGCCCAACAAAAATATGAAGAGTAGATAAACAATGAAAATTTCACTAGTTAAGAACCAAGTTTATAACACGGCAGCCAAAAGATTAACGCACTTTAGTAGACTCGGAACCTTGACAGTGAGCAGAAGTCACATTGAGGAACGAATCTAAGGATTAAATAACTTAAAAACTATAATATGACTATAAAAATTGTAAATGCCTTGCAAATTGGTGGATTGGTGAGAGAATTAAATTGTTGTCCGGAATTTGTTGATATATTTAAACAGAAAATATATATTTTTTAAGTTGGCACTAAGCTGTCTGGTGAGTTGGACTCTGTCGGACTGTAATGTTTGCCAAACAAATCGGGCAGCCTGCATTAATTCCACATCCTATTATATGTGCTTTGGCGGTATGTAAAATGATTTGCAACTCTTGAGCGTATTTATTTAAGTATATTTCTCTATTCAGATGATAGTCCCCACACGGATCGCATCTTTAATTGCCTCGCTGGCTTTCAGTGCAGCGATTCGGCTGCAATTTGCATACAGAAGAATGCCCAGCGTCCGCCCAGCTGTGGAGATACCAGCAAGTGTGGCCTCTGCAGTGCCCACAGGAACTACAAGTTCGCCTGCCACGCCAGAGGCACCTTTCAGATGTGCTACGGCGCCTCGCGGCCCACGGGACCCTATGGCAAGTGTCCGACGGGCACAGTGTGCGATGCCTCCAGCGATGTGGTCTGTGTACCGGAGAAGCCGGGCGAATCGGTCACCTGTGATGTGAATGATGACCTGGTGAACAGCCCAACGGAAACACCCACTACCAGCCCCACCCCTGATCCAGGTTCACAGACAGCGCAGGAAGTGTGCAAACTGAAGGCCAAGTCGGGACTCTATGAAACGGTGCCTCGGGATCCCCACTGCAAACGGTGCGTATAATGAATTTTATAATTTAATTACTAAGTACAGTTGAAACTCTCTTTAGAGAATTGTTGCGGCAGCAGATACTCACTTCATACTCAGAAAACTAAAACTATAATAGGAACAGTTTTTTTGGTAGAATAGTTTGGTATAGAAAAATTTGACTCTATTTTTATGTGCAGTACATTTTTATACATGAGTTGCTACAATTATCATTATTGCATATTAGAGAATTAGTGTTATTATAATAATACTTATTTAGTATTCATGCAATTAGCTGAATTATTGTGCATTATTTATTTATTTTTGTATTATTTTGTTATTTGTTTACGAAGGAAAGTCAAAGACATTATTTACTTAAATCAGTCAAAACAATTCTCAATTCAGAGAGTTTTATTGTAGAGAAATGAAATTTGGCTATGCTTGACTGTATTACAATATGATCTATATGTTTGCAGCTACATCGATTGCTACTACAACAAGGGTACGGTCCTGGCTGTGGAATATGGATGCTCCGATACCTCCTACTTCGAGGCGGACACACAACGTTGCACGTACTTAAAGCCCAGCAATTGTATTTAAATTGTTTTACAAATATATATTTTAGTTAGACTGTAGAGTACTCAAATATTATTCACTCCAACTCCACGCCATTGATGCTTAAGCTTGCGATCCGGTCGGAGCAAGTGGCGGGCAGAGTGGAGACACAGGTTTTGGTCGAGCTGTTGTAGTAGAGTTTCCCCGGGCAGGTGTACATTTTGCCCAGCCATTTGCCACCCACTTGATAGCAGTGGATATATTGACGGCATGTCGTGCTCGGATTTGTGCCAACTGGAAAATAATCTCGAGTCTGCAATTTGGCGCAATAGGCAGCCGGATCGGAGGTGGTTGGAGCCGCCGTTGTGGTTGTTGGGGGATTGGTGGTGGGAGTGTAACAGTACGAGGGCTTCGTCGGCACACACTGGGCGGCGGTGCGATCAAAGTAGCTGGTGCCTGGACAGGTGTACTTGTAGCCAACCCATTTGCCACCCGAGATGTAGCATTTAATGTACTGGCGACATGTTGTCTCCGTGAATTCCCCAACTGCAAAGTTGCCCGTCTTCTTCACAGTGGCACAATAAGCAGAGACATCGTTGGTCGGAGGAGTGGCTGTTGTTGTGGTTGTAGTTGTTGTTGTATCATCTGCATTAGTACAGGACGGATTGACACTCGTTGCCCGCTCACAGATCTCCTTAATCCCATTGTTGCACACATAGCCCGCGGCACAGTTGCCCCTCGATTCCTGTGGCACGTTGGTGCCGAGGCAGAGGGAAAAGCTGCTTTTGCCGGTGCAGGCAAAGGTCTGACTCGCATCACACTTGTTGCACTCCTGACAGTCGGCCACGCTGCCTGGAGATGTTTTCGGTTGACACAGGACTCCGCCGGATCCACTCACACACATGTAGCCGGTGGGGCAGTCCAAGGGTGCACCATTGGGCAAATTATTCGCATCACAGGCCTTCGTTTGTGTCATCGAATAACAGGCCATTTTGTTGACGGTGTGGCACACGTTGCAAGTTGATCTGGCAGCTGCCACAAGGCATGCCAGGAGAAGCAGCAATCTCAGGAAGTGGGGCGACATTTTTTCCTGCTCTTCTTTCGGCTTCAATTATGTTTTTTGACTGCTTTCTGGCTCAAGCAGCTGCCAACTTTAAATAGCAGATTTTCGGCTATAATCTGCAGATTAACCTTTGTCTAACTTCAATTTAGATAAGTTCGTTTGCTGGCCTTATTATTGGCCATGAGTGAGAGCATCTAAAAGTTTTTGTTATCAGTGAGATAGTAAAAAAAGCACCCTGTATAAAATAATTGTTAGACTTTCCAGTTAGATAAGATGAAAATATAGTTATTTAAAAGCTGCTGCATTGCATCTAAATTGTAGTTGCATTTCAAGATGCTGAGATTACTGATATTTCTACTTGTAATCCAGGTCAGTATCCTTGGCTATCGGGCCGAGTGCAATTCCTGTGCCTCGGAGACAAATGTCGCCTGCATTTCGGACACGGAGTATCAGTTCTGCCAAAGCAATCGTCCCAGTGGCCCCATTTATTCCTGTCCCACTGGTAATTATTGCACTAGTGACTTGAGTCTTTGCCAGAGAAATGCCTCACTCATTGCCTGTAGAGATTGCGGCAAGTGCAATGCTCAGAAGTCCTTTGCCTGCACAGGACCTCGCACATATGCGCTTTGTCTGGGAAACAGCATTCCCACTGACTTTACAGGCACTTGTAGCTCGGATGAAGTGTGCAATGTGAATATCCCCAGGATTTGTGGCAATGAACTAGAAACAAGTGCAACCTGTCCTTGGATTAGAGATACAACAACAACGACAACAACAACAACAACCACAACAACTACGCCAGTGCCAACCAGTGAATACTCCACCGAAAGGACCTCTTCGGGGAGCACCACAATTTCTATTGATGACTTTTGCCGTACTGCAAATAAATTCCAATTCCTTCCATTTTACGCTATTCCAAACGACACCGAATGCACAAGGTAAACTGATCAAATAAATATTATATAGACTCATATAATAATTGTCTTTACAGCTTCTTCTATTGCATGTACAATTTCAAATTAAAATGGGTAGGCGGAATTCTACAGTGCCGCCTTCCATTTTTACCCTATTTTAATGCCAGAACCCATTTGTGCGGCAGATCCAAACCAACTCAACCGGGTTGTCTATAACTTCACTGTTTTAACTTAAACTCAAAAAGTACATTAAAAAAAACTTGTTTAAAATTGCAATTAAATGTAGAGAAATAAATTTGACAAGTGCAAAAAACTTGACTTGAGTTTCTAATTGCCTGTCTGTTATGTAGGCTTGTTTAAGCAGATAAGTCATATCTTGTGATAACCATTTACTATCTGTGTGACACGAGTTGAGTAAGGACCATAATTAAAGTGCTTAGCTCATTTCAATCTTGGAAACTAAATAACATAATATATATATTTACGTCTGTAAATGTTCTAACTGACCAAAAACAGCGGCAATTAAAAATCTACTTTTTGTTACTGAAACCCAGCAAGTAATGTTTTCAAATGCTCAAAAATATCTTGAGAGATTTGATAAAATATAAATGTATTGAGTTATAAAGAACAGAATGGCATCATATACATTTGACAGCCTATTTCCTGGTTTGTTGAAAGATAACACATATCATATTTGATGTGCGTTCAAAAGTATGCAACACAAATCGAGAAAATGTAAATAGTCGATTTCTAAAATTTACATTGCATAGTTTCAGGCGATAGTTTTATAAGATTTCAAATTTTGTTTTACATTTATTCATCATCATTTTTAATTTTATTTATTCATCAAGCAAATATGTGAATATTTTTATCTATAACAAAAGGGCCTAATGGAATTTTTCAAGCTTAATAATAATTTACGGGCCCTACGTATTCTAACTAAGGTAAATAAACAACGATTCGCTTAACGTTTTTACGATTATTTTTCTTGCTTACCTTGTGTTGATAAGATTAAATTAGATATTTAATGCAGGCTAAGATCTGACTGTGGGGCATTAGGTACTGCAGTTGCATCCAAAGATGTTTCCATTGGTGTTGTTGCTGCTGGGAATTGGAGTCCTTAAAGTCCAGGCGGACTGCAATGTCTGCGCCGCGCTTTCAAGCGTAGCCTGCGTCTCGCAAACCCAATTTCAGTTCTGCAGTAATAATGTTCTCGTTGAACCAGTCAACAACTGCCCTGATGGAACATATTGCACTGGAAGCTCTACCATTTGCCAGGCGGATAGTACGTTGGTAGCCTGCAACGATTGCATGGAGTGCAATAATCAAAGAAGCTTCGCCTGCCTTGGCGTGAGGACGTTTGCCTTGTGTCTGGGCACCGACATACCGTCTCTTATCACTGGCAGTTGTGCTCCGGATTATGTTTGTAATAAGGATAATGTCAACATCTGCGGACTGGCATCGCAAGGAAGTCCAGCGACATGTCCGCTGGTGGATGACGAACTGCTGACAACTCTTGCTCCCAATGCAAATCTCACTCCCGATCAATACTGCCAAACCGTCCAGCAGGCCGGACGTTATCCCTATGGTACCAACGAGGCCACCACCTGCAGACAGTAAGTTCAGGCATCTTCAAGTACATTATTTGTTTATATTTCAATTCGCTTTTAGATACATCAGATGCTTCGTAATCAATGAAGTCTGGCATGGCGCACTATACAATTGCCCCGGATCGACTTATTTCCAAAGCTCAACACAATTTTGTAACGCCACTATGCCAGGCTACTGCACCACAACTGTCAGCACCTTGCAAGTGAGAAATCTGCGACTTCTGTAAGGAAGAGGGTGGGAACTACTAACGATTCTAATTGGAATGTATTAAATTTATCAGGTATCATGAACCTATAACTGCTTCAGTGGAGAAGAAAGATATTTGTATATTCAATATTAGTTGGATTTTTTTATTAAATCAATTTAAACCAATCTTAATAATGAATTTAAAAACTAAACTAACTTAACTCAATTGTAATTACAATTTCAGAAAATGTCTTAATTGCTTTTGAGCCTAAATAGAAAAAAGACAAACTATTTTCGCAGAGTGTGCCTAATTTATTAATAGGCATTATTCATAATTCTTTGCCATACATTTTGCCTAGGCCTAAGTGTTTCAATAATTTTCAGAAAACATTCTTAAGACGCCTAAATAATTTTTCTCTGTATATTTTCCAAACGTTTAGTGGTCAGAATGAAACGCCTACAGCAGGATTATCACATTGTCATGTATATTTATAGTCTGCGTTACCTATAAATCGGTGCATGAGACAGCGTTGTCAACGGAATTGTATTATGCCTAAAATTAAATTCAACGTCAAAATTTGCACAGGCCACAAAACATGCCACATGCCCCCCATCCTAGACTGGCTGCCGGTCAATTGAATTGCACATTGTGCACGGGGAGCTGAGGCTGGAACTATAGTATGTGAATGCGTGTTTCGATGCGGGTTGGGTTCGCATTCGAGGCGTGTGAAATCGAAACCATTGAAACTGAAAACACTCAATGAAAACTTTTGCGGCCCAGCCTTGGATTGAATTGCATTTTTCTGGCCTGCCAATAGTGCAATGGCTCGCTCTCTGGCTTTCGATGTGGCTGTGTTTGCCCCGGTAAAACTTTTGTGGCCCATGTGGCCACGTAACTGACCCACATCAACGCCAAGAACGAGAGTGCAAGCCGGCCAGAAAGAGAGACAGAGTGAGAGAGAGAGGCATTCGACTCTCAGCTAGCGATGGCCTCGACACAATTTTCTCTAATGTGAATACAAACCGCAACATGCACGACTCACGACAAGCACGCAACTCTCATCTCGAACACGCTGCCCTCAAACTGCCTGCAACCAATTTTTATGGCATGTGGCAAAAAAGTTTTTGGCTGAACAGAAAATACAAAAAATAGAATGAGAGCACATTTCATAATTGTACGCGAGCAGCGCTGTGTGAAAGGGCCAAAAGTTCGGCACAGGCCAAGTTTCAAGGTGGCACTGCCAACGCGGCGTATGCGTCATAAATGCCATAACAGGCAGACGCTGTCACCGCAGCTCCGAAAGCACCAAAGTGAGCTCATCCCATTCACAATTCACGTGTGTGGATGGTGAATGAACAAAAAGGAAATGCCAAAATGAAAAGTCACTTAAAACTGTTAAAGTAATGCCTCAAAGTGGGTTCTAGCACTTTTCCATTCATGCAGAGTTTACTTTACGACCAAGTTGAAAAGCTGTATGAAAGATAAAATATGTTCTATGTTCAATTCAATTCAATTTCATAAATGTTTCATTCCTGTTCCAATTTCTATTACTATTTCTATGCTTATTATAAAACAATTTAAATGGACAAAGAAATTAATCGAGTATACGATATATTTCCAAAATAATAGCAAATAGTCTTTTGCTTCAAAATATCGATTTTCAAAATTAAATTTATTTGAACATAATATCTAACTTGAGTTTTAACACTAAACGTATTCGTTCTCTTATTTCAATAGCATTTTGTGTGAATTTTTAAACTTAGATTAATGCAAATATCATACAAATAGCTCATCAAGCTTTGGCTTACAATCTCTTAAAGTGCCCAAGTGTAGTTTTGGCCAACTTTATCTAGGCCTCAACTGTGAAAGTGCTTAATGTTGTTCTTGCAGCGCACAACGTCAACACTCGACATCATCCGCGCTGGCATCAAGTGTAATGACTGCACTCAGCGCTGATGAATTCATTAATTATTTTTTCTAATAGAATCTGCCATTGCCTGCCGGCCGAGGGGAGTCCCGTCAAAGTACGAGTAGGACATGAGATGATGGAGGGATGGATGTCGGACTAATTAAATTTTATGCATTGGGCTCTCTTTTAGCTTGATTCGATTAATGCCTGACATAATCTTGAAGTTACGAGTACGAGAACGAGAACGAGTACTTGTATATGGAGTGGAGTTTGTGGACTCGTTTCAAAGCTGCTCTATAAATCCTTGCTTCTCTCATGGCTGGCAGCGAGGGCGACAACAAAGAAACAACCTCTGAGCCGAGGTCATTTGAGTCACGGACTGTCATTTTCATATGCTCATCATCATTCAACTTGCTTGCAACTTGGCTGCCTGGCTTAAAGCAACATCTATCTGTCTGAAAGTATATATGTAAAAATGCATCTTTTAGTTTGTCGAATGAGGGCGAACTGCAAACACAATGCCTTTAAATAGCAGACAACCCGCTGTTTAGCATATGAGAAATTTTTGTGGGTGGGGCAACTGTTTGCTCTATTAGACTGTGGGCTTATTTTATTGCTCCTGCTCTCCCACTTGCCCTCCCACTCCCTCTTTCTTCCTCACTGCATTTAATTAAAGTTCTATTTTCATTTGGTATTTTGGCTCAACAACAGTAACTACAACAACAGAGTGGCGCCTGCCTGGGTCTCTGGACCAACCAACACCACCCACCGTCCATCCCCCGTGTCCCGCCGCAGTGACCACCTGCCGTGAGGCTCTGCAACTGTCGCTGGCGGCTGCAATTAATTTACCTCGCTTCGTTTTACTCAATGGGGCAACTTTATAAACAATTTCTGATGCCCAAGCCTGCTGCAATTTTGTTTATGCATCAATTGGGTTAATCACTTCAACTGTTTACTTCTTTCTTATTGAAATTGGCCATAATGCTGGCAATCGATGGAGTAAATTATGGACCCACAAAGAAAAACAATTCTGGATACTGGCAAACAAGTTTGACATATTTATATTAGGAATTTGGAAATTAGACTTTATGTGAAGATTTATGATTTCAATTTTTAATTCAATAACAATTGTTATTTTTTAGTTATTATTTTAAAAGTTTATTCTGTTCACTTTCACTATTTAAATCCTTTGAAATGCATAGTAAGGTAAACTTTAATTTTGACTACCTTGATAAATTAAATATTACTTTTATACTGTTCTCGTGTTGTGTATAAATAAAGAATTATTAATATCCTCACTAAGACTGTAATTTTAATTACAAGTGTGGCGACAAAAACAACATCAACAACAACAACAATGGCAGCAATTATACTGCAGTCCGGGGCCAGGTTGACAGGTCAAGTACATGAGCGTGTCAAAAAGTTTTGACATGGTGTGTGTGTGTGTGTGTGTGTGTGTGTGTGTGTGTGTGTGTGTGTGTGTGTGTGTGTGTGTGTGTGTGTGTGAGGGGAGGTCAAACCAACAAAAACTCATACTATTATTAAACTATAGTGTGGCATTGTTATGGAATGCGCAGTCGCCCACGACCACGCCCACAACAATGCGGCATACAACACCGCCGAGCAGGAGCTGAGAATGCCGTGAATGTGTCCTCGTGCTTGCGTCAGACGGAAGGAAGGCAGGAAGGAAGGAAGAAAGGATAGCTGTGCTGCATGGCATGAGACTGAAGAGTGGGAGAGAACGGAGAGTGTAGGGAGTGTACTCTGTAGAGAGAGAGGCAGATGAAAGAGGAGGAGCTGGGGGAAGTTGACAGGAAATGCGCATAATGAAGCGCTGTGCAAAATGTGGCACATGTAGCGCTGTGGCATCCAAAGGAACTGTCAGCACGCTGTTGAATAACTGACTAACTGACAGACTGCCAGACTGACGGACTGCCAGACTGCCACACTGATAAACTGATAGGCGGGGTCGGGCCCGTTCAGGTCAGGTCGACATCAATATTGCGGCAACTGCAACCTGTCAACAGCTCGACACAACTCTAATGATTGTGGCTTTTGTTAAAAATGCATAAACTTGCCACAAGTTGCACAGTCGAGGCGTGAATAATTATCAGTAAATACCAACAAATTTAATAATATATAACAATAAAAATAAATAAAGGAAAATAAAATCAACGCTTGAAAAACTGCTTTAATTGTGCGTCAATTGCACAAATTGCCGACAAACAAAAAGCGTTTAATCGATTTTGCTGTTCAGCTCGAGATGAAGTGTTTATGCGCTTTTAAAATTCACATTTTTCACAATTCAATTGAATTGATCAATAATCAGTTCAAACAGAGAGATAAAGAATCCTATGATAAGCTCCAACAAATCGGTTTATTTAACACTACAAATGCTTTAACATTTTTTTAAATTGTTTGTTACTGATTTTAGTTGCTATTTATTGTTGGTAGAATAGATACTTAAAAGGTACTTCTCATGTAATTTATTGCTGCGATTTCTATTGAACTTATTATAAATGCAGTACGTAAACATAAATCATTTAATTACTTAATTTTAAAGCAGCTCTCAGCTTTAGCTGAACATTGCACACTCAATAGATGATAATAAGTTTAGATTATGAGAAGAGTAAGAATTATATTAAATTTTCTATAGCATTACTGCCTCACTTTTCCCTCCTCAAGGTGATACATTGTAATACCCCATCTTGGGCTCAGTTATAAAATAAAATTGATGGTTAATCAAAAATTAATATATTATTCTTTCTCAAAATTCCTTTTACGGTTTCAGCTCTGCTTTGACTATCAAGCAGTTGTTCAGAGATGCAATTTATTAATGGTGCCTTTACACTAGTTGACAAGCTTGTCAATTTCATCTCAGTAGGCTGTGCTTTTTACCAAGTCAACACAATTTTGCTTAGAGTTGACCACCGTTTACACTAGAGTTGATTAAGTTGCCATCAAAATTTTCAGCCTACTGAGATGAAATTGACCAGCTTGTCAACTAGTGTAAATGCCCCTTAAATGAATTTATTTCTGAGGAAATAGATGAGCAAATCCAGTTTATTATTTATGGATTTTGAGATAAAATACACTCATTAACAAATTCTATGCGGCACCCATTTAAAAGTGCATAAAAATAATTGAAGTATTCAAGTTGTGATCGATAAGTAACTACTATACACCAAGTGCTGTTTTCTAAAGTGTCAAAGTCAAAGCTCAATAACCAATGCACATAAATAATAAAATGCTTTTCAAGAATGCGGAACATAATATCATCAAGAAAGAGTGAATGAATCAACAACAAAATGCTGACTCGTGTATTCTTTATTAGAAGACTGAGACTGAGAAAAGGAGAATTCCAGATGAGAAAATCAATTTTATTTTATAAATTGCAATTGTGACACTAACAACGACAACTGCAAATTATTGATTGACATGTGTAAATTGTAAGCCAAACATTTTGACAAGCGCTTATCGAAATTTGCTTATCAATTAGGTTGAGTGTGTTGGACAAATCCACAATCGAAGCGGGAAATCACAGAGAGACTTGAAAGACAGACTGCTGGGACGTGGGTTGATCCTGCCACACCATTAAAATAAGTACGAAATTCTATTAGCGTGTGAGTTTCTCAGTTGATAAATCGCAATGTGGCAATATGTTAGTGGACACCAAGTGCTCAATGTGCTCCATGTGGGCAGTGTCCACTGGTCAGTCGACGCAATAATTTTGCAATTTTTATTGCACAACTGTCACGGGGGGCTTAGAGAGCGACGCTGTCAAGTGTTTGGCTGCCAAGTGACGGAGATGGAGGGAGAAAGGTAAGGAGAGAGGGGAACTTGGTCTCGGCAAATAAAGCCATTAAGTGGAAGTCGTTGGCAGTAGTAGTTGTGTGTGAGAGTGAGCTACTTTCGCTGCTCACATGCGGCATGAGGCATGAGGCATGCAACATGCGGCATGTGGCAGGCTGAATTTGTACGAGTACTCGTATGTGCTTACTTTCATTAAGCAAACAAGAGTTGCACTCAGACGCAACTGCAACTCGTATGATATTTATATTTGCCCAGTGGGTCACTCAGTCAAACAGTCAACGAGTTAAACATTTCCCGGTTCCAGTCACCACTCACCACACACACCAATACCTCCCCACACCCCCTGCTCCACCTCCTCCACTTTAATTTGATGAGTTCACATTGCGAAATGCGCTTAAATTGTCGCTAATTGCAATTCGCACTATAAAATTTTGCAATTGCTAAGTAAATTGCATTAAAAACAGAAGCGCAAAATAATATCTGAATTCATGCAAATTTATTAACAATTTGTTTGCATATTTCAACTGACAAATATGGGAATATTTACTCATAACTCACTCACTGTACAACGTATATGTATGTATGTACCTTGGGGCCTATCATCATCATTTAATCAAATACAGCAACTACAATCGACCAATCAGTTAACGACAGTTTGTCGCCAGTTTTGTTGATGCTGCTGGCGCCACATTTTCATAAACAAATAACAGATGCCATCAGGTAAAATATGTGATAGAGTCAATTAGCTAAATACCCTAAAACAAAGAGAAAAAAAAGTAAAAATGGCATTAGCTAATATTACAATTAAAAAAAAAATTATAATTTTAATATACATTTTATAATTTTTTATATTTAAAATGCTACATTTTAATTTTATTTTATTTTGAAATTGTGAAATAAAAATTAAAATCATGTTAACATTTCACTTTAGTTATGTTTTTTAATAGGTTAGGAATAAATTTTCTAAATAATTTTAAGGACTATTAAAACCATTAAAAAAAAGGAAAAAATTCAGCAATATAGCTATAACTATATTTTATAACTAGTTTTAAAAATGTTTAACAAATGTGTACACTCTTTTCGTTGGCTAAAATATTACTTAAATAATTGCACATTTATTTGCATACACCACAAAAATGTTTGATTGATATATAATATATATGCAATTTTTCCCTTATTTGTAGAGCATAGTTTATTCGTCTATTTTGATTTTTTGTATCTCACGTTTGCATAATGTGCTGAAATTAAATGCGATTTGCAACAAGACTCATCGTAGCTCGTGTCGTTGCTTCAATAATTTATCACATTGGGGCTCCGAGAGTAATTGTCCCCATCAAGGCTGACGTCAGAGCTGCTGCCACAATGCATTTTCGGGGAGTCCTCAATGACGCATTTGCAACTCGCAAACTGGCAACTGGCAACTGGCGCCTGTGGCACAGTCAAGGCTTGTTGTTGTCTGTCTGACAATTTTCGGTGGCCAGTGTGGCGACGACCTTGACATGCAACCGAACCAAAAAACCGTTTGCAACTATGTCAACTATCGATTTGGTTTCATGTGGCGTATACGTAATAAAAGTGCAAACAATTTGATTTCTTTATTTAGTAACCAAATCCGTGTCGAATCCAATTGAAATGTAGACCAGAGAATACATATATATGTAGTATGTAAAAGCGGCTTAATTCGTAGTTGGTTTCCCACTCAACCTAAGCTGACCCATCGAATTGTGGCCTCTGCCCTTTGGCCCCTTTGGCCCCCCTCTGCACCATCTGCCATTGGCAATTTCGTGGTCATTTAGTCGGCAAGGTTTGCGGTTTAGTTAGTTGCCTCTGCAATGATTATGTTGTGTGTTGCCTTTGATGTAAGTCTTGCCGCCATTGTTTCGGTTAATTAAAATTTGTGGTCCTGTGTGTAGTTTTCACTAAATTAGTTAGTAAGGAACGCTGCAGGATTATGCCATTGGCAAATGCTGCTATTAAATATGCAGAGCTTGAAGCTCAATCGCGGGTCCCGCTCCAACACAAAGACAAATACGAAGTCGAAGTCGAAGACGAAGACGAGGAAGAAGCAGAAGTTATCTGCATTCCTGCAAACAGAACCAGTTTCCAACCTGAGTGCCTGCCAGTCTCCTTCTCTGTTCTCCTCCTCGTCACCTCGACTCGACTCGACTCGAAAGCGAAACCAAAAGCAAAAACCAAAAGCGAAGCAAATGCAGGCGCGATGATTCATGCCCAGATATAAGCTGCAAGCATCAGCTCCAGACTAAGCAGCGTCCGTTCATTTTAGTTCTCTCTTTTCTCTTTTTGGGAACTTTGCTTTAATTTCTACTTCTTTCATTCAACAACAACAACAGCATCGAGAGTAAGAACTCGATTTTTTCCTGCTGTTTCCCACGCCATAAATGTGCATTATAGAGTTCCCCTTTTTTTCTTTCGCCTTTGATTTTATGCACATTCCTTAACTTCTCGTGTGCCACGCGGCGTATGCGTAATCAGTTGACTACAGTCATCAGTCATCAGTCAGTTGGCCTAACAAGTTTGCAGCTTTTGGCCAATTTTATGACAAAACTGAAACTTTACGTGGCCCAACTTGATGCGAAGTCAAGTCAGTTTCTTGTGGCTTCGACTTCTGATGCAGCTGGCAGCTAAACTGAAAACTAAAAATGTTGCTAAGCTCGAGGAGAATGCAGCGTGTGCTTCCCCTTTTTCCCCCTGGATTCCCTCCGGTTGCCAGCCAGTGTTGCTATTGGTGGCAACTACTATTAAACTTGTTTCCGTTGTACTTCTATTTTTTGTGGAGTAATTTCATAGAATTTATGACCGTCTTTTTCGAAGGGATCACAAAAGTTTTCGTTGGCAAAAACTTCAGCTAGCTTCAACTTTATGGCAACTTTTGACAGCTTCGACAGACGGAAACGTTCGACATTTTTATCCGCTTCTCAATATACAAGACGTTTTCAGCTTCAACTTTAAATGCCTGAGCATTTTAAAATCAAAGCTAACAAGAATTTAAAAATTCGATGGGATCGTGTTGATAAGACTTTTTCAGCATAAATAAAACAATGGATCACAATGCTCAAAAGGCTCAGATTGTGCGAGAGAGAGAACTTTTCCTTTGTGGAAAGTGAAACAACAAGTTACCACATTGTGCGGCCTGTGGCACGACGACAGCTTTCACGCGTGTGCTGCGTTGTGGCAAGCACACAGAGACAATGTTATCATAGGCCTACATTTGTGTGGCACGTCAGCGTGCCCCCAAGACTCGCCAAGATGCCGCTAAAGAACGCAAACGCAAACTGGCAAAACATTTAGGTACGAGGCAACTTGAAATAAAAGCAAAAAAAAAAATCAAGCGAATATCGAAAATCGAAGCTGTGTACCAAATTCCAGGCCGTGGCAAAGAAAAAGAAGCCGCCGTCGACAACGACGACGACGACGACGAAGCGTAGAGATACAGATACAGATGCGCAGATACTTCGCAGATCTTCTTCTGCTTCTGCTTCTTCTTTGTCTTCTTCTTCTTCTGCACAGGCATAACTAAGCGTTGCACGAATTCGCGAAATTGGCCACCGCAGCAGCCACAGCCACAACAACAACAACAGAAGCTCAAGTCTTGGGCCAAATCAAAGGACACATATTGAATTTCAGCGAAGCTTCTTCACTGACCTTTTGTGGCCCACAGGGCAACAACGGGGGCATGCCACAAACAAGACAAGAGGGGGGAGGGGGCATGAACGATCTTTTAGTTATTAAAATGAATGCGAATTCAAAGCGCAACTCGCAATTCGCTTCGAGTTATGCGACTGACTTAATTACAGGCGAGGACACAAAATGATAAAAGGGGCAAAAAGAAAGAGGCAAGCAAAGGCTCATGTAAATTGCTGCCTGTCGTTTATTTATAGAAAATAATGAATTGAACAGGTGAGATCGAGAAAATGATAAGCATAGAAATTCCAGCATGCAACAACGAAGCCAACTTCCAACTGGCAACTGGCAACTTCCAAGTTCGAGTCCAACTGAAGTTGAAGTTGCCATTGCAAAATCAGCGAACGAGCGCAGCAAAAAGCAATCCAATTTACTGATTTATTTCTTATTTTACTTTGACTATGCAACAACAACAACAACAACGGGATGAAGAAGCAGCAGAGCAGCAGCGGCAACCACAACAGAGGCAGTCACGGCACAGGCAGCAGCAGCAGCTTCCGAGCCTTGCCACAGTGGATGCCACAGCAACGGCAGCGGCAACAGCAACAACTCGTACTTTTGGCCTGGCTGATGTAGTTAGTGGGCTTTGCTTTGATCTTGATTCTTGATGCTGCGGCAGCGACGCCTGACAATGATGACGAGGCACACAGCAGAACCTCAACCTCAACCGATACAAAAGGTATGTCAAAAAACAAAAAAAAACACAAAAACAAAAAAATAAACGAAGAAAAACGAAAAAATCAAACAAAAAAAAAACGGCTGAAACTGAAAGCGAGAGAGAAAATAACGAAGCTTGTATGCCCTAAAAAACAAGAAAGGAAGAATTTTTAAGGTAAAACTTAATATGTATATACACAAAATGTATTGCTAAATAACAAAACAATATCCCAATAGCTGGAAAGGAAGATAGTACCAAAATAAATAATCAAAATCATTTAATAAAGAAATAAAAAATATATTTTTAATAGCTTTAATAAAATTAATTAAAGGAGGAAACGTAAGGAAATTACTGAAAGGAAAAAAAGATGGGAAAAACTAAGTAAAATAAGCATATTTCATATGGTTTATATTTAATTTTAAAAGATTAATAATATTTATATTCCTTGTATCTAAAGTACTTCTTTATATTAATGAATAAGTAAATAATATCTAATGTTTAAAAAATTTATAAATTTGTTTTCCCTATGGAAAGAGTATTTGTAGAAGGCTTTACTACTGCTGCTCTGACAAGGGCTATGACAATTCGAAGATTCGTGTAGGCAAAAGCTGCTGGATGCACAGATGCAGATGCCACGACATTATTTTTGCCACTTGGCCTGGGAGCCGGAGCCGGCGGCCACGACAACCGGCAACTGGCAACCTGGCAACCCGGCAACCTGGCAACTGGAGCAAAAGGGAATGCGGGAAGGAGAGGAGGAGGTGGAAGGGAAGGGAGAAACGACTTGGTTCGCATCTTTGTCGCTCATGCTTTATTTAGGGTTTCATGTATAAATATTTTTATTTATTGTGCAACACATTCGCACACGTTGCAGCTACGACGACTGCAGGATGTGCAGCACGACAACGGCAACGGCAACGGCAACAATAATGATGATGATGTGTAAACTCGCGGTTGGACGCTTAATTTCTACCTTGGCCCAAGGGCCGAACTGCAAGCTGGACTTGGAGTTGGAGTTGGAATAAGGCCAGACAATGCTCTTGCCTCATAGCGTGGCAAGTTGGGCTGTTGCTGTTGCAACGCTGCAACGTTCTGTTCTGTTGCCAAGTGGCCTGTGAAACGAAATCGAGCTTAGTCATTGGGCTGATCAACTCGGCAATCAGAAGTGGTTCAAGAATTAAGTATGAACTGATCTGCGGTTCAATGAAATTATCTAGAACTGGCCAAGGATTCAATTCTTTTATTATTATTTATGAAGAGTGTGTGGACTCTTTAGGAGATTCTATTTTGAGAAGGAGAGAATACAAATCGATTTCATTCATTCGCAATTTTGCTGAAATCTGTCAATGACACGTTGTCATGGCCCCAATCCCCTTTTTGCCAATCAAAGGCACCTGGGGAGGGAAAGGTCTATGCAGTCATAGTAGCAGCAGCAGCAGGCGGAGAGGGGGCAGGAGGGAGGGCGGAGGGCGGAGGACGCACACTCATCACGGCCATTGACAAGTAGCTGTCAGACACAAAAAGAACGACACATCAGCGAGACGATGGACCACTTTTGATATGCCCTTGGCCCTACGGTGGGCGGCGGCAGGTGGCAGCTGGCGGTTGACTGTCGGCAGGCACTGTGCACGGTGTACAGCGTACAGAGTGCACAATGTGCCAAATCAAGCGCAAAGATCCAATATCCTGCAATGAAATAGAATTACAATTACACGGCGCACAATTCGTTGCAAACTCGCAGTTTGTTTGTTTTTCAACCATACGTTGGTTGAAATTTTCTTGCAGTGTAACATTGATTGTTACAATGATGAAGTGCTATCGATGTCTGTTGCGTTTGACTGCTTTTCAGTTGTTCGCTGGAAAAACAGAAAGAATTCAAGGCCCAGACCCATAACCATAACCAGGCCCAAAGCCAAAGCCGGCCAACTCCGTCAACTGCAAGTGCCGCCCAGGTCTTTAAAAATGTAAGAGCCAAAGCGTTGGCATTCAAATGCGAGTAGTAGATGGTATGAGTATGTACATATGTATGTATGAAAGTTGTACAATGTTGTATGTACTGCCCCGATGACTTCACACATTCCTGGGCACACACCGGGCAAACAAGAACTTCCTTGAGACCAAACAATGTCTTCAGTCTCAGTCTCAGTCTCAGTTTGAGTCTCAGTCTCAGTCTCCGTCTCAGTTGCAGCCCCAAGTAAAGAACTGAAAACGGCGAACCAGTTTTTGGTGAATGAAAAATCAACAAAACCAAAAAGTTGCACAAAGCCAAAGCCATGGTCGGGTTCAGGGTCCAGAGTCCCAGAGTCTGAAGAAGCCTGAAGAGTCGGCAACTAAAATACTTATAATAAAAAGAAATTAAAATAAAATTCAAAAATGTGCAAAACGAGCGCGTCAGGAGAGAAACGAGAAATGCTGCATGCCACAAACCAGCCAGATATAGAGACAGCGACAGAGACGCCGACTGAGACAAAGATTCTGCCTCAGTTTTCAGCCATAGTCAAAGCCATTGCCATAGCCACTGCCAAAGTCAGGCCAGGGCCAGGGCCCGCAGAAGAATCTCCATGCCAGTCAGTGTGGAACCTGTTGGACCAGTCGATGAAGAAGAAGACAACACACAGAAAATGCCACCAACGTGTTTAGTGTTTTGGGCCCAGGCTCAGTCTCGGTCTCAGGCCAGGATAAAAGAGCCACACGGTTCCGCTCTCAGTCGCTCCCTCTCTCTCGCGCTCTCTCTCTCTTCATTTCAAGTGTAAAACGCTGTCGCTTGTGGAATGTGCCCAACATTGGCCATATTTGCTGCACTAAATCAAGCGTTTAAACGAAATTTGAGTTGCCCCAAAACAAAAACAACATAAAAAAACAGACAACAAAAAAAACAAAAACAAAAAACCAGAACAAAATTGTTGAGCCAACTTTGAATGCTCTCATATTGTCGAGAGAGATCAAAAACTTTTCGCCAGGCAACATAATTTATAGATGCCGTTTGCCTAAATTCGTTTAATTTCATCTCCTCACACACACACACACACAAATATTCTCACACACACATGCACACTCTCACTGGGCACGCATACAGAGATCTTGAAGGGAATTGGATTGCGTTTACGTTTTACCTGTTGTTCCAGTGTGCGGCTTTTATGTGTGGGTTGTGCACTCTGGACTGCTCTCTCACTCTTTCGCTCCCTATCCCTTTCCTGCTGCCTGCGCCTGTGCCACATTCAAAGGGTTCCACATCGTGGGCTGTGGACTTCTCCTCTCATCGAAATTGTTGTGCGCTGATCGCTCGTACATTATAATTTATAACTTTATCTAAACGATGTGGTGGTGTTTAATTTTCGACTTCACCTTTTCAATCTTGTTGTTTCTCTCTCCTTTTATTTTTTTTTTAGTTTCTTGTTGTTTCTTTTTTTGTTGTTGTGTTCATTATTTGATTCGTGAACAGATTCTGTTTCTGTTTCCGCTTCGCATGACTCATTCGAGGAATACTTTTTACTTTTTCCTTTTTTCACCTTTTGTTTTTAGGTTTTTCGCTGTTAATTTGTGGATGTTGTTTATCGCACGCTAATTTGAATAGAGCTCAGGTCCATTTCGTGCAACTTCCATGATGAACATATCATTTGACTGAAATGAATTGAGTCGGACCGGGATCTAGACCTGCTCTGGGTACCCTAAACAACAAACAACTAACAAGGCCAATGAGGGCGTTACTGCTTTGCCGCTCAGCTGGATGTCCGTAACTGACCACCGTGAAGTTTTCAGTTGTCAGTTTTGAGTTTTCGGTTTTTCTTGTTAATGAAGAAATAGATACGAGCTCGAGTTCGAGTCAACAGGCAAATGCAAAGTGCTGAGTAACTGGCCAATACCCAGGCATTGTTTCTTTACCAAACGAATCAAAATTGGCCAGCGCCTGGGGTGATGAGTGAAAGTCTTGCCAAAATTCGTGCATTGTTTGCTTTTCAATATTGCAAATCATACGCGTGCTGTGAGGCCAACAGGGCATGGTCCCATTTAAAAGATATTGCCAAAGAATTCTCTTAGCTACTTACAGATACTTGTATCTTGATTGATCAGATAATCTGGTTTAGGCTTCAAAACTCACAATGAAAGGTGTTAAATCCGTAGACGAGCAAAGAGGTCGGTTCTTAAAAGATAAGAGCATTCGCAATCAGATAACGAAACAATCATACATATAGACAGTTCGTTAAACTGATCGTTAAATCTACAAATAAGAAAATTAGAATTCAATCATCTGTCAATTAAGACTCTTTATTTAAGTGCATGCAAATTCAGTGCGGCACCGATGAAAGAAAAATCCATCCAAATTAATGAGAGATGAGTATTGTTTGGTTTATGGACTCGCTTGGTAGCAAATCATTATTCAATTTAAGACTCTTATTTATATTTAAATGATGGCCGTAAAATGGCACACTTTTAAGACAGGGCTATTGTTTTATTGTTTCGGCTTTTGTTTATTGGGGGCAAGTGTGATACTAAATTTTTCCTTAAATTAAATTTTTTTGTTATATTAAAAGTATTACTTACTATTTTTATAAATTTAAAGTTTTGTTTTTTAAATAATGTACCTGTTATTTTATATTTCACCTTTCTTCCCACATAACTCTTAATTCGTTAGGTGTTTAGTCAGCTTTGCACCACGGTCTCTGCCATTTGTTTGCATGCGAGCAACAGAGCGGCGCTCTCAGCTGCGAGAGAGAGAGTATAACAGTGCCATTTTGAGTTAACAGCTGTAGCGCGCTGATTCAAACAATGTACGTTATAAATTGTTGTTGACTTCAGCTGAGAACAGCACCAACAATTGCAGATTTAGCCAACAACAGCAGCAATACTAAACTTTTAAAACATATGCCATATGATATAAGTTAACAAATATTTGAATTAAATAAGTAATTATTTATTTAACAAACTATTCATATTAACATCCTGATCTCGGCAAGTGTCTGGCAGTCAGCTCTCTTGCTAAGCAGCGCAAATACAAAGAGAGTCAAAGAGAGAGCGCGTGTGTGTGTGCGTGAGAAAAGAGAGCGTTCGCACTGGTGAGCTTGAATTGTGTTTGCTTCAAAGATACAGTTAGTTGTGAACGAATCGTCGGCGTGTGCAAACGTGTCGCAGCGTGACAGTGGTTTTGAATCCCAAAGAGGAGCAACGAAATCGAAATCGAATTGAAGGCACGTCTTATAACGTATTATAAATACAACAACTTGGCCAATAGACGCCATCGCGAGTGCAATTAAATCGTTAAATCGCTAAAAGCAATATTCAACTTAATTAAAAATCGTCGGGTAATAAATGAAAATCAATTCTCGGAAGAAATCCAAAAGCAAATAAACAAATCATATTCAAATGCAATTCAAAACACACAATAAGCAATCGATGCGCATATTACAAGTATAATTAAGCAATCGAATTATCAGAGACTTTCAACTGTTGCTGATGATAACAGAATTACAGCCATACACACATATAAAAATATAAATACAAATGCATACAGATTGGGTTATTGCGATTATGTCATGAAGTATCGCGAAATCTTTAGAAATCGTATAAAAAAATAAAAAGATAAGAGAAAGAAATTTCAATTTGAAAGTGTGACGTATCTATTGTATGTTTTAGTTTAAACAAAGCGCATTATAATAACAACAACAACAACAGTGACAAGGCTAGACACGCGTCTTTTTTTGCACACTTTTTACAGAGAGACAGCAACGGCAACAACAACAACGAGACAGGCCAAAACTCTCTGCGTATTTTGTTTGTGTGTGTGAAACGGCCTAACCGGCAAGTGCAAAACGTTTGTGTGTGTGCCGCTCTCTCTCTCTCTCTCTCTCGGTCCCGCTCTCGCGCTCACTCTGCCGCTGTCATTAAACGTGTGTGTGTCAGTGTATTGGTGTCGAACAGCTGTTTAGTGCAACATGCAGCGAATCTGCTTTAAATCAACGTAGTGGCCTTAAGAACACACACACACACGCTTAGCATATCTCGTATCGAAGGAAAAGAATAAAAAGAGAAGAGATTTAAAGTCCGGTTTGCAATTTCTGCATAAATTGGAGAAAAGAATTTCACACATGATGGCCGGCAGCATCTTCTTGCAACTGCAACTGCTACTGCAACAGCAGCGACTGACAAAGCTGCTGGTCGTTGTTGTGCTGCTCTGCAGCGTTGGCCTTGCATCGGCCAAGCATTTGGGTGCCGGGGCTGCTGATGGCGACGTGGCGGCTGCCAGTGACAACAATCTCAGTGCCCACCACCACCAACAGCAACAGCAGCAACATCAGCAGCATCTGCAACATCAACATCTGCAACATCAACATCAACACAGTGCGGCAACGCACCACCGTCGACGCTTGCAGCGCGACTCACGCGCCAAGGATACAGCGCAGCAACAGTGCGACGCAGTCAAGGGTTACTTTGAATCGATCAAAATCAAAACGAGTGGATTTTTTAATGAAAAAGGTACGAGACACTCACAATGCTGGTCACTTAAATAATACACTTTGCATACTTATTCGATTTGTAACAAAACACTTTGTTAGGAATAAATATAAACAACATAAAGTATAAATTCACAGAAATATCACAGCTCAGAAATTACAACTTACTTCAGGGCTGACCAATAAAATTATTATTAATTTTGTTATTAATTTAATTGATATCAGCTAAAGTCAATTGAAGCCAAAGATTACTGAACAAATGTTACACAAAAGTACTGTAACTAACAGAAATGTAAATGTTCAAGAATCAACATTTAAAGAATATTTAAAAGCATTATTTCTGAAAATTTCTTATTATAATCATAATAATGTATCATAAACTTTCTGATTCACATGATTATCTGAGCTTCTCATTTTCTATAAATATAAAAAGTATATTTACAATGCTTACTGTACAGTGCTGACCAAGAAAATATTACACTTTATTTATTTAACTTATTATTAAACATTTGTGCTGAAAAATATAAATATTTATTTATTCATTTAACGTCATCTTGAGGCAGTTGGCACCGATGATTATTTAAACAATTAAACTAAATAAATAAAATATAAATCCTTAAACTTAAACATTAAAAGTCTTTAAATAAACAGGATGTTGTAGTAATATATTGATTCTCACGAAGAACTCCGCTTCTCATTTTCTATAAATATAAATATTTGTGTTAGAAAATCAACTTACAATTCGTATTTACATGAACACGATCAAATGCGAACACAAATTTAGTGTACTCTCACTGAAAGATACAACCTGAAATCCAGTAAATCACTTGCAATCAAAGTTTAGATACTACTTAAGGTTTATCCCCTGACTTTTCCCTTTCCTCGCTATTGCCTTGGGGCATGTGTAACTCTATGCAAATTCATTGAGCTGACTTCGACTGTCAAGCGGACGGACAGTCTGTCACTCGAGCAGGCAGCTTCGTTCATCCGTTGCGAACCCAAACTATGAGCAAGTGGCAAGCGGCAAGTGGCAAGTGGCAAGTTGCGCGTCCGCAATTAGAAGCATATTGAGCAATGCCTCGACGAAAAGTTCGTAAGGAGGCCGGGAAAGTTTTTCCCAAAAGGCCCAAGAGGCAAGAGGCAGTCAGATACAGATACAGCCCACGCTGCAGGTTCATTATAAGTATTTGCTATCTGTATCTTGATGTCGGCATCATCATTTATTATTCTGGTTTCGGGCATATCAAGTGGCACGCATCTAACTGTGTGAAGGCTATGGGCAGCACAATAATACAAGCTCATAAGTCTGTATATACATAGATACATATTTTGTATATTTACATCTATAAGATACTCGAAATTGCTTGGCAGTTTTTTGTTGTTTTGTTTTTGTTTATGCATATTTCACACATGAATGTGGCTCGGCGCTAAGCCAACAAAGAGATAGCATCGAATGCGCAACGAAATGGCCAACAAAAAGCAAATAGCCAAAAAAAAAAAGAAAATACAAAATATGGAAAACAAAAAGTATTGTACAATGTACATACATGTATCACCATAGTGTGTCTATCTGTATCTCTCTAGAGCTACATATATCTATGTGCTGTGTGCGTAAATGTATCTCAAGAATGCGAGCATGAAATAAACTTATGAAATACACGACGCTGCGTGGTGTGGCGCGTAATTGAGTGAAAAATAATTATTATTGATTAACCGACCTTGACTTGGTATTTACACGTTTACGCACAATTACAGGGCAGCAACTCCATGGATACGAAGATACTTAGATACGTGTATTCAAGTGCTTGTCTACCCATCTGTATTTCTATCTGTATCTATAGCTGTCGCTGTCGCTGTCGCTGTTGCTGTGTGTGCGCGGCATGATGTTGCAAGTTTGCTGTGTGTTGTCTGCAGTTCTTACCTGCCTGCTGAGCAGTTTTTCTCACACGCAGGTAGTTAACAAATAAACACAAGTAAAAAGTATCTGTTAGATACATGCCCGCATCGCATCGCATCGGATCGCAGCTGTAACTGTCGCTGTCGCTGTCGACTGACTTTTCCAAAAGATTTATCCACATGAGCGCTTACTCAATGGAGCTGACTTCACAGACTTTGACTTTGCTAGTTGCTATTAGCGTTTGACTTTTCTGGAATCTTAATTTGAGACATGTATCTGTATCTGTATCTGTAGCTGTGTTGGTTTCTGCAAGCGCCAAACAGAGCACCTCCATGGCACGAGTACTTTGTAAACATTCAATATATACTATACTATAAATGTATCTATGTATCTGTATCTCTTCCTGTTGTCAGACGTTGCTCTTAATGGCCTGCTTAAGTGTTTGCCGAACTTCATTTCGGGCTCTATCCACTAGTCTGGCCTGAGTCTGAGTCTCTTTCTGACTTTGGTCTGATTCCATCGTTTATTTACTGTTTACATAGTTTTACTTGTGCCTCCTCCTCCGACTGCGTTTTATTTATATGCCCCGCCGTCTGTGACTTCAACTATTTGTGTGTTACTTTTACGATTATGTACTGTTTGTGATGCTAATCTGATGTCTGTGTCATGCATACGATAAATGTTGTTCAGGTATTTACGAGTACTATGTATCTATGTGCATATATCTACATATATCTATATCTGTGTGCGTTGATAGTTTAGCTTCAGCGTCTTCTATTTGATATGTAAACCTTGCCACGCACTTGGGCGCACCACATAAAATTCAATTTCATTTTAATTGCGTGCTCTATGCGACTGCTAATTGAGCTGTAGATACAGAATAAACACACGTAGCTCATACAAAAGATACATGGGTATAACCATAAGCTTTTTGGCCCACTCGTAAACACGGCCCATTAACAATAACACGTTACATACTTAGAATATGCTTATAACAATGCTTTAAAACAAACAGGAAGTCGTATCTAATCATATCTGTATCTGTATCTTTACCTGTACCTGTACCTCACTCTATCTGTATATTTGCCTATTTTTCTGTGTCTTGTAAGGCGACGAGCATGTTACTAAATATTTAAGCAACTCACAAGCAACTGAAATTAGAGCAAACTATAAGATACATGTTCGTTAGCTCTCGCCATGTGTGTGCTTTATGTGCAGATAAGAGAAAAGTGCAAATAGAAAAGCCAAAACGTGAGTTGCCAGACAACTTTTCAACAGTTTTATGAACTATGCAATGGGTTGAGGAGGTTTGCACCTGCCTCGCACAAGATAAACAAACTTTAAACAAGACTAATTAAATTGCTGGGAATGATACAGAAAAATTAAGTTTTTCACTCACTCTAATTAATTGTAATTTATGCCTCAGATATCCGGTTATTTGCCATATTTAATTTCAGATTATCATTTATTTTTTCCGCCTGCTGTTTTTTATGGTAATTACCTGTCCAATTTTCGTTTGCAATTAAAGATTTCGACTCTAATTAAGGCTTAACTGCAGCATTAAACAGCATTCTTAAGGCGAATCCATCAAAACGACGCTGTCCAAAAATAACATTCGCAAATGCTTTCAAATCATTTATGAACAGATCGTTAAAATCAAACAAAGCAATATCGAAAAGACGACTTGCTTAACGAGTATTTACTGTGCGTTTCATTAAACAAATGATTCGCACAACTTGTTTTGTTTTTAGACACCAATTTTTATTGCATTTGCATTCGTTTCGTTTCGGCCTTTTGTCTTTATTGGATTTGGCAATGAACTAGCTTATATATATAATAAAAATTTTATTGTCTGGGGCAATAAGTCACGTGTTTGCTAATGGCTTTTCTATACACAATTTTACATATTAAATGCCAGCTTAAATATTTTTTTCTATTTCTGTTAAGTAACTTGAACTTTGGCCATCAATTAAGTTCAACTTTTCACTTCAACTTAATTGCCCAGCTCCTAATGTTCTCCTCGATCTTGAACCATTTCTTTTGAGACACGTCTATCGATTAAGTCCCTAGACAACCATTTTTAATTGATTGAATGCTTAAAGTAATTACTAGTGCTTTCTAAGACACAGACAAGTCCAAACATTTGTTCAGTTGCTTAATGAACTGAAATGAGCTTAAGTTCTATACAAGTTTTGCTCTGTAAATAATAAATAAGCTTATGAATCAAGATGTGAATACTTAATTGATTGATTGCGTCCCAGTCAAGGACTTTGCGAACGCGTAATAAAAACTACAAGTTCTTTAAAAACTTACAGATATCTCGTAACACTTAATTGTACATATGTATACGTATTTCCTCCGTTGTACTTCAGCATCAGCTGGTCAATGAGTTCGCTCGTCCATTTTTTATTTTGTTTTATTCTCTTTTTTAGTTTTTTATATTTGCGCTAATTAGTTTCAATTAAAATTAACGACGCCTGTGCGTTCGTCCATCGATTTCACACGCACTTAAAAACTGCTCAAAAAGACTCGGACTGTTAAAAAACAAAAACAATAACAAGAACAACCGGAGAAGAATGAGGAAATCTTCAGTTTTTCTGCCACATGGCTGGCACTTTCCTAATGTTTGCTTTAATTTTGTGTTTTGTGCTTTACACTTTTGACCTCGATACAAAGGCAGTTCGACTTGGAACTGAAACAGTTTGGAACTTTTGGGCTCTGCTTAGTTTCAATTCGATTCGTGGCGAATCTGATGATGTCATTGATGTGATTGCTGATTGCCGATTGGAGATTGCTTGTGGTTGTGTGCATAAACAAAGCGTAAGATATTTGAATTTAAATTCATTCAATTATATGCACGTAGCTCCAAAAAGAAGAACAAAACTGGAGTGTGCTGAATACGAGTCCATTCATTCATTCATTCATTTATTCATTTGGACATTTGGTCATTAAATTTATTGTGTATGCCAAAATTTCTTAGAATTTTATGACCGCGGACCTCTGACATTTTTATGATCTTCGTTGATGTTCAACATGCTCTTCATTCATGACTTTAGGCCTCACTCACGTGGGCCAAAGGTAAGACACTAACCGAACCTGTTTTGGGCTTTTCAGCACTCGGAGAGGTCGACTACACAGAGTCTTAGTTATGAGCATGCAAAGCTTTTGGGCAATTAAAATCTTCAAGTGTGTCCAAAAGGAAGTTGTCAACATGTTGTATCTTCCGCTAAGAGAAGAAGACATGACCAGGTGGGCAGACAGATAGATAAACTGTGCAATGATAAGACTAGATTAGGTGGGCAATCGACCAGATAAAGTTCAAGTCATAAAGGGTTGAAATCTATAGACATACTTGGCGTATACGCAATTAAATATTTAGTACTTGTCGTATTTGTAGATACTCGAATGGACTCAAACAGAGATACAAATATAGAGATACAGGCGAGCTCGTAGCACATAAAACGTGTGAAATGTGCAAGGCAGCAGCCCAGACGACGGCACTGACAGGTAGTAGATACATTTGTATCTCACGCTTGTACCTGCCCTGTTCGCAACTGCAACGCAGTCTTCGTCTCTTTCTTTCTCTCTCTCTCTCTTCTCTGTTTGTTTGTAGCTATTTTTAAACATTTTACAAGTAAATTTATCATACAAATAAATGCTCTCGCATTGCAGACAACTACGATTGAGTTGCATTTGCTGTGTGCGTCCGCAGACAAGTTTGAGCCTGAGCCTGAGCATGTGATACAATTTTCCACTCCATTTTGACTGATTCGCTTTGGTCAACTCTCGCTTATGTAATGCCACACTCGTCTCCTCGTCTCTCATTATGATGATGCAGCAACAACTACAGCAACATCAACTTGCCACCGGCAACTTTTGTCGACTTACTCAGTTGCCAGTTGAGAATGCTCAGTTCGCTCTTATATGTGTATGCGTGTGTGTGCATGTGTTACCTTCTGTCTGACGGACTGGCTCATTGTTTGTTCATGGCTTTTGTGCCGCGTAATCGTCGTTTTCCAATGAACCCAGGTATGAGAGGGCATGAGATACAAACGTCGCATCGCCGGATTCTTTCTTTCATTGCTTTCTGTCTTTCGGTTTTGATTTCGGTTTACGTTTGTTTTTTCTTTATTTGATTCATGGATGGCATGAAAAATACTTATGTTCACGGAAAAAGAAAAGGTTAATGCCTACTGAAGTGTGCACAGCATCGAAATCAAAACATACTACCAACAACTACATACAACACACTCACTCAGATACATATGTATCTCTGTTGTTGTATCATTTCCGCTCTAACTGGTGTTAGTTATGACCAACAAAGATTACAGGTCGCATTAGCATCATGAGTGCAACAAAGAGCATTAGAGGTGCTTAGCCTCTGTTATCTTCACAACAAGATTTCAATATGAGTTGCATAATACTATGCTGCTAACTCGTAGATACTTTGGCCTCAGGTGTGTCAGATTCCGTCAACTATCTGGAACTCGCTATCAGTGGACTGTTTATCTAATTACTTTGCTGCACCTACTAGTAAGTGCTTTGTACATTTCTCTATTTCGCTATTTGTCTATTTGCGCCATTTCATTTTGTTATCAGACAGAGAGGCGTTTGTTCTGTTCACAATTGCAAAATGTTTTTGCCTCGCCGCGCATAAATCAATTATTTGCACCTAAGGCTCATAAATCACCTTATGACGAGCTGCACAACAAGAACAACAACAACAATCGCAAAAGCAAACATTGAATTGGTCAGCACAAAACATCAGCTCAGCGCATGAAAAGCACTCAAAGCAACTTGAGAAGAGGCAGGGACAAAGGGAAAAGAGCCAGAGGGGGGAGGGGGCCCGGAAAGAGGGCCAAAAGCCGAGCAAATTGTGGTATTGCTTTATAAATGGCATGAAAAGCCAGGGCTAATATGGCGTTGGCGGCGTCTTGTTACCGCAAAACGACAAACAATAACAAATATTTGAATGATTTCTTTCTTTTTTTAAGCGACAGAACAACAGAAATAAAACACAAACTCAATTTTTATGCTTCTCAGCCACTGTGTGTGTGTGTGTCTAACTTGATTCAATAACAGCCACCTCTGATTTAGCCCAACTTCCATTCCCACATTGACTTCAGCCAGATTCCTTTAAAGAGTAGACTTGACTTTTTTTATTTTTATTATTTGTTGTTTGCCTGATTCTGTGGCTTCTATTGTTGTTGTTGTTGTTGTTGTTGTTGTACATTTATACGGTTTATTGACTTTGGTTTCTTTTTCGCACACTAAGCGCAAATCCAAACATTAAATGAAGTAAGTGCAAACAAAAACAAAATCTCTTCCAAAAATACTCAAACTCATACTTGTTCGACAACATGTGAACGCCAGAAAAGTCTTAAAAATTCCTAACTTGAGTATTAAAATCGTATAATAGAGAAAGAAATATTTGAAAAGTAAAGAAAGACGTTAAAGCCTTTGATAAAAGTGTTTAAAGCCTTTGATTAAATGTTTGTTTTTGTAAGGAATATTTTTCAATTATAACACAGCATATGAATATTCTAAATAAGTGTGTCTGACAATTTTCTACTAAACAAAATAATATAAAACAATTTTTATGACTTGATGACTTGATTAAAAAAGGAAAGGAAAGCCTTCTATGCATTTTGGTTTGGAAAGTCAAATTTAAATTTATTGTATTGACTTAAAAATTAATATTCAGCAAGTCATTAGTATCTGACTGTCGCATATTTTGTAATAATAAAATAATAAATGAATAATTCTAAAAAATTATGTTGAAGAATAATCATAAACTTGTTCGCCCAAATTTCTTATATATACCTCTGCTTAAATGAATTCTTAAATTCCTCACTAATTTCTATTTGTTTGCTCTTTGTTCTATCTTTGCAGGTGCGTACTCGAACTCATACATGTATTCAGACTAATTTCGTATTCGTTATCGCTAAAGAACAAATAACATGAACGACAAACGAATAACGAATAATTATCTCCGACTATCTGTCTATCGGAGGTGCTCGGTGGTGAGTTAACGGCCCAGCTAGACAGTTTGGCGTTTGAACTGTCTGTTTTTTCAGTTCCAAATTATAATATCGCATAATATAATGTGTAAATAATGGCAGTGTTTTCTATCCAGTTCTGTGTGTGTGTGTGTTTGAGTGTGAGTGGGAGCAAGCTATCCAAAAGACCATCAATCATTTAACAACAATTGTGAGGCGCTCAACGCCAACACCAACACCAACTAAAGTAGAAATAAAAAGAAAACCTACCCCACGCCAAATACTCAAAAAACAAAAAAAAAAAACAACAACGCATAAAAAGGCGCGGGAGAAGTAGATATATTACCAAATATGAATATAAAAGCATGTAAAAATAATATAAGAAAACACTGTCTACAGACTGCCAAAGCTTAAATACCCTGACAGGCGAGTGAAACAGAAAGTAAAGCTATAAGACTAGAATTTATAAAGTAATCTCTAAAAAGTTACAATTCATTTACGGCAAATGATAAATACAGAAAGAAAGAAAATGAGAGAATAAAATTATAGTTAAAACAGAAAATGCTACTAAAATTATAGACAGGCTTCCAGAACATATACCGGTTAAAATATTATATAAATAGTTATATAAAAATATAAATATTTATACCATATGTATTTCCAAACTTTCTATAGGTCACAAACTGGCTCATCATTGAATACAACTCGACATGCAGGGTATACAAATATAAGCACAGTGGCACTCTGCCCTCAGTTCAGTAGAACAGTAGGAAAATTTTAATAATTTTGTCAACAGTGAGGGGGCATTAGGTGTGTCTGTGTGTGGATGAGTGTGTGTATGAGTGTGAGTGTGAGTGTGAATAGGGAACTTGACTCCAACAGCCATTCACTTTTCATTATTAATATTTTGTGTGTTTAAATTATGCTAATCCGTTGAAATATGATTATGCCAAATGACAACAGCTTGAAAAATGAAAAACTTTGCTCAAACGCAGACAGGGGCGGCTTTAAGGCGTGGCAACTGCCTTTGCCTCTACCTCTGCCCCTGTCTCTGTCTCTGTGTTTGTGTTTCTTATGTTGCAGGTGTGCCCAGGAGCTCTGCATAATTTGATTACCTTTCGCAGCTAATTTCGCCAGCGACTTTTAAATATAATTAAATAAATGAAATTGGAATTGTACGACAAATATATATTAAAGCATTTCCCGTGGCAACTTTTTCAATTAAAGCGCAAGGGCAAAGCAAATACGCGACCTTCAAAGCGCCATTTCAAAATTGGAATTGCAGTCGAGAAAGTAATTTAATTAGCTTTCGTCCTAAAACAAAAAAGCGAATCACAGTAGCAGCTCCTGCTGTTGCCCTCCCCCCTCCCCCTTTGCCCATCATAATTTCTATAAAGTGAGAAAATAATGTCGACTTGAGAACGAAAGGGTTACGAAAAGGCGGTTTTATCCTGGCTCCCTCTGCTTCTCCCTCTCTGTCTCCTTTGCATCGCGTGTTTGCTCTTGTGAAAGTTTTTCCGGCGGTGCCAGTCGCCAAACTTGGAGGCGTCAACCAAAGGCGAAACTAGCCATAAAAAATAGAAAAACACAAAATTGCACGCGGCAAATGGAAAAGACCCAGCCAAGTTTGGCTAAAAGCTATGCAAATTTCGACTCCGACCGGACCTTGACCAAGTGTTGACTTCCCCCTCAGAGTTCCATTTGCTGCGACAAACTGAAAATGAATTTTTCAACAACGAGAATTTGTAAATATTGAGAGAATTGGGAGAACACTTAAAGCTGTTGGGGATCAGCATAAAATTCGTTTATCTTGGTTATTCGTTATTTCCTCAGTAGGCTTTGAGGTGTACACACGCTGACACACATATTTCCAGACCATCCACATACACTTGAATCCATATATATTATTTTGATTTGAATCAGACTTTTTCTAAATTCTCTTGGACATGTCTCGCTGTATTTGCCCAGTTAAGGCCGCGATGCGGCAACAGGCGACGATCCGTTTACAGTTTGTTCGCAGCTTCGCTGGCGAATTCCCGAGTCGTCTGATGATGACAGCCATAAGATCTGATCAACTGAAACGATCCGAGACGTCTGTGATCAATCATACTCGTCGGATTCCGCCAGATGAAAGACAGCAGCCAGCACGCAGGCAACCCTGCCACCAGACATTACCACGTGGTGGTCGTCAGAATCCGGACGGAGAAGTTCCCATGAAAAGACTGGAGGTGAGGGAAGTGCTTGAGCCCAGACCCATCTCGCCGCCTCCTCAAAGCTCCAACGAGCTGGCCATGTCAGCAGATAAGTCACCAGAACCACCGACGCAACCACCACCGACAGCACCACAAAAGGATTCCAAGTTGCCTGCGGTGCGTTCAGGTGGAGGAGGAGCCAGAGGAGGTGGAATAGGGGGAGCAAGTGGAACAGCAGGCAGAGGCGGCGGTGATAGCGGTGGCCAAGGATCTGTAGGATCCGGAGGAGGTGGAGGATCTGGAGGAGGTGGACAAGGCAATGTGAAGCCAATTCCTGTGACGCTGATGCCAGGCGATGGCATTGGCCCCGAGATCTCGCTGGCCGTCTTGCAGATCCTCAAGGCGGTGAATGCTCCGCTGCTCTTCGAGCCCGTGGATGTCACGCCCGTGATCAATGAGAAGGGAATCCAAACGGTGCCGCAGGCGGTAATTGACAGCATGCAGCGGACTAAACTGGGACTCAAGGGTCCACTGATGACTCCGGTTGCCTCTGGCTTTCGCTCCCTGAATCTGATCCTTCGCGTGCTCTTCAATCTGTATGCGAATGTGCGTCCCTGTCGATCCCTGGCTGGCGTGGAGACCGTCTATGGCAAAGTGGACATAATTACCATACGGGAGAACACCGAGGGCGAATATTCGGGCATTGAGCACCAGTTGGTCAATGGCGTCGTCCAGAGCATCAAGCTGATCACCCGTCCCGCGTCGCTGCGGGTGGCCGAGTATTGTTTCCAGTATGCGATCGCCATGAAGAGGAAGAAGATCACGGCCGTCCACAAGCGATCCAGCATGCGGATGTCGGATGGACTCTTCATCAACTCTGTGCGCGAGGTGGCCGAGAAGTACAAGGATCAGTTGAAGTCCAGTGGCATTACCTACGAGGAGCAGGCCATCAATGAGGTCTGCCTCAAGATCGTGGCCGATCCCATGCAATACGATGTGCTCGTCATGCCCAATCTCTATGGCGATATTCTGTCAGATACCTGTGCCGGTTTGATCGGCGGCCTCGGCCTAACTCCCTCGGGAAACATTGGCACCGATGGCGCCATTTTTGAGGCTGTTCACGGCACCGCTCCGAATATTGCTGGCCAGGATTTGGCCAATCCCACAGCTCTCCTGCTATCTGCTTCCATGTTGCTGCGATATATTAATATGGGCAGCTATGCGGATAAAATAGAATCGGCCATTGTGAAGACCATTAAGGTGGATAATGTGCGCACCATGGATCTGGGCGGGAAGGCCAAGTGCTCGGAGTATACCCAGGCTGTCATTAAGAATCTTGGATAGTTATTTCTATAATTAAGAGACTTTCCTTATATCTGGTTGACTACAATTAACTTAACTAGATCTTTAAGAAACTATTGTCTGCGATCATGTCTAACAACATATCGAAATTTGTATGTATCTTTTTAGTTTATTGAACTTTTCGTAAACGATAAGTGGTGTTTCAATAAATGTAAAATTTAACAGAGATCAAAATGTTGAAAATTTAACTGCATTTCACAAAATTTAATAGTGTTTATTGAAATTGAAACCTTTGGGTAGTCTTTTCTATGAATTTGACATTTTTGAAAGAATTAGAATCAAATTTAACTTTTTTAATAAAATTTTTAAATCTGAAACCTTAAGTTTAAACATTTCCACTAACAAGAAATTGAAAGAAGTAGATTTTCGTTGATTTAAATTTTCAATTCCCCCTAATCTTTAACTTGAACATAGTTTGTGGTGTTGGTCTAGTCACAAAATGAGCATTGTTAAAATGCTCAGATTGCTCTCAACTGAAGCTCTTTGGCCAATCTAATCACACTCATTTGTGACTTGCAAATAATAAAATATGCAGCCAAAGCAAACGAGAAAGCGCACCACAAAACATCAAAACATCAAAACAGCAGAAGAACATCACAAGAGCACAACATCAGAGAAAAACGACCGACAGTCAAAGTCAAACTCAAAAAGAAAGAAGTAGGAAGGGAGGAGTTTGAATGTTAAAGTAAGGAGTGGGTACCCTAATCCAGACCCAGTTCAGTTCAGTCAGCCAGCCAGTCTAACCAGTGCCAAAGTCAAAGTCAGACCGAGAGTCACAGCCAGAGTCAGAGGCAAAGTCAGAGGCAGAGTCAGTCAGTCTCTGCGGGCCCGAAAGCGAGAGCCAAATGCAAGTCATCAACCGCACTGGGTCTGCTCTCCCCTCTTTCCCTCTCCCTCTGTTCTACCACTTGCATGTGTCCCTCTCTGATCTAGGGTCGGACTTACGTTGCATTTTTACATGCATGTTTGGACCACTTCCACTTGAAACTCTGGACTGAGTTGCGTTTGCGTTTGCGTTTAAAAGCACCGACCAAAACTCTAAACAAACCAACAAACTACTAGTCCAACAGCTCGAGGGCGGGACGGGAGGTAAAGCGAGGGGAGGGGGTCCACTGGACGAGGTGCAGCGGAGCGTGCAGTAGAATCGTGGAACGAACAGGAAGAAAATGCCACAGAGCCAACCAAAGAGCCATATAAAGAATTAAAAAGCAGAAGGAAAAAAATATTTAATTTTGTGTATGTGTGTGTGAGAGAGAGTGTATAGAAGATTGTGTGTGCATTTCAAAGAATTTTTATAAACAACCAACAACAGGACAACAACAACAACAACAACCAGAATGAGAACAAGAACCAAGAACCAAGAGAGTCAAAAGATAAACTTCGTTTTGTGCATGTGAAACAAAAGTCAAGAATTTTTTTCGTATTTTATTTTTTTCGTTTCCTTTGGTTTTTTTTCTGTTTTTTGTTGCCGCAAGGCGTTGTTGTAACCGGTTTTTCGGTTGCGTTGCAGCCCCAACAACAACATCAACAGCCTCCAATATTGAAGCTGATACCAAGCAACCGAGCATCGATGAGGGGGGCACAGCGATGAGGAGAGAGGAAGGGAGGATAGAGGGAGAGGGAGAACTGCAAGTGTATCTGGATCAGCTTCGATGCGGCCTAGTTGCCGCTGTCTTCATTCATAAATTTAAACACTAAACCAATTGCAGCAGCTTAAGCTGCAATTGCAACTGCAACTGCAACATCAAGTTGCAAGTTGCAAGTTGTAAGCTCCAATTCCATGGTTCACGAATCGAGTGCAATGGAAACCCTACTCAAAAATGGAACGAAATGAGTCTTATTTCAATTGGCCAACACGCAAAGGCCACGTCTCTTCCAGAGAATCGTTGCAACTCTATACGAGTGGCAAGTCAAGGTGGTGGCAACGGGGCACCGGGGGGAAATAGACAAAAGGCGGCGCCATAATTGTCATGCCGTGCCATGGGCCATGGCCACTCATTAGAATGCTAATTTGTTAATGCAATTCCAATGATGATGATAGCGTGTCGAGCTAAACAAGAGAATTCTCTCTCTCTCCCCCCTCTCATCCCATTCTCTTCCGCTCTCTTTATGCTCGTAAGCTGTGAACATTTGTGCCTCGTTTAATTGTTTCAGCCGAATTTTCGTTGGTTCTTCGCTGGAAATTTCGGAAAAACTTGTTGAGGGGAGGACTGCGAAATATGAAAAAACACCCGTTGTTAAAGCCAAATACGCGGAACTGCGAGATGATCGCATTATCATAGCGATTCATTCTGGAAAGTTTATGAGAACTATATTTTTTTGCGTTCATGGAAACTTACGCAATATCATGGCCAATGAAGAAGGTCAGACACGTTCAAATATAAATATTAATTATGATTGAAATTTTGACCATTTTATTTTTGATATTTTAAATTTGAAAAACTCAACTAATCCGAAGTTTTTGGGTCTTAAGCAATGGGTTCCCTCTTGTATTTTTCGAAAATTCAAAATTTTAAAACTCAATCATTAACTAAACTTAGTTCTGGAAACGAACTACGATAACCAAATAAATATCCTTTTTTTGAAGGACATTTGCGTAGTTTATTTCATTATAAAGTGTGTAGGAATCTTTCAAAATGACAAGTTGCCATTTACAGACTGCACTCTAATTTCCCCAACTCAACCGAACCCATAATAAATGAACTACACGTATTTCTTCCGCTTTTCTCCTCATTCGCCAATTTTACAAGTGCCTGACAACCCTTTAAATCGCTTTTAACTGATTTTCCGAAGCTCTCCAAAACTCCGCACAGACACTCAGACAGACATTTTCACGCCCGCCTCGTTGCGGGTCGCAGTTTTTCACCTCCTGCTCTGACAAGGATGACAAGGGTTCCAGCACTTTTACAAAGATTTACGACCGCTGTCAATAGTGCTTTGCATGACAAGCCGCCCAGTTGCCAGTTCCAAGTTCCCAACCCAAACTCCAATTGAACACTCTTACAGAAAATACTCGTACAGTGGCAAACAAAAAGCATTTTCGAATTTAAATCTATTTGTCACTTGCGAAACTTGTGCTACCTTTGCCACACAACTTTTCACAATCAAAACACTCGTCCGGCTCGGCACGCACAAAAGTTCGCCCGTAAGCCAAGTCCGGGCCCGGGTCCGGTCCGGTTTGCCCACAAAGAGCCGGAACATACAGAGATTTCTATGCCTATCAACATAAAAAAAGAGGAACTCAAGCAAAGTGACAGTTACAAATTTGCTGAAATAAAATGGACGAACAAAAAACAAAAGCAAAAACGGAAAACATACAAAAAATAAATGCAGAAAAACTAAAAGGAAAACTCCATTTATATAAATTGCAGAGAGTGAGGGAGACAGACCTTATTAGGCCTGTCCAGGACTCATTCTCTCGGCACGCACTGTGTGAGTACTTCAAATGTCATTACAATATCACAATCGTAGTCGCAATCGCCATAATGCTTGCCAACACTCTGTGGAAAAGCCTCAGAGAGCGGGGAATGTCGGATGGCAAATAGAAAATGATTTGCATTTATTTATTTGTGTTTTCCCTCCATTTCCCTGTTTGCAATTGTTATTGTCGCACTGCCTGAAGTTGGAGGAGGAATACTCCTTGTGCCATCTCACTCTCTCTTGCTGTTTGTTTATCGTCTCTTTCTAGCTGCTTTGCTCTGCTCTGATGATAAAAATAATCCCATTTATTGTTTAATGCTTAATAAATAAAGCAATTTTTATTTATTTGCAGCGTTTTGTTTCAGTTTCAGTTTCTTCATTTTTGGGGCTTTTGTTTCTTGCTTTTGTGTTTTTTTATTGATTTTTTATGCTTGCGGCGTGTTTCTCTATCGCTGCTGTTGTTGTTGTTGCTGGCCTAAGTAAAATGCCATCAATTGTTTATTGTTTTGATAATGCGTTTTGTTGTGTGTTTTTATTGTTTGCGCTTGTTCTCTTTTGTGTTTTGTTGCTCAGTTTAACATTTGATTTTCGGCATTGTTGGATTCTCATATTTGCTTGGGATCAGTTGCTGGGTGACAACATGGCGCATACGTAATATGCACAGCTTGTTCAATCAAAATATTTGAAGAATCTTGAAGATTTATTCGAGTAACTCAGCTCCAATTTTAAATTGAAATATCAATCAAAAAAGGGGTTAAAAATTGAAACCATCAATTAATCAAAAAATATAATTGACAAAGTGCTTGGCCAGACTGTGAATCAGACCAGCAGCAAATGGAGTGTCTGCCTCTGCTAATTGGCAATGAACACACACACACACACACACATACACACACACACACACACAGTCAATGTCATCCCAAATGCCCCTTCATTTTTAACATGATTCTCCTCCTCCTCCTTGGCTCGAACGTGGACGCCATTGCATTCAATTAACGCCGGAAATGCGGCGCAAGTTGAAAGACGGAAAGAGTCCATGATAAGGACGCGGATGTGGAGGCCACTGACGTTGCCGATTCCGATTCCGATTCCGTTGTCGAACTGCTGCATAAATGTCGTAAAATGCACACAGGGAAAGTAATGAATGTTAAGCATCTCGTGTTGGTTTAATTAATGCAGTTAAATGCCATGCGAACATAATTGAAGTTTATCCATAAAATTAATGCGAGACACATGTGCACAGATAAACTATCGAGATAAGGCAGAGTATTAATTAATCGATAGATAAGACTCTTCCATAGATAACCCACTTTTAAATTTAAACTCTTTCTTATGCCAGACAATTTTTTAGGACTCTAAGAATGTTATCAAAATAAACCTAAAACTAAATCTTTATCTTTCTCAATTACTTTCATAGAATTTTCCCATTTTCCGACTCAATCAAGCTAAAGTTTTTGCCTATAAAAGTTGATTATGATTTATTAAATTTCGAAACAAGAGATATTAAAGTTTTTGTCGTAGGAATAGTGTTGGAAATTTCCGAGAACTTGGCTTAAATAAAGTTGTAAATGCTGACCAGTTGCAACACTTAAGGTAACGAGAACATGCCACAACAACAATGTACAAACAAGGCTACAACTGCGAGTATGAGAATCGCTGGGGAAACTTGTAAGCCACTTTGAAAGTACATATCTAAGTACTTTCTTGGCCAGCTATCAGCTCCGGAGTTCATGTTGTTATTGTGGGTGTGTCCCAGACACTAATTGTAGCTTGTTACCTGACCAACAGGGGGGTGGGGCAGCAACTTCCGGTAATTAAGAAACAGCGACATTGGCGCAGTAACGTGACACAAGCCGGAGCTTTGGCCAAGGACGAGACTGAGGTCAGGTCACGCCAAGGATAACGGGATAACTGGCAGTGCAGTGCAGTCTCGCACTTGTTGATTTAATGTCCTGCGGCCAGAGTACAGGTGCCTGTAATTTGCAGCTGCCGCAGCCATATATCATCTGCCCCAAATCCCACTTAGTGTATAATATTTTTTGTGTTTTTCATTTATTTTTTTCAATTAAAACTTGTAAATTTGAAATGAGCCGAAAGTTGGGTAAACACAGCAATGGAATTTAGCTCCGAGGCGCTGCTCAAATTAATAAACAGAATGAAATTTTAACTAGCCGGTCGTGCTCTCGCCTCTGACCTAACCTGGCCAGGACGCAACAATAGCCGCCAGCCAGCCAGTTGGAAATGGCCAATGAACCTTTTTGCCAGGGCCCGTTGCTTGGAGGCATTGTACGAGTACGAGTACGAGTATGGCTAAGGTCAACATGTACCCAATGCTGCTGCTGCCACTGCTGCTGCTTCATGTTGCATGTTGACTGGTCTGAGCACATTGAAATCTATTATGCATGGGGGAGTCACCAGGGAACTGGGTGGGGAAGGAGAGAGGAGAGTAGAAGAGAAGAGAAGAGAAGAAAGCACGTTGCAAGCGCATTATGCAAGAATTGTGCTGTAACTTTTTTTTTCGGTTAGTTTATGAACTCATATTGAGTGTGTGTGTGTGTGTGCTCCATATGGAGGCACTTGAGTGCGAACTACTTAACTGGGTCGAGAAGGCTTCATTCTCTACACTTTACAGTCTACAGAGGACGGGCTTGTTCCGGCTTCAGCCGTGTGAAATGCAATCAATTTTTTTGTTTGCTGCACAATTGGGCAAAAGGCAACTCAGGTAGAAAGCAGGAGAGATGAAATGAAGGGAACAAGAAGAAAGCTTGAAAGTAGAGGGATATGTAGGGACAATGGAAGTGAAGCCAGTGAGAACAAATTGAAAACATGAATTGAGAACATCAACTCTGGGAGTTTCTTTAAATGGCGATTTAATATCGAGGACAATTTGATCGTGATTTCAAATGGAGTCGTATCTATAACTCTCTCTCTCTCTCTCTCTGTGAGAGCATAATCCATTCAGTCAATAATCCACAGAAAGCACTTTGGCTTTCATGAACTGCGCTCTGTACGTTTATTGTGAACATCTTCCTCCTCACACGCCACAGCTTCCCTGTTGGGCCATCAAAGGCCAATGCCACGCGCCATCATCTTTTCTGTGTGTGTCAGACACACGACTCGCCTGACGCTCGATAAATAATTTATTAAACAAAGAGCATGCTCAATGGCAACAATGACACTTTAAGCAGCAGCTTCCATTTCAGACCAGGCGACATTTGGTTGACCTCCCGCCTCCCACTTCATATTTGTTCTCCTTCTTCCAGCCAGACATCCGCCTCTCATTTCCTCTCTTCCTTCCCCAACACATAAAAAAAATATAACAGAAAACAACAATAACAAAGCGTATAAATAAATGATAAGCCTCGCACATGCACAATGACATACCAAACAGAGGGCAGCAATAAGGAAGGAAGGAGCAGAAGGGAAGGGCAGGGAGTAGAGAAGAGGGGCTGAGCAGGGGAGGTGTCCAGAGTACTCTAATGAAATTGTCAACCTGGTCAGCCAGGTCAATGGGAAGTGCAATCGACTATCACAACCTGACCGTTGACCAACACTCATCATCAGCATCATCATTGTCATTATTTGAATCGTTTTTATTATAGAGATTGTCAATGTGGCAGCTGAAAACGTGAGCATATCATAAAGTGAATGCTGTTGAATACAAAATTATATGAAGCTGGTCGGAAATAAAATAACAGAAATGTTTCAGAAATACTGTACATGATTTGACTTTTATGAATTATAATTAAAGTAAATTTCTAAGTTGTTAAAATAATAAAATTATTTTTACAATATTAACTGATATACATTATTAAAGAAATCTATTCAATTCCATGTTTTTGATTTATTACCGCGTACATTTGCAGCTCAATTAAATGCGCATAAGACCGTGCTAATGACATGGCCTAAAACAAAAGCATTACCTTGCTTATCTCGGCCACGTTAAGTCGGCAACATAATATACTCACAAAGAAGAACTGGGAAAAGCAGAGAAAGGGATAGAGGAGACTGAGAGAAATTTATCCACACACAGCAATGTGCGGCAAGTGTTGGCCGCTTCCGTTTCCGGTGCCTATCTTGTAAATCCCTGCACTAAATAACTGTCGCCTCCACAGTCTGCCCTCCTCTGTCCCACACTTGCCACAGACTGCCTCCCTCTTCTCTGTTGCCTCCTTCTTCTGCAGTTTTGGCAGTCGAAAAAACAAAACTTTGTCAATTTCTCGTCGCTTATTAGGGGAGTCGACAACTTGCAAAAGTTTTTGCATTTCGCAAGCTTGACAGTCTCTATAAGGCAAAACAAAAACAGTCCAGACATATTCCAAAACGAGTAGACTTGCACACTCCTTCCCCAAACGTCCCTGGGCGGAAACTGTTGGCCATATTTTACATAACTCTGTAGGCAATAAAAATTAATTTGCTGGCCATTTGGAAGTGCTTAATTTGTAAACGAGACCATTGGGGTCGTTTGTGCGTTTATGCCCCAAATTGTTGCCTTCAACATGTTGTACAAACCAAGCTTTACTCTCTCACTCAATCAATTTAATTGAGGCTGCAAAAAATTTCACAAATCTTAAAAGATAGTTTATGTATTAACAAAATTTGGCATATTTTTGAAAACATTTTAAATATGTTTTTGATTTATCGCTTATCATTTATTGAAGGGCATTCAAACTTCGTTGCGATTCCTTCGGCTATTGGCGCCAGTTGTATATTTTGCCTGATTTTTATCGTTGCCCAGAAACAACAACATTGGACATTTTTGTGGCAAGAACGCAAATGGTGTTGAATGTTTGCAAATAAAACAAAATTTAACATTTGTTGTCGGTCGGCTGTCATGCTTGACCCGAGTTCAGTTTTACGATAGTGGATTTTTGGCTTTTGTTGTTTGGTCATTATGTTGTTGGCACTACAAATTTACAGTTATTGTTTTAAGTGGTAGACTGAGAGGGAGAAATTGCTGACATCTTTTGATTGTCACAAGTATGAATTTCCTCGACTAAAGCTGAAAGTACAATTTACCTATATAGTCTGATTAATAATTGTCGAAATACTGAACAGTCGCTGCTCTTGACTTTGACCTTTGTAACTGCGACTGCGACTGCGACTGCGAGTCGATTGAAGCATCCGCTCGGTGAATTTCGCTGCTGATGGCGGTGGCAATGTGACAGCTTTGTGACAGTGGGCGGGCAAAGACAGACTGACAGACAGACAGGCCTTCCCATCTCGTTGAGGGGCTATAAAAGCGCTTGATAAATGTCAAGTAAAATGCGTCAACTGTACGACCTCGACAGTCGGTCCGTCAGTCAGTCAAACAGTCATTCAGTCAGTCAGCCAAGGGTGATTCTGGGGCTAAATGTAGCTGCATTCGTGTGGGCATCCTAGGCCTTTTCAGAGGGGGAAAGCGGACTGCCGAGGACTGTCTAAGCGAGGTCTGTCAGTGGGTGGTATTACGTAAATCTTGTCGCAGTGAAATGTCGCTCTCTGCATTTAATGCATACAAATTGGTCTGATTTAAACAAAAAAATATGTATTCTGTCCCCAAAAAAAAAGCAGAAATGTTATACAAATTTGCCCAGACACAACACAGATTAAACACACTCGGAAAACTCAGAGAACAGAGATTCCGGAGACTAAAGTGCGCTACTCAATATGCTTGCGGTTGTGTGCTGAAGATGATACTCCCATTATAAGTATTATATGTACATATTCCAGTTCTTAAGCGTGCTTGTAAGTCGTGCTAGAAATACCCTGCACTGAGCTTTCACACATACGACTCTCACATATAGCAAAAGCTGGGCGGTTAAAGCTCGTTTGCTTAAAAATGCATGCGAGCTTTTGAAAAACACACACAAGTGCAGTCTCAGCTGAAATGTCGATTGGAAGTGGTACATAGATTTATAGATTAGCACTGACATGCTGACAGTGCCTGTCAAAGTCAGCTGCCACCATTTTTGGGGGCATCGGATACAGGGTGCTTTTAAGTGGCAATCTGCAAACTCGCTACGCGTTTATTACACGTATGCAAGCGAATACGAATACGAGTACGAGTAAAATTTATATTTATTTTTTGAGCACTCTTTCGCCCTGCCACAGACAGTCGCCCCACTTCTCTCCCCTCTCTCCGGTCGCTGAATTGTGTCAGCGAGTGTTTGGCCGGGGATTGTCGTCTCGACACAGGCAGCTCGATGTCGGGGAACGCAACCCGACCACTTGCCACAGCCGACGCGTTATTTGTCTTTCAACACGGTGCATCATCAACACGCTTGCCACAGGGGCTGCATTGGTAGCATCGTCATATTTTATTCAAGGCAAGTGCCATCTGCACATGAACCCTGACGCTGCACTCAGTCAGTCATCATCCACGTCCACATCCACTTGGCCAGGCTGCTTGAACTCTGATTCTGACTCTGACTCTCTGACTTCTCTCCGCCTCGAAGTTTGACTCGAGACTCGAGATTCTCTTCATTTCTCTGCATTTTGCATGAAATTGCGATGAATTTGTCACTGCTCCTTGTCCGCTTCTTGTGCTTATCTCATGTGGTCCAGTCCAGCGATTAAATGGAGCATTAAATCGTAATTGTGTCGGGACAACATTTTCTCAGTCGATAAACTTTCTGAAAATAGACGCCGGCGTGTTGAACTTTGACACGCAAGCAAACAAACAAATTAACTGCACCCGTTGCACTTTGAAATCTGCTTCAATGTTATAACAACACATCCACACACACACATTCACAGAGAACAGACGAACAACTTTTAGTCTAAACAAATTTTAAATCATTCGGAAAAGTCAGAGGGAACAGGGAGAACTAAGGGAACCGGGAGCTGTCAGTCAAAGGCATCAGGGAAAACCTGTGAAAAGTTTTGTGAACAGCCGTCTGATGGAGTTGAATGTTTTTGCCCCTTGATTTTGATTCTTTTTGTTTTTTTTGTTGTTGATCCGCTTGTTGCCACATAATTAAATCTCAATTCAAACAAAATGCTAAACATTTCAAACTATTTTATGGCTGTCTGATGAATTAACACTGCCCAACAAAATGTTGGAAATTGAGGAACAACAGCAGACAGAATGTATGAGAGGTTGTCTATAAATAGCTAGTATTAATTAAGTAAACAAAAACTTTTTATAATATTAACAGTTTATTCTTTTCTCTTTTCTCTTGTAATTGCAGGTAAGCAAACAGTTTGAGCTGCACTGCAAGTGATTACAGTTGAGAAGGCATAGAGTCCAATAAAGACGACAAGTAAGTGCAAGTGTGGTGGTTGTCGCTGCCCCAATGCCCCAACTAGTGGCAGGAACAACAACAACAAAAAACCAGAATCACAGCAATTGCAAGCAGACAGAGAGACTGACAATAGATAGAGACAGAGATGGAGATGGAGACAGAGACAGAGACAGAGGCTGACAGCAAATGGAGAGCAACAATTGTTGCAGACACATTGACGACACGAACAACGACAACGAGACAACGACAACGACACTGACAACGAGTAGAGAAGCAGCTGAAGCTCAAGCTATAGTTGGTGTGGGGTAAGAGGAAAGGGGCATATGGCATGGGGCATGTGGCACAGTGCCTAGTTTGTTGTCTGTCGTCTGACGCTGACAGATGCGATTGCTGCACGACTGAGGCACGATTGCACGCACATTTCGCTCTGTGCAACATTGGAAATTGATAATGAGCCGCTTCAGCTTCAGCCCAAGGCGCCGACTGAATGGGCCAGCTCCTTATTTGGGAACGATGCTTGATAAAGGCCCGAATGGATGGCAATATAAATGAATGAATGGATGGCCAGGGAGTTGCATGAATGAACGAGACTGACTGTCAGACTGCCAGACTGACTAAATGAGCAGCTGACTGCGTTTGAAAGGCAATCAAGCGAACGATAAGATAAGTGAAGCCCAGAACCAGAAACCAGAAACAGAAGCTCATCCAAAACCCCCCTGAATGCCCTCTATCCACCACCCTCCAGTTGAAAGTTTTAATTATGATTGACATGCGGTCGACGACGACGTCGACTGTGGCAGCGACTGCGGCTGCGACAGCGGCTGCTGCCTCCCACAAGCTGGCATCGATTTCGACACGACTTAATTTTTTTTGAAGAGGGTTGCTGATTGCCGCTGTGGTGTTGAAACTCATCAGTCAAACGAGACACGAGGCAATTGCAACACAATTTCAGTTGCGGCCACAAGCCAACCCCCTTAAAGAGAAGCGACCACCCCTGGCCGAAGGGATGAACCACCATTCCACACACTTCTTCCTCTTCTCTCCAGTCGTGTAACAGTTTGACAAAAATATTAAATTATAGTCGCATTAACTGCGAACACGCAACATCGGCAACATCGACAAAGTCATTTTGTTGCGTGCCTGCAAAAATCTGGCACGCAACAACAGCAGCAACAACAACAACAACAACAAAAACAACAACGATAACAACAACACAACTATACAATCCAACAACAACATAAGTATTATTGCACTATTTCATCTTAGGGTGAGTTCCGTGTGGTCCTATTGATTTGAGTTGCGAAAACCTTTGAAAGACACCCTGTATTCGAGATGTTCTTTGAGTATAGGCGAGATTAGACTGATCAAGAAAGCGGAGATTTATTTATAATTGGATCAGCAAAATTGAAACGAATTCGAGCTGAAAATATGAAAATTAATTGCATTTTATTGTAATATTTTTGCTATATTTTCTGTTTTTTTGAGTGGATGAAATTTTGAAAAGCTAATTTAAAGAAGTATTAATACGACACAAAAATATAAGAATTGATAAGATTTTCGGAGAATTTCTGATTGAGAAATAAAATAATATACCACTAAAAAAGCTTCATATCCACATAAATTTAAGGTCTAACGAGAGAGCGCAAATTAAAAGAAGGGAGACGGCAATTTGTTAATAATTCAATAAGGAAAAGCAAAATGAATTTATGTCGAAAAGCGGAAAATTAATTGGAAGTTTTCTTGGAACATCCCATCAAAAAATATTCAATTAATAATTTGATTTAAAAATTTGAGCTGAAAATTAATTGATTATTAAAACTTTATTTTAATTATATAACTGATTGAGAAAAGGAAATACAAAAAAGAGGTGTCTACAATTGCTAATTAAATAAAGGATTTTAGAAATTAATATTAGATGGAAAAATTAAATTTATCTAAATATTTTTTTATTTTTCATTCTGTATTGCAAAATACGAGTAGAAGAAAGAGTTTGCAAGCACTTCAGAATATGCCAATCAATTTGCATTGTTTAAACAAGTTTGCCAATCCCATAAAATTGTCAATATGTAAGCATGGCTTACACAACAGCGATTTGTTGTTGTTGTTGCTGTTACTTTTCCACCCCTTTGGCTGTTACCAATTCGCCACTGGGCTTCTCGCTGGCATTTTCACATTTTGGCTCATTTGAATATTAAAGATTATGCTTATACATACTATATATCTATGCAAGGGTATCTATATATACAGTTTGTCAAGTAATTGTTTGCAAAGCCTTAAAAATGTAATATTTCGACTTTAAATAAGAAAATAATAGCTTATTATATATATTTGGAAAGGTCATTTAATTTTCGTTCAAATGATGCAAAAATTTCCTTAACCCATTAAGTACCCATTAAAATATTCGAATTTTAAAAAAGGTCTACTTTTTCAACTTTTTTCCTCGATTTTTTCCAAAAAATGTTGGGATGCAAAAAAATTCTTGGAACAGTTCTAAGAGTAACTGCAAAAAAAAATTTTTAAAAATAATTTTGCTAGTATTTTTTAGAATTTTTTGAAAACTGAAAAAAGGGCACTTTTTGCATGAAAATGAGGAAAAATGGGTTAAAATGGTCATTTTTAGGATTTTCAAACAATTTTAAAAAATACTAGCAAAAATATTTTTGAAAATTTTTTTTTGCAGTTACTCTTAGAATTGTTTCCAGAATTTTTTTGCATCCCAAAATTTTTTGGAAAAAATCGAGGAAAAAAGTTGAAAAAGTAGACCTTTTTTAAAATTCGAATATTTTAATGGGTACTTAATGGGTTAAGGAAATTTTTGCATCATTTGAACGAAAATTAAATGACCTTTCCAAATATATATAATAAGCTATTATTTTCTTATTTAAAGTCGAAATATTACATTTTTAAGGCTTTGCAAACAATTACTTGACAAACTGTATATATATATATGTATGTGGACCTTTTGTTGCTGTTGTCAGCATATGAATGGGACAGAATGTCCTTGGCTGGGGAAGTAAACAATTTTCTTTGCAACAGTCCCCCCAAAAAACAGATACGCGTACACTGTGCCAAAAACTATCAACTGCAGAAGTTTCATATCCTCAATTAAACTTGCTCATCAGGCAAACTTCCGTGCCATTTAAGCTGCTAAACGCGCGACGCATTCATCTTAATTAGCCGAAACAGGTGCGTCTCTTCCAATTCCCTCTCTCTCTCTCTCTCTCTTTGTGCTTTTATCGTCTGGCCTGTGGCTATGAAAATGTGGCACAGTGTATGCGAGAGGACAGAGAAAAAAGGAGGCAGGAAAGGCAGCCAAAAAGTTTGCCATCGCATGCAAAAAAGGATTCGTGTGGAAAGTCCTCAACCAAACACAACATGGAGATGTGATCGGGAGGTGGGAGTTGGGAGTTGGAAGGTGGGGCAGGTCACACAACAATGACGACGCCACTATGAATGATTGCCGCGGCGCGCTTTGTTCATGTACATATCAAATTTTAGAGGAGGGCCGTATTGTACGGTATAGTAAAAAGGGCCAGACAGGGAGCTGCCGTCGCCATCGCCGTCGCAGCGGAAGCGAGGCAAAGCGGAAGCGCTCATACGCCATGTTGGCCGGCGGCGTCGGCGGCGGACCGAAAATTGAATAAGCGTAAGTTTCGCGTGCCAAAAATGTTGTAGTCGTTGTTGTTGCTTCAGTTGTTGTTGTTGTTGTTATTGCTGCTCCTGTTGTTGTTGTTGGCTGTTGGCTGGCCATTGCTGGCGCTCCCATTGCTTTATTCATTACCAAAGCTGCCACAAACGAAATTACTTGAGCCGACAGCGATGTCGACGTCGTATTCGACTTCGACTTGGCGACTTTGTAGATACTTGGCAGGCGATAAAAGGTCGGCGCTAGTAAAGGCAACAGCAACAACAACACAGTTAAAATACCAGCCAGGCTGTACAACTCAATAAGCCAAGTTAACAGTCTATTGAGTCGCGCATAATAATCCCCCGCCTTAACTAGTTGTTGTTGTTGTTGTCGTTATGTTGTTGCCGTTTGCGGAACTGACAGTTACCTAATGGCAAACATACACAGATAAACCATTAACTTTGGGCCCACAAAAATAAAATACAAAAATATAAAAAAAAAATGGCAAGCGAACTTAAATTCTTTTGGCTGTGGCACGAAGCACGAGACTCTTGGAGTCTCCTTTAGAGGAAGAGGGCGAGAAATGCCACAAAATCGATCGATAATTCGTGCTAAAAGATAAATTACCGTTATGCCTGCAGTCGCGACGACTTTGGCCACTTTTTTTCTCTCATTCTCTCGCTGCCATTTCGGTGGGGTCTCTGGCTGATAATATCATTCCAGTTGTTGTAGAGTTGCCCGCAGTTGGCTAATAGCTGCGCTGATTCCATTAATTTGCCAAATGACAGGCAAGCAGGAAGAAGGAGAGGGAAGCAGGACGAGAGACAGTAGAGAAGCAGTAGAGGAACAAAGGAAGACAAGGAGAGGAACAGTAGACGAGCAAGATATGGCGACGATAGTAAAGTGTGACCCGGCATAAACTGGGCTAAGAAGTGGGATTGGTAGCTGGTTGAATGTTGGAAGCTGCTGCCTTTAACCAGACTTTGGCTTGCGCCATTTTGACACTAATTAATTAAGTTTCAGAGTCGTTTTCCTCTTTGGCCATGCTTTGTATTTGATTCTGGGATTTATCACAGGCAAATCAGGCATATTGCAGCTGAAATAGTTTTATTTGGATATATATTCAAGCCATTTCCATTTAAAGAGCAGCTTTGGGCAAAGAAATCAATCTGACTTAGTATTTGTTTTAGTCAGAAATAGTAATCTTCATTATGCTCAACTTTTTCACTGCCCCTCAGAACTCTCGCAAACAATTCGTTGGCATTTATGCTTTATTGCAAATACCAATATATTTATATATATAAATCTAAATACAATGCATAAATTTGTGGCAAGATATCACGCACAACAGCACATAAAATATATCAAGTGGCGGCATAACATAAATCCCCAGAGGCACAGAGTGAGAGAAGTCGTCCCCAGACAATAACAACAACAACAAAAACAAGTCAACAGACCATCAAATAAACTATGCAAAGTGTGGAAAGCTGGAAGTGGCAAGGGGAACATTGCACAAATAATCAAACCTGTAAAATATCGATTACAAGTGTCACAATAAAAGCAGCCAGAGGCCAGGCCGGCCAGGAACTGACAGACAGACAGACAGCCAAATCGACATGCGGACAGACAGCTGAAAGCTGAAAGATATTGCCACTATAAATAAATATTAATTAAAGCCATGAAAGCGCCGTGGCATCAATGGGGTTGCATGCCGCGACAACACATAAATCCCAAACAAAATGCAGCACAAATACCCTGTTTTTTTTTTTTATTTACTATGAGAAGTATTTTTTCTTCTCTTATTGTCGTTGTGGCTTTTGGGGTTTGGATCTGCTTTATTAAGCAAATATTTAGCCAATCAAATTGATGAAAACATTCCGAAATAAAAGCATATTTTTGTAACAAATGCGATGCCAAATAAATATAGATCTTTTTAAATATTTGGCTTTCGAGCGTTTCGAAAAGATGCTAAAAACAAGTCACGCGTAGATCATTTAAAATGCTTAATTTATGCGCGTCTACGAAATTTTGGCAGCTACACTTTTACAGCAATATTCGTATGAAAGAAAACAGAAAAAAACTAAAAATTAAACTAGCCAGAAGTATTCAAATGGCCCGAACCGCCTTTTTTATGTATTTTGACGCGTCGCTAAATTTAGCTAGCAAATATTTGCGGGGCAAAACAAACCCGACAATTTGATGCCCAACTTATGCAATGCATCCGGGAATGATACAAGTACGAGTATTTTTGGGGCCCGAGGAATTTAATTGCCCCTCTCCTCCGACCCCCTTCCCTGCCTAGAACATCACACCATATGAACGCGAACTGAACAGAAAGACTGAAAGTGTCAAAGACCCCATGACCGAGTGTACCAGAGACCCCCACCCCACCCGATAATGGCGAGGAGGAGGAAACAGAAATGTCACCGACACCCCATGAAAATCGTATAAAAGCGCAACTGTCAACTTGGCAACTGGTTGCAAAAATTGTCGCACTCTGCGCCTCATTGCGTCCTCGGGCATTCAATGAGTATTAAATAAGAGAGGAAGCCCATTGTATGCCATATCATGTGATGGGGTATATCAGATTCATAGATTACAATACAATACTCCATATAGTATCTATTTACCGTCAACTATTTAAAATTGTCAATTAACACCCTCTGGCAATCAGGCACAGTGTATTGTCGTATCATTTTACAGGGTATGTACAATACAATGCCATGAAAAAAAAACGCAATTTGATCTTTTTTATCGGTAAATTTCAGCTCTCTTTTGCATTTTTCAATGTGATTTGAGTTTCCACTAAAATAATTGTACTTTATAATATTTTGCCTAAATTAATTTTTCATTTCACAGGGTATCCCTGGCATAAAATCATTTGCGAAACAATTTTATTTATTATAGAAAATTAAAAAGGCCGAAGCCACAAAAAGTTTGGCAAACCAACAGAGACTTTCGGTACGGACGGACAGTTGGTCGTCTAGTTGCCAAATTAGCACAGCGGCAGCAGACTTTCAGCGCAGACTGTAGTCGCAGCCAACTAGTGATGTGAGTCATAGTCTCAGTCGCATTTGCAATTGCAAAAGCATTTTTAATTTTAATTTTTGCGCATTTGGCTGTGAAAATGGTTTTCCGATCTCAGACAAAAGCTAAATATTTTTCGCATTGTATTCTTTGCATTTTCAGTTCATTTATAAGCAGATGCAGTTGAGTTCTTCAATGAAAATAGAAAACCTCTCAATGGCTTTTGTGTCGAGACACGTGCTGTTTAGAGAACCATTATTATCTATATTCGAAATTCTTGACGTGTTCAACAAAGTATCTTAGCTGAGAACTGACAATTGACAGCGTTAATTGTTAAACAAAACACGCAACTAACAAAGAGCCAAAGATAAATAGATACGAGTACTGAAATGCTTATTAGTACACGTTTAACTAACGACTCGAGTACTCGCTACAATCGCAGGCAAGTGCAAAAACAAAAACAAAAATACATCCAATTGATTAGTTGCCTCAAATCAATTACAATTGCAAGCTAAAGAAAATGCTAAAAAGTAAAATGTATACGTTAGTCCAAAGATTAATGTCTAAAGTTAAGTTAAATGTGCTAAAACTTAGCCAACTTGTTTATTGAATTAGTTTTGTTTATGTGAAGATATTTGGCATTTGATGTGGACTTACCATAATATTATACATAGCGAGCCTCCACTGTAATGGCAACCGTTTAGCGCTGCAGACAATTCGACGACAGCAGCAATGCCAACTATGTCAGCAGCAGCAGCAGCAACAGCAACGATATTGGCAACAAATGCAACCGAAGCCAGTTTATTGTCATTGTGTCGTCTGACAAGGCTAAACAACTGACAAATCCCACCCCTCCTGCCCCATTCTGATGCTGCTGCTGCTCCTTTGGGGCAGTAATAGGGGCGGAGTCAGGGGCAGGGGTTGTGGCTGCTGCTGCTGTTGCTGCTGCTGCTGTTGCAGTGACATCATCCCCAGGCAAGCAATTAAAACTAATGTATTTGCCAGATTTGTTGGATGTCATTTTCCAACATATTGCCAACTCATTGCTGACCCAAAAATGACTTAACACTTGTGGTTGTTGCAGTTGTTGTTGCTGCTGTTGCCGTTGTTGTTGTTGTTGCAGTTGTTGATGCTGCTGCTGTTTGTCATGTGATTGATGCAACTTTATGACATTCGCGTGGGCGCATTTGAAATTTGCTCGTAATTGTTTTTAAATAGCCAACTGCAATAGAAATTTGTGACTCATTTCATTGGCTTATTTATTATTATTATTATTGTTATTTGTTTATATAATTAAGCCGCTGGCAACAGCTGAGTAAAGTTTTCCTTTCTGCGATCATCGTTTATGCGGTTAGCACTTTATTAATGCACATTTAACCGGCGGCCAATTGAAGTTTTGGCTAATTACAAGCCCATTAGCCCGAGGGTGTCGATTGGGAAAATTGAAGAGGCTGCTCGAAACTTGGAGTGGAACTCGCTCTCTTGAACTGGGCTTTAATTTAAATAAACGGCCCAAACAAACACGCAAACTCAACTCTCAACTGGGTTCAAGTTAACTCATTTACCTAACTGCCAAACAGCCGCAAGACAGAGGCGACTTCTCGATAGAGAGCGGCCCCTTTGACACCAAGTTGTTGTTGTTGTCGTTGTCGTTGTTGTCGTTGTTGTTGTCGTTATTGCTGCTGTTGCTGTTGTAGCGACAAGGCCTGTCATTTTGCATTTAACTCAAAACGTTGTAAAATGTATATCATTATCACTTTATTATAATTATTTATATGCCTTCGTCTCAGTTTTCCTTCACTTTTTTTTACATATATTTCTGTTCACGTTTTTCATTTACCTTTTTCCCCACTCTTCTTTTTCTTGTTTTTTTATGTTGTGTTTTGTTTAGTGCCTTATCAGCGGCTTTGCTTCTCGTTTTCAGCGTTGTTGTCGTTTGTTTTCTTGAGCAGCATTTGCTGAAATGCCATAAATTTGCTAATTTATTGTTAATGTTCTTTTAAGTTAATTACGCAAAAAAGAAAAAGCCTTTTAAGCCGCAAGCACAAATTGCCAACATTTTGAGTACTTTGTCGAGAGGGTTTTTTATGTTCTTTTTATAAATAGACACAAGTGAAGCATGAAGATTGATTGAATATACTATTTTTTGGAAATTATCTTGTCGTGCTTTCATATCTATAAAAATTAAAATACATAAAATATGCCTAAGAAAAACTCCTTAATGAAAGGTTTAAAGATATTCTCGTTTAAGCAAAACAATGGCCTAAAGTTATTTTGGTTTGATCTCTGCTCTTTCTGAAACCTCGCACTTTTCACAACATAATGTCTGAAATTCGATATTAATGAAGGCTCATTTAACTAATTATAATTATAGTTATAGTTATGTGGCCCAGTGGCAATTTACCGAGTATGACGAGTTATTATTAAGCAATTAATGGATTTAAATTAATTTATTTTAATGACTTTTAACCTCTCACATTATGCATACAACGACGCATTTACCGCAAGCAATTTAACAAAATGTCGGGAAAATTGTCTGGCATATGCTACCCGATAACTTTTTACGTAAAAATCAACAAAAATAAAATAATAATAATAATATGTGCGACTTGATATGTGGTTTTTGTTGTTTTTGGGGGCCTTGCTGTCAATTTCGTGACAATTTATTGGACAGATCAATGACAACAAAAAAGGCAAATGCAATTGCCGCAAATGCATTTGGCATTAACAATTTCAATTCAATTCATTTCGGTTTCTTTTTCTTGGACAATCACTGAATATCCAAAATCCCCAACATAAACAGCATGTGTCAATGTTTTTACAAGCTTGTCTCGCTGTTGTTATTATTGTTTTGGTTGTTGTTGCTGTCTTATTGGCAAATTCTGAAAATTGTGCAACTCTGAAAACGACTTGGACTGCCCGAAAATGGACAGAAGTCCAAATGGCAAATGCGTCATAAATGCGCCAAGTTATAAATTATTGAAATCTGCCCAGCGAATTTTGGCAAGAAATGCAAAATAGTTAAAATAAAACGAAAATTAAGTTAGAATTTCGAGTTGACTTAAGTAGAAACTATTTATAAATATTATGTATACTTTTAGTTGCAAAGTGTCGCTCTTGTTGTCATTGTTCTTGTGTATTGTGTGCGAGTTCTCTTGTGCCTTGTTGTCATCCTTTTGAAAGCTTCTTATGCGGCACGCCTGACAATGACAGCGGCGACAATAACAATAACAGTAACAATAAGCACTAACAACAACAACAATAGCAACAGCAACAAGGGCTAATCAACAAGAACTCGGCAAACCAACAACTTCATTTGGCAAAGACTCTCAGTGACATCGCTCATATTACACGCACCTCGACTGTGTGTGCCCCTCCCCCCCCACCCTCTGTACATCTCGGCCGTGTCGAACTCATGCACAATTAGTCACTTGCAAGTCAATTAAGTTCCCAGCGTCAAGCCACCACAACAAACGCTGCCAGTTTCAGACCAAGACCCATTCCCAGTTGAGATCCTAGCCCAGACAGGCACGTATGGGAGGCAAGGTTGAGGGATTGAGGAGGGGATTGGGGTTGGAAATGGGTATACCTGTGACCAGGTCTGGGAATGTGACTGAGGACACGACCACATGACTGGGACCCCGGCGCTTATTTGCAGTAAAAAGCAATGACAACGACAACAACTGCGACGCGAGCAAATTAAAGAGGCAGAGTGACAGAGAGAAAGAGAGACAGAGACGTTGAAGGAGGCGAGGAAAAGTAAAACAAAACCATATTATTAACGCCTCATTAAACTTTTAACGATTTTAAATTACAGGCTGCAAACGGGACAAGCTAATGAATACAAATTAGCCGCAAAAGGTGCGCACTTCTGACGCTAACTTTGACAACAGCAACAACAGAAACACAACAACAACATAGATACAAATAACATAGATAAACGTGTCTTGCAACAATTGAAATTGTAGGCCTACGACAAGAACAACAACAACAACAATTGTAGGGAATTTCATGTCCATTTCATGTCTGTTTTCATGTCCAATTTCCATTGTTTGTTTGCAAATGACTTTTCAATGTTCCAATGTTTGACACTCGATATAACTAATTGTCATTAATTGTTGAAGAGTTGTCTCTTAGCCTGGGGGTGTTTCATTCATTATTAATCAACAATTTCACAATTGTTTTGATACTACTTGTGGTAGTTGGCAGCTGACAGTTGGTTTGCCAATGTTTAATTGTAAACACTTGTAAAATGTAAATGAGACCCACACGACACTACACGACACGATACAGTGGGGTCAGGGTCCGTGTTTACTGGACATATCACGACTTGAGACTTAAAAGCTATTGCTCCCAAAATAGTCTGTCGATCGACTAATGCATATTCAAAGTATTCTGTCTCAATTCCTGTTTTCTGCGTATTTAAATTGCTAAACTGCCTATCTAGTATTTTACATTTTTCTACCGAACCATAGATACAAGCATACATATTTAAGCATATACAGATATATACTTGATTTTCATTGTGTATTTTTGTTGTATTGTCATTAAAGTCTGCGTTCGTATGGCAAATTAAATGTATAATTAAGAAATTAACTGCTTCCGTTGATGTTTATTGTGTGCCAACATTTATTATTATTTTTTATATTCAACAAAATTAAGTATATAAAAAAATCACAACCACAGTTCAACAAACAATGGCCTCCTCTTCAGTCTGTGGACAGAACAGAACGATCTCTGAATTTCAACAATTTTTTGAGAAACAATCATAAATTTATTTTGAAAAGTAGCATCATCACGATGCGAGCTTACAGTCTGAAAATTTATATTTCTCTAATATTTATTTATGATTTTTTTTAAGTCATAAAATGCGATCGGCGCATAAATCATAAGTATGTATGTGTTGAAATTATATAAATTTTGGTTTCTATTTATATATATTTTGGGTAATTTTCCAAATTAACTTTTCATATTTTTATGATCTATGTATCATAAATGATTTACTTTCCTGACTTAATTATTAAATTTGCATTTCTTTTCAAATATAAATATATTTGGAAACTCTCCAAGTCCATGCTTATTAATCTAATATCATTTATTGTTTGATTTTTAATTAATTTAAAAATTTATAGTTGCACTTTCGTTTGCTTACCAGATTTTTCGCAGATTCTTTTATAATTTTATAAGAATAATAAAAAGAATTCGTTCCTTGCACGCTCTAAAGAATTTTTGGGTAACTTTTGGTTTGTTTCTGATTCGGTTGTTGTTGTTGTTGTTGTTGTTGCTGTCCGCTTTTCGCCTCGATTTAATATCAAAGTGAGCCGACAGCAGCACAAAAGATACATGAGCAGCCACGCCCCCCTCTGGGTGCACGTCCTACGCGGTCTTCCACTTTGTTAGTTTTTGGCAAGCAACCAAACACAACAAAAATATAATAAAACAACAACAACAACAAGAACAAATCGGAGGCAAAACTCAAGTAAACTTTGTGCCGGCCTCTAGTAGCATTCTTTTTTATTTTTATTTTGTTTTGTTTTTTGTGTTGTTTTTACAATTTATTTAAGGTCTTCTGTTTTGGTGCAAGAAGCAAATTTGAAATGCAGAAAACAGAAACAAGAAAACACAAAACAGAAAACGGAATGGCAAAACCAGAGCGGAGGCTACAAATTAAAAATCGAGACAAAAACACAATAGAAATTGTCAAAAGCGACCAAATTTATGCAAGACTCGCGCGATAACCCATCTAAAAAATGTCTGAAAAGGGGAGTTAAGAGCCCTTCCCCTCCCCTCTCTCGGGTGAGGAGGAGGTGGGGGAGGGAGGGGGTCAAACTGGTAAACGGTCAGCCTTGTGTGGGCGCGTGTGAGAGTTGCCATTAAAAAAGACTACTACTACCAACATTTTAGCTGGTTTTATTTTTTGGCTGTTTCATTTTTATGGAACGACTGAAGATGCGAGAACAGGTTGTTGGATTGTCGCTTGTTTCGAAAATAGATTTGATTTTTATTGAAATTATGACATTCATCTTAATTTGCGCTATCGCATAACTTAATTTATTAATTTTTATTTATCGTCTCTCTATTTCTTTTGCAGGTGTGTATCTTCTTTCGAATATCTGTGAACAGGTTTCCTGGCCCGAATCCAGCATCTAATGATAGATATCCATGCAAGTATGAATAGCATTTGTTAGTCATCCGTGAATAAGTGTTGGCAAGACTTCTGCTGAGTTGGCAACTCATTAAATGGAGAAAACTAGAATTGAAAGCACTCAACTTACATATATTTCTGCTCTTATTATTCTCCATTATTCTCTATTGTTATGCACCAGATACGAAAAAGTTTGGTTTAGTTGAATGCTTGAATTGAAATAAGTATAGAAAACAAATTTAATATAATAATGAATATTGTTATTTTGACGTTCGTTTTACATAATTATCAGTCAGAAATTAATCACGCATCATTTCGCAATGCAATTCAAGTCGAAAAGTGACTTTCATAGTTGCAACATGCCTCATTGCAGCTGCCACATGAATAATTCGTTACTTCTGCTTTTTGTTGTTGCAATTGTAATTTAATTAAAATGCAAGTGTATCTTTTAATTGAGGCAACGTCAAGGCTGCTGCATGAGTACCCGTCTGAGTTAGTGAGTGAGTGTCTGTCTATCCACTTTGTCTATTCATATCCATATCCACATCCATGTCCGTGTCCACACTCATGTCCATGTCCATGTGTGTGCCTCATGTTTTTGCTGTCATTAATCTTTCGTCGGCTCTTCTCTCTTTGCTTCTCTCTCTCTCTCTCCTTTCGAGTAACAACTGTGAAAATCGTAGGCGCGCATTTTCAATGCCAATGCATTGTTATTATTATTGTTGTTTTTGTTGATTTTGTCTAATGATCGCGTGCAGTTTTTCACATGTTTCCCATAATGGGGCTAGGCGTCATATATCATAATTGTGCCAAACTATGAACAGATACAAACGAGAACTCGTATATCTATGACTTGTTTCATATCCCCCAACTTGGACTTGGACTATGACTGCGACTTTGGCCAGATGCAGATTTAAGCCAGTTGATTAATGTGCTCAATGTGCACAGTTGTCAGTTTAATAAATGTGCGTTGTTTTCTCTTAATCACAGCAATGCCTAAATTATATTTCTACTCAACTTGCACATTGTGTGATGTGAAAATGCATGTCATAAATTAATGATGTCTAAGCTGAAATTTATATGAAAATCTTAATAAATTAATCATTGAATTCTGCCGTATATATTCTATTAGTTAAAGTTGTAAATGTATAGGTGTTAAAGTATGCCACCCACTTGGATTGTGGTTCAGTGACAGTTCACGGAGTGTGGCAATTGAATTTTAACATATTCATAATCAAATTGCCAATGCCATAATAATAAAATGCAAAACAAAGAGAAAAAAACTGTAACAGAAGTGTTGAGATTGCACTAATTACATGTCAGTCGACCCACACACCTCGTCACACACACATACACATATACAGCCAACACCTTGATGCATAAATTTGCAACAAACGACGCATGTCAGCACTGACTCCCCCCTTCCCTCTATCACCACTTTGAACATATGTTGCATGTGGCATTTTGTGAGTTTTCTGCGTCGCCGCCATCGACTGGAAAAAAAGTGTCAAATGTGAAATTTATGTCGACCGACGGAGACAGACAGACAGAGGCAAAAGTCACATTCATGGCGCACGCGTAGCCAACACCCCTCCCCCTCTTCCTCCCGCTCTGCCACTCATCCCCTCTAGGCAACCTTTTGAGCCGCCCTCTTTGGTTTGGTTTAGTCAGAAATTAGCGCAAACATTTAAATAAAAGCCAAAACAAGTTGTTAACTTTATTAGCGTTCATTTATTTATTTTTTTTATCTATTTTTTTATTTGTGTTTTTTTGTTGTCGACAGCAAAAAGTGATTTGCATAAAAAGCGACTTGCAATTAGTTTGCATGCAAATCGCATACGTATGTCCATAGACTGACAACGCAGACTGTAGACTCCAACTGCAGACTGTAGACTGCAGACTGCAGACCGCAGACTGGAGAATGAGTCCCAGGGCTTGGGTCATAACTCAAATGCACGCCTCGAGGGCCGACAGAGTGTTGAACAGCAGAAATGTAACTACAAATTTGTTACACGCTCTTCTCATTGTTAAGCAAATGAATTCTTGTTAATTGAAATACTGAGCTCTGATCTTTCATAATGTATGTCATCCTCACTTGACTTTCCTACTCCACCAACAACACAATTTCAATTGCAATTTCTGTTTGAGAATATAAATTTGCAGACACGCATATTAAATGTATATAAACTGCTGTCTGTCAAATGGAGTCTTGCCTGTGGCAATTTCCTTTTGACAACGCATTTTGATTTCAATTCAAAATATTCATTCAATGAGTGTCACACAGACTCAAAGAGGAGATTTATATAAACAAGAGTTGCTGCTGTTGTTGTTGTTGTTGTTGTTGTTTTAACATTATTTATTAAATGTTGTATTGTTGTTAAACAACAACGATTGTCTCTGCAGTTGCTGCTGAACACACAAATTGAGTTTTTAATATGTTTCTGCGCTTTTATGAGGAAAATTCTTGTCATTCAAATGAGCATACAACAATGCACGCACACGCAGTCACCCATGAGAGAAACAACAGTAAAAACAACAACAACGGCAACAACAGCAACAACTACAACAAAAAGGAACAAACATAATAACAAGAATTTCATTGCTTTTCCTGTCAATTTTCATAGATATTTCATGTATTTGGTGTTCTATATTTAACATGTCACCAATTCTGAGCTACTCATACAACTGAGTAGTGAGTACACTCGTGAGTGCCTGCCTAGTCTGGTCTGTCTGTCTGTCACTGGCAGTTCAAGGCTGCTTTGATTGATGGCTTATGGGTTTACATTTGCTCAACAGAGTAGCCCATTTGTCTGTGAGTCACGGAGTCACTTTGATAGTTTCTCTTCCAATCCCAATCCCATTCACATTCTGATTCCCATTCTCATTCCTATTGCCCCCCACCATACTTAATTCCCTTTTTCCTACTCAAGCTCATTAGTGCAATTGAAGATGGAATTTACCGGAGAGCATAAAAAGCGCTTAAATCGTTTTCTCATTTCCTGCCCTTTTGCTGATGATGCGTGGGAAACCCGAAAACCTTTTGCAGGTGATCGGACCGAGTTTAATACATTTTTAATTGCAAACTGCCATAAAAAGAAAACGCCTAACTGGCAAATTGCAACTTTCACTCGCCAGTAAGAAAAGTGGCCCAGGAGAATGCTCGCATATTCGAATACGCGAGTAACTGAATACTTGAATACTTGAATACTCAGTTGCAATTACAAGCGACGAGCGATAAAAAACGCATAAATTACTGCCTAAAATTGGTGGAGTTAACTGAGAGAAAAAAAGCCACAACATCAACTGCAAAACAAAACAAAAACATATACAAACAACGCACAAAAAAACTTTATAAGGAAGTCATGTTGAGTGTGGCACGCTCGAAAATGCGACTTCGACTGCTTAATTGAATGCAACGCAGCAGCCGAAACACAAAACAAGAAAGAAAGACTGTTAACATTAGCAAGCCGAAGATTACATACTCTGTCTCTTTGTTCTTATAAGAGCTGTGTGTTTTAGTAGTTCTATTTTAGCTAAATTTCATCAGGATACGCAAATGGTGTGAAAGTTTAAGATATCTTAAAAATAGAGTAGTTAATCATACTGAAGATTGATTTTCAACCAACGGTTTCTAAGGCAGCCACATGATTTATTTCTGTTTAAAATTAAAATATCTTTGATTTTTATTATCTCAATAATAATTTTAAATTATACTTCTAATTAAAATTTTTTGTAAATTGTTTTTTTGTCAACTTCTCTTATTCGACGTTAAATAAATAAATACTTAAATTAAATTCAGTCCGAAAATAAAAGTCATCACCAAATGCATATTCTGCGAGATATACCCCACGCAAGAGTATGAAAACGCGTCTCGAGTGCGACCTACATGGCGTATACGTAATTACAAATTTATGTGAACGCCACTCGATATGTTGAAAAAAATAAAGGGGCATATGGGAGAGTAAAAAAGTAAACAAAAAAGGCAAAAACAATTGCCAGCAACTAACAAAGTTGGCACGAATGCAATATGCATAATGCATACGAGCTTGCAGCTTGCGGCGACACTTGCCACGTTGCCAGTTGCCGCTTGCCACAGGAGTCACATTGGCGTTGCATTGACAGCTGCGCCTGCGCAGCGCATCGCATCGTTACTGGGACTTTACTTGGGCGTTTGCCACACGCAAATGCCTCGAGGCTACCTGGGAAATCAATAAGCGCGCACACGCTACAAATTGTGGCAACTTCGGCGCTGTAGGCTGTAGCTGTTGCAGATTTCGTTTCGATTCCAATTTCGATTCGCAACGATTTCGAAATGTAGCTCCACTACTTGGTATCTAATGAGGTGCAAAGGGAGGCGTGACAGCCGCCTCCTTGTGGCCGCACAAATGTCAGCAGCTTTGCTTACAACATTTTGCACTTATATGCACCTCTTTCATTCCCCTCTCCTCCCCCTTTTTATTTGCTTTTCCAATTTTTAGGTGGGACTCGTCGCCGTCTAGGCGAGTGGGCTGAAAACTCGCTCCTGCCGTCTACAGTCTACAGTCTGCCGACTGTCGACGCGATGATGAAGCCATTAAATTGAAAATTATATGGCGGTATTTGTTAATTGGCCAAGTCCATTGAAATTAACGCTTGTTGAGTTTTCACCAAGCAAACAGCCAAGCAAATTACATAGAGATTACACATGTCCAAGTCATTGAAGAGGTCATATAAGCTCCCTGATGAAGTTTGCCAAGCAGAGAAATAACAATTTTAACTAACTCTCTAATACATTAAAAAATTACAAATTGAAGAAAATACTTTAAAGATATAGTACTTAAAATTTCATCACGATTTCGTTATGAACACGAGTTTATAATAAAGAGATATATAAATTTTAGATTATATGCCAACTACTCAACAAATTAAACAGTTACAAATTGAGGAAACAAATAGCTCTAAATATTTTATTACGATTTCATCCCAAATTTATATAGAAAAGAAATAACAAATTTAGATTATATGCCAACTGTTCAGCACATTAAAAAATTATGAATTGAGGAAATAACTTTATAGTCATCGTACTAAAAATTTCATTACAATTGCTTCATAAGCATGAGTTTTTAAAGCAGAGAAATTTCAATTTTAATCAACTTATTATAGTATTTAAAATTGCATTACGTTCGCTTCATAAACTTCACAGTGCAGCGTAGGAAAAGCCGGCAGCAATGTGATTTATTCTAAGTACTCAAACTTAATAATAATTTATGTATTTTTTAACAGTTCAGATCGAAATGCAGGGTAGCTTTTAGTGAGTCAGCTATCTATAAATGGAAGAACAATTGTGCATAGTCTATTTGCAGCTTTTAAATAGAAATCAGCGCCGAGAAGCGTTGCTAATTCCGATGAATGAATGCTTGAGGTGGCAAAGTACACACATAAGTATAATACATACTTGTATTTCAGTCGGAGACAAACAAATATATCTAATTGCTTCCGGGAAAAAGAATGAGACAAGAGGTGAAATTATGAAAATCTTTGAAGAATGCGAAATGCCTGCAAGATACGAAATACGAAATACAAATTATTATTCTTGAAAATATTCGCAACGATGACGTGAATAAATTTCAAAGACTAACTGATAAACTTGGAGAGAAGCGCAGAGATTATCAAATGCAAAAATAAAATCAAAATAAAATCCCAACAATAGGAAGAAGATATAAGGCGAGTCACGAGTCACCTCAGGGGGATGCTGGCAAAGGGGTTAAGGGGTTGAGGGTGGACGATTGTCGGACGGATTGGAAAACTGGGCACGCATGGGAAATTGTGAAATCATCACGAAAAACGCTGCAAATTCTTACGCCCGACAGCAAATTACGTGAGCCGCATGGCCAAAACAATGAAGCTAAAATGAATGAATGAATGAATGAGCCAGCAAGTGAGTGTGTGTGTCTGAGTGTGAGTTAGTGAGCCACTAACTGAATGAATGTGCAAGTGAGCCAGTGAGTGAGTGAGCGAGTGCCGTACCTAGGCAAAAGACAACAAATGATGATGGTGAAACAAAAGCCAAGTGAGAAAACTAAAGGTAAAATCTGTGTATTCGTATTGTTTGTTCTCGCGCTTTTCAGCAGTCACCACAGAGTTACGACAAGTACTCACGATATTGGCGGCTTCGTCTTTTGTTTGCCATTTTGTTTGCTTATCTTTTCGGCTTTAACGTAAACACACTCGATATTTATTCTCCTTTGTATTTGCCCCTTTTGCCGTTTTCCTGCTTGCCACAAGCCGCAGCGTGAATCCTTTGCATTAAGTCGGATTTTTATGGGGAAAAGCGTTAAAATGCTTTTGGCTCTGATTCGACTTGGCCCTCAATTTTGCGTGGGCGTAATTGAAAGCATCGAACGGTGCAGCCCACACACCAACACACTTACACACACACACAATGGTGCATAACAAATTTGTAAGCCAACTATTTAGTGGCCAACATCAAAATCAAAGGCAACAGCGCCAACTTGCTCAATAAATCGCAGCCAACTTGGCGTATGCGCAATCGGTGTAAGTGCAGTCAACGGAGCTGGAGCTGCTGGAGCTGGCAGTTCATCGATGGAGCACTTGTGGTGCTGCCTCCTGGCTTCTTCTTCCCTCCCTCCTTCCCTTCATGCTTCCTTCCTGCAATGTCCGCAATAAAAACGTCGAAAGAAGGCTTGTGGGCATTTGCCAAATGTTAGGGAATTGTGAAACTTCATGCGATTTCAATGGCTTTATTTATCTCTCCTTCTCTTTTTATCTCTCTCTCTTTCTGTGCGGGTGTGTGTTTATTGTAACTGAAAGCAGTGGCCAGTGTTAGGCAAATATTGAAGCATTGAACACGTTTTAGCCAAATTGCATTTTTATTGACGCCTTATTGCACTGCTTGTGTGGGTGTTGTCTGCATTTCTAAAGAGATTCACAGCTTCAGACACCTAAATAAAAATATTCATATAATAATATACAAGTAAAGTTATATTAAGTCAACTTTAAATATTTATTAGTTAGATTTTTATCTAGAATTCGTTGACTTTATTCAATTTCTACCCTTTGGTTTAATCTAATTTCGTTGACGTGCTTAAATGTTAAATGTCATTGTTGTCCCTATGCTATCTCCCTTACTATCTCTCCCTTCTCTCTTTCTGCTTTGCAGTGTGAACAGCTTGTCTGCCTTTTCATCAAGGGGTCTGTGTTCATTTTCCAATTTCTCCTTTTGCTGTTGAATTTCAAAGCTGGGAAAATTCATTTGCATGCACGTTGCTTGTTTGAGTTTATTGATTGGAAATTCGGTTATCCTTGGGGCAACTCGTCAGCCAACCGATGATATCGTATGCAAGCTGCAACTGAGACTCCTTCATCATATTTATAATCCAATTAAAGATTTCATTTCACAATACAGATTCTTTTAACTCTTTTTGGCTAATCGACAGTTTAGTCCAACTATTTGCCAGATAAATATGCTCAGCTTGCTGACACTTTCAAGCTGCTTAGTTGCTTTTATTTATCAGATAGGTAAATCAGAGATATATAGTGAAAGAGACAGAGAGAATGTAGGAGTGAAAGAGATGGAAAGTGTCATTGTTGTCATGCAATGCGCAAACACAAAACTAATTGAATTTTTCCTAGCTCTTTTACTAGCTGCGTCTCTTTCTCTCCTGTTTGCCTCTCTCTTTCCCTCTCTATCTCTCTGTTTCTATCTCTAACTGTATGACTGGCTCGTTGGCATTTTGTGCAAGTCAGCAAAAGGGAAGTCGCCTCCATTGTCTGCCCCTGGAACGTGCCACAATTTTGGGTTGTCACACTGTTGTTTTGGCTCTTTAGTTTCTGGCTGGTGTTTGGCTATTGGGTGTGTCTTGTTGTTGTTGTTGTTGTTGTTGCTATCCCTCCCCCTCAAAAAAAAACATAATCAGCATATAATTAAAAGCTACTAACATGCAACAAATTACACGCAAAGTATCTTGTAGTTACACAATACAAACAGTCGTTCAAGGTTGTTTCGTGATTGTGTTTTTCTTTGAATCATTTTGGTTTGTTTTTCGCTTCGCATCCTCTATATACAAATAGGGGCGTGGCATGGCCGAGCTGACCCAAAAATCCATTTAACGCCTGCAAAAACAATAACAACAACACGACGACGACTATGAGAATACAATAAAAGACCGCAAGCAATTTTTGTTTAACATTTACGAGTAGATACGAATATTTATTTTATTTATGCTGAATCGCGAGTTGAACTGGCACCATTTTTATGGCCCGAATTGTTCGTCGAGCACTCATACATATGTACATTGTACATACATATATACAGTAAGTACAATGCAATGCAATTATTCTGTCTGTCGTGTACAGTTTCCTCAAGTGATCAAGTTCTTCAAGTAGACGCATTTTTTATAGTCCAAAAATTGTGACCCAATTTTTGTAGTCATTGAACTGTTGTTGTTTTTGTTGTTGTTGCTGTTGTTGTTGGGCGTGTCAAGTAGTTGTTCATTTTTAAACAAAATTTATATGTGCAGAATTGGCGTTTAATTCACATACATATTTCTATAAGCTTGTAATGTGAATGCAATTGACTTTCAATGGTTTCGTTTTGAGTTTCATTCAAATTGTCAGCAAGTCTACAACTCAGAACTTGCTTCCACTGCGTAATTGTAGACGCAACCAGATAATGTTGACGCCTCAACACACACACACACACACAAACACACACATGCACACTTTTGACATGGCCCACTTACAGTTACAGTTAGAGTTGGTGGCATGTTCTTATCAGTCGTTGAAGTAAACTTAATTAAAATACACTTAAAATATTTTTAAAATTGTATAATAAACTAATGCACTTTATGGTCGAGCAGAAAACGTGTTGCCCCAACGACAGCAGCAGCAACAGCAACATGTTGCTGTCAGCTAAATATCTCTTTACCATTTGCCCCCTTTTTTTAATTTTGCGTGATAATTAGGGATTTGATTAGGGGCCAGAAATGAATGAAAGAAGGAAAGAAAGAAAGAGCAACTGGGTTGGCCCATTAGGGATGCCTGTTTTTGCCTGACATTTGCATGAGGGCAATGGCAATTATAACAGTGGGATAAACACAGGCATTTCCCACATTCCCCCTGCAACATATTTGTATTGCTGCCATTGCCATTGGCATAATCCCATAGAATGCGATGCGGGATCTACCGTACGGTGCAACACAGGTCTTTCCAGTTGCAATCGCCTCGCCGTTGATGCGTTAATTTGCATGCAACATGCACTATGATTACCCGCAGCAATTTGCAACAACAGCAGCAGCAGCCAGGGAGCAATCGATGTTGCTGCCTTTGACTGTAACAACAGCTGCTGCTGCCCATTGGGCGACTAGGAGCGCAGAATTTGTTGCAATTGAACTTCTGTTGCAAAAAGAGTGAAAAATAGAGACAGAGAGAAAGAGAGAGAGAAGGAGAGATGTGGAAAATTCATCTGTCTATTGGTTTATTTGTTTCTGTTTGTATTTGTATTTGTATCTGTTTGTTGTTGTGACTATTTGCACATCTGCAACGCGGCCAACATTGCAACGCTGGTCAAAAGTGGACAGGAAATGGAGATGGACAGCTGGAGATAGAGGCTCAATTTGCTGTCATTCGTTTGCTGTGCGCCCAGTTGTATAATTTGCAATTGTTTGTTGTTGTTGCTGTTGCTGTCCACAATTGTTGTTGTTGTTCCTTCTGCGTGTTGCAGCAGCAATATGCTACTGATGTTGTTGTAGCTGCTTCAGTTTTTAATTATCAAAATGCGGTTGATGTTGCTGCTGTTGCAGATTCCTGCACTGTCAGCAATTTCCGCAATTGTTTGTTGATGTTGTTGCTGTTGCTGCTGTTGTTGCTGTTGTTATGCTTATATTACAAAAATATACAGAGTTCTGTGCACTCGAAGATTCACCAGTCCAGCTGCTGCTGCTGCTCCTGTTGACTTTTTGTTTATTTTTGATTTGTTTAACATTTGTTTAACATTTGCCTGCGCCTTCCCCTTTCTCCCATTTCCCCTTTCTCTCTTCACAACAATATTTATGCAATTTCATATTTGTTTTTAAATTGTTGTTATTGTTGTTTATTATGTTTTTATTTTTATTATTGCCCGTTGCTTTGTCCTCAGCATCAGCTGGGCAGTTCATGATTCATGGAGATCAACTCAACTCAAGAGATCTTCATGTTTCGCCTTGTTTTGCTTTGTTTTGTTTTTAAGTTTTTGTTGTTCTTGCTCTCATTCGGAGTTCGTGTTTTATTTATAGATTTGTAATTTTATTTGTTTGGCATTCTTGGGCATGAGACCGCGGGATTAATGCACATACATGTGCCTGGCACTTGGCAGAACCAGAACGTGTTCATTCCCCTTGAATCCCCACAATCCGAGTCCAGTTCCAGGCACAGCCAATGAACTGCAAGCATTTTGTGAATCTTTGTTGCAGCCACAGCCAATTGAATTAGTCGCCTGTCAGTGCGGAAATCTAAAATGTGGCAGGTCAAACAAAGTGCAGATCTGGTGAAGAAATTAGATACTTAGATACACAGATAAATAATAAATAAGATAGATAGATCGATAATTGGAAAATTGCATTAAATATATAAATAAATATATATATTATAAGACTATAATCAGACGGTTTAAAAGATATTTTTGTCCCCTCCTCACCCATAACAACTTTGATTATCTTTCTCATCTTTCACTTTCTAGGCAATTTCTTTCAGCTTTCAGCTCAGATAACTCGCCTAGATCTAAATTTGCATTTAGATAGACTCAACTTTTGCAACATCATAAATCATCATAATTAATGTATGTATGTAGCTGCAACAAGAACCACATGCAACAACAGTAGCTACTAGCCCACATACCAACATAACTGCATACGTTGCAATAAAAAAATGTTTTCAATTAAATTTTTAATATGCTTTTTGTGGCAGACAGAATTTGTTGGTTGCTGTGCTCGTGTGGCAAGTGGCAAGTGGCGTCTGCCTGGCGCCTAGCCGAAATGTAAGCCAATCAGCAGATTGCAGACTGCAGTGCGAAAGTGTTGCAAGTGTGTCCAAAAATGTGCATGCCACTTGGGGCAACTTGTCAACGACGCCGACAACGACGCTAGCTGAACTTTTGCCACGTTTTCCTTTTCCTGTTGTTGGTCGCATAATCGCAGTTGACATTTTCATAGCAAAATTAGCACAAAGTGCATGCGTGCAACACACATACACACACACACGCATACGGGCAGTCATAGTTACTTATAGAAAGATTTATATGTGTGTATGTGAACTTACAATTCAAATGGGCAAATGCAAATAAATGGCAAGGAGATTGTCGCTGTTGCAGCCGCCGCAATAAATTGTACATGCAACGCAGACGTGGCGCCAAAATCTGCCAGCTACGATGTCAGCGTCGCGTGTTGCAAGCTGCATCTGTAACTGACAATCTGCGAGTGTGTGTGTGTGTGTGCTTGCCACGCGGTCTTTGCCACACAAATTGAAAACTTATGCGCGCATTAACAATTTATCAGTTGAATTGCTGGGATTTTCCCGTATGGCAGCTGAGATGCAAAGCTGCAACATCAACAATACCAAAAAAAACATACACATATATATAGATTGCAGAGCATGGAAAACCAACAAATAATTGAATATACAATAAATAAATATGCGTTGCAGATACGAAAAATACGAATTGCAACTGCAACTTCCTGCAACTCAAAATGTTTTTATAGGTCGACCAAACTGCAGTAAAAGATGAAAAGCTGAAGGAAAAGTGTGCCAAATAAACGTTTTATTATAAATAAAATATTTTACAACCAAATTATGCAGCCCAAAGAAAAGTCAGTTAAATTTACCATTTTATAAGCATATTTAATTGCAACTAAACAACAAATAGAAAAGGCAAAAATATTTTAAATGTTATGTCATTTAAATTCAAATGTTTGCATAACTAAAATATAAATAGTCGAAGAAATATTTTGTCTATCAGCTAGAAAGTCGACGGCTGATAAAAGATACTCAAAACATTTGCGATAACATAGTTAAATTTTTGATTAACAATAGCTGTAAAAGGTTCGCTTAGTTATTACGTTTAAATAGGCTGGAACAGAGTTCAACGAACCAAATTTTGAATCGTTTCTCATAAAGATCTGCCACAACTGATGACGATCTACAAACCACAAACAACAGCAAACGTGTCATAATAACAACAACATAGAAAAATCAACGAACCATAAAAAAGTATAACAGTTCAAGCATATCGATAGAGCTAGAGAAAGAGACAGAGTGGGAGAGACAGAGAGAGAAAGGGAGAGTCCACTTCATGCCCGATTCTTGATATATATAGTATGTTTTCTTCTTTTTTCCTTACTTTTTTTTGCCGCATTTTGTTGACTTTAATTGTTATCGCATTGGCCGCTGCACACACAAATTGTTGGTGTTTGACAAGTAGTCAACGATTTTTGATAACAATTATTATATTAAACGCGCCTTGACACGCAGACGAGGAGACGAGGGAGGGAGGGAGGTGCAGGTAGAAGGGGAAGGCGGATGTTTTTATTAGAGTAAAGCAATGTAAAAGTATCAAGTATATGGAGTAGTTGTAGTACTTGTTGTTATTGTTACTGTTGTTGTAACTCTTCCTCTAGTTGATTATAAATTTCTTTTTGGAAATTTATGGCCCTAGTCAATAGTTGACTTCTTGGCCTGGCCTGCTTGGCTGTCGATAGGGTTTCTATCTCAAACCAAGTCCAATTCTTGTTTGTTGTGTGTGGTGTGTAGTGTGTGTGTACACAAATTGATATTCAATCAAGGCCATAAATTTCACTAGAAAAATGTTATTCAATATTTGAAATATTTATGAGATATAGTATAGTATGTACATTTAGAAGTAAGCAATGTTTGGCTTTTGTGTTTTTCCCTTCAGAAAAGCAAAGCAAAGACTTGCAGCAGCAGGAAATCTAATAATAATTTGCTGAAGCTTCAGTTTCAGCTTGGAGTATACATAGTTCAAAAGTTCAAATGTTCAGCTGCTGAAGTTTACTTTTGTACTTAACCAAACATTTTCTCTAATTACAACGAGGCAGTAAAACTTTCTGACATTTTGACGGCGGCAAATTTTCCATTTTCCAATTTAACATTTGGTTTGTCCACGAAGAGACTCATGATTTTCAACACATTTACTGTTAAAATGTTTGCAAATTGAAAACGCATATAGTACAGGTTTCTGGTAAGAGAAAGAGAGAGCGAAATAGGGGAGTGCGGAGTGCGGGGTGGAGAAGTGAGGTGAAGGACGAACAAATGATGTCAAGGTATGCCAAAGCTGCCTCTTAGCCAAGTGTTTTGCGGGCTAAGCGTTTACTTGGCTCACAGCCAAAGTCTGATAATGGCAAAGACGACAACGACAGCAAATTTTGGCATAGGCATATGTGCACACCATGTGTGTGTGTGTGTGTGTGTAGACGTATGTGTTGTAATCCAACACAATGGCCTAGAACGAAGCCGTAGCTTCATACATCGTCTTCATGCCCGTAGACAATTACAGTAAACAAATTCGCACACGTCGCCTGCTGCTGCGGTGACAGCAGGCAAAACAAGAGACGAAAATAGACAGCAGCAGCAGCAGCAGCAGTTGCAACAACATCAGTAGCAGCAGCAATTGCCACAACAATAGTAAGAGCAACAACAGCAGTGGAATGAAAAGTGCATAAAAGCCTTTGAATGTGTGTGTGTGTGTGTGTGTGTGTGTGGGTGGGAGTGTAGAAGAAATGGGCTGGCCACGCCCATATGCCTTGCGGTCACGGCCGAAAACAGAGCTCGTATTTTTGGCAGGCACACTTTTTGGCCATGCATGAGATTTGCATTTTTTACAGAACGGCCTCAGTTCCAAACTGCAATTTGGCAGACGCTGCCAGAAATATTTTGCCTTAGCATACTTTTCTGGGCCACATCAGGATATATATATGTGTGTGTGTGTGTGCAACTTTGGGGCAATTCAATTGAATTTCTACTGCCTGAGCTGTGAGCTCTTGAGCAACAAAGCAATGAAGCAAAAGTTGAAACGAACAGCAAAGTATTCCCCGCTCTCTCTCTCTCTCTCTCATCTCTCTCTGTCGCTGGGGACAGGTTTAAGTTACAGTCTCAGTCTCACAGGCGACAGAGGCATCAGGAAGCCCAAAGCGGAAGTAGTCGCATTTTTTTTACTGCTCTGTCCTCTGTCTTCTGTTCTCTGTCATTGCTAGACTGACTGACGCCATGGCCAATGGGCCAAAGAAGTCGGTAAATGGATCTGGCCTGTTGCCATGTTTTTGGCATTTAAGCTCCTCTTGGCTTGTACTTCTCAGAAATTGTCTGATTTATGAGCGGCAATTCACGAAACGCATAAACAGCCCATTTGCAATTGGCCTTAAAGTGAGCTCGTCATTAATTTAATAATTTGCAATTGGATAAATCAATTTATTTGAATATAATAATTGATTCACTTTGGTGACTCAACTCAGGTTTTTCTTTAAACAATTTAGTTTACACTTTTCTATCAACATCTGCTGTTGTTGTTGTTATTTTTCAATTTCATTGCAATTTTCAATTTTCCATCTCATTTTGTTTGTTTTATTTGCAATTTGCATGACATGGCAAATAAATGTGTCATGACTTCGCGACGCGACGCCGTCAAGTATCAGTTGCAATGGCAGGCGGCTGCTTTCCGCCATGTTGCCAGTTGCCAGTTGCCACATGCCATATGCCACATGCCCCACTTGACAACTGCCGTGGCTGCGCATTTGACTTTGCCGCAACTATTGATATTTGCCCCTGTCTTCCTTTCCCACCTCTTTTTCCCTCCCACAGTAGCTGCCGCTCGCAATCGTTTCGAAAATAGATGCTGATGCATATTTCTGGCAGCAACTGTTTACAGTGTTTTTGTCAAAACTCATTTCATTTGCTAATTTTATTGGCCACAACATATGGCCCAAGCTAATCGTCTTGATCGGACGGGGGCTGGAATTGAATTCATACTCGTATTTAGGTGCAGCGCACACACATAAACGTCATGTAAAAGCCATTAATTTAAATTATAAACTATAAAGACAAAATAGGCAACACACACACACACATATACAGATAGAAATAGAGAGACAAAAGACGTATCTATCTTATGCCTTAAAAGTCGATTGCTCAAAGCGTTTTGTCGATTGCTGTCGCTCTCGTTGTTGTTGCTGTTGTTTTTGTTGTCGTTGTTGCAGTTGTCGTGAACTGCGTGACAATCAACCCACGCTACAGGCAGCTACCACCCCTACCCCTCGTCTACCCCCTCCCACACACACATACAGTGACACTCAGTTATCTACCCCCATCTCCAATTGTCATATCTGAGCAGTGGATGCCACCAGAGCTATAAAAACTATTAACACATACATATGTAGGCCATAAATTTATAGCTCTCACTGTTGTTATTGTTGTTGGCCTTAAGTGAATCAATTTGTTGAGGGAGAGAGTTCGTTGTTGTTGTTGTCACAACCTGTTGATAGCCAAAGAACGCCAATAAAGTGATATTTTTACTGGATTGTTTAGTAACTGAACCGCATTAATATTTGCACATTTCTACAGTATTTAGAGAGTAACATGGCAGCCAATTTGTCCACAAATTTGTTGAGCAATTAAATTTGCAATTACGCGCAATTTAAAAGTTATTAACACGCCCAGCCCAACGATAGTCATTAAAAACATTAAAGTAGTTTGAGCGAAACGAGGAAACAGTAAAAAAATGTGTATTTTAATGTATTCGTAATTTGTATATAAATGAGAAAGAAACCCACGCGCAGTCTTTCAACATCATGGGTGGCGCCAGCAAACCAGCAAACCACTAAACCACCGAAACACCAACCACAATGGCTTTAAGCCATAAACAATTAAACGAGACCCGCCCACACGATAATAAAGAAAACCCATGAACAACATGAAATCGGGAAACAAACACTGAAATTGTTTGGCAAAGATGATTTCTGACTGCAGTCTGTTGATGTGACTATAAAGTCTGGTCTTAAAAATATACTATTATTCATAAGCTGATAAATTAACAATAGATGTATTTCTTTGATAATAAGATCTGGTCTATAAGGCTAAAATTTAACTACTATACAATAATAAATTTAAATGATTTAATTTTTTAAATACTTGATTTTAAATTAATTTCTATATGACTTGTTGCAGGTGCCACATGCGGGGGCAGCTGCTGCAACAATGCCACGGAGGAGGAGTTGCGCCACAAGGCGTCGGACAAGTTCGTGACGGTGCTGCATCATCACACGAGCAGCCTGCGTGGCATCCTGGAGGACACGGCCGAAACATTTCAGAGTGAGTATGAATCTACAACATACATACATACATATAGTATAGGAATTCTCAACTACATATTCGAAATGAGAACGGGTTAACCTAGAGAAAAAGAACGAGAACTCGAGACTGGCAATTTCAAATGGCAAATGCTTTTATGCAAATCAGTCAGTCAGTTAGTCTGTCTGAGAGTCAGTCTGTCAGTCTGTTAGCCAGTTGGTGGTTGGTTAGTCAGCGCACAAAGTCTGTCACAAAGTCTGAAAAGTTTTCGTTGCGATAGCGAAAAACATATTTTCGTGGCAATAAATTATTTATAATATGCAAATCGCCAGCTTTGAGCGTGGGTCGCAAAATTATGATGATAACTTTTAACTTTGCCAAGTGAATTTAACGAAATTAAACTTGAAAACGCGAAATTGATTTGTAATTTGCATTTGTATGCAGATCAAAGCGACACACACTCTCAATATATATTGTATGTATAGTGTATTCTGTATATATAATGCACAATCCATATCCATCTTCATAGCCATATTCAAGTGTATCCGCTGCGACGCAGAACTGTTTGGAATGCAACAAAGTGTCTGCATCTAATTAAAAAGGCATTAAATTTTGTTATTGTTGTTGTCCAGCGCCTTTTAGACATTTTGCAATCTTTGGTTGGGTCACGTTTTAGGGACAACAACGCAACAACAACAGCAACAACACAGCACAATATACAATGCCTGCAAATCTTGTCGTACATGTTGTAAATATCGCTTTAAGGCGTGCCATGCCCCCATCCTCCCCATTCCCCCATTCAGCCCTGGGTGCTCTCTTCTCTTCTCTTCTGTTCAGTTCTTCTGTTCTCAATATTATGTTATTATTGTTGTTGTTATTGCTTGTGCCGTCTGCAATTCTTGGAAATGGGCGCGCGTTTAATATTTAAAAATTGACGTGAAGCTGCCTTCGTTCTTTTCCTCCTTTTTTTGTTGTTGTTGTTTTGCGAGTGCAATTTGTGGGCATTTTATTTTGCCCGCATTTTATGTTTGCTGTTCAGCATTTAATGGATTCATTTGTTCTTTGATTGTTAGTCACCAAGAGTGAACAGCAAATATGAATACTCATATAATCATAAAAATGCGCATAACGTCGAGTATTTATTTTATGTTATTAATAATATTTCTGCAATATTTTTTTTATTTTTTATACATTTTATTTATTAGCTTTATGGAATGTAAAAATGCAAATTAATATTTGTCAAAGCGTCTGTGGTGAATTTATTGATAGAAAACAATCCACTTTAAAACTTTGTATTTATAAAATTTAAAAAATGTATAAATAATGTAATGTAATAAATGTAATAAATTTTTTTTAAATACATCCAGGTATCATTGTCTAGGGCTAAATCTATTTAAGTTACAGTTTATGTGAGCATTTTGCCTCAAAGTACTTGAAATTCATTGCGCACGTTAAATTCAAATAAAATTCAATTAATATGCAAACGGCGAAGTCATTTAGCTGAAATCAAATTATTAAATACATTTGTGTAAGTATAATAATATTTATTCATAAAGTCAACAACAATTTGCAACAAAGCTAATACAAATAAAAGTAATGCGCGTGTTTAACGATTGATTGACGAGTGTAAAAAGTATTGCATAGAGTTATTTAACTCATAAACATTACAATTTTAATGCTGTTTATTTAATTGCTTGCTGCAAAGTTAATTAAAGTTTATTTAATTTATGCACGACAAACAAATTTACTTAACATTAAATGTAGATAATTCTGCACTTATTAGAGCACAGTTCGCAATGGAGCTGAATATCTTTAAAGTTTCTGTAATTTTCAGCTTTAAAGACTCTTTTCTGTCGTCGTTGTTGTTGTTGTCTTCGCATGCATGCCATAAAAATTGATTTAGCTCGCACCAGTTCCAGTTCCAGGTCCGACCGTGCGTATGCGTAATATTTGCGAGCCAAGTCTCTGCAAGATGCGCAACTAAAAAAATAAAATGTTATGCATTTTCCGCATATACTTACACATGTTATTCTCTTTTTTTTATTATTTTTTATTATTACTATTTTTGTTTTGTTTCTGCTGCCTTGCGGCGTTTACGCATAAAATATTATTGTATGAAAAATAAATGCATGCGAGGATTTCTATTTGGAGGCAGCAGCAACAACAACAACATTGGGAGCTTGGCATATGCAGCTTTCCTGGCGCTCCTCGTTCTTCTTCCGCCTTCCGCTGCCCTGCACTTCCCCTGAACTTCTTTCCGTTTCCTGCCCGATTGTTGTTTGTTGTATTGTTGTGTTCAGTTGCTTTGTTTGTTGTTGTAAGTGTGTTGTTGTTGTTGTTGTTCTGCTTTTGTTTGAATGCATGTTCCGTATTATTTTTAAGCAAGTATTTGCGTGTGCAAACACGTTTCGCAGCTTACGAATTATGCTGCCCCTTTCATACCCCTCCTTTGCACTTACCACACACTTTTTCCCTTCTCTTAATGCGTTTGCCTCCCCCCGGAGTCGCCTTGTATTCCTGTTGCCAAGTTGCAGCTAAATGGGCGTGCGCCTGCATAAAAAAGTTCCAAATGCTGACTTACTGATCAGCCAGTTTGGCTGCCAGCCACAGTGCAACTTTTGGCCCTTTTGCTCAGCACTCGGCACAACAACGGAAAGAGAGTGGCAACAAAAAATTGCATTTTATTTTTGCCAATGCGCGGCAACAACAACAACAATGAGAGCATGCAGTGCGTGCACTTTCATAAGTCGCAACTTTCGTGGCACATTCCACTTGCCCCTCTCTCTCACTCCTCTCCCATCTCTCTTTCACTCTGTACGTTTCTCAACTTGGCCAACGACTGTTTTGGCCATATCGTGTGCTTTGAAGCTAAAGCAGCTAAAGCCATCTTTGTTGCTGTTGCTGTTTCTGTTGCTGTTGTTATTTTGTATACGCTCAAAGTGGTTTTTGGTCGTCATCGTTTGTTAACTGCTTTTGTTTGCCCTGTCACAAAGTGAAGCTGTTAGATAGTTGGCTTCGCTTTGTACGTAGTTATTGTCATTATTTTTTACGAGAGCTGCGACAAAGCGTTCGCTAAGCCACGGATTTGGCCAACAAATGAAGGTATTATCATCATTCCAGAAAAGTGCTTGACAAGATTATAGTTTTTCCTCTTCTCTGTTTCTTTGAAGCACCGTTGCAAACTTGTTCTGTTAGCATAAAAATGCCACCAATCCAGATGATCTTCTTTTACTATTAATATTTAATTTGAATATGTATTAGTTTCAAATGGAATGTTAACCTTGAGGTTGCAGCTACAGTTTCTGAATGAATTTCTCAAAACATAACAATAAATTTGGCTGCATCGAGACGCACTTCCCACTAAGCATCTATTAATTATTAATATTAATATTATTAATATCGATTCGAACAAATGAATGGCATCGTTTGCGGCTTGTCAAACAAACGAGTAGCAATTTTAAGAGTCAACCTGTAACTGGCCAACTGACCAACAGGTTTCATTAATGGCCAAAGGCATTAACGGAGCCATTTTGTCTGACTGAGAAACAGTTTGTCTGTCTGTCTCTGAGTCCAAATGATATTTATAACCATTATAATTAGTTGCTAAGAAAATCAAATGAGATGCTTTAAGTGCGCGCTTTTGATTAGCGAACTGTGGCCAAGACTCAGGGCTGGGATAGGGCCTAAAGCAAGGATCTACAATTGCCAATTGATGCATATGCGCTGAAGCACTTCAATATGACAAAAGTCTAGCGTTGAGTCACGAGTTCCAAGTCCTCGCAATACAAAAGTCATCCAATTACTTTGACAAAGCCGAGATGAGAGAAGCCAAGGACCTGGCCAAAAAGGAGGCCACGAGGAGAGGAGGTGGATGGAGGGGGCTAGAGACCAGCTGTTGGAGTGGCCGTTGGCTGAGTCAAGTTGTTGTTGTTGTTGCTTACATCTGGAGGGGCGTGTCGAGTTGGCACGCCTGCCTCCACCAGATAGCTAGTTACAATACAAGCACTCAAAGTGCCGATGCACAGTGTGCTGAACATTTCAAACCGAGCTAAAACGGGGAGACGGGAAGAAAAAGAGCACCCCACAGATAGCAGCAATTATCATAGGAGAAGATAGCATGGCTTCGACGCTATAATTATGCCTGGCTCCACCTTAAAATCACCCAATCAAAGCCAGATGGGAGACACTTCCAGGCCAGAACACCTGAATCTGCCAGCCTAGGCCCAGTGTGCCGCAGCGAGGGAAACAACTTGCCACAGCTAAAAATGAAACTAAATGCGGCTAAGAAAACTAGAGTTGAAGTAGAGCTAGAGATAGAGATGGGATGGGAAGGGAGAGGCAAGGGAAAGGAGAAATAGAGGCAACTGAGGGGCTAGGCAAATCAAGAAATACATGCATATAAAATGCAAATAAAAAAGCGGCAGATACTAAAATTGTAATATCCGCACAGGAACGCAGGCAGCAAACAACAAGCTGCGGACTAAAAAAAACGCTAAAAACTACACACAAAAAAGAGAATTATATAAGAGAGAGGAAAAAAAGAACAGAAAATGATATAAAAAAGCGGGCAAAAAAATAAAACTAAACCTGTGGGCTGTCCCTGCATATTTGCCATGGCGTGGGAAACAAAAACAGAGAGAACGCCGCCGCCAAACTCGGTCGCATCTGCCGGGGCAAAGTGTGTGCCACTTTTTGGGGGCAGAGACAGGAAGAGGGCAGGGCAGGGACAGGAGTAGAAGTTGGGGCTGGGGCTGGGCCCGAGGCGTGGAACCGGTCGCAGCTTGGACCTGTGGATGCCCAGGCTTCCTCTATGGTCCCTCTGTTGATCCCACTCCCCGACCTCTAATGAAGCAATGAAGCCTAGCGCAGATATTTGTTCTACGAATACTTTTGGATAACTTCAAGTTGGGGCCACACGAATGTATCTCCAGTTGCGTAGGCTTGGCTTAAACTAACCTGGTCTGGCCAGGCCTGAGTATTGAGCATTGTCTAATTCAATTTCATTGTCCATTTAGCCATTAGAGAGCGAGATGAGGCCATCAGTGCCTTTAGCCTTCATGTGTGTGACAAAGTTAAAAAGAAAGAACCTTTGGCTAATGAAATTTTCATGTTTCATTGGCAAATCCATTTCGAAGACTCTAATAGTTGTACATAACTGGCTTGGCAGAACCAAGCCATAATCAAGTCCTCTGTTAATTACCAGAGCCCAGAGAGAGAAAGCACACACAAATTGCAATTAGTTGTGCACAGCATAGAATATTATTGTTGTTAGTTTCAAGTCTGTCCTTAGGCGAAACATTCAGCTTACATTTGTAGATGTGGGTTGCCGGATATATACATATATGTATATTGAGAGAGATTGGAGTGTAGCCTCAGGTGGAACTCTTGAGTCTGTGTGTGGGCGGTGTGAAAACCTCAACTTAATTGCTCGTATTAAACCGACAAAGCAGCTGCAATAATATTAAGTATGCGCAGCGTATGCCGGTAAATGCCAAATGAGCATCAAGTACAACTGCAATTTTCATACACTCACAGAAATACTTGACTGCAATTTAAGTCACTTTTAATCAATTACGTTAACATGCAATTTTAATGCAATTTTTGACAATTGTTAATAGAAAACTTGACCAAGAGATTACTCGATTACATTTTCCAATTTAAGTAACATTTGCAATTTGGATACAGCTGATGCACTATGAAAAAAAATGTATAATTTAGACAACATTTAAATTAAATAAAAGTTACATACGTTTACAATGTTTAATCTTTTATAACTTAGTGAAAACTGTTTTATTTTATTATTTTGAATACAATACATTCAGAATAAAATAAATCCAATTTAAATGTATAAATATTACTGGCAATTGTTATTGTGAAACTTTAAAGTAGAATGCATTTTCACATTATTCCACTTCTTAATCCCCTTTTATCGCAGTGCAGTTGACAGCTTTTACTGGCAGCTGAAAACCATGACAAGAGACTGTAGACTGTAAGTTGGCTTTGCGGTTGGTCTGCAATTCTGACACTGGCTTCGCCTCTGACTCCGACTCCGACTTCGACTCTGACTCTGAGTCTGACACTGGTTTATGTTGGGACAGGCTGTCAACACACTCTAGACTCCAACCCGAATGCCCTTTGTGTAAACAATTGAATTGCGACTGCCATAGCGATTACAATTAGTCGCTTAATTATAATTATAGAGAATAGAGGCTGCGAGCTGGTGTGTTAATTATTGCATACATCCGGCGGGCGAGGGCTGCAAGAGATTGGTGGAAAGGGGGCAACAGGGAGAGATATCCTAAGCGAGAGCAACTCGGATGTTGTCGCATGCGAATTGCAGACAATGCTCATAATTAATTGAACAATAACAATGTAATGCTTATATGGCAATTGATCAATTCTGTATCTCAATCGCATCCTGCGCAATTGACAATTGTTTAGTTGGCCAAATGTTGCTCATCTCGATGTTGTTGTTGACGTTGTTGTTGTTGTTGCAGCTGAATGCCAAGAGAGCTAATTAAAAAGGGGTAAAGTCTGACGCATCAAAGACCATTAGCCGATAAAGAGGCAGGCAATCAAACCGACAGAAAGACAGAAAGACAAACCAAGCCAAGCCCAAAAAAGAACCCAAGGCTGAGAACGGAAATGCTTCACACAACAAGAACAACCACAACAACAACAACAACAAAGCTAACGATGAGTAAAGGAACTGAAATGTGTTTGTGTGTTGTTGTTGTTTTTGTATTTTGTTGTTGCCAGTTGCCAATTAACAAAAAGATTGACACTTTTATTTGAAAGCCGAATCTCAGCGAGCCACAAAAACACGAAAACATCAGATTGCAATTTAGAATTTGCCACGCTTCAACTTTGTGGCACAGAGGAAGCGAGAGGGAAGAGCAGACAGCGATGAAATCTCATACACAAGTTGACAGAGTGACAGACAAAGTATCTATGTGTGTGTGTCTGTGTGTATGCAGATTTGCCAAATTGACAATCGATTTCGGCATTTGTAATCGGCGTATTAGCTGCGATAATGACGAGGCACAAGTCGCGTGTTGCAAGTGTTTGTTGGGTTATATCGATGGCCAATCAATAGCGTATCGAAAATCCAGTCGAGACAAATTTCACTGACACTTTGACAGATTATATTTTCGTGGCTTTGTGAGCAGCGTCGTGATTAGCATTCGCATTCAGCTTGATTCAGGTGTTCGACTGTTGTGATTGGGCTTAGATTGATGGCTTACAAAACGCCAAAAAGAATATAAACAACATTAACAATAAGAGTTGCGTTTAATGAAGCTGAATTGATTGGATATATTTATAGATATAAATGAGCTTATTTTATATTTATTTATTTTCGCAGTTGCTAATTATTTAACTCAATTCCTTATGGAATAGAAAGTGGTCAAAATCTGAGCACAAAAGTTGCACATAAATTTGATTTAATTACCTAAAAGCAGTTAGAACAATAAGATAAACTTTGGCCGCAGCCAAAATGGTAACAAATCCCAGACAGGCCATTTAACTTTGACTGAAGCTGCTGCCAAAATTCCCAGCTGAGAATGAGAGCATAGAAAAGGGGAAGAGTAGAGGAGACTTGAGGGAGCAGAGTGATTATATTTAGCTACAATAATCTGTATGCTTTGTATGCTGTTTTCTTGCAGAGCACGTCTTGGAGCTGGCTGTGCAGTCGGAGAACAAGACGCTGACTGTCTTCTCCAAGGTCTACAAGCGAATGGCGCCTCTGGCCCAGCAGCTGATTCATCAGTTGTACACGGAGATCATAAGGTGAGAATCGAGTAGTTTTATCAGCTAGTTTAAATATAACACACTGCCTCTTTCTCTCTCTTTGTCTAGTCACTTGAAGTACACGACGAACTACAGCAATGGCCAAGGCATCCCGAATATTCAGAGTCTCGAGGATGCGCTGCACAAGTTCTTTGAGCAACTGTTTCCAATGGCCTATCACCATGTGGTGCATCTGGATAAGAAGGGTGATCTGCACGAGGATTACATCAACTGCTTGAAGCACAACTTTGATGACCTGCAGCCCTTTGGCCAAATACCCAAGGAGCTGCAAGCCAACCTGATGCAGAGTGTCCGCATGTCCATCATCTTTATGAACGCGCTGCTCCAGAGTGCCGAGGTGTTTGTCGAAACGGATACTCTCTATGCCAAACAAATGACGGATACCTGCAAATTGCATCTGCTAAAGATGAACTACTGTCCCAATTGCATTGGACACTTAGAGCATAATAGGCCCAAGGTCTGCTACAGCTACTGCATGAATGTGATACGGTAAGTTGAATTAAACTAAATATATTTGAACATCTAAAATATATTCTTAAATTAATCATTCATTTTTAATCTGTTGCAGCGGCTGCTCGGCTCAGTACTCTGGACTCTTGGACAGCCCCTGGACTAGTGTTGTGGAGGCCTTGGACAATCTGGTGAACAATCACATCCGCTCCGAGAGCGGCATTATGAATGCCATTAAGAACCTGGATAAAAAGCTGTCCGACACCATCATGGCATACATGGCGAACGGACCAGATCTAGAGAAAAAGGTGAGTTGATGGCACAGCGGGTATATCAGCTAAGCACATCAGCTTGGCACCAATAGAGTGAACAGCTTAAAAAGAGAGAGAGAGAGATGAAAAGAGCAAAAAAAACAGGAACGTTTCTCATTCAAAGTTAATTAATAAATATTCTTTTTAATTAAATGTATGACTGAGAAATTAAACTAAAAATCAATAGCTAAGCAACTTCACTTTACATTTCAACTAGGGTATTAAACTGCCAGATTTAGCAAAGAATTTCCTCTTTTAAATGGGCAGCTCGTGTTTAACGAGATGAGATACAAGGAAACGAGGCCTACATATAATTGCGCCTTAATTTATGAACATTTTAAATTAATTTTATGGCCAGCCTTGAAGTGGCATCAACCAGTTTGCAACATGTTGCAACATTTAGCGGCCAAATCAGTTGATTTCGTGTGGACAACAACATTTAATGATAGTCGGGTAATTGGAATGCCGAAATGCATTTAAATTTTTTAAAATATTCAATTAGATAGTCGGTCATGCGCTAAATCGTTGCAAGTTGTCATTTACATGCAACGCGACGTGCCACATACAATAATAAGAAGACGATGACGACGATGTGGCACGAGTGAATGGGATTGGATGCCGGAGGTGCCACAGCTGGCACGTGCATGAGTGGCAGCGATTAGCGTGGGTCAGAAAGTGGTGCATAAACGGGAAGTGCAGCTCATCTAACAACTCTTGTCTCTTGCCTCTTGTCTTCCTCTGATCAGGTGAAGAAAACATGCGGCACGCCCAATCTGTTGCCCTCGCTGACCGTCGACGAGCCGGAGACACTGCAACAGTATCCGACAGTGAAATGGGCCACACCGCCAGAAGCAGCCATCACTCACTTTCTGTCGACCATTGCGAGGTCCAAGGACTTGTTCACCAACATTGCTTACAAGTAAGTAAACTCGGATCACAGACGATGCCACAAATAAAATGTCATATATATTTTTGTCTAAATGTATAATGAACAAACAACTGGGGAGAGATATCCAAACGGGGATGTGATATGATCATCCTACTTGCCCCCTCTGGTAACCCTGTAGTTAAAGTCGCGCAACAGTCTGAACACATCCCGCAGCAGGCAGACGTAGAGGGGCGTGAAGATGGCTACAAAGAAAACCAAATTTGCCCAAAAGCTATTCTTAACTAATGGACGACAGGCCGTCTAAACAACGATAATATTATAAGTATAGACAGAGTGTTAGTTTGAATAGGAAACTTACTCCACGTGGAACTGCATCAGGACGCATCAGACAAAAGTTGCGACTTGCTGTGTGAACAAACAACACAAGTTCCTTGAACATTTTCAGCTTTTCTTTATATATTATATATTAATGGAGAATTTTTCAGTTAGTCAATGTTTTGTGACTGAGCTGCCGAAAGGAAAATGTCTAAGACTAAATAAGGAAGCGTTTGTTCGAAAGCCAACTGAGATTTATATTCGATTTATTCACAGCCACTGTGATGAGGGCTACGCCCAGAGGGACGATCATCTCTGCTGGACCGGAGATCGCATTGGGGACTACACACAGCTGCTGATGACGGCCGGCACGGATACACAGCGGTACAACCCAGAGGTGCCATTGGAGAACCAGTCGCAGCAGAGCAAACTGAACGAGCTGGTCGACAAGCTCATCAAGATACGCAAGAGCATTGGCGTAAGTTCAAGATTGTCGCTCAAACTTATTTAAAAATATTAATTAATCTTCAATTTATATATGTGCAGGCGCCAGTTGTAGTCGCGCCCTTGCATGACGTGCAGAGCGACATGGGACACGAAGGCTCCGGCGTCGGAGGCGGACAGATCAGCGACGATGATGAGGAGTACGAAGGCATCCATGGCTCCGGCGATGGCTCTGGCGATGGTAAGTCCAGGCAATTGAATCAGAAATCATAATCACTTGCTAATTGTTTTATGTTTAATTTGAATAGGTTCCTCATCGACCTTCTACGATCCAACTGGAACCACGCCGATCACCAACAACGACATCGAATCCCGTGACAGTCCCAAGAGTGCGGCGGTCACCGTGACCGTGACCGTGACGAGCCTGCTGCTTGCTCTAGTCACAGTAGTCTACAGTAGTTGTAGTTAAGGCATCAATCAGCTCCACCCAAATCCCTAACCATATACTACTATATAAAAGTATATATCTATATATCTATCTATATATATATGCATATACATATGCAGATACAAAACAAGAAAAGGAAAAGCAAATTGAGCGCGCACAAAGTTCGTCGCAAGTAATTAATTAATCATTAATTATTTGGATAATTCTTAAGTTGTTACCATTAATTTATTAGCCACTAAGAGCAACCACTTTGCAATCAAGAAGCGCGTTTGAAATGCATCCACAATCTTTAAATAATACCCAAAATAATACACAACAAAAACGATAAATTGAGATGTGAAACGTCTCTCTCACTGTTGAGAGTTTCCGCCTCTTCTAGTTTTTCCGCTGGGGGGAAAACTCTTCTCCTCTTGCTATTGAGCTCGCTGAACCTCAACTCAGAATCTAACAAGATTTTTGTGCCATATAAAAATGTGTTGGAGGTTTGCAAAAAACAACAATAATACAAATGAATACAAATTAATAGGCTCAAACTCAGAACTCAGATACATCAGTTAATTCAGATACATGTTCTTCAAATTATATGGAAATACATATATATAACTATACATACATAATAATATACAGCTCAATGTTCAAAGCGAATTGTTCCTTTTTGGTGTAATTAAAACAAAAGTAAAGTAATTAAATAGTTGCTGTTTATGGCTAATTCGACAGAAAGAGAGAGCGAGAAATATACGTAATACAATTAAAGAGAACAGCAACTAAATTTAAAGATTTAAATGTTGTTATAAATAAATGAATCGAATTATTGTTGTCAACATTTGAAGGAGCTCAAAGAATAGAAAACAAAACAAACAGAATGCATACAAATGGAATTAAGTTGAGTTAACGCACTTTTTGGGAAAAACTAGAAGACTTACAGCTTTATACGCATGAAACGATGAAAATCTATACATCTAATATGTAGAATTATTTAAATTAATTATATGAAATATAAACAAAAAACAATACAAAAATATAAACAAACAATTTGAGGTAAGAAGAATGTCATCAAATGCATTATAAAAGGGGAAAATACACTACGGATCAGATTGTTAATTTAAGTTGATCGATATGATGATGAAGATATTGAGAACTGAGCTTGCATTCGAAATTCAGATTCGGATTCAGATTTTGATCAAGCCAAATGCCTCTTGACAAAATACTTACACTTAAAAAAAAACTTACAAATGCTGTAGATGTTTATTAACTTTAGAAACTTAGAAACTAAACTAACTAAATTCAGAACTTGATACTTCTTGTGTTGCAAAAACGGCGCAGGCGACACTCTAAAAAATAAAAAATAAAAGAAATTTAAAATCTAGTAATATGCATAAATAAGTTAAAGAAATACAAATACATAAAATACTAAGCGAAATTTAAATACATATAATTATACATATATATTAGCGCGTAAAGTGTAACAATTTAGCGTGTAATGTGTAAAAAGCAACGGTTTGATGAGAACTTGAAATTTAGTTAGTAGCCAATTAACAAATGATAAATAACAAATGATAATTGATAAATAATACTTGATAACGTTAATAACACACAACAAATTGATCTACTTATATATAAATATATATATAATATACATACTATTGAATGACTAACGACCGCAGGGACAAAAAAAACAACAAAGTCCGTTTAATAAAGGTCCTATAAATATTATGTATGTCTGTGTATGTTAAACTATGTATAATTATTATTTTTATTATTTAACTATTGCATGTGATTAATAATATTTAAGTTAAACGTAAACACAACATATTATACTGTAACTTATGTATACCGACCGCAACAACAGCAACAAAATGCAATGTGCTAAATGAGAAAAGCATCTTGTGGAAATCTATTCGATGATAACCAATGCAAAATGTGCACAAAAAATAAAATGTACTACTTTTTAGACGCCTAAAAAAAAACCAATAAATAATTATTATGTAACAAACACAAGTCCACATATTTATTGACAACGTGCAAAAAGCTTTGCTAAGCCAATTACTATAAACAACTATTTTAATTTTCATTTGAAAGCAATAAATGTCCACATCTGAAATTCAAATCTTGCGCGCCAAATGTTTTATTGGTATAGCGCTGCCACCACGGAACTAGTTCACATGAACCAAATATTGGTGATGCCAACTGTATGAAAAGTGACACTCGAATTCGATACTTGGCTTAGCTAAACAGCTAATATTTATTAAAAAAGACGACATAAATATTAAAATGCCCAAGTATTTAGTTTTATTTGCAGAAATTAGACGGAATCAATAATCATAAACTATCAAAACTTAAATGTCTGGCAGCCTTACAGTGTTGTAAAGCATGACCAAATATATCGGAATGCTGTCCAGCCATATCGAAAAAAAGGCGCGAAGTGAGCATAACGCGGTGCAGGCAGCAAGCGGGAAGCGGCGTTTTGTTGTATTGTTGATAGCATTTTGTTAGAAACAACCAAAGAGTAAGGATAACGCATTAGTTTCATACCACAAAAACCCACAAATGGCACGCCGAGACTACGCTCAGGACAGAGGTAAGAGAGAAACAAAACGCAACTTCAACAAATTAAATTTTAAACAATATTCCACGTAGAATCGATCAAAACATTTTTGGCCGAATTCTGCAAAAGCGACGATGATGGCAAGAAGGATTTTGTTTATGGCTCGCAGCTGGTGAAGCTTGCCCACCGTGAGCAAGTACTTATCACCATTGATCTGGACGATCTGGCAGAGTTCAACGAGAGTCTCGCCGAGGCTGTGATTGAGAATTGCCGACGCTATGCGGCCCTTTTCAGCGATGTGATTGCCGAGCTGCTGCCCAGCTACAAGCAGCAGGAGGTGCACGCCAAGGACGCTCTGGACGTGTACATCGAGCACCGTCTGATGATGGACGCGCGCACTCGGAATCCCATGGAACAGCGCGACGAACGCAACGCTTTTCCCACCGAGCTGATGAAGCGATTGTGAGTAACCCGTGAATATTGCCTAGTGAATCCAAATAACCCAATCTGTGCTTGCAGTGAGGTGAGCTTCAAGCCACAGTCCACGGAGAAGGCGCACTCCATACGCGAGGTGAAGGCGCAGCAAATTGGCAAACTGGTCACGGTCCGTGGCATCGTGACGCGTTGCACGGAGGTGAAGCCCATGATGGTGGTGGCCACCTACACCTGCGATCGCTGTGGCTCCGAGACATACCAGCCCGTCAACTCGCTGACCTTCATACCCGTCCAGGATTGCCCCTCGGATGATTGCCGTGTGAACAAAGCCGGCGGTCGTCTCTATTTGCAGACGCGCGGCTCCAAGTTCGTCAAGTTCCAGGAGCTCAAGATGCAGGAGCACAGTGACCAGGTGCCCGTGGGCCACATTCCTCGCAGCATGACTATACTGTGCCGTGGCGAGGTGACGCGCATGGCGCAGCCAGGTGACCATGTCCTTGTCTCAGGAGTATTCCTGCCCATGGTTCGCACCGGATTCGCTCAAATGATGCAGGGTCTGCTCTCCGAGACATTCCTCCAAGCACACGTAAGTTATTGAGAATATCTGTGGGTAATCCCTTGACTAATCTTTGTGTTCTTTGGATAGCGCATCATTTGCATTAACAAGAATGATGACATCTCGGATAAGGACTGCGAATTGACGCCTGCCGAGCTGGAGGAGTTGGCACAGGATGACTTCTATGAGCGTCTGGCCACCAGCTTGGCCCCTGAGATCTATGGCCACTTGGATGTGAAGAAAGCGCTGCTCCTGCTGCTTGTGGGCGGCGTGGACAAACGACCCGACGGCATGAAGATTCGCGGCAGCATTAACATCTGTCTGATGGGCGATCCCGGTGTTGCCAAGTCCCAGCTGCTGGGCTACATAAGTCGCCTGGCTGTGCGATCGCAGTACACGACTGGACGCGGCTCGTCAGGCGTTGGTCTCACGGCTGCCGTAATGAAGGATCCCCTCACCGGCGAGATGACTCTGGAGGGCGGAGCCTTGGTGCTGGCTGATCAGGGCGTCTGCTGCATTGACGAGTTCGACAAAATGGCAGACGTCGATCGTACGGCTATTCATGAGGTCATGGAACAGCAGACCATTTCCATAGCCAAGGCGGGCATCATGACGACTTTGAATGCCCGTGTCTCGATTCTGGCCGCAGCCAATCCTGCCTTTGGTCGCTACAATCCACGTCGCACTGTGGAGCAGAACATCCAACTGCCCGCTGCTTTGTTGTCGCGTTTCGATCTCCTTTGGCTCATCCAGGACAAGCCCGATCGCGACAACGATCTGCGTCTGGCCAAGCACATCACCTATGTGCACAGCCACAGCAAGCAGCCGCCCTCGAGGGTCAAGTCCTTGGACATGAATCTCATGCGTCGCTACATCAATCTGTGCAAGCGCAAGCATCCAACCATTCCAGACGAGCTCACCGACTACATTGTGGGCGCCTATGTGGAGCTGCGACGCGACGCACGCAACCAGAAGGACATGACGTTCACATCGGCCCGCAATCTGCTCGGCATCCTGCGACTCTCGACGGCCCTGGCACGTCTGCGTCTCTCCGATCGCGTGGAGAAGGACGATGTGGCTGAGGCTCTGCGCTTGCTGGAGATGTCCAAGGATTCGCTCAATCAGATACACGAGCACCAGAAGGGACAGTAAGTTATAGATTAGCTAGAGTTTAATCAGACTCGCATTAATTTCAATTACTTGCAGTGTTCCCAACACTTCGGATCGCATCTTTGCCATCGTCAGGGAATTGGCCGGCTCTGGCAAGGCCGTCAAGATTGGCGATATCATGGACCGCTGCACGACAAAGGGCTTCAAACCCGACCAGGTGGACAAGTGCATCGACGACTACGAGGAGCTCAACGTGTGGCAGGTCAACATGGGTCGCACCAAGATTACTTTCATGTAACACTTGCCCGCATTTTACCTATTTCTACTGTTACTGTTAGCTTGTAAGCACTCACATCTCAATTTGATCATTTGACCAGTTGCCAGTTGTCATTGCCATTGGTTAACATTACTTTTCATGCTCATCAACAATTAGTTTATAAATAAATACGCAATTGTGCAAAGGATTCCATTAAGTAGTGTCATGCATAAATTGACTTTATTCCATAGACGAAACGTTGAAGGACACAGATACAGATACGGATAAAAACATTCATTTCAAATGACATTTAGTACAGTTAGTACAGGATATTAAATAATTCGATTAACTTGCATAAAATACTCGCGGATCTCAGCTTAAATTCGTTGGTACTCGTAATTCCTCAAAGGGAGCTCGACTTACAGATATCGATTCAAATCAATCTAGATATATATGTAGACAGGTATAAATTGCACTACTAACAACTACTACTAATTGTGTGCAGAGCCTTGAGAGGATTCTTGGTCCATCTACATGCCCTTGTTGAAGCTCAAGGCGGCTCGCAGTTTGTTGCGAATCCTGGGCGAGTTCCAGCGATTGCCGCCCGCCGAACTGAGGCCCACAACGGAGCGCAGTTCATTCGGGGAGATGCCCTCGTCAACGTCATCCGCCTCCGTTTTGATCTCCATCTTCTGCACGATCAGACGCACCAGCTGATGCTGCTGCTCCAACATTCGACTGATGTCCCGCAGTTTGCGACGCTGTCGCTCCAATTCCGCATTGATCAGATCATCGTTGTTGTCGAATCCAAAGACATCCATGGCAGCTAAGAAGATGATGATGCAAATATAATCAGACTCAGAATAGATTGATAAGATTACTCACAGTCATCGGTGAAGGGATTGGAGAACCATTTGCGTAGTATGAAATCCAAGAAGCCAATTTTACACTTCGTATCGTTGGGATACTCGATCAGCTCCATTTTGTCCACCTTCTGCAGCCAGACATGCGGCAGCTTCCGCTCCAGCTCCGTGTGCAGCACCACCTGCATGGCCAGGCGCTTCAGCTGCGCATTCCGACGCACTGACTCAATGTCTCCAACGGCCAAACCGATGAGCAAATTCATCAGCAGAATGGGCATCAAAACCATAAAAATGCCTGAGGAAAATGCCATTAGTAGATGGCATCTCTAAGTTACCAAACAAATCCAACTTACTCAGTATCAAGAAGGATGTCATGGGCACCTTTAGCTGCTCCCGATAGTAGGTGGTCACATAGGTGCCCACAAAGTCCAGCTCGCCCAGCATCATGGAGAAAGTGCGCAACAAGGACATGGGTATGTTCGAGAAGGACAAATGGTTCGGCTGCGAGTCCACGATCTGAAAGGATTCAGAGCGACCTTGTGCTCGGGCAAGATCTAAGGAGTATCCACGTTCACTCACCTTCGAGAGCAGTATGTAAAACGCAAGTCCAAAGGCAATGATGAGTATCGAGAATACCATCAACACCTTGATCAGCGTCTGCAGAATCTCCAGGAACATCACCACATAGATGCCAACCTGATCGAATCTCTGCAGGAAGAGCAGGAGTCGAAACCAGGACAAAAAGACGGCGATCGCAGCGGCTGAATAGTGTATGGTATTGATCTCTCCATCTGGTCTAAAGGCCGGTGTTATCATTATCAATGCCGATATGTAGAGGATCCAGGATATGAGATTGACGGTCTCCACCAAATAGTGGAGACGCTGCTGATAGATCTGTATCAATTCCCGCATCGAATTGAGCAAAATGTAGACCACAATGACCACGGCACAGAAGAGGATTCCCGTCGTCCGATTGAGGTGCTCCACGCAGGCATCACGACGCATTCGAGCGGCGGCCAACGGATTCTGGGTGAGGTTCTTCGAAATATCATCCCAACTGGAAAGGGAGTGAGATTAAATTTTTTAACATTTTTCTACACTTAAAAAAATTTAGAATTTTTAGAAATTCGAATGGAAAGAAGTGTGCGTATTTTACGGATAAAGCTAAATTTTTAAAATCACAGAAAAATATTTAAAAAAAATTGAAATTGGTTGGAAATTCTACAGGAAAAATATTAGAAATTTGTATAGATATACCAGCATTTTTCAAGGTTCAGAATATAATATCTAAAATATTAACTTTGAGTAATAACTAAAATTTCAAATTCAATTGACTAAATGTAACATAATTAAATATATTGGAATTTAAATATGAACCTTAAAAAATATATCTGGTTTTTCTTGTATTTCGAAACTTACCTGGACATGCAGTAATAATTGTTTGTCTCATTGCCACTGGCTCGTAGCTCAACGTTGTTCATCATCAGCGAGGAATAGATCGTGACAAAGACCAAAAAGATTGAGTAGATCAAGAGATTGGCCAGATGAAAGTATTTGCCATACGAGTTCCATTTCATTTGCAGATATTTCTGACTCAGCGGATGCGCCAACAACTCGACGCGACCATGTGTAACCATTGTCTAGACCCGAGAAGAGAATGAATTTAATAGAAGAACAACAACTGCAGGCCAACAACTAAAACAATCACAATAACAACAACTACTGACAACTACAACAAGGTACGACAACATAGTTACGATTACAAGTAGCAAATGCAAAGACTTGATTTTCTTTCAGTTTACAATAGCAAAAGTTATTAAAAGCTTTGCAGACAGTCCCGTTCCGAATCCCAAATTAAAGAATTCAGAACAGTTCTGTAAATAGTTTTGGACTCACATTCACTACGGCTAACGGCGACGGTCGCCATTTGGGATCGCTAAACTCAATACGCTTTTCCTCGATTTGCTCGGGTGTTTTTTGGTAGGGCCAAAATGAATATTTGATCTGGTTTTTGGTTGGAATTTGGTTATACAAAATCAAATTGGGGTATGGTGGAGTGTGGAGTGCATGTTCGTCATGAGCGTGCCTGAATTATGAAACGGATGAAGCGGACTCAAGCAGGCAAAGGATACAAGATACAAGATACTAGATACAAGATACAGGGAACGACTACCGAAAGTTCTACGGGGAATACTCTTGTTGTAATCATTCGAATCTTGAGCTAAAAACAAACCACACACAATTTGCATGCAATTTTCTTTTTTTAATATTCTTTTTTTTTTTTTGAGAGGGATTTCAGCTTACATTGAGGGCCGGCAATGGAATGGGATTTGCTGTCATAATTGGCTCTCCGGTTTTCTCATCGATCTTAGCAAACATAAAGGGGCATTGCAAGAATGCAAATGAGTACCTAATCTGAATATCGGGAAGAGTATCAATAGGTCAGAGAGATGAGTTGATGAAATGGGCGATTTGATGGGGCACCTCCAAATTATTTTGGAGATTGGAGCACGACAAACTTACGTAGAAGCTCTTCGAGTCCTTCTTACAGTTGGCCTTGGTAATGCACTTGTCCTGCACGGCCTCGAAGACCCGCGGCATGGAGGCAATCAGCGCCAGGGTGACACACGGATGCTTGTCGGAGCGCAGGGCCATCACCTCGTTGGCCCGCTCCTCGTGGGTGACCATGGCCAGAGCTGCCTCTGGATACTTGTAGTAGATGGCGTAATCGATGGCACTCATGTCCAGCACATTGTAGACCAGCTTGCAGCCCATGGACATTAAGACTGAGATCGCGTGCGGCTTATTCTCCATGGTGGCCAAGTGCAGAGCCGTGTTCTACAAAGGATTTGGAATACCTTACCTAAGAGAAGCTATTGCTATAGAATTTAAAAGAAGACTCACCCCATCCTTGTCCACCTGGTCGAGCAGATGCGAGTGCACCGAGTGCAGCAGCTCAATGGTCTCAGTATAGCCGGACATGGCCGCCAGCTGGAGAGGATTCCTGCCCGAGTGATCGCGATGCAGCAAGGCGCCGCGGTTGAGCAGCAGCTGCACCACTCGAGTGTGTCCCTGCTGCGATGCAATGTGCAACGGGGTCATCCCAGCTCCGTCGCTCTCGTTGATGATGAACGAGCCCTTCTCCGAGTCGAGCAGCTGCCTCACCGTGTTGTATCTGCCGTAACGGGCCGCGAAGTGCAGCGGACTCTCGTTGTTGTTGTTCTTCAGGTTGATGCAGGCCCCCAGCCGGATGAGATTCTCGAGGGATCGTATGTGGCCATCCCGACTGGCGTAGTGCAACGGAGAGCATCCCATGTGGTCCTTCTCATTCAGGAGCAGCTGCAACTGGGCCTGAGTCTGGCAATTGGCCACCTGCTCGGCAAAGTCCGTCAGGCGACCGCCGTTCATGATGACAAAGTGCAGGACATTTCGGGCAGCCGCATCCTTGACATCAATGCTCGCTCCCAGCCTGATCAGCAGATGCACTAAGCACAGTAATTAATTCATTAATTAATCATTCATATCCATATCAAGTCAATTCCATATATGTAAGTGTCTCTCACCTGTCTTCCAGCCGCTGCGCGAGGCGGCCAAAAGCAACGGCGATCGATGCTCCTTGTCGAGGGCGTTGATCTCAGCTCCCTCGTTGACCAGATACGAGACAATATCCGGATGATCGAACATCGAGGCGCAGTGCAAGGGCGTCATCTTCTGCACATCCGTGCAGCTCAGGCAAATCCTCTTCTCCAACGGCTGCATCTCGAACATCAACTTCACTATTTCAATGGCGCCCTGGGAAAATTGAAGGAAAATATTAACATAAAAGTGAATCAAAAAATTTTGTTAAATAATAGGAAATAAATTAATATTTATTTTCACTTCCATTTAAAATGTTTATTGTTATTCAATTGTTTTATTTTTAATTCAAATTAAAGGAAAATATTAATATATAAAGGCAAATCAAAAATTTGTATAAAATAAAGGAAATTAAATTATTATATATTTTTAATTCCATTGAAAATTTGAATTGTTATTCATATGATTTATATTAAATTCAAATTTATATTGTTCTGTCGGCTGACTGCAGCTCAATATATAATGTACGAAAACTTTATGGGTTAGTTAAGTAGGTTATTCAAATATGTATTGCTATCATTTATGTTTGTGACTAGTACGCTAGGAAGTAAGAAACGAATATATAAAAATAATATACATAAAAAAAATATCAAAGCCAGTTTTAGCAGTCTGCCTTTGTCGAGAAACTCTTACTAGGAATTTATGTTTACTAAGTTACTATGATAATATGGAAATGTCTTTCAACTTGTTGCCAAATTTTTTAAATATGTGCTATAGAATATAATTTGTCGTTTCCCATTTCCGGCTCCCCTCGTTTGTTTAAAGCATATCCTGGGGAGTGTTTGTTTTACTATTTGCTTAGACATCGCTTGCCACTCAATGATTTCCGCACGAAAGTCACGTTCGTCTTGGCGAATTTGCATAAGAATTTGTCAAATTAAAGTCACAAAAGTATTTACACCCGAATGCCGCAGACGGGACGAGACGACAACACACTGTATAACTACACTTTCAGTTGCTGTCCACAAGCAGTCGACACACTTGCTTACAGGTGTCAAATGTCCCCTCATGGCAACCCATTCACCTGTGCTCCCTTTCACTCACCTGAGCGCATGCCAGGTGGACTGGCGTGGAGAGATCATGTTGCTGTGTTGATATTTTAGCGCCAGATTTGAGGCAGAGCTCCACGGCCTTAATGTCGCCACCGTGCACCGCCGAGTGCAGTGGCACGTTGCCCTCGGAGTCGTAGAAGGATATCATTTCCTCGCGCGTACAGCCACGTTGTTCGCCCCACTGGAAAGGGATGTCGCATTGAATGAATACAATAGTTTCTTAATGATTTTAAGGGATAAAAATAATCCAGTTCATTGACCGCCCTTTTAACTTGGCCAAGCTTTTGAAATTTACAGTCCTTTTAAGGATTCCCCAGATACTCATTATAAATTAAGTTGAAAAGACAAGTCGCTGTCAAGTGTAATGAAATCGATAATAGAACCATAAACTCGCCGAAATTGATACTTTTTTAATAGACTTCATTTTAAAGCTGTGTCCGCTGTGCACGCGACAACACGGCGTATACGCAATTTTCAGTATAAGCAGAAAAAAAAGAAGACAGTGCAGAAAAGGTCAGACCAAAGAGAGAGATGGAGAGATATGGGGGCAGTACTGCAATACGAATCAAATAAAGTAGATAAGGCGCTTGGGGACATTAATGCCCATTCAAACCACTTAAGGCGCTGACATGGGATCAAAGCGAAGTCGAGCGAAGAGTTGACTCAAAACAATTGACGTTGACTGCTATCTAGTTGGAAAGAATAAATATGTGTATATATGCATGCAAAACATAATACACTACAATATATTGTATAGTATACTTGCCTGGAAAAAGACTTCCATTGTTTTGGAGCTGGCATTTTTAGCCGCTTCGTGTATGGGATAATAACCGTTGTTGCAAGGTCTACGGGGGCATGCATCGAACTCAGTAATCTGCAAGATACGACACATGAAGGCAACGCATTACATTATTTATAAATGGCAGCTACAAATAAACACACACACTACGCACTACACACACACACTTAAAGGATGCTGTGGACACACTTGAAAAATGTAGCATACTTTTGTACGCATGCAAATATGTATTGTAATTGAACGAGCACATATACAAACCGTTTTATAATAAATTGTGTGAGAGTGAGAGATTGTATGTGTGTTTGAGTGTGAGTGTGAGAATTTGATTAATGGCCAATTGAGCGTTTCTCATTGGTGCGAATAAATGCAAGAGCACAAATTGTGTGTAAGACAAAGAATTGAATAAAAAGCAATTATATGTACAAGAGGCTATAAGGACTCACACCACTTACCAGGATACGGGCACACTCCTCGTGATCATAAATGGCCGCCAAGTGGAGAGCAGTGCGCCCATGCTCCCCACCTTGCTGGATGTCAATCACATTCCGATACTGGCCCATCACACGCAACGACTTGACCTTGTTCAGCTCCGTGGCCAGATGCACCGGTGCCTGTTTTTTTTCATTCAACACGCCGGTATCAACTGGACTGCAGTGGAAAGATAAGAACACGAGTATGACGAGAGACCAGCTGTCAAAGCATCCTCGGCACTTACATGGAGAGCAAATAGTCCAACGCTTCGTAGGCATCGCACTCGACGGCAATGTGAAGTGGTGTATTTCCCGCATTGTCCTTGACATTGAAGTCTGCAATGCAATGCAACGCAATGAATGGATCTTAAGTAAATTATGGAATGATGTATCCTGTCAGGTCCTTCAACTCACCCCCGCTCTGATCGCATATGTAGCGCAATATGTTGACTCGATTCCGGGCAGCTGCCTGATGCGCTGCAGTTCGTCCCTTGCCATCCTTGAGGGCAATGCGCGTTGTGTCCGCGATATACAGACGCTTGAAGTCATCCAAGTTGCCCGACTCGGCGGCCTGCAAATGCAGCCCAAAACAACAAGTGGAAACTATAGATAGAGATATGGATTTCAACGCTTAGCTGGCCAAAGTGCTAATCAAATTGTGTACTAAAAAAGATAAACATCTTCGGCTGCAAGTTTCGCCAACTTTTCGCACGCGCAGTTGTTCAGCAAGATAACAACCTCCTGGCAGCTCCTTCTCCTTGGCTCCGGGCGTAATACGAAGGGGATGAGTGCAGCTCAGCACTCAAGCTTAATCAAAATTCTCCAGTTAATTGAACAACGAGTATGAGTACGACTGCGAGTACTCATTCGTACATTCACTCATTCATTTAGTTCCGCCTCCCTGAGACATTGACAAAAGGAAGGCAACAATGTCAACAGATTTCTAATGAAAATGTCTCTTGACGTGCTCGCTGTTCTCCCATCCATCCCATTGTCTTGGCCATGGCCGTTGCATTTGCTAGCTGTTGTGATTTTCTCCTTCTTCTTCTGTTTTTATTTTCGGCTATTTCAAAGGTAACTGCAACTGGAATCTCAACTTGCTGCAGCTGCGTCTCTTAATTTCGCGATACTTAGAAAGTAACTTCTCGACGTGCTTAGCTAATTTCATGACCCACCGTTACCTGCAGAAAATCAGCAACTTGTATCTTTGGCGCAGAGGACATCCGCAGGATGCGGGCCCACTTGTTGGGCAGATTCAGTGGCCCCAGCGCCGTCATCTCCTCCCCGCGGGCACAGCCGCTAATCAAATAACGCAGCGAGCTGATGACCACCTCCCTCTTCGGAGCCTCCTTGTCGCCCATCATTGTCCCAGCTCCCGGTTCCCGGTTGACAATTATTATGTTGAACTTTAACTTTAAATAATTCCTTTAGTTACTCGCTGCGCAATTTGGTTGTCAGGTAAATTAATTTCAAGAGTTGTGGCCACTTAACAAATTGTGAGTTTGAATTATCCTGGCCTAGTCTTCTGATCCAATTTCAATTCCAATTTCAAGTATTTTATGAATTTGTAAAACAATTAACAATAATTTGCTATTTATAAAATATCTGTTGCTATAAATTTCTTATGATTTTTCTAGAATCTTCTGTAGAAAATTAAACTTTATTTCCTTATTATTTACCAAAAAAAAAAGCATGTCTCTATTCTATTTCTAAAATTTATGTAGTATTTTCATAGGATATAAATATTAAAAAACTGATGAATGTTTCTCCAAATTTCTACAAATAATTAAGACTAGAAAAAATGTATACTTCTGTGTACTTAAAAAATTTAATAAATAATTTTGGAGACTAAAAATATATAAATGTGCTGAATGGTTTGTCTTGTTTTCTAAACATTTACTAAAATATGAGCTTGTTGTATTTGGACTAACTTTATAGATTCTTCTGCAGATGTCATAAATATTATTAAGAATCCTCAGCTAGCTTTCAATCTGTCAACATTTTAGCAACTTTGTAAAATGCTTTCAATTAACGAAAACTCAATTTACTCTTTCTTTTTACCCCAACTAAAACTAATAATAGTATTTTTATCACTAAAAATTTGCAGGCATCTTGTTAGCCACTTTAATTTGCGCTTTTAACTTTCTCAATCACTTTCATTCAATTACTAATTGCATTTCCCTTTGTTTCACATTGTTAACTTGTTTCACTTCACAACTGTTAGACGTTTATCCGTTTTCCATCTTTTGGTTATTCCGCACAAGAAGTTCTGCCAGACTGAAATCTCGGCCCAAACATCCTGCGCTTTTATATCCTGGTTATCGTGTGCGTGAAACGAACGCATCGCCCTCGGCCAAGATTGGCAACGGCAACGGCAACGGACGCGATTGTGAGTTTGTCAGTGGTGAGTTTCATTCAATTTGCCACTGAATTTTCATTTTCATTTTCAGTTTGTTTCAATTTCGTTCCCAATGTGCGTGTTGTGTTGAATCTTGGACTTGTTGCTGCCTTTGTTGTTGTTGCTGTTGCTGTTGTTGTGGCCAGAATACTTGTTGCGTCGCGTGTGCTGTGGCTATTGTGTTATGTAGCGGCTTTTATGGTAGGCTATCTTTAAGGGATTTCTCGATATGAACATTTATGTAAGCGCAACTGATGTTATACGAGCAGAACTGAAAAAGATGTTGAACTTTCCAGAAACGTGTGCGCAAAATTGACTAGCAAACAGTCTGTCTGTTATTTAAAATGTCCCTTGGGTATTTATCATTTTAACGAATTGCAAACCAGTTGATAAATGTATCTACACAGGAAAAAGAATTTCGAGATTTGGGGATAAAATCAATCTAGTGCGGTTTCGGATTTTCATAAACCGAGCTCCAAATTCCTTTTCAATTCTTTCTCCGAAAATATTTTGATCGAAAAATGTTTTAGATTTTATTAACTATTTAAATGCTGATTGGTTGCTATTTTATCCGCATATTGTGTTGATTTAAGAATAAGGAACTGAATACATACTTAAATACAATATACCATTTTACTTATTTTTTAAGTAAATTAAGAATTATAAACTTTATTTTCTGTGTATTATCTCTTGGACTCACCCGGAGTATCCTGAAGGGGCTGTCACGCAACAGGCAAACCTGCTCGGCCTGTGGCTCCACCGGCAGAATGGCCTCCAATGGGGTGTCCATATCATCGCCCCCGATTTCCACTCGCTTGGGACCGGCGCTACGTTCGATTATCATCGAGAATATCCAATACTATAAATAGAAATTAATATTTAGCTAAATGTAGTACATATAAGTTGGCTTGACCTTGACTCTGACCTTGCTGTTGCGGTTGCTGCTGCTGCTGTGGCTATTACTCCGATTCTTGGGCAATAATTTGGGCTGTGCTTCCATCAGATCTGGTGGCGATAGAGCTGAGCATTGGGCATTATACACATTATTCCAGAGCTTGGGCATACTGGGCACACTTTTCGATAGATCAGCTCGATCGGAGCCAGCCGTTGAAATGGTAAAGGGTCGCAAATCGCGACTGTTTAAACAGAATAAAAAGAATGGTTAAGTATTTCACAATACTCGAAATCCTCTTCTGCTCAATTATCAGTCGCAATCAGTTGACTAATTAGTTATTGATTGGCATAAGCGTTGCCCTCCCCTATTTAGATAACCCATCACCACATGATACTCAGATAAAGCTGAACCTTCCTGCCTCCCTCTCTCTCTCCTGCAATTAACCAAACAAATAGAACATCGAGCGGCGTCAACTGTACCGTGACACTCGATATGACTGACTACAACTTACATATGTGTAGGAATAACACTACCAATTTTTATTATAATGTATTCTGAATGTCGTATATAAATTCATTTGTCACCTTTATATTGGCCTCCCCTCGGGGGACTTGAGTTTGAGCTCAAAGCGCGTAACGAAACCGCATTAAGCGACAATAGCTAATTAAAGAGCTGTTTATTTTTGGCAGACACTGTCAGCTTGAACTCTCGAACTTATTTGCATAATATGCACAGGCCACACCCTCCATTAATCCCTTCGCCTCACCTGACCTCTTCCAGTTTCATTTTGTGGCTGCAAACTGAACCAACTTGCCCAAAGTCTCAATACAAACTGATAGCCATAATTTCCTTTATTCGAAACTGCCTCATAGTTACTGTTAATTACATTTGAATGATATTTATCTGCATCGTGATTCGATTGGTGACTTTCCCAATCCCAAATGGAATTGCATGTGTGTTGACAGGATCTCATTTTCCTAATGAAAATTTGAGAAGCACCTATTGCCTAGTCAATTGATTTTATAAATGATGAGTCGGCCAAATTTGAGTAGTCAGTAGTCAAATTCAATTAGTCAAAGTGGCTGTCAATTTTCAAAAGGGTTCAATAAATTTTTGAACAAATATTAATAGTATAAAAATAAACATTTGCTGTAAATTTCGAGCTTTAAAATCATAATTGTTTTCTACTTTATAGAAAATTAGATTAAAAACTTAAATTGGTTTAAAATTCTTACCTTACTTTTGAACCCAAAATCTCCTCTTCTAATATTATTTTTAGCAACTTTATGATTTTAGTCAAGTTTTTATTGTTTTTGGTTGCAGTTCGCGAATAATTTACATTTTTAAATCACCTTTAAGATGAAAGTGCAGGAAATCACTGTAAAATATGATTTATTCCATATAATAATAATAAAATAATTACTTAATTATTTAAATAGGGTAGTTAGCACTTTTAATTGAAACCTCTTGTTAAAAAAGGTATTTAAAATATTCCTTTTAAATTGTTAAGCATAAATTCCACTATTTCTAAAGACAATACTCCCAAAAGTATGCCATATGCTATGATTCTTTTTCGATCAAGACACAAATACACAAACGAAACGCAATAGGATGAAATGTTGATGTTAAGCAGAGAAGATGAGAACAACCCAATGAAGCACTACAAAATCGTTTAGGTTTTAGTGTAAAGTGTGTAAAGTGCGAAAAGTGTGCGTATTTCGATGGCAGCCCGTCCGTCACACGTTGTTGAGCACAACACTTTAATTATAAAACCCAATTAAGTACTTTGAGTGCAGTTACAGTAACTTGTATTAATTATATAATATTTGCAGCTTTCTTTAGCTTTTCGCTTTTGGAGTTTGTGTACCGACAGCCTCGCTGGCTAGACTTGAACTGAACTCTCTAGTCTGCTGACTAGCGCCTGTAATGTGAATTTAGTTGGCACTTTGATGGGGAGTCGGGACGGGAGTCGGGGGACTGAGTGGGAATGAATGATACCATTTATGTGTGATAAGCACGTTGTTTGCAGCCTTTCGTCAGTTTGTCACCCGGCTCGACCAAGTTCAACTAAACTCAACTAAAGGCGAACTCATCCGACTGACAACTCGGACAGGAACTCGGACTCGGATAGGGACTGGGACTGGGAATGGGATTCGTCTGGCCTCGACTCGTCTCGACTCTTCTATTTGTCGTCGTGCGTCGGCAAATGAAACACATTTGCTTTTGTAATTAAACAGTCCGAGTTGACACATATGTACGTATATAAATGTATATGTGCTCCTTTGGCAAATAAAACTAACATATGAATTAAATTGTTTTTGCCGTTTGTTTATTTGTTTGCTTGTTTGTATGGTGAAATACCACGTCCTGAGGAATCCACAATTGTTTTGCAAATTTACTTTAATCAATGAATTAATTGCAATTGTGATGGAAAGGGTATATCATTAACTACTGGATAGAGAATGATATGCAATCTAACCATAACTTTGTCGCGCTCTCATTAGTCAGATTCCTTGGGGATGCGTTGCGAAATGGCGACTCATTAAACTGAATGTGACAAATTGTTGCGATTCTGGGAATTTATTGTCTCGGGAGAAACTTTAAATTATTTATAAATGTCACTAACTTAACTCACTTAACTAAATGATTTGCAATCAATGTAAGAATATGCCAGTATTTAAAATAATAAGAGAAAGTGCATTTGAGTAGTCGGTGTGGACATTAACAAGACAACAGTCTTATCTGTTTCTGGAATCCGCAATTAATAAGTGCATTTAATTAATCAGCAAGTGCCGAGTCATTTGCATAGATACTATATACATATGTCTATATTTACAATAAGGGAATTAATTAATGGAAATCGAAAGGAAAATCACTCGAGTGGAATGGTCATCAGATGGTTGGGTAGATTGGAGAAGAAGACAACCAAGCCCAGGCCAAGCAGAATAACAAACGTGGCCAAAAGAACATATTTGCGAATGGCGGGCCAAAAAATCAGATGGACCGACTTGAAGGGATGAGTCCAGGGATTGAAAGAAGTCTTGGGACGGCTAGAAAAATATCATAATTCAAAAGGTAAATAATTGAAATGTTTTCCACAATATATACTCTTACCTGGGCCTCTCCAGCGCCATGGGAGGATCATGTCCGATGCCTGCCGGTGAATTGGAGGCTTCTGTCTCAGTGCAAATATCCAGCATTAGTTCCATTTTGCCCTACAAATAAATAGCATATCTATAATGGGAGATTAGATTAATGGATTTGGAGCCTACTCCATGTGTAGTGGGCAATCCAGGGCAACTTTGAAGCGGAAACCAGCCCTGAACTGATTTGCGTGTAAAGAGATTGAGGCGTTTACGTTTGCTGGAAAATAGTTGGCATTTCTTGTCAGTATAGAAAGGCTCTGGCAGGTTGGATAGATTGAGCTCCAGGGCGCCCAGATACTCGTCTCGCGTGATGAAATCCTTATCCCAGACCTGCAAATAGATAATGGGCGGCGTCTTGATTTCGATCTCCTCAAAGAGTCCGCCCTTCCGCCTGATGACCATCTGTGGGTTCAAGTTTAATGAGCAACTCATTAATTAAGCTCTGTGCATTGGTAATGTATTATTTTACACGCTGCAATTATTGAAGGCACCTACCATGTCCTCATTGGGCGAATACTTGAGGGTAAATATCATGCGCCAATTAAAAGCCGCTTCGCCCGCAAACGAACGGAAATGTATATCGGTCGTTTGCCGCTTGTTCACATTCTGGCACCAGCTGGAAGAATAGCATGGAAAATGCTTATAATTGCATATCGTTTACAGACCAACAGCAGCCCCAAACCTAATCTCCCCCATTTTAAACACAGTCCAGTCGTGTCCAGTCGTCACCTGTTCCCCTCATTCTCTGCCCTCTTTCTACTCACCCAGTCACGTAGATGTCGCTCATTAGTTTGCCAAATATATTTTTATCTCCGAAGGGAATACCAGTTAGATTCTTGACCACAACTCGCACCTCGTATCCAATCGGCGGAGTTGGCGTTATGTCAATGTGCGTCGGAATAAATACGCTGGACTTGAACAGTTCTATCCACATCTGGATTTTTCCCTGAAATCAGATTCATTTTACATGTTTAAGATACAAGAAATTTAGTTTTACTTAATGGCTGTTTAAAATGTTATACCTGTTCGACGCCTGGGTAATCATCGTGATAGAGCGAACGGGTTTCCACATGCTCCGGCACAAGTTTGTAGCCAAAGGAGGGCAACTTGTCCAGATTTTTGAGTACCGTGAGACTGAGACGTTCATGCAGCTCCTCAGCTAATAAAAGAGGAAGTCATGTTATTCATTTAAGTGCATGAATCATGTACATATTTCATTAACATTAATTTAATTGAACTTCTAAATCCTATCAGTTTCATATTAAATTGTTTTTAAATAATAAATAATAAATAATAAAAAATAAATAATAAATAATATTAAAAAAATTAAAATATAAAAAATAATAAAAAATAAATAATAAATAATAAATAATAAATAACAAATAATAAATAATAAATAATAAATAATAAATAATAAATAATAAATAATAAATAATAAATAATAAATAATAAATAATAAATAATAAATAATAAATAATAAATAATAAATAATAAATAATAAATAATAAATAATAAATAATAAATAAATAATAAATAACACTAGTTTACAGCCAAAATGCAAAGTGAATGAAAGTACTTTTTCTTATGGACTTTGGCCCGCTAAACACGAAAATGGCATTTAAAAATTTTTTTATGGAAGCGTTTTCGAAATATTCGAATTTTTCCGAATTTTTGAGGTTACTCCAACACTTTTGAGTATACTTCCAAATCTACTTATCCAAATCTGCCAACCAAGCACTTAAATTAAAGGTAAGTTAATTTTCTTCAACTTTCTTCCATAGAGTATTAAGATCAGTTCAGCAGTTCAGGTGCTAGCGACTTTATAAAGTTCGAAAATGGGCGTTTTTTGTGATTTTTTGAGCTTGAAAGCTAACATATCGTCCTGGAAAAAATAGAAATCAATGAGATAAAATTTTTTTTACTCATTTATCGTAAAGCCGATACTGTTTCAAAGAAAATAAGGTATAGTTTATGCAAATCCATCGACATATGGCGAACTAATGCAGCTTTAACTGGGCCAAAAGTTGTGGAAAATGCTCGCCTTGCACATATACAAGTGCGTTTGGTCGCTGCATGTGAGTACCGCTACAATCGGTGTTTTACTGGTGCTAGGTGTTTCACGTAAATATGCCTTACTTCGCCATCTGTCGATGGATTTGCATAAGCTATACCTTATTTTCTTTGAAACAGTATCGGCTTTACGATAAATGAGTAAAAAAAAAAAAGCTTTCAAGCTCAAAAAATCACAAAAAACGCCCATTTTCGAACTTTATAAAGTCGCTAGCACCTGAACTGCTGAACTGATCTTAATACTCTATGGAAGAAAGTTGAAGAGAATTAACTTACCTTTAATTTAGACAAGTAGATTTGGAAGTATACTCAAAAGTGTTGGAGTAACCTGAAAAATTCGAAAAAATACGAATATTTCGAAAACGCTTCCATAAAAAAATTTTTAATTGCCATTTTCGTGTTTAGCCGGCCAAAGTCCATAAGAAAAAAATACTTTCATTCACTTTGCAAAAAAAAAATTTTATTTTGTAAACTAGTGTAATAAATAATAAATAAATAAATAAATAAATATATAAATAAAAAAAAATATATATATATAAATAAATAAATTAATAAATAAATAAATAAATAAATGAATAAATATATGAAATGAATAAATAAATAAATAAGTATATAATTGATATAAAAAAACCTACACTTGGCTATAACAGTCTCGTCTCCAAAGAGCATGCCGTCCACCTCGATGACATTGCCATAGAAGTAGGGGGCTTGAATGCCAGCCTGCAGACACAAGTTCTCCAGTATTTCAGATGGTAAATCGATGTCATGCCACTGGTTGTAGCCCACTTGGGAGTACTCCTTGGGAATGCCCACTGTGGCGTGGTGTTTGCTGTGCCACCTGTCCTCCAAGTCGATGAGAGTGGCGCCAATGATCTCGTCCTTGTGCTTGTCGTGATCGTAGAGCACAAGTTCCAGCATGGGATCGGCTGGCAAAGTGGCTTCCAGCTCGAAGAAACGACCAAAGACGGGATTACTCTGATTGGGCACATAGTGAGCTTGATCAGAGACCATTTTGCCGCCAAGCGACAATTTGACATAGCAATCCGAGTCGGATGTCCAATCGCGGGGACGAATTTGAGTGCCCTGAACTACGTAGACTCTTACAGTGAGGTTCACTGTATCCGTGAGGGACTTGACTTGAGTCGACTCCTGAATCAGAGGACGCAACATGTCGCCCCCTCCACCATCGTCGGGCTTGTGGCAGCGGCAGGGCGTCAACTTGATCTGCAGCTTCAACGTGGCATAAATATCCTCCTTGGGAGGACCATGCTTCTTGAACTTCACCCCGTGCACCAGGGGCACGGGAACAGCCCAATCCTGCAGGAATCCGAATTGCGGTTGCGCCTCCAACTCGTTGGGATAGATGACCAGAATGTGCTTGCAGAGATGCGACTTGTCCAGCCGATCGTCGTTTACGGAGTTGTAGAACTTTGTCCACCAGGTGAATCTCTTGTCCTCATGCAGATCACTTGACTCCGCATACTCATCGTACTTCAAGGCAAGTTTGTTGGCAAAGGTTGCCGCATTCAATCCCAACGCAATCTTGATCCTCTTCCAACAACTGTTGACCTGGTTAACTCTCTCGTCCTCTGTCTCTTCCAGGGCTGTCTCGTCGTCATACTCCATGGTTATAATCGACGATTGAACGTAACTATCCTCACTATATTGGGGCTTCCTCACGCACTTGGCGGACTTCTCCTTCTGCAGGAAACTCGTCGAGCTGGGTATGAGAGCAGCGCCCAGGGTTGACTCCTTGTTGAAGGCATTAACCAACGCATCGGTGGCTACCATTGCTGGCCAGTATTCCTGCTGATCGGGTAGACTCTAGAGAGGGATTACTGTTGGAATTTTAAATATATAATTTATCGATACACTTACGACCACCCCAGAGGCATAGGCAACCAGGAAATTGATGCTATTCCTCACACGGGATGTGGAAAGTCCACTGGACAGCACAAGATCTGCCATCATGACCTTGGCTCTTCTTTTGCCCGGTGTGCTCAGGGTGCTCTTTGTGTAGTTACGCAGTCCAACGAAGATAACTTCCAGACTAATGGAATTTAAGGAAACAAGTAAGTCCGCTTTTATTTCCAAATCAGATTCTATCGAAGACTCACACGTAGTTCAGCATGTTGGGTCGAATGTCCATTGGAATGCCCACAGTCAGCTCCGTTTCCTTTTCCAACTTGTAGACATCAGTTTCGCCTACCAACTCCGTGAATTCCGCCGACATCAGCACCTCGGCCAGGACAATTCCACTCCTTGCTACGGGCACCCATTTCAGTGAGGGAGGCGAAGTCCACTTCACTTTCTGCAGCTTCGTCAGGGGACCTCTCTGCCAGCATCTGCCGCCATCTCCCCAACCCGACTCTGGTTCAATCTCGCCGCTTATCACACTCACCACCGTGTGTCCATTGCCAGTGAAATCGGACTCTGAGCTGTGGAACTCAACAGAGATTAAGGGAGGATTCTGCAGATACCAGCTGATGCTGCCGGGTAAGGCGAGGACCTTGAAAGTAATGACAGTATTCCAAATGGGAGAGAGAGAAGTGGACACTATCTGAGTCTCAGCTGCCTGCTCGGCAAAGTACACGGAGACATGGCTGTCGGCGAGGGGTCTGTGCTCGGCTCCGGGTCGCACCTTGGCCTGATGCACATAGACCTGGCAGCTGATCAGGGTTTGCACCACATTCGGCTGCCAGATCATGAAGTCGACGGACGACCAATCGCCGGCAATGCAGGAGAGGAACTCGCGCCTCTCCCGATCGAGGACTATGGATATACAGCCCAGAACCACGGCCACATTGCAGCCACAGTTCGCACAGCTGTGAGTACAGTCGGCGCCCTTGAAGACGAAACTCTTGACCTTCCAGCACTGATTGACCGACTGATACCTCTGCAGCTTCTGGATGAACAGGAAGTGCTTGGCATTGAGTCGACATGTGCCCAGGAGCTTCCCCCCTGCAGTCAGGGTCAACAGCAGCTCCGGCCAATCGTCCTGAACACGCAGTGAACTGGCCAGAGAACTGAGTTCTCCAACCAGACGATGAATTTCGTTGGCAATATCCACGATTATGGCATCCAGATGCTTCTGGAAAGTCTGCTTGATCTTCTGACGAAGAGTGCGTAGATTTCTAGACAGCTTTGTGAAGAAATCCACCAGGAAACGTTGCCTATTCTTATCCCAGTTTGTGGCATCCTCACCCAGGTCGTAGTCAAACTGACTCCTCCCAATGCCCTCCTTGACTTTATTCATGATACTATGGATTATGAACTTGAGACATTTTCCTTGATTCTTTAGCTCGTGGGGAAACTTCAGCTGAAAGATTCTAAAGGTATCCATTTCAGAGCGCTGCAATGGGAACTTAAATAAGATTAACTCCAGTTGCATTTAAAATTCACTCATACCATAAAGTTAACAATGTCGATTATAAAGAAATCGCTGACAAACTTGATGCGATTATCGGGCAGTCGCAGTTTGAAGAGACAGGAACGAAATGGAGAATCCTGGCGAAAGTATTTCGTGTGGATTCCTGACCGAAACTTTCCTGGCGGCGTCTTCAACGGACCCACAAGATCATTGGAATACTTCTCAGCCAGCTTGACCACAAATTTATAGGAATTATCTTTGGTGTGGATATTGTTACCCAAAAGGGGTAAGAACTCTACAAAGAAGTTCTCATCGAGGGTGTTACGTGTATCCGAAAGACTTTCTATAGTCTGAGTGATCAGCACATGGGAGGGACGATCCTCACTCAACATATTGGAATGCAGTTGCAACAAGATGCGTCCCACATAATTTAAGGGATTTACAGGATCGTAGAGATGCAGATATGTGGGACCCAAGGATGGTGTATCTTTAAAATACACATTTATTAAGGTGCAAGGTTCTAGGCAATTGAAAACTTACCATTAAAAGCAATTTCATCAATGGACATCTCGAATTCGGCGACGCATTTCCACTGCAGATGCTCGTGCAGGAAAATCAAAATGAGGAAACGCTGCGCCAACGATGGATAGACCCAGGCAAAGGTTATCTCCAGGTTCCATTCCGGCGTCGTTGTGTGCTTAGCCACTGGTGTCTTAGCCTGAGAAGAAGAAAAACTGTATTTGAAAGTTCCATCTAATTAATTTCCACAGTTACTTTAAATCCAGCGAAGGAGACTTGAATCATGTAGCTGCTCTTCTTCACGAAAATTCCCCTGTAGAGTCTGAGACAGTAGCGAATGTTGCTCTGCGTATAGGACTCCACATTCTGCAGTAGGTTGCTATAGGATTTAAATTATAAATCCATATGGTTTAAGCAAAATTGAGTTCCTTACGATTTGATGTCGTCAAAGTCTTGAGTCGTTATAAACTTGTTTATGTGCTCTGGTCCAAGATCGTCTTGTGTTGGCCCAGTTTTAACCGCACTATGCTGAGATATGATGGCCAAATCTATCTGCAAATGGGCAATTGATTCCTTCACATCATCCCCCGCAGGCTCCTCAGTTATGGGCATCTCGAGGCGACCCCATTTCTTGAAGTAACTGTGACTCGGCTGACTCCACACGCTGTGCAAATCAATCAGCAATTCTCCCACACAAACGTTCTTCTTATAAAGCAAATATTTCTTGAGCTCAAAGAGCACAGTTAAACGCAATAGCTCAGTGAGAGTACAGTGATACTCAAATACAAAGTACTGCATTTAAAAATAAATATTAAAATTTACATCTAATGATATTTGTGTTGATTACCTCATTGAAGAATGGATTTTCTGAATTCGCATGCGTCTTTGTATTTTTGCTCATTTTATCTAGACTTATTTTCACATAAAGTTCACCGGTAAAGACACCTGTATTCGCCGCCTTGTGCACCGTGATGCATATAAGAAACTCTTGCGGCGCACCAGCAAAACAATCGTCCATGTGATTCATTTTCAGTTAATTCTCTCTTCTTAAATTATTACAATATGATTCTGAGTGAAAAAGCTTTTAAAATACAACGGCTTTTTGCTCTCAGCTATTTCTACTAGTCTGGCAACGCTGTCAGCTGTAATTCACCACGGCCGTTCTGCAAAAGCTGCACTTAAAAGCGCTTGACCCAGAGCCACGAGCTTACAACAAAAGCTTTCGCTGTCGCTGGCAAGATGTGGCCATGGTTGTTATTGTTTGGCGTCAAATGAAGTTGTCGGAGCTTTTAGCTGGCCCAACCAGCTATTTATGTGCATGTGTAAGTAACTGCTATTGGGTTTGTGTTTGTGCAGCCGCCCAGTGGGGTGCGCAAGGGGATTTCATATGAGTGGTTGACTTCTATAATTTAAAAGCAATTATTAAATAATAATTTAATTAAAATTACTCATATAAAAATATTTTATAATGGATTATACTCTTTAATGGGTTTACTCTTCTTTTATAAAATACTATATTACTAATTAAATACCGTAAAAAAAATAAAATATATTAATTACAATATTTATAATTATTTTTTTACTACACTTATATAAATAAATAAATAGTATTAAATAAAAATATTTATGTTTGTTTAACGTAACCGCCTTTTTAAAACTCCCCTTAGTAAATTGTTAACTACGCCTCTGGCTGTGGCTCTTAGAGCTTGTGCTTTTGAGCTCCAGCTCTCCAGCTTTGACGTTGGGACCATCAGTTTCAGTTCGTGTGCACGGGCCAAACAGTCGACACACTTTGTGGCGTTCTCTCTTTGAATCGAGATCTGAGCTGGGGCATTTCTGAAAGCAAGCGTCGCACTTTGCAGCCGTCGTCGTTGTTGTCGTGGTCGGAATTAAACGTTGTTGCTGTTGTTGCCCGCGTCGTCGTCGTCGTCGCAGTTGTCGTGGTCGGTGTGTGTGCCTGGAATCGTTCAAGCGGGAGTTGGCTGATACAGAGGCTTCTCTTGCTACTTCGGCAGCCTCCAGCATTCGGTGCGTCTCTCCTGGGTGCCTATATCAATATGTATCTTTAACTGTGTGCGTTTCTTGTGCGTGTGCGTATGCGTGTGATTTTGTGTATAATTTTTTGCGCGCGCTCAATCAAAACAGAGCCCATCCAAAAAACCCAGGGTCCAAGAAACCCTTCAGCAAACTCGTAGCGCAAAATTCATATATTATTTAATTGATTCTTAATCAACTGGCAGCTGACAGAATTTCAATTTGCACAGTCGCCACATAAATCAACTGAATATACAGATGTTTTTATCTGCCAGCAATCAAATGCATGCAAATTCGTCAAATAAAAAATGAGAGTTAAAAAAAAAACAAGAAAATTGTTGCAATAAAAGATTCTCTAAAAATTTCCCAAAATCATTGCAGCTTAAACATCGACAAGGCTTCAACGCGTTTTTGTGCCGTTTAAATATTAAATAAGCTCGCAAAGCGTGCCGCAAACTTTAGAGGTAAGCTTGACTTTTAGTTTTATGCTTCTGTCAGTCGGTCGTGCATGTGTACGCGTATATGTGTGAGTGTGTGTGAGTGTGTGCGGGTGGGTGTTTGGGTGTGAGTGTGTGCACATACATAAATCAAAAGAGCAGAACATGAAGAAGAAGCAGCAGCAGCTGAGAGTTTGCTCCTGTTTCTGTTTCTGTTGTAGCTGCTTCTGTTCTCAGCAGCCACCCACGCCCGTAGGCTAACCACCCTCATGCCCATCTCCCATCTCTTTCCGGCACGCACCCACTCCTTTTCCCTCTCCCACTCCAATCGCCAGCTTCAGTGGTGGATACGCAGACGCTTTTGCGTCGTTGCCTACTCCTCTTATTGCTGATGCTGTCCAGCAATGCTTCTTTTGCTTTCGCTTCGTCTTTCTCCTCTTTCTTCTTGCTGTCCCTCTCATCTGCATACATCTTCCTTTTTTTTTACCGCTGCATTCGCAGGTTCTCTGACATCTTGTGCCACTTTTCATTCGTCATTTACGCGTCATTTCTTTACGGTTATCACGTGTTCTACCTTGTTTTTGAACTCTCCGCTTTGATTCTATTCTCTCTTTCGTTTCTCTTCTTTTGTCTCTGTGCAGTGAAAGGCTCGCAAATACTTCCGCAGCCCATTTGCAGTTGATTGTTGTCTTGCAATTCCTTATCGTTCTCTTGCGCTTTTCTGCCATTCGCTTTTTGATCTTGAAATCATGTGTCTGTTCTTGTAAACCCCTCCCCCCCTCGACCACCATGACCACACCAACTTACAATCTACCTGCACCCGTCTCGTTCTCTCCCCCAGTGCACTAAGCTCGAACAAGTTTATCATGAAAGCTGCTTGCAAACAGGAAAACCATTAAAGCAAGCTAAATTGTTTATTGACGGAGTAAAAAGTGAGAATCGAAAAATTCTGTGTTTTTTATTTCAATCTCTTTGAATCAGATATTCGGTCAGCTGCTTATTTGCTAGATCTGCAGAATCATTTATTCGCCCCACTTGCAATCAACTAATCAAATATTTATCTACAGCAGATTTTAACTTTTCTTTTCTTGTCGATAATGCGGAGTAAATTAATCGTTTACGTGTCATAAAGTTTACTTCCAACACTGATAGTACTTAAAACGTAACTTATCTTTAATGATGAAAAGCTATGATTTTAAAGCTTAAAATACTCTAGAAACTGCTGAATGGTTCCAATGAAAAACTTCACTTCAAACTAGACCATTAAGTAATAAATTAGCATACTAAATTAATCTAGTCCTATTTTTTCTACTGATTTAAAATTAATGCCCTTTTATCTATAAAATTTAATATGACTTTATATTAGACATAATTAAATAGCAAAATGCACCTGTCCATTACGTACATCCACATTGAAATCCAAGTCTATAAGCAATCGTCATTAGTATAGAAATGTTATACCAATTACTGAGTTGCAAAATATCCGTCCGCAGTGGCAACATATAAAGCAAAATGTTGCAAGGAAATGGAAGGAACGCATGAAGCATGAAGCCAATGCACAAAGTGTGCAACATAATTCAATTAGTATAGAAACGTAAAAAAGCCAAAAACCAGATCAAAATGAAAGGAAGTCAAAACGAGCCCTCCCTTGGTTTGACGATGGGCGATGGGCGATGGGAAACTCGTGATGCGCCCGCAACCGTGAAGAGCCAAATGACACAAGACTCTGCCACAAACACGTTTGTGGTCGCCAAATAAAAAAAAAAGTCGCAAATTGGCCAAAACAGCATGCTGAAGGCAGCCAAGTTGGCGACGTGCGATTGGCAACTGGCGACTGGCACTTGACCCACTTGAAAAGATATATATTCGTAAAAGTAATTTGATAAACTTCTTCTTTGTTGGATATGCAACTTTTGTGGGCCCGAAACCTAAACTTGACCGCGGCTCAAAGTACGATACCAAATTGAAAGGCTACACAAAAAGTGACCGCGTCGGGGCATTAATAAAAAACAGAAATAAAACATATATAAATATACTCGTATATGTATATTCAGTCCCAAGGTAAACGAGTCGCTCTCGCTGGGCTGCATTACGAATGTATCTATAAATTGTATCTGTATCTGGAGTCTCCATCGCCATCGCCATTGCCATCGGGTTACGGTCACTTGCGTGTTGCGCATGCATCGCATTGCATATTTTATGGTAATTCGAACTTGTCCAACTCTTTGGTTGCCACTTTCCTCCGCCCTTTTGCCATCTTCTTGATCATCCATTACGCCCACTACAATTTCTCACAGTCATCTAAAGTTTCACGTGTCTCTTTCTCAAATTACAACCGCCGATTGGCGATTGACTTTGGCCCCAGGTTCACTGCACTGGTCAGTACAAGTAATTAAAAGAAAGAGGGAAGACATGCTCAGGTGTATGTGCGTGTGTGTGTGTTCTCACTTCCCATTGTTAATGGCCAACACATCAACCACAACATTGACAGCATTTCATTAGAGCAACATTAGATCTCTTTGCCCCTTTGTTAACTCCATTTTCACTTCCATTTACATTTCTGCGGAAATCGAATGCAACTGCAAACTGTCCCAGACTTTGGCTGCAATTGTCCAGTCGTTTATGTGCCTTGGGCTTCAGCTCAGCTGTCCACATAGTTTTGGCCTAATCGCCAGCTTCAAGTCTGTCAGGCAAAGGTATCTTTGTGGCTTTTGTGGCAGTTGTGGAGGGAACATTCAGTTCGTTTCGCTTTACTCTGGAAAATAGGGGAACTGGCCAGTTAAACGTATCAGTTGACAGGGCTTTGCTTTTGAATTCACTTAATTAATTGTTAAGTTGTCAGAGCTACATTTTACACTGAAAAATAGAAACAAAACAATTATAACAAATAAAATAGCTAGAAAAATTTCAGCTTAAGTAAATTTGTTACACATGTCGAAGGACTATAAGTATTTTAATCGTTCGTTTTATTTTACTTAATATTATGTCACAATTTCAGCATCTTTAAATTAGTTTAATAAATGAACAATTATATTTACAATTATACCAATTAAACTTTACATCGCTAGCATGTATCTGACAAAGTGGAAAGTTATGCTCCCAATTACAAACTTGATAGCTTATCAGGGCTTTTCTTTTGCTTTAAGCCAGCTTACAGTGAGGGAAATTAGTCAAGAAACTAGCTGAAGTTTCAAGAGATTATCATTTGTTGGCTTCGGCACTTCAACGGGCCCTGTGGCAATGTTTCACGAACTGAAGCTGAACATTTCTTTGGCCCATTTCATGGGATTGACAGGTGCACGTACTGATGCTTGCATCTCTTGGTGCCCTCTTTTCTACCTGCCAATCCGAGTTGATTGATGAATCGAGCCGAGCTATTAATAACTAAAGAAAAGGCCATATTCAGGAAGCCGTAAAGCGTATTGTAAACATATTTACTTTCGCAAGCCATGAAAATTCCCAACACGCTAAAAATGACTTTAAAAATTATGTTGTTCGATTGCGCAATCGAAAGTGCGTAACTTTGATTTCTACCGTTGTTATGTTTATTATTGTGGCTAAAACCCCCTGTTGGCTTAATTGAGCGCTTAAAACTCCAACTCAAAACTTGGGCGAAAGTGTAAAGTAAAAGAAAGAGTAATTAACAGCGGGAAGAGGGGCAAAAAACCAACTACTTATATTGAACGAGCTCTAATCGTTTGCCCACCAAATTCGGAAGTGTCAATATAAAGAAATATATTTATTTATACAATATTTTTGTCCAGCGATAAACACATCATTTGTAATTGAAATCAATTTGAAGAGCAGCTCGGATTGAGCTCATTTCAAGGCGTATGCGCAATAATTAAATACTTTTCGAGCATGGGCATAAATTTGTATTTATTTTGAAAATGAAAACAAAAAAGTGAAAGTCCAAATATGCAGCGCAACAAATACGACTGCAACAATGCATATTAATTTGTATTTTCTGTTGTTTATTCGCTGGCAGATAGACAGGGAGAGAGAGAGCCAGAGAGAGAAGGAGAATAGCCTGAGGTTTTGCCTGAGGCAATACAAGAAAGCGATTAACACCCAAAAGCCCGAAACCGGCCACATTGTTTAACATTTAAAACCTAATTGTTTTTCTGGCCATTACAAATGTTGTTGTTGTTTTATTTATTGTTGTTGTTGTTTTTGTAGCTACTGCGCATGTGTGGCCCAAAGTGCTGCGACTTAGCCAAGTTTTCCAATGCTTTTGAGTTGGTTTCGTTCGGTTTTTTGCCTGTTTGCCAGCTGCATATTTGCACGCTGATGCAATGGGGCGACAGTGCCAGCAAAAAGTTGTCTTACAGGTGCAGTTAAACAGCCAGCTGACTTGACTTGAGTTATGATATAACGCTAACTCAACTGATTGCTAGACTTCTGTTAAATTATACAAAATTCTAAGGGGACAGAAACACTTCCCGAACTCTCAACTCTCTCACAATCTTTAAACGTACTCGCGTTATCTTTATACTTGGGAAAACTAGATCTAGCACTTAAGGGAATTCTCATTGCGCCCCATGGCGGTTTACAGTTTACAGGAAACTACCAACTTTTAGTTATTAGATAAGTTTCCACGATGGTTTCCAAGCTCAGCTGCCAAGCTCTGGGGGCTTTCTTAACCAAAAAACCAAGCAAAAAAAAAGAGCTCCCACATAAATTTACACACATTTAAATTTACACTCACCACACACACACACATACACACACAGACGAAGAGTGTGTGCCAACGCCCGGGCAATATTTCATAGTCTTGCAAACGTTGCAACAAACAGCAGCAACAACGCGTGGCAACTTCATTCATGCACCTAACTCCGGGTCTGATTTGTGTTGCTGCGTTGTGTGTAGATTCATTTGGTTGAACGCATAACTTGCAGTTAGCTGCATTTCGACAGTGTATCTGTGTTTTTTTTCTCTTCCCCCAATTGCATTTCCCAGGCGAGGGTCCAATGTAAATTGGCAACGAAATCGAATCGGATTCTTTAATGGCAATAGATACACGCAATTGCATACAGATTGGAAATTGTGATAATGCCCACATACATATGTATGAATAGTTGTATCGTGTGTCGCCGCAAAGGAAGTGCCAAAGGTTGCATTATTGTGAATGTGAAAGTTTATGGCAAAAAGGAAAAGCCAACAAGCCGCAAAGTCACAAAGTCGCAAAGTTGTAGACTTGCAAAGCTTTAGAGCCGCAAAAAAGTTAAGCGCATTGAACCCGCCCCGTGGGCACCTCAAAAACAACAGCAACAACAACAGAGACTCTGAAAAGACCGAAAGAAAGTTAAATAATAAGCGAAAATTATAAAACCAACAGATGCAACCAACAACAGAGGCAGCAGCCAGAGGCCTATCCAATTGCAACAGCAGTAGCTAAGCGACTGACAGACTGTCACTCTTGGCTGTATCTGTATCTGTATGTGTATCTGTATCTGTCAGATACATAATCTGCTGCGAGCCTTATTTAATTTAGTTACAGTCGAGAAATGAAATGAAATGTATGTATATAGAAATTAATGTGTGAATATTTTTATGGCACATTTCGAGCCTCTCGCTTCTGTTGTTGTTGTTGCAGCTATTGTTGTTGTGATTGCTGTTGTTGTTGACTCAAAATGTAAATTATCTAAAATGCTCGTCGTCGTGTGGGCACCTTTGCGCCATGAGGGCTTAGGAGAGAGACCCTCCAGTTGCTCTCTAAATTCCACACGACAGAGAGAGCGCATCTGTTTCTAACGCCCCTGTGCGGGGGAGGAGAGAGAGAGAAAGAGAGAGGGACAGTGTCAGCCGCAACTTAAATGGAAATTTATTTGCATCTGTTGTGAATTGAAGTGACAGCGGGCGTAGCTATTGTTGTTGCTTTATTACAAATACTCCGCTCTGTTTTTGGTTGTTGTTAGTTTTTATGAAAATTGACGCTCACGCGGCGTATGCGTAATTTATATATGAAAACTCGTCAAAGCACAGACAATTGCTAGTTGACTTGCCTTAATTGACAGTCTGATCATTGCACCGCTTTGTTGGCTGTGTTTCTCTTCAATCCAACAGAAATTAACACAACGGGTTTAAAGCGCATAAATTAAATCAAATTACACACGAAATTTAACATATTCTCCAAAATTATAAAAAAAGAATTGTTTTTTTTAAATTTAATAAAATATTAACATAGTAAAAATTAAAAAAAATGTCGTCTAACAAGTTAAATTTTTTTAAATTAATTTCGGATCATAATTCAAATCGTATATTAATTAATATATGAAAACAAAATGTTGTTTAGCAAGTAAAAGTATTTTTTAAACAAATACAATTGCGATTCAAAATTTGAGAAATTCTTTAAACTTGTTTATGGGCTATTTTTATCCATCAACTTACTTTTCGACACAAGCTTGTGAGTAGAGTTGTTATTATTTTCTATTGCAATGTGCGCTGTAATAAATGGGCTCATTTTCACTGATGAAAAGTGAAAAATGAGGCAGAACAACAAAAAATAGTCATGAACTGAATGATAGACTGGCATTAACAGTCGTATCATAATAAGTAAAATAAATGTAAGTATGTCAACCGCGTTCATAGCTTATGACAGACACTTCACATTACCAGTTTAACAACAACAACAACAACACCAATCAGATACGACATAACTGGAGCAATGAGCTCCAATAATAAACCAAGCACAGTCCGAAATTCTGGTCAAGTTCTGAGAGTTTCACTTTTCGTTCAACAACAAAGCGAGTTGTAAAACTGAGCGAGAAATTGAGAAAAGCTGATCGATTTGAGCACTCAATATGAGTACGAGTATATTCAAATAAATTTGTACATATTCAATATTTCATACAACTTTCTTTTTGTGTCATAAATGAGTGAAGAGAAGAATTTGATATTTTCTTTGCAATTTTAAACATAATTGGGTCATTGGGCGTTCTTGGCCAACCTGAATAACCCAAGCAAATTTTTTGATGAGCCAGCAAGCAGCTCAATAAAATTTTAAGTTTTATTACAATTCTATTACGAGATTCGTTAAATACGACTTGTGCATTAAGTTCTTATGTATATTAATAATCTTAAATCTTTTTTTTTTAGTTTTTTACTAACTGATAGCTATAAAAGATTCATAAATGTGTGTATTAATGTTGATGTTATGAAGTATGGATTAGAAGATGGGGAAACATCATAAAAACTAAATAATATAAGCTAACAAACGGAATGCTCGTACATCAGAATTTAAAACCAGCTGAACATTAAATTAAATACGAAACAATTTTTCGTTAATAATATATATTTTAAATATTATTACAATTTGATGTTATTCACAGAAAAATCTCTTAAGTTCATTAAGTTTTCAGAAAATTTAAAAGTGGGTTAATTATTACTAGACTTTTTATGTTTGAATAAAGATATTAAACTGATGTTATTTATATTTTATGTTATCAAATGTGGCTTAATGAATTTTATTGCATAAAAATCATAAAACAAGTCGCCAAAAATATCGTACAGCGTTGCTAAATAACTTGACATGTGTCTTGGACTGGTTAACTAGTTGGCAGCCAGCCTGAATACCCGTTCAGTCTGTCCAGCTATCTGTCTGTCTGTCTGTCCGTCCAGTCTGTCTGGCTGCTCTCGTAACATGGTCGGGGCGTTGGCGTATGCGCTTTTTGGCACATGGCACATGGCACGGTCCAGAGCACAGCTCCGACTACGACTCCGACTCCGAGTGTTGTGTGTTGTGTGCGTTGTCAGTGTCAGGTGTTAAATTGGCCTGCCTTCAAATAGCGCAGAGATTTTCGTGACAAACGGCAAACATTTGGCGGAGCGTCGACCATTGACCTAAAAAGACAAACAAAAGCTGCCCCTTGAGGTGCGCAGGCCTTAGATGCAGACTTGTGCCGTCGCCCCAAGCTCCAAGCTCCAACTCCAACTATCCAATTATGTCAATTAACGCAGCTCCAAATGTTGTATAAGCGCACAGACAACTGACAACAACTACAAATAACAAATAATAAACAACAGACTACAGACTACAATTTGTCGTTTCCAGAGAAGTTGAATGACATGCGAGAAATAATAAGTAAATTAAACATTATGATGCTTACAATTTTCTGGCCTTTTAGCCGGGCTTTTAAAGCTAATTGTATGGCGTTCAGTGTCATCCTTTTGGACTTGAAATATGTAAATTATTTTAATGAAATTGTGCAGCCGAAAAATGTGCTTTTATGCAAATTTGTAAACGAACCTTAAACAAACTTTATTTTGGCTTCATTGCGCCGCTTGTATTTGCATTAATTAAGCCAAAAATTTATAAATAAATTGGCCGTGGTGACAACACGGATTGGGACAAATTACAAAAGGTAACAACAAAAATGTTAGCCTGAATTTAATGAGTTTAATACCAGTTTGATAGGTTCGGGTTCGACTTTAAAGCTGTATTTAATTAAGGAATCTTGCAACAGCATCAGAGACAAAGGTTTGAACTTTGGCATTCATTCATATCGAATATTTTGAAACACTTATAAACGGCTGTCGATTAAATGACAAATATTTTTGTCATGTTTATGAGCCAAGAGGCAGATTAAGCTGATACCTGAAAAGGTTTTGCGAAATACATTTCCTTATGCTTTTTTTTGATTGGTAAAGATGCTGAAAGTGCTGCAGAATATTATGCAGCATCACGTTTCAGTTTTCAGATTATAATGTAGCCGAGGTTGAAGTTCTGTATCTGATTAACTTTAAGTTCTCTTTCTTTGTACATCACTGGATTGGAATGTATCTCAGGCTAAAGTTCTGCATCTACTTACTTTTCTCTTTGGAAATGGCATATCATATTCTTCTTTCATTCTGTTTTTTTTTCGTTTCCTCAACTTGTCGGTACTTGCAATTACTGACAGCCTTTTCCCACATGATACTCCCCGGTAATCTCTCCTCTTTTTATGGCCAATTCATATGTAGATTAGTTGCCACCCACCTGCATTTAACTGCGAATCTTGCAGAATAATTACTGAAGCTCTGTGTGGGAATGCCACAAACCCTGCTGACCCAATTAAGGCTCATTACCAACTAAATCATTTAATTGCCAGTCAGTTAGCCACTTACTACCACAGAGAAATAAAACAGAATCATCTCGGAGCGTCTTTCACACGCTTCCTATGAGTAGAAGACTAAGATGAAGAAGATGAAGACCAAGTCGAAGACGAAGACGAAGACGTCGAGTAAGCACTTTTAGTTTCGAGCATGATATTTTATTATTATTGCCATTTACTAGTTTTCATCAGCTACTCTTCTGTTAGCCACAAACCACACACAGACCGAATTGAAGTTTTCGAAAATAGAAAGCATTGGCAATAAATACAATTTCTAAATTCTTGGCAAGCAAAACGAACGTGACAAGTGCGATGAGGTCTCTCGATGAGGTTCCTCGGTGGTTGTCACTAGGTCGCTGTGGCTCTCATGTGTGCTTCGGTGGTTTAGGAACCCAGCTGGCAACAACTCCAAGGAGAAAGAATCGAAAGACAAAACTAGCTAAAAGAAATCATTTATGGCAATTGTCAAAGGGAAAAACTTGTACACGATTTTATGGCCAAGAGCAAAGTCAACTACAAACTTGGCTGACAGTCGAAGTCAGTCGAGAAGTTCCGAACAAGTTGCAGCAAAACCTTTTTGCCTACTTACTACTATGTGCTTGCCTTTCAACTTTTGCCTTTTAATTAATACAAGTTACGACTTTCTTTAACCCATTTTCGACGTGCAACAAAAAGCAGCAACTAAATTAGCTCTCAAACTCAAAGACTTTGAAGTCTGAAGTCTTTGGTTTCAGTTTTCAGTTTGCAGTTTCCAAGTCTCAATCTCAATCTCAACTACGCTCGCATTTCCTTTTGCCGCATCATTGTCATAGAAATTTTAATCACTCGCCGGATCCGCCAAAATGTGCATTGTACGGATAACGACAATAACTTTCTATGCTTGAAAATACATTAAAAAAAAGTAGTTAATTGCGCAAAGTAATAATAAACAAATGCCGAGTCGAAGCTCAACACATGCCATCAATTTGCAATTGCTTTTATTATTTTATTTTTTTGCTGCATATTTAATTATATACAAAGCGATTAAATCAAACTCGCAGTCACAGTTATTGCCACTGCATACGAGTTTAAAATTGAGATAAATATGTATCTTGTATCTTTGAGTTGGCTGTTAGTCAGTTATCAACTAACTGGGCTCAATATGTGCAAAAATTTGCCATAGTTACGCTGTGGAGACCCCAATTAAAACTCTGTGCCATTTGGTATTTGAGTTGCCAGGCAGATATGTATCTATCACATAAAAAACTTTATAGATACTAGAGTTGATGTTTGAGTTTAGAGTTGGAGTTGGAGTTGGAGTTTGCTGATGCCGAGTTTTCCTCTTGGCTCTTGGTGATTATGTGCAGCTAGGGAAATGTGCTAATATTTTCCAAGAGCCACTCGAAAGCTAATTAAAATATGTATCTATGTGTGTGTATCTATCCGTGTGTGCATGTGTGTGTATGATAATGATAAGTTTTGCTTTTCATATAGCATATGTGAGCAGCTTAATGGTCGGCGCCCCTTTGAGGGCTCTGAGAGCTTAGTTATGTGGTGAAATAATTAAGGCTTCGATAATAGCAGACAGATATGTATTTAAATCATTTCAGATACATAATTCTTTTGGAATATGTACAAATATATTTTTACAACTTTTGCAATTCTCAAATGAATTTAATTTAGGTATTTTTTTTTTATTTCAATGTCAGGCATAAATCAAAAAATATGCAGCCCAAACAAATTAAGCAAATTCATAATTTATTAACAACAAACAGCAAATGGAGACAAGTTTGAAGCTTGAACGTCAACCAAGCTTATCACTCAGACTCAGAATAGAACCAAACAATGCAAAAAGCAATTAAAATTTTGCTGTTTTAGCTTTCATTTTCCATTACCATTATCCAAAGGCAGAAAATTGCTTAAACTGTGAGGGCGACTGTCTTTGGATTATGGGCCAACATTGTGGCATGTGACTTGGATAAACATACATATCTACATATGTATGTGTATATAAAGCTTTAAGTATTTTGCATTCAAGTGCCTGCATTTGCTTTTGACTCGGATTACAGATGTATGTATGTATGTTTAGGTGTGTATACACACATTTGGCCAAAGTACGAATACTCGTAGCATTATCAAGCATTGAGAGAGTGGAGGAGGCAACAGCAAGGAGATGTCTTGCTTTTAGCCAGCAAAAGTTGGCCTGGAAAATATTTGCCACTCGCGAGTTGTTGCCAACAACTGAAACAGCAACAACAACAACAACAACATCAACATCAGCCTCTGCCAAGCTGCCAAGTGTTCTACTTTTTCAGCATCTATAGCTCGTGACATTGTTTGAGTTTCTACGTGCGGTACATAAAGTTTATGCCCTGCACATTTCATGAAAAGCAGCTGATTTGATTATATCTTTAAATGTTATTAAAAAATGTATGAATTAGCTGGTTTTGCTATTTCAATATTGATTACTTAAGTTTATATTATAGTAGAACAGTTGGTATTTAATAGTTACTTTACTTTTAAGAGCTGAAAAAGGGCAGAAAATTTACTTTTATGGTACATAAAATTCTGCAAATTGAATATTTACATCATTATCAGAGTTTTCATGGCATAAACATCGTGGCAGACATTAAGTTAAGAACCAAAACATTCTCATAAGAAGTACTTAAATGCTGTCAGCAAACGTGAATGACTAGCAGATTCTCTGTAGAAAGTAAGAAAAGTTCATTAAACAGAAAGAGGAAAATAATACATTAACCTGTCCAACTTATTTTTAATTTAGACCCTAAGTTTATATATGAATTCCAACTGAATCGAAACATGATTATGTTAATAATTTAAATCTATGCTTTAAGTTTTACGCAAAATGGTTAACAATAAAGAAAAAAGACAGGGAGAGAGAAAGAGGGTAAACCAGAACCGCATTTATAAAGTTGTTACGCTTAATGAGAAAGTTTATTGTGTGTGTCGCAGCTGGAGCTTTTAACTGAGATTAAGTGAATGAAATTAAAGTGTGAATCTTAATTCGTTAGAACTCCAAAGACCAATTACTACAAGGCCCAAGAAATGGTATAATGACTAAGGCATTATGTTTGTCATTTAATAAATTACATAACAAACAATTAATTGAAAAAGAACAAATGAAAGTCTCTTTAAAAATTCACATTTTTCAAATTAATAAAGACTTCCCTCATTTAATATTCTCTCAAATTAAAGAAGTTAATTCTAACTATTTACTGATTAAATAAATTTCTCAATAATTAGTTGGCTTCTATTACATATTGTTAGGGTATTCCTTAGTCGCTTTGTCAATATATGTTTTGGGTTTCCTGTTTAACGCAGCCACTAATTTTTTCCGCTTGCTTCACATGTTAATTTATTAGGCACGGACACGTACCACATTTTTAGTTGATATATAACAAATGAAGTAGTCAAATATGTATGTAAAGAAAACACATTTCTCTCCCTCTTCCTCTCTAATTTTGTCTTTTTTTGTTCTTCTGCGCATTTGAGCATTTCGTGACACTTTCTTCTGCTCCACAATTTGTGACACTCTAAAAGTAATGAAGAGTCGCTTTTAATTAAATTAGAAATTCTTTTGTATTAATGTTTGTAAACTTGTACTTGTCTTTATGTTAAATATGTTTAACTAAATGGCATTTCTTTGTCATTTCTTTCTTTCTACTTGCAGCTTGAAATCTTCAACAACAGCCGCAAAATTTCCAAAACCACGAAAATGGTGTTTGACTGTGGCGTCTGGTGTGCAAAGTATTTGCTTTGCATATTAAATTTTATATTTTTTGTAAGTATTCGTGAATGCAGCAACAACAACATAAGAGCTTCTGAAATATTTATACAATTTAATAGACATTACCTAGAGAAGAATTACACTATATTTGATTTGAAAAGTAAATTTTTATTGTTTAAATTTGTAAATTTGTTTGTTAAAACACGAATTTATTGTTGGTAATTACGAACGAAATTTAGGCGAGAGCTTCTTTATAATTTGTTTTGTTTAATATATAAATCCCAAAAATAATTAAATATTGAAAGCCGTTTTAAAAGTAGTTTTTATTTGATTAATTTATTTTTAATACGCTTTTTTAATTTGATAATTTTTTTTGTAACAACAACAACAACGTGAGAGCTTAAATAGTTGAAAAATTTAATAGACATTTCCCATGGCAAATGCAATTTTATTAGCAGTTTTAAAAGTTGTTTTTTTTCTATTTGATAAATTTATGTTTTTTCGAGTTTGTTAAATTGCATTACAAACTGTGAATTGAACTCGGAATTGAATGCTGCGGGAAGGCGCGGCTCTCGGGCTGTTGTATGTTGTAGTTGCAGTCAATCAAGCAAATCTCTGCGCATGCGCAGTTTTTCTCCATTTATGTCGACGGTTCATTGACTTTGTTGTTGTTGTTGTTGCTGTTGTTGTTATGCTTATCGTCATAATCATCAACATCAAATGCAATCAACATGAGGCGTAAGCAACATAAACATAATCATGTTTTCCTTTGGTTTTGCATTCCAAACTAACTGGAGGGTTTACCTTCTTTTCTTCTTTTTCTCTGTATTTTTGTTTGGATTTTGTATTTTGCAGGTGCTAGGCACAATTATATTCGGAGTTGGACTATGGCTGGCAGTGGACAAGCACTCGCTGATTGCTCTGCTCAAGCTGGTTGAGAGCGAGCGCATTGAGGTAAGTGCCCATATCGAATGCCCCTCGCCCCGCCCCTCACACCGCCTGGTGAAAGTGTGGAAAACTAACCCCAAAACTAGAGCAAGAAATAATCGAAAGAAAAAAATCCAATCATAACATTGAAATGCATAAAATGTTATAGACAAATCCACCCTAACTATACAATTGTATAGTATCCCTCACTTGTTGTATAGTATCCCCCTAATAAAACATCACGTGCAATGTGCACGGTAATTGTTGACATTGCCCCATGGAAAATGGGAGTTGGTAATTAAAGTGCTCACCAATATATCATTATAAAAAAAAACGAAACAGCTATAATGATAGAATAAACATGTGTAACACTGTGGTAAAAGAAGATGAATGAATAGTTATTAACAAATAAATGCATTCCGTATACACTTTAAAAAGGTTTTTCATTCTGAAATTGCTCAAAAAATGTGTAGAAAATGTCTGAGTGAGGTCAGCTTACTTGTTGCTCCAATTGGAAATTGCATTTCCATAATTTTTCATCAAAATTCTCATTGCTCATAAAATATGCAGGTATTCCTCGACTCGAATACCAAACAAATTATCGTGGCAAATTCCAGAGGAAAGTTTGCATGTCATATGACAACTACAAATTTAACGTACTTTGACACAGTTGTCCGACTGTCCGTCTGTGTGTCTGACTGTCCGAGACATTAGTTGGCCGTAGTGAAAATCGTTTTGAAAAACAAATGCAGCATGGCAAGTGCATGTCCTTGCTGCACTGCGGATAATTGCAGGCTACACTCAGAGGCTAATTAACAAAACTTTTCCAACTTTCATACATCTGTCTGCGCGTGTGTAGGTGGCAAGGTTTTGGTCAATGAACTTGTACATGCCACATGACACACTCTTTCACTCTGCCCCCAACATAGAGCAAAATTTCAGATGCTTCACATTTCATTTCATTTCCTTTTCTTCTTTGCAAAGCCCACGCAGAATCCTCTAATTAAACTCGTACTTAAATTACTTATGATTGTGATTGTGTCAATTAAGAAATTCCATAACTTAATTACAACTGTTGCGAAAGTTTTGTCAGTGCAAAGGTTAATTACGCATACGTAGCGTAGACTTGCTTCTAGTGCATTTACATACAATATGTGTTAAATTCCTCATCAATTCTCAGATATCTGACAAGTTCTCCACCATATACATATTTTTTTCGTTTTTGTTTTAGCACTTTACACAGCCTCAGGTCATAGAGCAACTGGCCTACGCTCTTCTCGTCATCGGAGCCGTCATGTTCTTTATGAGTCTCTTGGGCTACTTGGGCGCCATGCGTGAATCTCGCTGTCTGCTTTCAACGGTAAGTGCAAGATACAATTATGGAACACTTACAGATACACAGATACAGATACACAAAAGATACTCATCGACTGTTGTCCAATAGCAATTACATTGGTTGCATCATCATACAAAATGTAATTGCAACTTTCAATGAAACTTTTGTTGTTGGTGTTGTTGTTATTGTTGTCAATTGTTTGCATATTTACGATTTCGTTTAATACTTTTTTTTTGACTTTTCATTTGACTTTGACTTTGGCTTGGAAAAACTCTCGAGCAAAGTGAAAGTTGTGGGTACATATTTTGGGCCTTTTTACGATAATTTTTCATCGGGCATTTCCATGAACTGAAACGTGTTTCAGCACATTATCAAGTGTCGTGAGGGTCTCGCATGTTGTGTGTGTGACGAGCCCTTCACTTTCGACTTGACTCGGCCTGTACTTGATCTTCTGCATGTGCTTGGAATTATGATTTCACCTGCAGTAAACATTTCAAGGTGCGAGTCTATTTATGAGACGGTCGACAAAAGCCCAACCCTAAAAGAAATTTCTATGATTAAACTGCGAGCTAATGCAGTTAATAAATAGTTGATTGATGTTAAATATGTAAAATATCTCAAGTCTGGGCTTGGTCATGTTGATTGCAACGCCAAACAGGTGCAAGCTCTGATATCTAGTTAAACATTTGTCACTTGTCTCTTGTTGTCAACTAGTCAACTATTGAATTTGCCCTTCGGGGGCGGAATTCATTTAAAATCTGTATGCACAATTTGAGCACAATTTGCAGTAAATAAAGCAAGGGCAATTCGGCAAATCTCCAAGGTCCAACTCTTAGCATTGCCAAAATGTGTTAGCATTGGTTATTTGTACAAGTTGCGAACTCGCATATTTAAACATAATAAAAATACTTTCAAATTGACAAACATTGAACGATTCAATGATGGTTCACAACTGCAAATACATTATGAACAAATAGTTGTTTGAAAACGTGAATATACCAAATCATTAAAAAATGAAAATATAAATAAAATTAATTATTCACATGTCTAAAAATAAATTACTGATGCAACTAATCAATTTTTAACTGAGTATTCTTTACTAAAATTAGACAAAACTATTTAAGTATTTAAAGAAAACATAAAAACTGTCTTCACATATTATTGTCATTAAGCAATAAATTGCTCTATTTTCGTTTGAGCTTAATTCATGACCGTAGCTTATTTTTACGAGTATTAGATGGCTAAAAGGCTTGGTCCATTTCCGAATTTTTGAGCTGATCAGGAAGCAATTAATTGCGTACATTGTCATTTTGGTTGCATGGTAAATCCATTATGCTGCTGCAAGACCACACACACACACACACTTGCGTGTATCTGACAGATACATTAGCCAGCCGACAGTTAAGTTAAACAGCCCACTCAATGAGAGAGAAAGAGAGGGAAATTCAAATGCTGCCAGGCGGAACAGGCAGCGTTGGCAACATGGCACTTTATCAGGCCAAAAGCATCGCAACAACAACAACAACAACAACAATCACAACAACACGAGAGAATGAACACCACAAGCGCTTATAAAACATGCAAGCAGCATTTCAAAATGACCTTCAGCATTTTGAGATTTGCAGCCTGTATATGTGTTGTAGATGTGTGCGTGTGTGTGTGTGTGTGTTGGCCAAACTCACCACACTCGCCTAACGCATGCTGCACATTTGGCTCAGGGTCAAACGCATAGCTTTTTATATAATATAATGCTCGCGACTTGACTGCGTAAAATGTAACTCTAAATTTGGGTCAACTGCAAACGGGGCGTATGCGCAATTTATAACTATTCTTTTTTTCGTTTTTTTCTTGTTGTTGCAGTACGGCACATTTTTGATACTGCTGCTGGTGGCTGAGATTGTGGCCGGTGGCCTGGCCGCCTTTTACAAGGAGCAGGTGCGCAACGAGAGCAAAAAATTCTTGCAGACGACAATCACAAGTTATACGCTGGGCGAGAATCAGGATGCCACCTCGTTGATGTGGAACCAGCTGATGGGCAACTTTGGCTGCTGTGGCATCAATGATTACCGTGACTTTGATGACTCTGAGGCGTGGAAGAATACAAAGGGCAATCGCACCATACCCGATGCCTGTTGCATACTGAAGGATGTAGCCAAGTTTGTGCCACGTGACGAGGACTGCACGACCAATCCCAGTGAAAGCAACAGTTTCTACAAAAAGGTTAGTAATCGAAGACTTTTTTAAATTCTATATGTATCTAATATGTCTGTTACTTCTTCAGGGCTGCTATGAGGTATTCACTCAATGGTTGATTCGACAGCGTGAACTCATCATTGGCGTCATTGTGACTGGCATTGTTCATCTCATCCTCGTCATACTCGCATTCGCGCTGTGCAAAGCCTTTGCCAAATATGACGATATGCGTCTGTAAATCGTCGGTACAGGTTTGATGGAGAGAGAGTACTCGTAGCCAAGAGGACATGCTAATTTATAATAGGCAAAACAGCGAAACAATGATACAGTGAAGCCCCAAAATAAAAAAAAAGAAGAACTTAACTACCAAACCCAACCGAACATTGAGATATGCTCAAAAGGAAACTGCATTTCTCTCAACAACAAGATTATAACAATTCTAGCATACTCTACTCTTATACACAGAATAATGGAAATAACACAGAAAATATTTAATCACATGGATAACAAGATAAAAAAAAACTTGCTCAAAATTGCCGCCAGAAAAGACAAAAGATAAAGACAAAGAAAAGTTTGAGTATGAAAAGTTTTTAATGGAAAATTGCTACGCATATTTATTTGTGAAATGAAGAAAACCAACCTGTTTTGATAGCAGTTTTAGTTCTTAAGTAGTATTCTACTATATACATGCATACTTATATAGTATATACACATACATACATAATAATAATATACGATTAATTCACATTTTTTAGTCCTACTCATTTCATTTGAAAGTATTTGCTAAGAATCTGTGCAAATGGAGAAACCACTCAAAAACATCACAATTTAAATCGGAAATTTATAGTTAAGCTATAAAGTTATAACGAGGCATAAACTCACGTCAAGACATTCGCATAAACGATATCTCAAGAAAGATAAAAAAACGTTTGAAATATTGAAAGTGTGTACTGTGTGTACTAGATAGTAAGTCTTTTATAATTAGGTTCTAATTTTAGTTGTTTGCTATTACTATATTCAAGTTTTTAACTACTCGTACGTATCGAAAGAGAGGACGTGTCGTAAATCCAAGAAACGAGAAACGAGAATCGTGTTTATCCTTTTTGTTAAAAATGAATGTTGTACATTTTTGAATTCTACTTATATATGTATGTGTATGCCGATTTACAATTACATACATCGAATACATGTATACATAATATATATAAATATCTATTATTAATGCATATTATAAACACGTACTCGTATGTCTGTAGTTTACTTAATGTAACTTTTGAAGCAAACTAAAACCCAAAACAAGAAAACCGAAAACAAAAATTCCCCTAAAAAAAAACTAAATACGAAACAAATTTAAAATGTACATTTCTGAACGTAAATGAAAAATAAAAAATTAATAAATAAAATTGAAAAAAAAACTGATTTAATATTTGCTGGGAAAAGGGAAGATTTAAATTTTAAGATCAATCCATACTACTATTTTAAAATAAATCCCATTCATGGACAATTTTTAAAAGCCATTTATTGATTTGTTTACATAAAATATACTCATATTACAGCTATAGTTAAATTATTTGTAGTAATTATATAAATATTTGTTCTTTCATGGAAATAATAGTCACGTATTGTTGATCTCTTGTCCAGACTTGTAAATGATATAAGAGTTGTTGTTGTTCCTTTCGGGACTTGTCTTCTTTTGGCTAATGTTTATGATTCATTTATATTTGTTTCATAACACCAGAATATATTTAGTTAATAGTATAAAAATCAATACCATACCAAAAGATAAATAAATACATATATATTAGAGCTTGGAATTGATATAGGAATATATACGTTATATAGATTGTATAGATAGATATAATTGTATATATACATTTAGCAGCTATCTGAAAAAAAGCTGGCTGGAATACTTTCTGTAAATATTTTAAAAACTTTTCTCGAATGTATTTGGTTACACAAAATCGGTTTAGGTAAGCTTACAATATATAATAAAAAAAATCAAAGTGGGCTGTTCTAAGGATATTGAAGATCGAGGCGAAAATAAGCGCTTCGAACTTGTCTCTTTTGGAATTTTTGTTCTGATGTAGGTCTTAACATATCTAATAAGTACTCAAAACACTTGGAGCGAGATCGCAAACTAAGCTTAGCTTTTTGGGGTAGTCTCATTTTAGTTTTTTGTAGAAAACCCATTCACACATTGTATTAAATTCAGTTGGAATTACGATTACATATAATAGTTGTTAAGTTATTTGGTTGCCAAAAAATCTCTCAACGTCTCTTAATTGAAAGCTCCTCCAGCTGGGGGATCGTCCTCATAGCTGGGCTTGCCAAGGAATGGTATGGAGAAATCCACCATATTCGGATAGACCAAATACTTATTGACCGCCTCGCACAGTTTGCTCTCGATCACATTCGTGACGATCGACCAATCGACCGACTTGTCGCCCACCTGGGGCTTTGTGGATATCCAGAGGCGAGGAGGTCCACGGAAGCTCAACCACACGCGGTCGGACGGCGGTGGTGGTATATTCAGAGTGGCTCGTGCCACCAAACCCTTGAGTTCCACGCGCAACGTAATGTTGGCGTTCATGTTCTCCATGGCACGTTGCACATAGGGCAGCTCGGTGGCATATTGAAATAGGTTGGAAGTGGCAATGCGATCGACAATCTTGAAAATCCGTCGAGCATTGCCCGGTGAGTTTTGGAAGAACCTGCGAAATACATGAAATTCAATAAGTTGGCATTCATATTTATATAGTAAACACTTTATAACGCACTCGGTTTGTCCTGTTGGCTCAGTGGCGACGCCTGGCGGTGGACTGTCTGCCTCGGTTGAAGATCCGCCAGAGCTCTCGGCATCGCTGTCGTAGATGGCATTGCTGATTGTATCCTGGTTGATGTCATCGGGCATGCTGCGGATATCTGGCGGTGTTTCTGGACCTGGTGTCGTATCCGTGAGCACAGGCGATGATTTGGGCTTGCTGCGCACACGCAACAGATTCAACTTGGTCGTCACTGTGATGTGGGCCAGTCCCTCATAGGTGACATCCGCGTCCAACCAGACGCCACGCTCATCCAGCATGGGCTGCGACATGCGATGGAACAGCACTGGCGACTGGCCCAAGTAGATGTTGGTAATGACAACCTCCTCCATGAAACTGGGCAGCTGCAAATCGAAATTCAAATCGAATTCAAAATTAAGTGTGATTCAATTGTATCTGAGAACTTACCTTGATTGAGTTGAGTTTCTTTTGCATAAACTCCTGAATCTTTACATGCAGCGCCGTGTCATGCAGCCAGCTGAAGAGACAACGACCCAGGATGACATTAGCCCAGACCACGCTGCCAGAGGGACCCAAGAACAGAGACTGATCAATGCCCTTCCACAGCTCATCCTCCTGACGTTTGGCACGACGAGCCTGCGAGGGAGAGAGAGAGTGAGAAAAGCGTTAGTCAAAGATCTCAACTCACAATTATCTAGTTAGGCAGATGTTCAACCAAAAAGTAAACAAAATTAAACATACTTTTCTACGACGATGGATCTTAGGATCATGATGATGAACTTTGCGACAAACGGGGATTTGGCTCTGATTGCACGCTTGCTGAGAGGATAAAATAATAATCAAATAAATCAAAAGAACTCAAGAAAACCAACTGAAGAATGCGATGGGTGGATGATGATCAAAGTTTCCAATTACCTGATAAGCTGCCATAAATTTGACATAATCCGCCGGATTTCTTGCCACATCTGCGTTCATGATCAGACCCTCATAGCTATCCTTGAGCGCGTCCGGCAAATCGTCCACCTCGAGTATGTCCTCGAACTGTGTGTCGGGTGTTTGGGAGCCGGCATCATCATTGTTATTGGAAGCCATAGAGGTCAAGCTCTTCTCGTCAGCGTCCTTGGCGCGTGTCTAATGAAAGATTGATTAGAGCAGGAAGTTAATTAGATCAGGGCAGAAAATGAGCTCAGAAAATGTGTTAAGTAAGCACCTTGCCGGCCTGTCCCATGATCATATTAACAGCGTTTGCCGCAGCAGCTGCCTGCAGATCCGTGTCCTCGACAAAGCGCATCATTGGCACATGCAGTTCCTGCTCATGGACGATTCCCTTGCTGGCAGCAATGAAGCGACGATACCAATCCTCCTTCTCACGATCGCAGCGTGCGAATAGCAATAGACGCACCTCATCGCCACAGGGAATACTGATCTCCTGGAGTCCCAAATCCGGATTGACAGTGTTGCGCAACTGCTGCAGCTACGAATATATATGAAATAAATCAGAAAGTGCCATGGAGATATGATGAAAAGGTATCTACATCTGCTTGCAGCACTGTGGCACCAAAATCAATTGTTTTCTCCAGCTCATCGGATGCTGGTGGCGTTACACTGTTTGCTCCAAGCATTGCCCTCGATTCCTTGGCCTGCACATCCATTTGACTGGAAATGGTCTCCTGTGGTGTCGAATAGCCCGTGCTATACGTGCTCTTGATGATCAGTTGAATCGGATACTTGCGATTAAAGAAGCTACAATGATAAAAAAAGAGATTAGGATCATCTCCACTTGAAATAGATATCAATTACTCACCGCTTCTTGGCCAATCCCATGGGCAATAGCTCAATGCGACAATCCCGCAAGTCATAAGATCGATGATCGGTAAAGAGAACCTTGTTGCGATCGATGGGCACCTCGTTCCACATGCGTCGCTTGGGTATGCGGGCATTCGTTCCCGAGAGCTTCAGCACAGATCCATCGAGGCGGACGTAGACTGACCTGGTCATGGCAACGGAAAATGTGACGGGATCATAGCTATTGATCTCGTTTAGCCAGCCCGCGTAGGTCTTGATCGTCTTGTGCTCCTCCACGGCGGGAATCTCACAGATGGGCATGCTATAGTAGTTGGGTATCTGGAACGGAGTACGCTCCGGGTGTGTCTTCAGCACATAATTCTCGAACAGATAATGCAAATAGGAGCTGGACCAATTGATGGCCATGACGGCCAGAACAGTTGCCAGCACGCCACGCAGGAAATCCGGCAGAGGCATCACTAGCAACACCACCAAAGTGACCAAAAGTATGACCGGAGATGCCACGGATCGGGCCCGCCAATTGATGGAGCTGGTGGTGCTCAGGCTGGCCCAGAGTTGGGGCCGTGAGCCACTGAATATGGACTTTTCCGAGGTGCTGTCCGGATGTGGAGCAGGTGGTAGATCTGTGTCGGAAATCTGACGTTCAATTGGCAAATCGAGGGCGATGCGAACCCGGGAAGCCGTTTTTGCGTCGCTTGGGGTCTCAGCGCCGTCGGGGCTGCCAGTCGGGATCATGTCCTCGTGCACCTCGACGCCAGACTCGATTTCCACATCCTTGCGGGCCATGACAATGCCACGCTTCGCCTTGCCGCTGGTGACAGCAACCTCGGGCGCGGATGATGCTGGTGCGGACTCCTTGGCTTGCCGGGCAGCCGCCTCAGCAGCCTGGCTGCTGGTGGATGGCTCCGTGTTGGCCTGATTGGCCGGATTGGGCTCGGCATTGTTGCGACGACGCAGGAAACTACTGCGCAGGGCGGATGAGGCGCCACTGGGACTGGTGCTCAGCTCCTTCTTGTTCATCACGGCGGCCTGCTGCTTGGCCTTCACCTTGGACTTGATATGGGCCAGGCCACGTCGCAGTCGGGAGCGTTCGATGGATATGGCAGCTGTGGCGCCAACGTCGCCGCTGCCAAGGCTGCTGCTGTCGTGCTGGAGCAGCTCCGTGTCCGGATCAGAGTCCGAGTTGTGCTGCTCCTCACTTACGGGCGTATTTATTGTGATGCACTCGCTGTCCGAGTCCGCCTCGTTGGCGGTCCAACCGACGGCAGATATGGCCACGGGTTCGGCCACTATCACGGGAATGGGCTGCGAGTGATGCTTCGAGGATTTGATATCCTCAATTGTCTGCGACACCTTCCCCTTGATGAGCCTCCAGGTGCCAACTGTGGCGGTTGTGCTGTCGCCAATTCCTACTCCGATTCCTCCTACGCCTCCGCCGGCAGCTGTGACGCTGCTTGACCGCGCCGATATCAAATTGGGACCACTCGTGGTCGGCGAAACTCTCTCGATGCTCCCCGATCTAGAAATGAACAAATGAATTTACATGGAAACCTGTCACACACACATATTAAAAATATCAAAATTAAATCAAATCACTGAATTTTATGTGAAATTCCTCTGGAAGTTGTTGTGACCTCCACATATGGAAGGAATCGTTTCAAGTAACTGGTATTACCCGGCTTTGACCGAGACTTTCAATGTAAACAGTTCGAGATCACATAAATCAAACTTTCTAAAATAGAATTCAACCCACTGAACGGAGTAATTTGTCTTAAATGAATGAAACAAGTATTGAAAATGGTTGTAAAACTCTTAGTAGTTTTACTTTTCCACTCATTTCCCCATAAAGCTGTATTTATTCAATCAAAAGATCATTTTTAATTATTCCAGAAAAGTTATTTTTATTTATTTGAATGAAGATATATGTTTTATTTTCCATTTGCTGTTCTATAACCTGCATTTTGTGTTTTCCTCTGTGTCTGAATCTGTGTCTTTTTGTGTCTTTTACTTTAATCTCTTTGTATTATTTTCGCCTTAGAAAAAGGTGTTGGAATATATTTTGTGTATATAATCGTATATGTATATTTCATTCGTTACGGTTTTACATATTTGCCATTAATTATTCTTTTGTTTTTATTGGTTTTCATTATTTTGAAATATTGCATTGTAGTACTGCTGATATTTTTGTTTCGATTTACGATTTTCGTCTTTTGGGGGGGGAGTTCTTTACTTGGGAAGTTGTCTAGTAGGTATGAATGTATATGTATATATGCATTTTGGTTTTATTTATCGTTATCCGCATGGGAACTAACATGGGAATCTATTCAGATTACTCTGATATTACAAATACCATCTCCTATTTGAATATATTTCATTTTCTGGCTTGAACATTTAACTCTGTATCTGTATCTTGAATCGAATCGAATCGAAACGGATCGAATCGAATTGAAGAACGCATTTCAAAACGTTTGGAGGAAAAACATGATTGGAAATCGAAAGTACATTTTAGTTTTGGTTTTTGGATTTAGAAAACTACAAATATTTTTTTGTATTTTTGTTTTTGTTGTTTGTTTTATTTTTTTTTTGTTCATTTTTCAACTTTAATTTTGTAAAAATTAAAAAATTACGTTTATTGAAAATGACTATAAAATATGGAATATTTTGCTAATTTTTCATACGCTTTATATGTATACGTATAATGCTATTGTTTTATATATAATATATATGTATTTATATATGTATATATAATTATTTGGTTTACTATATAGTTTTCATATATGCCAACTTTGCTTTAGGTTTTACTATTTATATTTAAATATTTATACTTTTGGTTTGTTTTTCAATTGTATAATGCTAAAAAATTATATGCTCTTGCTTGTTTGTTTTTATTTTCAGAATATTTAGCTAAAAGGAATTCATTAGTAAGGGCGCTCAATTTTAGTTACATTGAAGGACTAAGATGCGTGTAAGATTACACGCAAAATTTAAAATTAAAATGGAAGAGCTTTACAGGCTACTTTTTCTCAATCAGATTCGATTTGTATTATAACATTCTTGAATAAGTTTAAAAAGGTACCAAATTTTTATAACCTTGTATTGTTGTTTCTTCTTTTTTTCATTTTTTTCATCGACCGAAGCTAGTTCCAATTAGCATAAAATTTAAGGTTTATTCAAGGGTTTCAGTTAAAAAATTTTCTATTTAAAACATTGCGTTTGGTTTGCTTTGCTCCTTATATGCAACTTTCCCTTATCAAATTTCATATTCATATTCCATTACTTTTAACTTTTTTTGACTAACTACAAACGAAAGACTGTACAAAAATTGTGCTATGAAAATACTCAAAAAATAATATATAATTTTATAATAATAAACCATAATAGCTATTCATTTCTAATGCCAATTTTATTTATTATTATTTAAAATTTTCCATTTGTTTGCATTGTAGAAATGTGAAGTAAAAAAAATTCGGCTCAGGAATGCATAAGAGCACTAAGCAGGATTGCAATTTTGCATATTAATTTAAATATTTATTTTATTATAATTTTATTTATTTATTAGCAATAACTTGAAGCAAATTCTCAAGTTTGTCTTCAAAAATACATAAATATTACGTTTTATAAATTTCATCAATTGTACTACATGTAAATTTCATATATTTATTTGTTTGGATATCTTTTGTTTTGTTTTGTTCATATTTGGTATCAAAAACACATATTGACCAATTTTAGTAAACATATTAAATATTTAATAATAAGTTCGAGTTCCAATACTTTTTTTTCTGCAGAGTCTTTTGTATCGTTTAAGTATTTATTTAATTTTTTTTACTATTCCGTATGTCTATATAATATATGTACAATAAATTTTGAAACAAAAAATAAAACACAATATACTGATGTTCATTTATTAATAGCAAACGGTTTTCTTTTTGTATAAATTGCATATATCAAATATTTTCATGTATTTAATTTTTATTTATATATGTATATAAATATATAGAAAAAACAAGGTATAAAAGTGTATTAACGCAATTGGTTAAAGCTACAGGAAACTACAGACTACAAAACATATAAAAATATATTTAAGAATTCGGCATACAAAATATAACACTAGCGTCGTCGTATAAAATATAACAAATAAACACTCAAGTGTGTACAAAGTATTACACTAGCGTCTCGCGTCGTATGAAATGTTACTCAAATCAATATAACAGAAATCAACACTAGTGTCCATAATAATGCACTCACTCGCACTCATATACAAAGCACTTGAATAACACTAGTGTCGTCGTCAAATTAAAATAACAAAAATAAACACTGCTGTCCGTAATAATGTACCCACAAGTGTATAACAAATTAGAACTAAAAACAATACATTTAGAGTAGTCTTCGAAGGAGCGTTTCAACTCTAATATGATTTGATTTTTTTAACGCAAATGTCTTTGATTAATTCTTTCATTCCTCTTCTTCCATTATCTGTTTTTGTTTGGAATACTTAATTAACAAATAAATGAAACTTAGATTAATTATAGCACGCTACACAAGATTCCAGTGTTTGCAAAAACATTGAGCGTTTGCTTAAATTGATTAAGAGTTTTTTTGGTTTCTTCTTTTTTGTTGATTTTAGTATGTATATGTAAAATATTTCCGTTTAATAGTTTTGTCATACAACTTTTAGCATATTTAAATATTCTTTTTTTTTTGCAATTTTTGTAGGTTTTTGTTAACAGTTAAAGTATAAAGTATATATTTATATAAAAGTATAAAAATCTATAAAATATTGAATTTCACTACATTTAAAAAACATCATCATCGTCGTCATCGTAATCATTCATCATCAGCATTAGACATCGTTACCAAACGCATTTCCTTTACATATTTAAATGTCTTTTTGAAGACTAGCATTTAATTATTTTCAATGTTTAGCACAATATTAGCTAAGCCTGTATGCATTTGTTTAAAATATTTGCAGAAAACATTTACAATAATACACTACAAGGAGCAGGCTGCATTTTGAATTAATGTTATTTTGGATAGATTCCATATTAATTTTAATGTTTAATACAATTAATTAATTTGCTAACAGTTAATTTAAAACAAACGAACGAACGCTTCAAGTCATCTAATTTGTTTACGCAGTTTCAAAAATATATATGTATATAGAATTACATATGACACACATATATATATGTATATATATCGTTTCAGTTTTATTAATTATAATATAAAAATTCTAGAAAATTGCTATTGTTTATTTTTACATCTTTCTTTTGTATATCCTTTTCTTTATGAAAGTGCCACGCGATCGACTTAAAATTTTATTTCATTAGAAAGTTTTTTATTTTTTGTTTTTAATTTGTAAACAAAGCGCGAGCAAAAATTTGCTAATAGATTTGACTATCGTATAATATACATTTAAAAGTCCAAAGCGACTTGTACTTATTTCTTGTAATTTTATTAATTTGTAGTACTTCATTTTATTATTTTGTAGTATATAGAAAAAATATTGTATTTAGTTTTTGCTCAAGTGCCATTAAACATGCATTTTGATGTAGCAAAATTTCGTATATAAATTGAAAATTAAAAATAATAACTATTATCTTTCTGCTAACTTGATTTTTATATAAGGTCTACATATTTAAAATGTTTTTGCTATGTTGAGAATTGTTTTATATATGATAGGTTATTATATTATTATACTGTTGTCAACTGCGAAAGTTTTAGTTGGAGAACGCAAAATCAACAAAAATATTGCAGATACTTCGCTATTAGCCTTCAAATTGGAACAGTTTTAACTCTGGGTCTTTTACAATTTCATTTTTGGTTTGTTTGTTGATATCATTTTAAGCTAACTTGGTTATGCGTTTGCAAATTCTTTAATATTTGTTTGTATATCTGTATCTGTATAACGCATTTAACATATAGTTATGCCATTATTTATATATTATATTATTTATAAATACACTATTGAATTTTTTACGAATTAGTATTGCACAAAAGTATGTATTCAGAATTCAGATTTCAGTTATGTATATTAGATTTATATATAATAGATTTGTGGTTCCTTTTTGGACTAAAAAAAACAGTTTATACAAAAATTGCTATATAAAAAGTTGTCTAATATAAGTATTTAAGTTAAGTATTTATAGATTTTCTTTATGCATAAAAAAATTGTGTTTTTCTTTCTGTTTGCAACACGCCCAACTTACAACAATTAAATAAATATAAATATAAAAATAAAAAACTAAAGGCAAACAATGGGACATCAAATATCAAATATAATGATAATAATTTGTAGAGCAAATAAAATATAAACATAATACTGAACACAAGCAATTTGACTCTATGTTGTTTGCATAGTTAATAACAATTAGTTTATTTGATTTATAATGACGCCTGGCGGGCAAATGCTTTTAATTGGTATTCAACAAAAAACTCTTACTTAGTGTTAAAACAACAATTCGATGTGAGTGTGTTTGTTAGTTAGTGTGTCGTCGAAGTGTATAAGTTGGAAATTGTGTTGGTTCGTGGACTAGGCTCAAACTAGAAATGAGCTTTAAGAGCTTCCTTCGCTGAGTAATAATTATAAAATAGAGTGTGTAGATTTGATGAATCGCTTCACTTCACTTCATTTCGACTGTAATTGTAATTGCATTACAACATGTTGTTGTATTTATCACGTGGCATGTAAAAATCGTAGTGTATTTATGTAATGTGTATGTTTTATAGCAGTTAATGTTCTTTAGCTGATTTGTTTATTCTATGTTCGTTTTGTGTAATCCGTTGTGTGATGTGTATTTGTGTCAACTCGTACGATTTTCACATGCGACGTAATACTATCGATAAGAATTAAATCAACTATTCTTTAAAATTGTAGATACGTTCTATTAAACATGTGAAACGAAAAAATAAATCTTATGATTTTCCTGAGCTTTAGCATAAGCCGCGAAAATTACTTAATCACCTTGGTTGTCTATTGCAACAAAACTAAATTGTAGTATTAGTATTAACAACTCTGATTTTAAATGGCACGTGTTGTTAAATTGTTTTAAATTGTTGAAAACATAGGCAAATTATTGAAAATGCAATAATTACTATATTTGAAAAGTAATATAGAAATATGATTTGATATTCCTTTTGATGTAACTGTTCTTTTTGATCTCTAATTTAAAAGTAGCGCTTAGTGTCGTGTGGGAGTTGATAAATTATATTGAAAGATATCTTCAATATAGAAATAATATATTTGATTTTATCTGCAGTGTTTGAATTAGATATCAGTTTAGAATCTAATCACTTAAAATACGTATAGATTTGAAATCAATGTATCTTTGATAAGAATTCATTTCGTTATCGATTCTTAAAAGGTAGGAACTAATGGGTTGCGATTTGGTTAAATCATTTCTCTTTCTGACACACTCTCGGTTGTTCTCAGTATTTTGAGAAAATATTTATCATTTCAGCTCATTTGTAATTTTAGACTAGTCGAAATAATAGTTGGTATTATATCTAATCCTAGATGCCTTGCGAGGATTGTTTGGCTGACTAAAGGGAGGATAAATATCCCTACTCATAACATTATTTTTATGTTTTCCATCGTGTTTCTTTTTTTTTTTTTTTTGGTGGTCTTAAGTGAGATTGATGGCAAATCTTGTGATGCAGTTTTGCAATCTTTTGTATAAAAAAAAATTATAAAAAATAAAGTACAAAAAATACTGTGCAAACTGTTTTCCCGGGAAAAACAACTCAGATTCCGTTAACAAAAAAAAACTTGTTAAATAAATTACCTAAAAAAAAAAGTTAAAAACTACGTTGCTTTTCTTGTAGGCGAGTGTTACAACAAAACTATTCTCTAGACTCTATAAGCTGTTGTTCTTGTTGTTGCACAGATTGAACCTGTGCTATTGCACCTTGTTGTATTTGGGATGGTTGTTGTTGTTGTTGTCGTTTGTCTCTTTTAGCCTCGCCTAGCCGAGGGCTTAATGTGTCTGTGACAGTGTCTTTTGTTTGTTTCTTTGTATGTTGTTGTTGTGGTTGTGATGGTTGATAGCTAGTGAGAGTATCCGTGCGTCTGTGTGCTTGTCTCTTAGAACTCTTAGAATTACTTTACAATTTTCTTCTGCGCGTTGCACGTCTCGCATTGATTTCATCATACACGTACTGGTATTCCATCTGGATCCGGTTCAGGTGATGGTTTCGGTTCCGGTTCTGATTCTGATCATGGTATCGCTCCTCCTCCCGCTGTTGCTGTGGTTGCTGTTGTTGTAGTTCCTGCGCCCGCTGTTGTGTGGTGTTGCTTGTAATGATTCTCGGCACTGCCATCGCTGCGTCCAACAACCGATGTCGTTGTTCCCTCTGTTGGCGTCTCTCGTCATGCAGCGCGGCCTACCAGCGCCGCCGTTAACACCAGCGAAAGGGCACCGCACGGGGCCGGTCGGCGCCCTCCTTGACCAGCGGCTTGTGATACTCGCGTCCGGGACGCGAGTGAATCACCGCCCAACAGTGCTCGCAGTAATACTGCAGACAGGTCACATTGGCGCAGAAGAAGGGCGCAAATTTGCCACCACATCGTTGACCCTCGCACTCATCGCACATCTGATCGTCCAGCACGTATGGCTTGACCTCAACACGCTTGTCGATATCCCCATGTTGGAGCTGCACAAACCTGGCCGAGATGGCGGCAATGTAGCTCTGTTGATTCGAGAATGCCACACGGCCAGCACCCTTGGGGTACTTCAACTCCGGGTCGGTGTCGATGCCCGCATAGCAAACGCCGCCGTACAAACGATCCATGATCATGGCCAGCTCAAAGGCTTTCAGCGGACGCGGCACACCGCCCACAAAGACCGTCTTCCTTGGATCCAGCGACATGGTGGCATCCAACACATAATCCGCGTCAGCCAAGCGCCAGGGACGAATTTGCACAGCCTTGTCCTTGATGGTAGGCGAGGATACACACAGATATAGCTTATCCTCATCTGTGATGCACGAATCAATCAGTTGCTGGACACTGCTCTCGTCCTGGAACAGCAGAAACGCATAGCCCTTGGGTGGAAAATACGACTTGGACTCGGCCTTGTGGGGCCAGTCGACAACAAGCGGACCGAAGCGTCGAAACGATGTGGTTATCTCGTCCTCATCAATGTCCGGCGGTAAGCCTCCGACGAAGACCTTTCGGGAGAAGCGAGCGGTTCCATCGCCAGCGTTGCCGCCATTCCCTCCCTGGATGGGGGAGTGCGGGGAGTGTGGCGACAGACGGGATGGGGAGCCCATCTTGAGGGCATTCAAGTACACGGTTGGATCGTTGCTCGCTGCTATGGCCATGGCATCGGCCTCGCTCAAGTGCTTGGATCCACCGCCTCCTCCTCCACCCAATCCGCGCATGCGATCGTTCATCATGCCCATGTTGTCGCCTCCAGCTCCGCCTCCGAGTGACATGCCGCGCATGTAATCACTCAGCGTATTCTCGATGCCAACGTTGCCACCTCCCACATGATGCAGTTGTCCATTGGCCGTCATCATGTTGCCATAGTTGCTGCCCAGATAGGGAGCATCCCCTCCGCCCGTGGCACCTGCACTTCCCATGCCAGAGCCATTGCCAATCGACAGAGTGGGGATATTCATATGACCAGGTCCGGGACCACCACCTCCGCCCATGCCATCCATGTGGGAGCCGGGGCAGCCATAGAGCGCCGTCGGTGAGCTGCCCTTGATGGGAAAGGATATGCTGCGTCTGTATTTGGGCGACACGCCCGGCATCGACATCTGCGGAATGGGCGAGATGCCACCGCTGCTGCAGCCCGCCTGCGAACCATTGTACGGTGATCCACCTCCTCCTCCACCGCCGCCTGGCGAGGATGGACTATGTGCTCCTCCGCCTCCATCACGCTGCTGCTGCTGCTGATGATGGTGATGATGTAGTGCACTCAGATTTGGCGACAGCTGCTGCTGATGTTGCTGTTGTTGTTGCTGCTGCTGCTGCTGCTGCTGTTGCAACTGATGTGGCAGCTTGCTGAGATTGAGATTGGGCGGGAGGCCGCTGCAGCTGCAGGGAAGGTAACAGAACAGATGAAGAGGCTTTCATTTGCAATACTTTATTTACGATATATGTATTTATTTACTATGTATTGTATATTTATAACATTATAAAAAGGAGCAATTTGTTCAAAGATTTGCTTTAAATTGAGTTTCGGGTTCTTTTTTGGGGGGATTGGAATAATAAAAGATGCAAAATTAGTTTTGTGTATGCTTTCAGGAGAGAAGATCTTAGGATCATTGCCGCCCAGCGTTCTCAAAAATTAAAATTGGCATAAACTAATGAATATGGAAATTAGATTAAATTAATGTAATTATTATTATTATATGCTTTTTTGTTACACTGGGCGTGGTTGTCTTTTTCACATTCACGATTATTGATTCATCTTTTTTCGCTTCGAATTAATTAAATAATTAAGTTAATTAAGTTAATCCCTAAACTTGAAGCAAATTCTACAAAAATTTAAATAAATTGCTCGTTTCTTTCTTTCTTTTCTTTTGTTTATAACGTTGTTTTATTTTGACGATTTTGTTGTTGTTGTTGTTGCTGCCATTTATTTGTTGTTGTTTTTGGTGGTGGTTGGTGGTTTTTTGGTGTAGGATATACTTTCTTGTGGTTGGTGTTGTTGCTGCTGTGGTGGTGGTGGTGGTGAATGTGGTGTGGGTGGTGCTAGTGGTTGTTGTTGGTTGTTGGTTTGGATTCCAATCAAAATATGAACGTACAGTTAAAGATGCGCTGGCAATATGTTCGCTGTTAAAATTGGGCGCAGTTCTGGCAGCACTGTTAACGGTTAGTTTTAAATGCACTGAAGAAACTGTTATTCTTTTCTTAAACAAAATTCAAAGCACTTGACACTGCACTCTTTTGTTTTTATGTACTTTTGTTATTAACTGCGATAACGATAACGATAAACGATACATACAAGTATACAGCATTTCCTTATATCATCTTATCATTTAATCGTTTTATTAACTGTTTTGTTATTTTTTTTTAAAATAGCTTCTAAAAAACTGTGCTGCAAAGATAGCAACGGCCCAGAATAACAAAGTTTCGCCAAAAAAAAAACAATATTGGCAAAAGTTGTCGAAAATAAATAACAGAAGAGTTACAGAATAGAGCAAACAGTGGGCGGCAATGGGTTAATACATAGGTAAGAAGTATGCAATCGATTTGGTAATGATAATGGCCAATGGAAACTATTTCAAATTTGTAACATTTAGTTTGTTTCGTTTCGTTTTGTTGTTGGTTTTGCTGCTGTTGTTGCTACTCTCGCACTGTCATGCTAATTGATTGACTAAGCACAGTGGCTGCCAAACTGTAAGGCCAACCCAGACATGAAATTGCATGGAAAAATTTTAATTTAAAATGTCGTGAACGACAACGACGACGACGACGACGACTGCGTTGCCATTGGTGGTGGGTTGTGGGTGATGGGTGGTGCTGTAGGGATTGAGGGCCATGCTCTTAATGAGAATGAGGATGATGCAGATGATACTGATGCTGATGTTGTCTGCCGCAGTTGATGATGATGAAGATAATGATGAAATGTCTAACATATAGAAACGTGTACAAGTGTAAATAGATAAAAAACATAAAAAGCTGAGGGAATGGTTGTTACTTTGCCAGATAAGCGTAGATACCAACCACCAGGTGTCGCACGCTCCAACAACAAGAACAACACTGACTAGTGACATTGCTGTGAAATGCAATTATGAAATGCAATTAGCAAAAAAAAGTTAAAAGTTAATTGAAAATTGTAGCGGAAATGAAGCAGTCAAGGCTGAAGAGTTCAAAGATTTCAATCGGAAACGTTGATTGACTGACAAATCGAAAAGCTATATGTTTACACGTTCTACATAAGAATATAAAAAAGTAAATCAATAAAACGTGTGGCAATTCAGATTCTCAGGTAAAGAGTAAAAGCCTAGACATGCATTTCAATATTTAAAATGTAAAATGGCAAAAGCCTCAGAAACGAGACTTCGTGTGCATGTTCATGGTGTGTCTGTGTATGTGTGTGTGCGACGTCAGACGACGAGACGACGATCCAACAAGCCATCCCACGCAAGCCGGCCAAGACCCAGACCAGACGAGCCCAGTACTTAAACAGCAAGTTCTAGACGTACTTGCATACACACATTCATACACACAAATATATGTACAATGTATTATGTCTATGGTAGAGTTTTTTTTGTATACATGCGACATAAACAAAGCACAGTGGCTGCTGTAGTGCACTCTACAGAGTCACACAGCAAGTGCACCCCCGTGAGAAAGGGGGTGCGGATGGTGGACGCCGCTTAAAGTTTAAGGCCGCCAGACGAGGGGAGAAAATGCATTAAAAATGCGCAAGTACAGTGAGTACAAAAAAAAATCAAAGTCACAAACTTTATACATGTTTGTTTTTCTAACATTCGGTCAACGAACTTTTGCTGCAACTGTGCAACAGGCCGTCGTCATTTTCGCACAAGAAGCCAGTGCTAAAAAATTTCGAAACGAATTTGCGTTAAACACGCACATAAATATACCGTGATTAGCGCAGCCAACTTAAAGCTGAACAAAAAGTAACTGAAATGCGTGCGGGGAGAATGCGCAGCTAACTTAACGTTGAACAAATCGATTGAATGCGCAGCCAACTTTGCTTTGAAGTTGCCAACTGTGTATGGCAATCTCAATTTCAATCAGATATAATCATAACAGGGATGTGTATGCCAAATGCATCTGTGATTGTGTATTGGATCAATTTGGCAATGCGCGCACAAGTAGCAACAACAACAAAAACAATATATATATATTTGATATAGTAAATTTAGTTTGTCAGGCTGTGTAATGATTGTAAAGATTTTGTTTGTTGTCAAGTACTCACCTCTTGCGATTGAAGAAACCTCCTCCTCCACCGCCGCCGCCACCTCCGCTCTGCAGATAGTTGTTGCGCAGATTTACCTCGTCGTTCTGCGAGATAAAGATAGAGAGAGAGAGAGAGAGAAGGGTGAGTTGAGGATGAGGGTTAAGAACATTTTGCAACAATGAGTAATACTGCCAAGTAGTTTTGCAATCAAATATCAAAAGCAGCACATCTGCTCAACATTTTTTGGCAGAATTTCGCGCATAAAAATAGATGCTTCAACTACAAATTGAATGACACCAGCGCGAGGCACCAAAATAACACGGCAGCAAACAGCTGACTGGGAAGAAACACTCTACTCACAGACACAGATAAAAGAGCGCAAAACGCGAACGAAAACAAAAATAAATTCCGCTAAAAAGTGAAAACTAAAAATCAAATAAATTTGCCACTAATTTAAGCGACCAAATGCTAATTGGCCACTGCCGGACGGCAAATGAATCTCAAATTGTACTCTTTATAATGGGTTTAATTGCGATTAACGTCAGTTATGACAAATCAAAATGAATCATATTGCCTGCTGCCGACGCTTGTGCGGTTCTTTTGATAACAGCGCGAAGAAACAAGAAACGCGAAAGCAAAATATTGTTTTCTTAATTGCGTCGACACTCGAATACACTTGCTGGCATATTTATTGAATTGAAATGCTCTTTAGATAATTTTAGAAATAAGTAATTATTGTCAAAATTAAGTGCATTGACAAGTAGTCATATTTTGCGTACTTTTTTCATCATTTTAAAAAATGTAATTTTTAGTTTTCTATCGCTCTAAATATGTTTTTATGATATAAGAAAAATATGCATTTCAAACTGGTTTTAAGATTAGATTATATCTTTGATGAAGAGTTTATAAGCGAGTCTTCCGATTCGCAATATCACTTCATTATTAAAAAAAAAGTGGTACTTAATTTAATACTTAAGTGTATACAACAAGTGCATTCAAGTGCATTCTAAAAACAGCTTCCTAATCAGTCAATAAAAGCTAATTGCCAATTAAATAGAGAAGCTTTATGCTTGCTTAAAACAACTATCGATAGGCAGTTTAACAATTATCGCATACTTACACCAAAGAGCGAAGCTGCCTGTTGTTGCTGGTGCTGTTGTTGCTGCTGCTGATGATGATGTTGCTGGTGTTGCTGAGAGGGACTGCTGGAGAGAGAGTGCGAGTCGCAGGCATTAACCATCATGCCCAAAGCGGCACCCACACTGCCGTTGTTCTTGAGGCCCAGCAGTGTGGATGTGGGCGATGCATCGCCACCTCCACCGCCACTTGGACTGTGACTGTGCTGATGCTGTTGATGCTGCTGCTGCTGCTGTTGATGTGTGTTGTGATGAAATTGCTGCAGAATGTCGTCCAGTGACTCCTCGTTGGCATTGAAACGCACTGAAATAGGTGTGCTGCTGTTCAAGCCGGGCGGTGCTTTAATTGCAGTTGCCACTGTTGCCGCCACCGCCGATGTGGGTGATGTTGCCAGGCTACCAACAACAGATGTGGACGCCGAACCGGATAAATTGCTGTTACTGCCACTGGCGCTGCTTGTGGCACTGCTGCCTGTAACGAAATTTCAGTAACAGTTTCACATTCAATTAACCACCTTGGAATGTGCTTACCTTTTGGTAATTTTAGAGAGTCCATGGTGCCAGCACCTTAGTGTACGGATTTATACGGCTGCACTTGAGCTGCGTTGTTGCTTTAGCCTATATTAAATGTGGGCCACACAATACAGAAATAATTGTACGCAGCGAGTGTATCCAAAACATCAATCAGCCGCAAAGCAAAGACGACAGCGACAGAGACGACGACGGCACATGAAAGTAAAATGGAAAAGGAGAAACATATGGATTTAGATATACTACTGTGGGCAAAAAGTATCGGGAATTTTAAATTTAAAAAATTTTGGGATTCCAATTGGAAAAAATGTTTGTACTTTTAGGTTGGCACTACTATCATTAACATCTGTGCAAAATTATACGTTAAAATATTCATTAGTGTTTAAGTTACGATTAGTTTTGTACGACGCCAAATGTGCATTTGGCGATTTTTGTGCCAAAAAACGGTCAATTTCATCGAAAAAAGCCCCGCGTGGAAGTTGATGAAACAATGTTTTCTGACTATCAGGATAAGATAAAACGCATTATTACGGGCGATGAGACTTGGATCTACGCTTACGACATGGAAACTACCGATCAATCGAGCGAATATCGGCAAAAGGTGAGCCGAGACCGAAAAAATCGCGTCAAATTTGCTCAAAAATCAAGGTCATGTTGACAGTTTATTTGGATTATCGTGTTGTAGTTCATAATGAATTCCTTCCGACCGACCAAACTGTCAACAAGGAATATTTTTTGAGCTATATGCGTCGTTTGCGCGAAGCTATGCGTAAAAAGAGGCCAGAACTATGGGCTGACAGCTAATGGTTCTTGCAACACGATAATGCGCCCTCTCATACTGCCCCTGTTCTATGTGTTCTAACTCGACCAAAATTGTCCCGCAGCTACTTTTTTCGCCTGATTTATCTTTGTGTGACTTCTGGCTATTTTCTAAGCTCAAAACACCTCTCCGAGGACATCGCTTCGGGTCGATTGAGGAGATTCAATCAAAATCGCCAAATGCACATTTGGCGTCGTACAAAACTAATCGTAACTTAATCACTAATGAATATTTTAACGTATAATTTTGCACAGATGTTAATGATAGTAGTGCCAACCTAAAAGTACAAACATTTTTTCCAATTGGAATCCCAAAATTTTTTAAATTTAAAATTCCCGATACTTTTTGCCCACAGTAGTATGTAGGCAGATAGTTAGAAACAACACGTCATCCGATAAGTTTATCACATTTCTCTACGCTCGCTTTATTTTTTGAAAATAAAGTGTCAACGTTGTCAAATGTTGTTGTACCGCACGTAATTGCGTTTAAAAATAAAAATAAATAAAGCAGACGGCAAAAGGCAAACGGCAGAAACAAAAGCAACTACAAATACAGCAACAAACAATAATTATTTTAGCCCACTGCCCACTTGACCACTTATTTCCCCCGCATTAGCAGGTCACTTTTGGGGGAACTACCCGAATTAGTAATATAGATATCGAGTGGTGCATTCCCCATATACAGCGACCAGTTATCAGCACGCTTCATGGAAGCCCCCCATCCGATGCCGATGCCAAACATTCTCTAATTGCATTTGAATGTGACGGACGGCGTTGCCGATTTTTATGTCCGTACAAATTTACTATCAGTATTCGTTTTATCGCTCTAAACAACCAAATGGTTCGATAAATGTCTCCATTAAATGTGCCTTGCGTGTCTTTTTGGTGGGCCAACAACAACAATAATCATTCTATTATTGATAAAGATAAATACAAAGTAGCCAGGGGTATGAGTAATAAAGATAACCACAAATGTTTTGAAAATAAGGCGCAGTACTTCATTTGCGGCTATAACATCCCCCTATTTCCCCCCCTTTTAAATCCGAAGCATATTGTAGATGCTGATCAAATACATTTTTCATTTTTGACATTCACTCAGTGCACGCACTATATTTTACTATGTAACTGAAATCGGAATTGGAATTGAAACTGGAACTGTCACCGGAAAGCAACCATTTTTGTTGTTGTCAACAAGAGAAGAGAGCGACGAGAGGCAGTGGGCCGTTTAATTAGTTAAATGCAAATAGACAACGACAACAATATTGTTATGCCAATGAAAATGTGCGCCGAGCCATGAAGAGAGCTAACCGCAGAAGTACCCCTCCCCCCAACGATTTCCACCCATCACCAACGCCCCTGAAACAATGCATGCTCATATGTACATACATATGTATGCAGCCAGAGATGGAAAATAATCAAAGTAAAAATTACTTTCAATTCTTACTTTTATTTATTTAAAAATTGCAAATTACAGTCTAAATTGTCTAGCTCGAATCCCCAAAGAAAAAGTTCGAACTATGGAGACCGAATTATGGAATACGTTTTCTTAAGTTTAGTACCACTTGATTAAATTCGCGCTATAGAAGTTAGAGTTATGGAAATTGGACTGTATTTAAATTTTTTATAAAAACCTGCCATCGAATAATAAATTAAAAAGAAACACTTTTCGATATTTTGTTGGCAGCTCTAAAAATTAGTGTTGTTTCGTAATTTTTGGTAGCACACGACTTAGTTAAAGCATACCGGAATTAAACTTTAAATTCAAATTCTAGAAAAATTAACTCTTATTTACATATTTTCCAAAATGTGGACTAATATATACCCAGTGTTTATAATAGTTTAGATAGATCTTCTTTCGCATACCCTTTTTAGATAGTTTAGGAGGTATGAGAGCATAAAAGCATAATCAATACATACATTTGTCCTACAAACGGATAGAGAGCGACCCAAAAAAAAAAACAAAGTAACTCCAATTACAGAAACGACGACGCAGTCAAAGACAGAGGCAGAGGCCGAGTAATAACAATGACAGTAACGCCCCCATTCCACCACGACCTCCTACACACACACACACACACACACACACGCGCATACAGTTGAAAAATAAACAAGTGTAATGTACCGCCAAAAGCATAGACAGCTTGGCTCAGGCTCAGCATCCATCCCATAGAGAGCGAAAATGATGAGCGATATTTCTGGGAGAGCGAGAAATGCGCTGACAAAGCACGTTTCGCCTTTAAATGCATGTGTGTGTGTGTGTATGCGTATCTGTGTGTGTGTATGCAAACAAATGTATCTTCATAAAAGTACTTTGAACAAATTAAAATTTTGTTGTAGTAGTTGTTGTTGTTGCCTTACGTATGCTTGAGAATTTCTATTATCACACGTCTGCTGCAATTAGATTTAGTAACTGGGCCAAATCAGCCAGCGTTTTTCTCTACTCTTTGCTCACGAAATGGGGAGCTGGCCTGTGATTTAGGGGTTATTACGGTCTTTGCTTTGCTCAACTGTTTCGTTTCGTTGTCGTTCTCGTTGTCGTTATTTCGCTAGTGCCCCAATTTCAATTGGTTACGCACACACCAGAAAAAGGCAACCCTGCATTGGGGTTGCTGTCATCTACTCAAAATTAGGCCAAACGTTGCGCACACTGAGATATATTCGTATTTAAATAAAACTGACATTTTGACAGGTGCAAACGATGTGAGCGAGACAAAAAATAAAAAAAAGAGCACAGAAGTTGAAAGAAAAAAAAAGCTGAAACAAAAACGGAATTGTTTCCTCAAATAGCGTTAATAACACTAACCTTTTGTACTCAGAATTTGACTCTGCCCTCGGTAGCTGTTGCAACGACGCGACGCACGAGCGCAAGCACGAAGGCGGGCCACGAATTCACGAACTCACGACGACACAAAACTTTCAGGTGCAAGTTTTTCTTTTGCGTTTGTGTGCGTGCGTTACATTTCCGGGGGTGCAGGTAGGCCGTCTCACTCACACACACGCGCGAGATTCTGTGACGTATATGGCACTCTTGTATTTTTCTTTCTCTTCTTTTTGTTTTCTGCAACAGCAGCAGCAACCGAAATTCCTTTGCTGTGCCAACAAATTTTTTCTTCCTTTATGTAAATGATGCGAGAGTTTTAGGTAGCTTTTGCATATTTATCCATGTTAAGAATTACAACAACACGAATTTAAAGGTAATTTTGAATTTTTATATTATTCTCACTCGACAAACTTCACACACCACTCGGATTATTTTCTTTGTACAACAAATTTAAAATACACTTGAATTTTGGTTTAATGAAAACACATAATGTTTACACTACAATTTTCAGCTTAATTTCCAATAAAAATTCTTATTTGGATTTCGAACAGCTCCGTCCGCTCACTAGCGCGACGATTGTGAGACTGAAAACTGAAATTTTCATCACTGCTCACTTTTCACAAGCTTGTTTTGTCGTCGTCGTCGTCGCTGTCGTTGTCGTCGCCTGCTTTTCCGACACAAACTTCAAGCGCACGACGAAAAATCAATCATTTTCGGTTGTTTTGCTTTCGTACGGCGTTTCGTGCTTTTGTGACAGAACAGAACAACAACAACAAGGGACGACAGCTGCTCTGGCCGAAGAGTTGCCAATCAGCAATTACAGAAATTACAAACGATATATCGATACTTTTACAATGTAATGAAAAATGGCAATATGAAATAAAATTAAATTACAATGACATTACATAAATTTTACATATACTCATATTTATGTAAATATGCTTAGCACTCTGGCAACACTGCAGCGAACTGCAAGCAAGCAAAAGAGGAATGCAAAAACAAACGAATTACATAAAAGAGCGCTACTTACAATAACAACGTCAACGTCGTTCCTTCTCTTCGCTTTTATTTTAGCACAAACATCAGCTGCGTCTTATGAGCACACACATACGCGCGCGATTGATATAGCTGTTCTTTTCGGTTTTGGCTTTTGTGTAACAATATTTACAAAATATACGCGCAACCCTTTGCTTATCTCCCCGTTAGAAAAAGTTGTGTAAGATTTTTAATGTTTTTCACTAAATTATGTACATCTTTTTTTAAATTTTTTTTGTGTAAATTTTTATACAAATTTTCCTACACAACTACGATTAGCTGTTCGGGCAAGCACTCGACCTGCAACTAAACTTATTACAGAAAGCTTTTTCACAGCTGATTCGCCGCCTACTTCGATCCAGTGTTGCCAACTTTTGTTTGGAAAAAAAGCTGTTTTTGACGGGAGGAACAATGGAAAAAAGCTGAAAAATTTATTTTAAAAAAAGCCATAAAAAAGCTAATTTTTCAATTCATTCATTTCTGGTTTTTAACCCGAAAAGAGTAGAGTGAGCGCACAACAACAGTTTTTTATAACTAAAGTGAGCCATTTGAGCAGCAGCTGATCTTTTATTTATAAAATGTGAATAATTTCATCGATGTTGTCCTCATTCTCCTGATATGATAATCCTGCAACCAACTCTGCAAAAGTATTGTTGCCCCCAGAATCCTTATAGGAATTGACTCCAATCTAAAATTTTGTAGTGCTGTCATTATTTTGCCATTTCACGAAGCGAATTTTGTTATTTTGGGCTTTAATTTCCCCTTTATTTAGGCATTTACAAAAAAATCTGAAAAAAAGCATTTCAACAAACAAAAAAGCCAGAATTCCCGCTGACCGCTGTTTGCAAATTTTTCTAGCAAATGGCCTTTGAAAACAGCCAGATTTGACGGGAAAAAAGCGACTCTGGCAGCACTGCTTCGATCGCCCTTTGTTATCGTTGTATCGTTGTGGACACACTGAGAACCGATAAGTTAATCGGCGCATTTGTGTTTTTAAAAACCGATTATTATAATACAAAATAAAATAATATATAGAATATATACTATATATGTACAAATTTAATCTATAAATCAAAAACAACTTTAAACATACACACATATTATTGCCGCTTCGTGAGATGTTTATTTGTAATTATATACAATCGATTGTGTAGCATATAAAAGACCGGTTTATTGATAAGCGAATCTTTGTTCAAGCTTCAACTTCGGCTTTATGCGCATTTAAGATTCTCAGCAGCGTCGTGATGCACGCGTCGTTCTTTGTTTGCTGTAGTTTTTTGCTACTGTGGCTGTCTCCCCTGGGCAGTGCCTACGAGGTGCCAAAAGCCAGGATTGAGGTGTTCTATCCCAAGGGATTTGAGGTGTCCATACCGCATGAGGAGGGAATTACGCTCTTCGCCTTCCATGGCAAGCTCAACGAGGAAATGGAAGGCCTCGAAGCGGGCTTCTGGGCACGTGACATTGTCAAGATGAAAAATGGACGTTGGACTTTCCGGGATCGTGAGGCTAAGCTGAAGCCAGGCGACATACTGTACTATTGGACCTATGTGATCTACAACGGCTTGGGTTATCGTGAAGACGACGGCGTCTTCTCTGTCAATTCATACAATGGAAGCACTCCCAGCCTGCTCCCCACACCCCCTCCGCCTGTCCAAGTGGATCCGACTCCGTCGTCGGGCGGTGCAGATATCGATATTCGAATGGAAAACTGTGTGCCGCCCAAGACACAGGTCAATGGCATCCCCACTCGCTGTGTTAACCAGCTCATCTTCTCCGACGACTTCAAAGGCGCCAAGCTGGACGCATCCAAGTGGCAGGTCGAGCACCGTTTCTCCGGCGCCCCAGACTATGAGTTCAACATATACGTGAACGATGCTCCCCAGACACTCAGCGTGGCAGGTGGACATGTGCAGATGCAGCCTTATTCCACGAAGCGCTTGTACAAACAGAACTTGGACTCCAAACTGGATCTGGGTCACGAATGCACCGGGGAGAAGAACACCGCCGACTGTGTCCGCGATGCCAGGAACCGGAACAGACCGGACAAGCTGCCACCACTGGTGTCCGCCAAGTTCTCCAGCAAGCAGAGCTTCTCCTTTAAGTACGGACGAGTTGAGGTGCGGGCCAAGATGCCGAAAGCCAAGTACCTGGTGCCCCAAATGTGGCTGGAGCCCAAGACACAAGCCTATGGCAAGGACGACTATCAGTCGGGTCAGCTGCGCATTGCCTATGCCAGACAATCAACCACCACGGGTCAACTGGATCTCTGGGCTGGTGCTGTGCTGAATGCCAAGGAACCGCTGCGCTCCAATAAACTGTGCCACAAGCTCGGCTCCAGCGACAGTAGCGAGGATTGGAGTGACAGCTTCCACACTTATACCATGGAGTGGACGCCGCGGGAGATCAAGTGGCTAGTGGATGGCCAAGAGCTGTGCCGCAAGGGCAGTGATACGGGAGCATTTAGCGAGACGTCCGTGACCAATAAACCATTGCCCAATGTGGATGAACTGGAGAAGGGAACGGGAATTGCGCCCTTTGACCAGGAGTTCTATTTGACCTTTGGCCTCAGCGTTGCCGGGTTCAATGAGTTCTTCTACGACTTGGACAAGCCATGGCATGAGGCGGAGCCGCGGGCAATGTCCGATTTCTGGAAGACCATAAAATCACAGCAGGATCAGTGGTTAAGTGAGGGAGAGTTTAAGATCGATTACGTCAAAGTGTATGCTATGTAAACAAGAACTTGCAATAAAGTCTATTTCCCCATAACAATAATTAATACTAAGCAAAACTCCAAACAAAAATATAACTTTAAATAAATTAATTTGAAAAATATTGTTCAATTAATTTAAAATTCACGTCACACAGCGCACATCGATAAGCTATCGATAAAACGTTTACAATCAGCTGTGTGCCTTTTAGAGTTGGGCTTTTAAGTTCAATTTGCTGAATAAGTTCAATCGTTCATTTTTCAGTGTTGAGTTAAAACCACGGTTGCCACTTAAAAATTTCTGACTGAGCCAAAAACAGACAAAACATGAGCCAAATTGACTAAAAAAGAGCCAAATTTTGTTTTTTTGTAGTTCATTTTATTTTGGCAGTTAATTTAATAAAAAATATTTCATTCACAAACACTTAAAGCAATAACACATATTCACATTTTCATCTTGATTTAGTGATTATGTTATTAAGTAAAAATAAATATGTACTTCAACCTAAAACTATACAAATAACTAATTCTGAACTGATGAAAAAAAGAGCCAAATCGAAAAATAAAGTGCCATTGCGCCAACAGGAAAAAAAAGAGCCAGTTTTGGCGCAAAAACGCCAATTGTGGCAACCGTGGTTAAAACAGTCATTTAGTTCAGTTGGTCATGTTCAGTTGGTCATTATTTTCGGCTTATGTAACCTTTCACAATAAAGAAATAAATAAAGAAGAAATTGAATCTAAGAAATTTAATTTTTTTTAATGAATTATTGACCAACTGCGAAATGAATGATCTAGTTCAAGATTGACTGAATATGTTCATTCGTTCATCTTAATGACCGTTCATCTGAACTTTTTCAGAACGAAACGAGACATCTCTAGTGCTCACATAACCTGCTGCGGCGTTTTCAATAAAAACATACGGTAATAGTTATAAAACATTACATTTGAGCAATTTTCTAACATAAAGCGTATTTTGCAAGCACAGCTTTAAACAAAATGCAAGTCACACGCCTCGTACTGCGTCAACTGAGACGTCAAATCCATGTGCAACGCCAGTTCAGCGCTGCTGCCCCCGCTGCCTCAGCAGCCCCAGCTGAGAAACTCGTGCCACCGCCACCAGAAGGCGCTGCAAAGCCGCCCAATCCAAAGCTGGACAGTATTGTGAACAATATAGCGTCTCTCAACCTGCTCGAGGTTGCCGAGCTGAGCACGCTGCTAAAACAGAAACTTAATTTGCCGGAGACCGCATTTGCACCACAATTCGCCATGGCAGGACCAGCGCGGGGAGCTGCCGCAGAAGATGAGGAGGAGGCGGCACCGAAGAAAGTACAAACGTCATTCAAAGTGAAGATGGTGAAGTTCGACGAGAAGCAGAAGGTGGCGCTAATCAAGGAGGTGAAGAATCTGCTAGAGGGAATGAATCTGGTGCAGGCCAAGAAGTTCGTAGAGAGTGCGCCAACCGTTGTCAAGGAGGACATACCAAAGGATGAGGCCGAGAAGCTGAAGGAGGCGCTGACCAAGGCGGGTGCCGTCATTGAAATTGAATAAGCACTAATGTTAATTGTTATAATAAATTCGGAAGCAGCTTTTAGCTGTCCAACAAACGAAATGCTGCTCAGTAAAATTAAAAGAAACAAAGGGAAACAAAAAAATGTCACACATTTTTTTTTAAGAACTGTTATTGCAACTTTCTACGTTTTCGCCCGGAAAACAATCCACTTTTACCTTTCTGAATGAGTTTAGACATTAATTAGTAACGGTACACACGTGTACTATCTCTACATATCTGCTTGTAATTAGTGCGAGTCCGCTAATTAAAGTCGTGCGTAGTCCCTTCTTCTTCTGCCACAAGACGACGAATGCAGCCGACGCAACGCAACGGAGTGAGAACGCACGCGCGCCCGCGTTGCCAATGCAATCCAGATTGTACCGTTAAATTGCGGTTACATCATCTGTAATAGACGGTTAACTATAAATAAATCAAATTGAGCGGCAAATGCACAGACAGAAATAAGAGATAACGCAAACATTCCACACTTTCTAACATCTCCAATTCCATCAATCAATGGGAGAAGAATCATGCGACGATTTATCCACGCGTGTTCCCAAATAATATGCATAGTATCTAAATAACTACAAATGTATATGTACATATGTTTGTATCTCAGTTTGTAACACTTTCATCATTAGTTGTTGTTTGCTGTCGTTTAATGTTGCTTTTACTACTCGTATAATCATTGTCATTAAGTGGCGTTGTGCGTGAATGCTCCAAATATTTGCAGGCGCCGAATCAAACTCCACACGACTCGGGCTGCATTCTCTGACAAGGGCGTAGGCAGCGGGAGAGGGGGGACGCAGTTTCCCTCCCAAACAAGGGTGGCTCAACCCCCAACTGGTAATACCCATAATATATATTAATTTGATAATTGACCTCTTTAAATTATTTTTTCTCAAACAAAAACATTTATGTACTATAAATTAATTTGAATTTTGTACTACAGACAATAAACGCTGTTCTAAACAAAGACTTTAAAATTAAAAAATAAAATAATGATAAGGACAAAGATAAAATGAAAGATTAAGATAAGATAAAGATGAAATGCAGTCTGCAAGTATACGAAAAATGCACAACAAATAATACGAACTTAATTTGATAATTGACCTCTTTAAATTATTTTTTCTCAAACACAAACATTTATGTAGGGTTTAAAAACCAATTTATTTTTTTATACTGTGTTTGAGCACTATAAATTAATTTGAATTTTGTATAACAGGCAATAAACTGTTTTCTAAACACAGACTATAAAAAAAAGATAACGACAAAGATAAAATAAAAGATAAGATAAAGATGAAAATGCAGTTTGCAAGTATAGGTAAAATGCACAACAAATAATACGAACTTGAGTCTATTTGCTAAAACTAATGTGTACATTCAAGGAAAATAATTTTTAACCCGAACCCCCTCGCACAAGGCCTGACTACGCCCCTGTTCTCGGCTCTGCGCTGCGCTGACCGACCGGGAGAGAATGGGGGCCGATCAGTGATGAGTTATCACTGGCGTCGCTGTCTTTCAATTAGCACCTGCGTCTCACCGTGACACAGTAAGCTCCAAAGCTTCGACCTGCCTCAGCTCAGTCTCAATCGGAACATAGACGCGACCACGACGTGCTCTCTCCTCCTCGTACCGATCGATCGATCGATAATTTCGGGCCGCAAGTGAAAACCGAAAGTGATCAATCATTCATTATCATCCAAATCGTCGTCATCATCATGTCTGGACGCACACATTCCACGCGTATTTTGGCCATTGTCGCCATCTTCTTCAGCAGCTATATTGTCGGCATTTTTAGTGCGGCACGCGCCAGCAGTCAACTGATCTCCTCCAGATCGGAGTCATCTTCCCACAACGACAGTCGACTCGATGAACTCGACCATGAGTTGTCGGCCCAGGCACGGAATGGCTCCAGAAATCCTCGCTGTAAGTAAGAGTCTGCTCGGTTATTTCTTCTACTTTTTGTTGTGGTTTGGATAACTCATGTTTGAGTGCGATCCGTTTGTTTTGTCGTCGTTTTATGTATGTATTTGGGTCACATTTCAATTATCACCCAGTTCAGCGCAGGTTCCGTGCTGGACTCTTTAGTCTTAGGCACGCTCTGTCATTGCTTGACAACGATCATCATCATCATAGCTCTCACGCAGCAGGTTGTCAAAAGTATCCCATGGCATATCCGAAAATTCTTTAGCGTGTCAAATGAGATTCCCGGAATTATGATTCATTTGATAACGTATATTTAAAATTCCTTTCACTTTCGTAGCATCTGTATCACAAATGTTGTACAGAATAGCTTAGTAAGTTGTCCAAGTCATTTGATTCAGAATTATATAAAAAGAGCGTTTCATCTGATCCTTTCCTTTATCCTTTAATCCATTAGAAGTTTGTTTTTATCTGAAGCTCAGACATTTCCACTTGATCGTATTATCCTGAGTGGTCATAACTGTTGTACTTAAATATTGATAAGCTTATTTGTAATATTTTTGCTGTCATATAGACCCTTAAACTTATGACGAGAGTTACTGTTGACAAATCAATCATGAGTTGAATGTGATTACAATATTTACCACTTAAAAACTGTTTACAACTGTTTTGTAAATTTAGTTTTTGTGAATGCTATATGATACATTTTGAGGGAAAAACGTATGTTTTCTGATAAGATTTGCAAGGATTTTGTGTCGATTTTAATTAATTTTTCAAAATTTCAGAATCTGCATTTTAATATACAGGCCTGTTCCGGTTTTCACTTTCGGTAAGATTTTGCGGAAGTGAATTTTTTTAACCTGCTCTAATATCATTTCGACGAAGTTCTACGGATTTATTTCACTTTGAGGTGATGAGTTTAAGTCCGATAAAGTGAAAAACGAGCATTTCTTAATACTAAGCCTTAATGGAAAGTGAATAAATGCATTTCACTAAATGCTATAAAATAAAAAGTGAAAACCGGAACATTATTTATATATTTTCTTATTAATTATATCGACTCATTTCCTGAACATTTTCCATATAGTATTTGCAAAAAAAATGAGGTTTTTAAGTGGTATTCTATTATATAGGATAACAATTTGGCTTTCTAATCTTGATTTAAACATAATAAGTCACTTTCGCGGAAGTTATTCGATTTGTTTAAATTAATTCGGTGAAATTTAGGTTCCAAACCATACTTTCCTTTGGCTTGGATATCGTATAATGGTTCTTTTCGGATTCGTGTAGCGTTTCCTTTAAAATGATTTATTTTTAGCTCTATAAAAGACTAATCTCACCACATTTTCTTAGTATGCCAATTAAAAATAGCTTCCATGCTAATTGATTATTGTGCTTTCACTTTGTTTCTTCGCAGGGTTTCCCTTCTACACAATCGGTCGTTTCTCCAACGACATTTGCCGTGGCAACAATCTGCTGATAGGAACGTGTCAGATCAACGGCGAGTGCAAGGACAACAATGGCGTTGCCGCGGGCAGTTGCTCCAGCATCACAAACCAGGCCGTGTGCTGCATATGTAAGTCACCACAGAGACCACTTTCAAGTGTAACCAGCTCATTAGATGGATCATCATTGTTTTACAGATCAGCGCACTTGTGGAGCAAGTACGTCCAACAACAACACGTATTTCTACAACAACAACTATCCGGCACCCTATGCCGGCGGCGGTCGTTGCTCGATTGTGGTTACTCCGCCGGATTCGTCGATTTGCCAGCTGCGCATCGATTTTTTGGCCTTGTCGTTGGCTCCGCCCACCGGGGATGGTCTCTGCAGCACGGACGCCTTGACGATAACCGGAGGCGCCTCCGCGGTACCCACAATTTGTGGCGAGAACTCCGGTCAGCATGTTTATGTGGACTTTAATGGCGTCAGTCCCATTACCATATCGGTGGCCACATCCGCCGGCTACACGTTCAATCGCCAGTGGCAGTTCCAGATCCGCATGATGGGCTGCGCCTCAGCGACCCTCGCTCCCGCCGGCTGTCTGCAGTACTACATGGAGACGAGTGGGACAATTGCCAGCTTTAATTATGTGTCGGCTGCCTCCTCGGCCCTCAACTCGATTGGCGTGCCGGGCACACGGCAATTGGCGAGCATGCGCTATGGGATTTGCATACGCAAGGCCACCGGCATGTGCTCCATCACCTACAGTCAGGTTGGCTCCGATGCGTATTCGTTTACAATGACAAACGACGTGGGCGCGGTGGATCCCACACTGCTGGGCACGGCGGCGGTGCAGAGTCAGGAGTGCACCACGGACTACATCATCATACCAGCTCCCACTCAGGGTGGAGTCAGCATGCCCAGCGACAGGTTCTGCGGCCTGGGACTGGTCACCACAACGAGTGCGGCGAAGCCCTTTGTGGTCTACTCGGTGACGGATGCCAACGAGGAAATGGACATATCGAATCGAGGCTTCTACTTGTCCTACTCACAGAACGCCTGTCCGGTGCTATAGATTAGCAACGATCTTAGTTAATCAACTGTAATTATGTACTAACAACAATAAAAGACTTACAACTTACAATTCGACACTAGTTATACACTATTTTATACAATTAATAACAAAAACACTTAGTCCAGTTTATAAATACACATATGCCTAATGAATCCATTGGGATTTTACTGTACATAATTTGGAGATGGGATTAGAGTCAGAAGATTACGCTGCCAATGTCATGAGACTGTCAATCTCAGCCTGCAGTTCTTTGATCTGAAGAAGATTGAAGATGTGTTAATATGAATTCAATTCGGTGTTTCAAATTCAAAAACTTACCCGATTCTGAAAGTGCACTTTGGTGGCATTGTCGGCCATCAACTGGAAGGCCTCGTTATCAACACGTAGACGATACTTTTGCATTTCGTTGAGCAGCTTCTTCAGCTTCTTTTGGTTCTCCTTGATCATTTCCTCGCGTTTCGCCTCCGGCAGGGCGAATTCATCGTTGAGGGAAATGCCAAATGAACAAAGTGCGCCCGCCGTTGAGAAGAAGTTCAATTTCCTGGAGAACTTGGACTCCTCATTGAGCAGCTCCAGGTCCACGCCCTGACAGCGAGTCAGCACAGCAACCTGACTGAGATGACGCCTCAAAATCTCCTCAGCCTCGGCATTTTGGGCAAAGAGACAAAGTTTGGGACCGTGACGTTTGCTGATTTGATTGCGACTCTTGACCTGGCGCACAGTGGTGCATATGTTGACTATGTCGGCGACCTCAGCCTCCAGCTTGGCGTCCTGGAACTGGGTTAGCTTCAGCTCCAGGTTGAGCGGCACATGCTGCAGCAGCTCCGAGGCCACGAACGGAGTAAACGGAGCCATCGCCTGCAATCCCCAGCTGAGACAGGCGGTCAATGTGGCGACATTAACATAGGCACTGTGGTTCTTCTTGTTTATATCCTCCTTGGTGGTTTCCTTTAGAGCAAGAAGAGCAGTTACTGAAGAGTACACTTGGAATAGTCTAAACCTTACCAGATAAACATCACATAGATTTTGATAGAAGAAATGCTTCAAGGCCGCCGTCGCCAGATGGAAATTGTAGGTTCTGTACGAGTCCGAGCATATGGACAACGTCTCGGCCAGACGTCCAATGATCCAGCGATCCCACATGCTCAACGTGACCCCGTCCATGGTCTCGAACTCGTGGAGAGTGATGCCCAGATTCTTGGCTGATCCCAGAGTGAATCGCATGGCCTGCCAGATCTTGTTGAGGAACAGTTTGTTCGTGTAGCAAGCGTCCACGTCAAAGTTGATAAAATGATTCTTAATGCTATGGCTCATCAGAGTAAAACGCAGTGCATCCGTGCCGCACTCCTGGATGCCCTTGGGAAACATTTTCGCCAGGCCATTCGTGGATGTCTTCAGTTCGTTGGGCTTGATGATGCCCGCCGTGCAGGATTTCTGCAGCGCCGTCTTCAGACTGTCCAAGTTGGCGCCTTGGACCACCTGTTGGGGCGCCACAATGTTGCCCAGACTCTTGGACATCTTGCGGCCCTGGGCATCGCACACGATGCCATTGAGGAGGACGCGGCGGAAGGGAGCTTCGCCTGTTAGCTTCAAGCCCATCATCATCATGCGCGCCACCCAAAAGAAGAGTATATCGTGGCCAGTTTGCATGATGTCCAGCGGATACTTCTCTTTATACTCCTCCTTTGGCCAGCCGGCGACGGAGAAGGGCAACAGCGCGGATGAGAACCAGGTGTCCAGCACATCCGGATCACGTGTTAGTTTTAGTTCCTGGCTACCCAAAATTATCGCCGCCTTCTCATGTGCGCTCTGCTCATCCAGAGCAGCCACCCAGCAGCTGTTGCCCTTGGAGTCGAAGGCCTGGTAGGCGGGCACTTGGTGTCCCCACCACAGCTGGCGAGAGATGCACCAGTCGCGTGTGTCCGACAACCAGCGCTCCCACTCCGTCTCGTGATTGGTCGGCATGATCTGCAGTCGTCCGCTGTGCAGCTCCGACAGCGCCGCCTTGGCCATGTCATTGGTGTTGAGGAACCATTGGGGCACCAGCATGTATTCAATGATGTCCTTGGAGCGTGAGCAGATTGGCAGCTGCATTTGATGAGCGCGCACTTCCCGCAGCAGGTCCATCTCTTCCAGGCGTTCAATGATGAGATCCCGTGCCTCAAAGCGCGACTTGCCCTGGAACTCGGGATGATCCGCAACGATGCTGCCGCTTTCGCTGAACACTTGCCGTAAGTCCAGCTGGTGGCGTGTGGCCAGCTCAAAGTCGAACCTGTCATGGGCAGGCGTAATCTTCACGGCTCCCGTGCCAAACTCCTTGTCCACGGCAATGTCAAAGACCAGGGGAATTGTGTCGGATCGGAAGGGATGCTGCAGTCTGACCTCGTTTCGGTTGCGGTACTTGCTGTAGCGTGGATCTGTCGGATGCACGGCAACTGCCACATCTCCGAGAATGGTCTCTGGTCGCGTCGTAGACACAATAATCTCCTCCTGCGTGCCATCCGGCTGATCCGTGTCAACAATGCGGTAGGCAAAGTCGAAGATGCGACCGAAGAGCACGTTGCGCTCGTAGCCAGGCACAGCCAGCTCCGTAGGCTCCTTGATGTCCATGCTCTCCACCTCAATGTCGGATATGGCCGAGCGCAGGGTACATGACCAGTTAACCAGGGAATTGCGTCGTTCGATGAGTCCCTCCTCGAAGAGCCGCTCGAAGGCCACGTTAACAGCATGCGCCTGCTGCTTGTCCATGGTGAAGTACTCCCGATCCCAGTTGAGCGTGCATCCCAGCTGCTCTAGATCCTGAATAATACCCGCTCCCTTTTCGGCCTTCCATTTCCACACCTCGTCCAAGAACGCAGCTCGTCCGATTTCCTGCCGCGTCTGGCCCTTAGTGGCAGCGAGTGTGCGCTCCACGACCACCTGTGTGGCAATGCCGGCATGATCTGTGCCCGGTATCCACTCCACATCGTAGCCCAGCTGGCGATGCTGTCGTGCAATCACGTCCTGAATTGTCGCATTCAAAGCGTGGCCCAAATGCAAATTGCCCGTCACGTTGGGCGGCGGCAACAGCATCCGATAGGTGCCACGATTGCACGTCTTCTTTGGCTCTGCTTTCTTCAGTTTTTCACGGGCCCAATATGACTCCTCGACTTGCTTTGGCTGATAACCCGGCGCAATCGGCAATTCGGCATCTGAAGTTGCACACTTTTAAGCCGGTTGATCAATGAAAATGCCATGGAACTCACCCTTAGCCGTGCTGTAGTGGAGCATGGATGTGACATTTCTTAACTTTTGATGGCATAAGTGCTTTTGCTTGACTAAATTACGGTTAACAACTTTGAGAATTTGCATTATTCGAAAATTCCGTGGCGTTTTTAGCTGTTGTTATTATGTCAACTGATTTTGGCAGTGTGTACACATGTATTTATTTCCGAAAATCTAAATAAATTCGAAACAGCTGATTGTTAATACTGAGAACGATAGTTGTCACTTTGTTATCGATAGCGCCTATCGAGTTGTACATAATCGGCGCGTTGATTTATTTACATTTATTTACATTTTGCGTACTTTTGAGCATAAAAACGGCCAAAAAGAAAGAGAAAAGAAAACATGTAAGCCACACCTGTGTAACTAAGCCATGGTTGATACTCGCACCTACTGACAATGGCCTGCGTGCCCCAAATTAAGCCCAATGCGAACTGCAGCAGCTGCAGCCGAGTTAAATAGCGTTTCCACCAAAGATACGGGTACAAGCGTGGCCCCAAAGCACTCAGTGAATAATATCCATACATTATGATGTGCACAAACGAGTTCATCAGAGCGGGAATAAAGGCTGCAAGTGGAAGTGCCATTATCAAACGAGATTCCTTGATAAAAAAGTGTTTAACTCACTCGATCCAGTTGGAATCCACTTGACAACAATCCAGCAAATGACAAACATGCTGCTGTGATGATACAAATGCAAAAACGACAATTGCGACCACTTTTTGCGCAGTATAAAGAACGCCGTGTCCGCAAATTCCAGAATTTTAGAAATGTAGAACCACCAAAATGCCGATGCAATCTGTTGAATTGAATACAGACTTAACTAGGAATCAACACTCTTGTCCAGCAAATGTGGCAACTTACGCGCATTTCCTGCGGATCGTAGCTCACGATGCACGGCTGGCACTTGACGCTGTAGTTGAGCGCTCGCGATGCCGTGAACAGTTCCAGGCAAATATGGGCATTGAGCATGGACATCAGCAAATTGTAGACGAACAATGGCAAGCGCAGCTCCAAGGGCTTCTGTCTACATTGGGGTAACGCGAATTAAGTGAATTTCGTGATATTTGATAGGCAGTTGCCTTCAGTACTTCACCCACCTGGCCATCCACTTGGGTCCAAAGTGCACTAGCACCAAATACAAGCTGAGTATGGCGGCTGCATTCCATGGCGAAGATACCAGGGGCCAGGATTGTGTGCGCTCATCCGCCAGCTCGGCAAATGGATAGCTGTCCTGCAAGCCAAAGCCAATCCTGGTGCTGTTATTGGTCATGGTCTAATCCAAGAAGGCAAACAGTAACTAAGCTGCTGGCCGCAGCATGCTGCTGTTTTATACACATGTTGTTGACCTGGCCATTGAAGCAGATCCATTTCAGCTGATTTTTAATTATTTAAAGACTTGCCCTCGGTGTGACCCCCAGAACAAGTCGAGCGTGGAGAACTTGAAGAAAGTCTGTTAAAAGTATAATATTAATGTTATGTAATGTTTAACAAGAAAAGTTAAGAAAAATATAAAGTTATCATTCTTAAAACAAAAGAAAATATTTTGAATTTCATTAACAATATCAAATTCTAACTTTATTTTTACAAAAATCAAAGTTTTGCCTTTAAAGATAAGGCCATTTTAAATTTTTCACATCTTGAATCTATTCCTTAAAACAAATCAAAGAATATAACTCTTATAACTATTCAGTAAAGCCAAAAAGAATTAATTTTTTGAAAAAGCTGCAATTTTTAGGATTTCATTAACAATAGCAAATTCTAAAATTTATTTTCTTAAAATCAGACTATTCATTTATTTATTTATTGGTTGGTTAAATTTTTAAAATATTTTTAAAAATCTAAAATCGATTTTAAAACACAAAAAAGAAATTAAATATTTAAAAAAACAGCAGCAATTTATTTAATTATTTCATTGAAATTATCAAAATCTAATTTTGTTTAATCAAAATAATTTTATTTTCTAATTTTTCAAATCTAATTTATTCCAATTTAGCATTTTCAACAAGATGTTGCCGCAACTCTAGAGGAAACTCTGTTGATTGACATGTCTTTGTTGAAAATGAAGTTGCAATAAAGAAGAAACGAAAGTGTTGCATGTTTAATCCTGGCCAGCTTTGAATTGTTGAGTTGCACTGAGTTGAATTGAGGTAAATCTTTTCATTGTGCAGTTTTCATGCAGCTCTTGTTTGACATTGAAAAGTGCATAAATAAAACGTGGAAAAGCCAAACGTGAGTGGAAAATTAAAAGCCAAATGGTAAATAAACATTTGTCTAAGACATACAATAAGAATTGCATTGCCTTGGCCAAAATACGCTACGCTAAGCAGGCTATTTAAATTTTGAGAGGCATCCCGAAGCTGCCACAGTTACTGCCACAATTTGGGGCAATGATAGAGAGGAACTGGAGTTTATGCATTCTTTATATTCGAGCTGTCGTTGCTGCTGCCAAATCCTAATGCCATGTGAGCTGTCGCTTTGCCAGCTGTTGTACTTTTTCCTTTTTCCGGCTCCTTGGCCATTTGCCTTGTTCAGTCAATTCAGACTTTTGCTTCCATTTTCTATTATTGTTTTCTTTATTTGTATTGCTGTACGTGTCTGCACCTAGGGCACTTTGTGTGCTTCCTACCCCCTTCTGTCCTTAAATGATGCAGCCAAAGTACACTCGACTCTCTCGACATTTTGGCGGCCATTGAAGCAGCTGTGTACAAAAGCTGTTAGTCAAAGGGTTTGGAATCCGTCGTAGCCTGGCTGAAAAGTGTGATATGTAACTCCGCGTTGGCTTTATCTCTGAATGAGGAATGTGCCAGAAAGCAAGAGTCAATTTTCATTAAAATAATGTCACAGTTGTCGTAGCCTCAAATTTGATATTTCAGCAATTCTTGGCCATTGCCCAAACGCACACAGACAGAAATAAACACACACATACACGCATAGCGTGCGGTTAACCGCTTTGGTTTGCTTATCAGCAGGAAGAGGATGTACCGCATATGCCTTCATGTCCTGCGGCGTAAGTGTGTGTGTGTGTGTCATTGTGCCCATGTATGCGTATAATTAAGTTAGTGTGATTGTTGTAATAGGCACAGTGAAATTAAGACTGGAGAGGGCATTGAACAGGGCTCAAAACTGACTTGACTTTCAGTCCAGTTAACAAGTTAAAGTAAATTTTACATACAAAAAATATATATGTATGTATCTGTATGCTCTGTTTTTTTCAAGGGCATTTTGAATAAATTATTGTGGCTCTGACAATATTTTTGATAGATTTTCTGTGCTCAATGTGCTCGATGATGTCATGTTGCAGTTCCTGCTCCCATGGCATATCCTCTCTCTTAGTGACATGTTTATGAAGGGAGTCCTTGTTGCAGCTTGTTCTGCTACGTTAGCTACATACGTTGTGGTCTTGGTGGCCAGAGGTGTCCAGTGGTGTACTGTCTGCAGTTTGAGTTTATCGCGCTGACATTGTCGCCCCGTGTGCACCACGTGAGTTATTAAATAGATTACAGTTTTGTGTTCGGGGGCTTTGCATATGCACAATGTGTCATCCGAACATGTCCAGCAGGTTGTTGAGTACCCACACACCCATATTCACACACACACTCACTCATTCGTATTCGCAATACATGCATGAGCGATTCATGAAATTGAGTTTCAGTTTTGTCAACTCTCGCGCCTCCTGTCACACAGCTCAGTGCCCGGCGTGCTCTATTGACCTGGGGTCATATTTTCGGGGACTTCCCGAAAAAATGAGAGAAAAGAAAAAAAAAGAAAAAATTTAATCAAATTTATGTGCAAATATTGTGGAGTGTGAGTTTATGGTTCTGCAAAAACCTTATCAATTTATTTGTTATTATTTATTTTATTTATTTATTTATTGTCTGGCTAAAAGCAGCCGACACAGCAAATAATACATTAAAATTATAAAATATATATATTTAAATTACAAAATAAATTAAAATGAAGTTTAAAATTAAGATTCTAAAATTCTCTGGGGAATCTAAAATGAAAAAGAAAATGATTGGCCCAACATTTGTTGCTAGGATTGGGGAAAACCCAGAAAAACCCAATCAGACCAAAATGATATTAATGAGTAGTTAGTTGGTTATATTAGTTAGACATGATAATATAGAGGCTTTAATAGTGAGCGGAGAACACTCGAAACTAATCGTAGGGTACAGTCTATTATAATCTACACACAGAGTACGAAGAGGTTCGTGCAATTCCCAGTTAGTGAAACAACGTTGGAGATATAAAGGATTAAAGTTACGAGTTACTCTAGAAGGTACATTGAAGGTTATTTCTTCCAACAAATTCGCCGAGTCTATATGACCGTGCAGTAATTTGTGGATGAACATTACTCCAAGCATAATTCTACGGTTAGTAAGAGAGGAAGATTGAGTAAGAGAAGTCTACTAGAATACGAAGGCAACTGAATTTCCGAGTTCCAACTCAAGCCGCGTAAAGCAAAAATTAAAAATTGTTTTTGAACCGACTCTATCCTGGCACGATGGGATTCATATTGAGGAGACCACACACATGATCCATATTCAAGAATTGGACGCACAAGAGACGTGTAAAGAAGTTTAGTAGTAAAGGGATCATCAAATTCCTTGGACCATCGCTTAATAAACCCGAGAACTCCCATTGCTTTATTGACAGCTATAGCAATATGCTTATCAAATTTCAGTCTATGATCTAGAACTATACCCAGGTCATTAACTGATCTTTCGGAATCGTTTAAGCATTCCAATATAATGCCATTAAGTGAGTACTGTGAAATAATGCGGGAAGATCTATAGAAAGTCATAACTTTACATTTCGAACTATTGAGATTTAATAAATTATCTTGGCACCAAAGATGGAAAGCATTTAAGTCTGCTTGCAAGAGACTAAAAGAAGAAGGGTCGCTATACGATAAACAAAGCTTGACGTCATCCGCATACATGATAGCATGGGAGTGAGATAATAAAGATGGAAGATCATTAATAAATAACGTGAAGAGTAGTGGACCAAGATGACTACCTTGCGGTACTCCAGAAGTAACTTTAACTGACTTTGAAAATGAATTTTTGAAAATAACTCTTTGTGTTCTGTGACTTAAATAATTTGAAATCCAAAGAAGAGGATTGTATGGAAAACCAAGAAGATCAAGCTTATGAATGAGTAGAGAGTGGTTAACGGAATCAAAAGCTTTACTAAAATCAAATAAATAACATCAGTTTGCATCTTTTTCTTGAACCCTTTAATCACTAAGGAATTAAACTCTAGTAGGTTAGTGGTTGTAGATCTTATATTGCTTTGTATTCTATCCAAAATTCGACTGTATTTATTAAAACAATCAACTAAACCAGTTAGTTTTATTTATATTTTAAAAACTTTATGGTTTAGTTTTCGGTTGAAATCAAAATATGCAGCCAAAAACCAAGTGATGCTGGTGTACTTATTATACTGTCCACGAGTGTCTATACTCGTACTCGTATAGTGTTTTGTGTATATTTATGAACTCGCATAATTTCTTTAAAATTTGCCAGTTTGTGCTTCAAATTGTGTGTTTAATTTTGGGTTTTTCAATTTAATGTTTCTCATTACGTGGCATATCAATTTCATTTCCAGTCAGCAATTGCTGTCAGTGTCCATATCATAAAGCATCATAAAGTTGTTGTCCTGCCAGACTGTCATTGTCCTGCCCAACCAACCGGCTGCTCTTAATGGCATTGAAACTGAATACTGGATACTGTGGCAGTTCAGTTGGTTGCACTGTCGATGGTCATCGAGTCTGACCGTTGCACTCAGTGGTCAAGTTTCCTGCATTTCCTGCTCATGTCCGGCGATCAAACCCAATGGAAATGTGACAAACTGTTGTGGCTCTGGCTCTTTATTAAGAAAGCATTTCGGAAAACTGTCTTCAATGGATTTATTATAACTATGGGTAGCTCCAAGTGCAAGTCAAAGTCCACATAAATTGCATAACATGAGCACACAATGTTTGCTGTTGTTGTTTGTTGTTGGTCCAATCTACTTATTGGAGTCATTTATTTTCTCTTGCTTCATCCTCCATCTTCTTCTTCTCTTTGTGCTGCATTCTATTTGAGGGTGCAACTGTGCGTGGCAAAGTGTGCAACATATTTTATTTGTGTTTCCGTTGGTTGAGTTGTCTCTCCAGATCCTGGTTGCCAGTTCATTCCTCTTGCTCTGCCATTGGCGTTGTCACAACACTTTGATACGCGTTATTTACAACACATTTGTCTTGGCTTCGGCTACGGCTTCGGTTCGGTTAGCTTGTGGATGCAACCAGCTTTAGTGGCAGGTGCAACACAGCATCTTTATTACGTTCTGCTTTTATTGCTTACTCCAATCGAGGCGAGTCGTTTTTATGTCGTTGCTCTTATTTTATTTCGCCAGCAGCGGGAATAAATAAATGAAAATTCAACTTTAAATTAATCTTGCAACTTAAATGAACAGTCTTTGAAAATATTGTATTGTGTTTATTTTATTTTCCTTTGACTTTGATTGTTTTACTTCATTTGCCAACTGCAAACTATTAGTTCAAGCTATTGGCAATTTGTCAGCTGCCATCAAGACTCGATTTTCAGTTCCCCAGTTAGCAAATTTCCCTTAACTTAAATTTTCGTAATTAATTTAATTAAGCTAAGAAAATATCCAACAAGGTTGTGGCACAAATATTAATTGCATTTTAATGACTTTATTTTTGTCGAATGTTCCGACACACAGCCATTAAACTGATTAGTTGTTACACAGCCATTGACACCTTAGGGCTCGGCACAAGTAGAGCAACTTGCTTGGGGATAGACTTCATTCTCTCTCTCTCTTTCTCTCTTCTCTCTCTCTGTCTCCATAGTCCTTTATTGCAATGTGTACTGCTTTTATATGGCAGGTCCTATTGGAAAAACTGGCACATTGGCAGTTCAGAGTCACTCCCGGTTTGATGGCATGAAACAAAAAGTAAAGTCAAAAAAAAAAAACCGAACAATTGGCAGTTTCACAAAATAAGTTGAACGTTTGTACGTTGCCTGTGGCCAAAATAGCCGACACAGCATATATATTAGGGTGTCCCTTATTTGGTCAAAGTCAATATTTTTAAACGCATACGGGCTAGTTCTGTTCATTAGGTCCTAAAGCACTCAGAAATAAATTTTCACCTCAATCGGAGTATGATAACCCGTGCCGACTTGGATCGGAAAATTTCAAAATTATATGGGACAAAAAAAATTTTTTTTTTTTTTTTTAACTTTTTATTTTTTTATTTTGTTCATTAGGTCCTAAAGAACTCAAAACCAAGTTTTCACCTTGATCGGAGTACGATAACCCATTCAAATTTGCTTTGAAACATGAAAAATCATCGAAAAATGTATAATCAGTGTTAAAACACTGTTTTTCATGTTTCAAAGCAAATTTGAATGGGTTATCGTATTCCAATCAAGGTGAAAACTTGGTTTTGAGTTCTTTAGGACCTAATGAACAAAATAAAAAAATAAAAAATTCCAAAAAAAAAAAAAATTTTATTTTTGTCCCATATAATTTTGAAATTTTCCGATCCAAGTCGGCACGGGTTATCATACTCCGATTGAGGTGAAAATTTATTTCTGAGTGCTTTAGGACCTAATGAACAGAACTAGCCCGTATGCGTTTAAAAATATTGACTTTGACCAAATAAGGGACACCCTAATATATATATAAGTAATTCTCAATACCCAGTTGGCAGCTGACCACCAGTAAACCAACCACAAAAACCACCAGCAACAGCCAACCCACCAACCCACGACCCACCAATGGACAATAAAACAAATCGCATAGAAGTTCACTTCATTTTCTGTGGCACTCGGCGACTTTGTTTTGCCATAAAAATGCCCGTAAAATGTGAAAGGAAAATCAGTGTTTAATTAAGTTATAAAAATGTTTGCCTCATTTGCGATGCCATCGAAAGAATTCTCTAGTTTCTTAGTGTTTATTTCTTTACTTGACCCTCAATGTGAAATAGAAACAGCTACTAAGTATATTTTAATTGCTTATATTTGTGGCTTGTAAGTGGCAACAATCAGAGTATTAAACAAGGCTTATTGCTCAAAATATCTATATAACATTGGACAGCAATGTCTTGAACTATTTTCCCTCAATAAATGGTAAGATTCAACTTTTGTTTGCTTAGACAACTGCAAATTTTGTCAAAGTTAAAATCTTTTTTACTTGTTCTAATTCAATATGAGTTAGAGTCAAATATTATCAATACAAAAATGCTAAAAAACTTATTCAAAGAAGTTTTTGAAGTATTCTTAACAATACTGTCAAAAAACGAAGTAATTGTTGCATTTAAATATTGTCCTGACAAAGTTATTTGTTTCTTTGGTTATAAAAATATTTATGTGTTTTATTTTGTATAATTTAAGAAATTCGCATGAGCTTGAGTAACTTATTTTACAACTTCTTTATCCGCTTCCTTATGCGAATGCGAATGCACAAGCTTAAGCTCCTTTTCCCTCAGAGAAAGCGAGAGGGGAAAGGAAGAGAGAGAGAGACACATATGGACTACTGAGTTGAGCTCAACTCGTGGGGCATAAGTTTCAAAGTCAGCCAGGACCAGGACTAGGAACGGAGGACAGCGACGTCGTCTGGCTTGCAACGTGTTCTTGCAACTTGGTCTTGCCACTGAAATTTATCTGAGCACATCGTCTACTTGCATGTATTACGAATGCAAGTAAGCATTGTGTTCCCAGTGCGTCACTGTGCGTGTGTGTGTGATGTGTGTGTGGTGTGTGTAGTGTGTGTGTTGTAAGTGTGTATATTGGTTTACGGTCCAGTCTGTTGTTTTGTGGCCAAAATGCGAGTGTGGCGCGTGTGGCATGAAAAATGCTTCGCCTGGGGCGCTGCGCTTGCACTTTGCAGCAATTTTTAAATGCCTTTCAAATGCAGTTCTGTTGAAGCTGCAGCTGAAACTGCTGAGCAGGCCAGGACATTGACCGGACAGGCATCCGCTCGTAAATCTCGACTGCTTATCGAAACACACATTTCACGAATATTATACAAGTCTCGAGTGTGTTTCCATTATTGATAACTCTCGCACAATCGCCATGTTTTCAACGCAATGGATAGTCTGTTCTCTGGAATACCCCAAACTGGGCAACATTCCCGAGTCCTAATCCTAAATAGCGTAATTACGACAAGCATGCCAAGCGTTTGATTGAAGGAATTGATCGCATCCAAATGCAAATGCAAATCGAATTATGTTGCTGTCCACTGAAGATGATGACGTTGACGTTGCTGTCACTGATGATTATACAACTGAAGTGGGTTTGTCAAGGCTCTTGATGATAATAAGAGGGAGCGACAGAGAGAGAGAGAGAGAGTCAGAGGTGTCGCCAGTTGTCGTGAGGTGTGCAACTAATTGGCTGCCTCTTTGAAAATTAATTCAATGCTAATTACTGGCCAACATGTACACAATAAACGCAATTCTATTTACGCAACTACAACAACAACAACAAAGACGGCAATTAAAGTTGCATAATGTGCATTTGAGTTTCGATTTAATATTTGAATTTCTATTCATAATTTTTTACTGCATGCAATCTCAATTAAATTGCCAGCCCAATTTAAATTGACTGCTGCTTTAGTTGATTGAAGCTTATTTGTTTAGGAATGGGCAGATTGGGCGGCTGTTTAGTTATGCAAACTAAATTGTATTAAATTTGCCGAAGCGACGGCATTATTGTTAATTGAGTGCACAGCGATTGGTTAATTTCTGGCAATTTAACATTGTATACTAATTAGTTTCCATTTTGAAGAGCCAGACATGATTAACTTGTTTGTTGGTGGTTTTCAACAAATCGTTGCACATATTAATAGTTGAGATCCTAATAATGTAATTCCAACACTTTTGATGACTTTGAACTCTCAAATATAAGCCATAAATATGAGAAAGCATACACATATTATATATGTGGCTGTAATAAGCTGCTTAAGTAAACAATGATGATTTGGGGAACTTAAGCGCATTACACACAATGCAACCGAAACGGACCAACGGCAACTTGGCCCTGGCAAATAACCAAGCTCAGCAACAACAAACATTGGCTCCCCCCACAACGACAAAAGACGTCAGGCGGGCAGGCAGGCAGCACACAAACCGAGTAAATCACAAAAGAACGGGCAACATCCGTTTCCGCAGCTGCAAACAATGCAACTGCAGCTGCAATCACAACTGTTTTCAAACAAACAATGGCAACAAAGTAATTCACATTGCAAACGATCGTTGTTAGCACCACAACCAGAACGATAACGATAACGATAACGATACCGATCCCAATAGTCGCCATGTTTTTTCAACATTGTTGACACTTTGCAAAACTCATTGCATACTTTTAAGCGCAGCCAGAAAATGACAATTGTCAAATGGGAAGAAAGTTAGGGATTCTTATTTGATTTTTGGATTTTTTGCTTTACGAGTACGTCCCACACTTATCAAATTACATGGCCATTTTTGTTTTTTTGTTTTGTTTTTAGCCCCCACGATTTCTTTTGCGAGTAGTAAAGTTTTTACCTTTGCCAGCCAGCGTCAACAGCACAATAAAAAACAACAACTTATTACCATTGCTTTTAGTAGTTTTTATAACTTTTACGACTTTTTAATAAAGTTGCAATGCATTTGCTTGTTGCTGATGGCGCTGGCGCTGCGTTTTGAGCTCAAGACAAAGTTTGAAAGCCCCCGGCAGCCTGAGGTTGGCACTGCAGCTGAAAATGAAACAGGAGTTGGAGTTGGGATTGGAGCCAAGTTGGCGTTGTTTGCAGTTTCACACACACACTCACAAATACATATGTGGCAGGGACAAAGTGAAATATGCCATGTCCCATGTACGACACATTTCTCGCTGCATTTAAGGCTTAAAGCGAACCCGCTGACGGACTAAGCTCGACAACGGCAACAAAGGCAAACAGCAAACAACACTCGTTGCAATGATTGCGCCCCAGCTTGCAGCATTCAACACTGGCAGAAATGCTAATTTGCCAGACAAACAGACAGACACCGACAGCAGCTGGAGCAGCAGTTGCTTCTGATTCTGATTCTGATTATCGAAACGAGTAGCTCGAAAGCTGGCCAAAAGTTTCCACCGCATCCCCATAACAATAAGAACTGACTGTAAAAGTTTTCTTCCTGCCAAATGCATTTCTTCTCCTCCTCTTTGTTGTCTGTCCTGCTCTGTGATCTGTTTGTTGTCGTAACTTTTACCCACTTTGCCCACATATTAAAATCTAGCCACAAAATGTCAAACCGAAACCAAAAGTTATGCGCAAATTATATGCGTGCTTCTCTTTATGTGTCTTGGGTCCATGTAAAAACTACAGACAAAAATGCAGTTGACAGCTTGAACTCAAGCGGTTTACGCATAAACTTTGCTATTTTATTGCAACTCACTTTAGTTTTTTTTTTTGTTTGAATGGAGGATTCTTCGAACATATTCATGTTGCAAATTCTCATTTTCTTTTATTATGAATCACAATTTTTTTATGGCAAGCTGTAAGTTTTAATAAATTAGTTGCAAATTGGGCTCCCTAACTTTTCCGAAAATTTATAATCTTGAGCTTTAACATTTAATTGACATTTTAAATGAGCAACTTCCAATTGGAAAAATGTTTGTAATCTCTAAAATTATTTTGCAAACTGTAATTATATTTAGCATATATTACATTGGAATTTTGTTTAATGTTGTTAAGTTTTTATTATAACTTTAGCGAGGCCAAAGTTGTTTAGCTCATTTGTTTTAAGTAATAATTAGACTTGTGGTTTTGCCGCCAGAAGCAGTTCTAGGCACACACACACACACACACACTCACACACGCAAACATGTCCTTCGGCTTGCACTCGTGTGGAATGTGCGGTTTAAGGAGGCACTTAAGAGCGCGCATCGGGATCAGCGGTTGCATCAGCAGCAGAGGCAGAGACAGCTTCAGACTCTGCCACATGCTTAACGCTTAAGGCTGAGGGCGTGACGCTTCAAACCGCTGCCGCATCAGTGGGAAGAAGAAGAAGAAGCAGCAGCAGCATCTGTAATAAGACAGCTCGTTTGCCTGTCTCTGTCTGTCTCGCTGTCTGTCCTTTGCTGCTTGTTAACTTTTGCTCATTTGTGCAATGCGCCCCAAAATTGCTGCTGAATAGAGGGAGAGACAAGGTGTAAGGGAAGAGGGAGAGAGATGGCATTTCAGGTGCAGGGGAATCTTCAACACGGCCATAAGTCAACTTGACAAGTGCCGGTAAAAGCGTCTCGTTTGCCGCTTTTGTACACAATTTAGGCAAGGGAGCGAGAAGGCAGCATTAGATGCTGGGCATGTTTCCGTTTAAGTGAGGCAGAAGCAGAAGCAGCTCGAAATTGAACAACAAATTGCAGCAAGTACGAGAGAAATATTAAGTAAATATTTAATTTGCCGCTGCAACAGACTGCAAACTTGGATAATTAAAAAACTTTGCCACGGTCCAGATCAGAGCAGAGCTGAGTACTCGATTGCTGCAATTAATTGACCATTTTAATGTGAAAGCGCTTTAATGAGCACTAACAATAAATTCGCACACAAGAATCTGCTTTTCAGTCTGTAAACGAGTAGTATATATAATGATTACCTAGGAATATATGCATAGTATACTTGTAATGTGTCTGCAGTAATACGCTTAACTTGTTAACTGCCATCGAATTTCGTTGCCAACTCTTTGATGTCGTTTAAATTTCAATACCTGGCGAAGTTTAACAGTCAAGGACGTTCTGAAAAACAAAAAAGGAGCACATTTATTGAAAAAAAGAGACTGTATTGATACTTGTTCGTGGCAGAAAGGTTTAACTTACAAATTACACAATTTCAGCTTAAAGCGTGTTTTTCAGAACACATTCAATGAACCGCTTTTTACATGCATATCATTTTCCGCCAATGTGTACATATATGTATGCATGTATGCATATATTGGTAAACGTGTGTGGCAAAGTGGCCGAGTTGCCGCTTAAATGGCCATGTAAGTGCATGTCAATCATGTTTTCCTGTCGCCAATGAAATGCAATTTCATTAAAAACCAAAAATTGACGGCACAAAATGAACATTGCCTCTTGTTGGCAATGTTGCAAATTTGGCAACTGTTTAAATTTCGACACAAGAATTTCAGTTAGCAGTTGGTTTGGCATCGCAATTTGTATTAGTTAAATGCATGCAAATTTCCGTCAGCTGTTGGCAATTGTCGAAATGATTTGATTGCTGCAAATTGTCAACATCGAATGGCAATGACGATGAATGACAATCAAATTGGTCAACGGCACTCGAGGTATTCGCATTGGCGTGTGCCGGAAACACTCGAGGTCATATCCTGTGCAGGACAACAAAGTCCTGTGTGCTGAGCTCCAGTTGCTGTCAATATACAATAGCAAAGGTAGCGAATACCCTGCAATTGAAAGGAATCACATGACATTGGAAGTTGAGTGTTTGCTTTTGAATCTTTACAATAAAAATAAACTCTTTTAATCAATATGAAGTGAAAAGTATAGCCTGTAATCAAATTAAATCTGATTGTAGATATCCACCGATAGTAATTATATAGATATTGCATACAGTAAAGCGAATAATTCTATATATTTTAGTATGAATAAAGACGTATATAATAAGCCAAGTTTGTTAAAGAATAAATGTGAAGAAAGCTCTCTCACATAAAGTACAGCATTAACAAAAAGGGAACAGTTTGTGGAGCATCTAGCTTGCACATTAAAGTGAAACCTCCTCCATATGGAAAAGCGTTTATCGAGGCATTCACAGATTGTCAATTAAATGGCTGCCTGACTGCGATTCCGTGCCCTCGAGCTATCAAGCAGAAACAGAAAACAGAAAACTTCATTTATTGCGTCTAATGCCATTTGTGGATGCCACCAAACTCATTTTCAACATGTGGCCAACAAGCACAACGGTGTCTCTCTTCGTTTCCTATGCAAAGTGCAAAGTGTGGCCATCAAAGCCATTTCGTTCCGTTTGCCTTCAAGTCGTCCTTGCTGATGCTCCTGTGTCTGTCTGTGTGTGTATGTCTGTGTGTGTGTGTGTGTCGTTGCCTCAATCAATTTCAATTTATCAATTTTTACAATCAACTGATTTTATCAATTTTATGGCGCATTTTAAGACCGCGCTCACTCACTACTCTACTCTCTACTCTGCATAGACGTAGCATACACTCGGAGAAAGTGCCTAAGGGGTCCTGGAGAAAAAAAGGACATGCAAAGGAAATTTGACTGCCACGCGCACGTCCTTATAGAGTAGGCGAAAGTAGGACTAGAAACATGTCAATAAAATCAACAAATGCCGCGTACTTACTTCTCTCTTTACCCTCTTACCCTCTGCCCCCTTTTTTGCACGCATGTAAATAAGCATTTGCCTTCGCTGACTTCAATGTCGATTCATTGTTATTGCCCTGTGCGTGCTAGTTGTGGTTCCTCCTTATATAACCTACTTTTCTTTCCTATTTTTGGTCGTTTTACTTTTTTTCTTTTTTACTTTATTTGTTTGCGTTGGAAAATACACAGAAAATGCCTAAATAACTGAAGAGCTCGCTTATTAATCATACGCCATGTTAGAATAAAGAATACTACAAATTGCTGTATAATGCGATTAATACCCTGGCAACGTTTTAATCTTTCAGCTGCTTGTAATATTTTTGACAATTTACTGATTTGCCTGTCCATTTGAATAAAATCCAACTTGATGCTAATGAAATGTAAGCCGATTAATTCGCCTGTTTTCTGAAATCCAATTTGAACGGGATTCTGGTAATAAAATGGAATTAAAATGGAAAAACATGATTAAGTTATTGAAAGTTATTATTTCGCATTAATGCAGATTAATGAGGGTTGATTCCACGAAATTGACTTGAACACCATCGTGGCAACATTTCGTATTTTTGGCAGCCGCAATTAACAGATAATTTGTAGCCAAGACTTCATCATCCTCATCATTTTTACATGGCTCGCCAGCCTCGTTTGGTTCATATTCAAAAGAGCTGAATGAAGTGGAGTCCGAAGAGCGTTGCACTAATTAAAGTCAACACTTGTTACTATGACCTCATTACACGCAAATCTGCTAAAGTTACCAAGAGGCAGGAGCTGTAGAGGTTAGAGGGTAAAGGGAGGAAGGAGAAGGAAGGACGAGGAAGCAGGGAGGAGTTAGGTAGGTAGCTGCCACCTGGTGATTGTCTTCAAGTTGTGTGCGGCTGTTTGTACTCACTTTGTGTCTTTGTGCACCCGATACTTTTTCAAGTTCATTAGGGTAATGAAGCAGCCACAGGCCCCTGGACCTGGCCAATGGCAACTGGCAACTGGGCGCCGAAGAATATCGCATGGAATAAGCACGAAAAATATTCGAGTGGAAAAGCGGGGAAAAATACGGAAAGTTGTGTGTGCTTTACTTTATGGACGCTATAACTATGCGCCTCGTTGCTGCTCTTCTATTTGGCTTTTTGCATAATGAATGGACATAAACATGGCACAACTTTTTCACAGTTTTGTAGTCGACTCTCTTCTCCTCTCTCTCTCTCTCTCTGTCTTAGTCTCCTTCTCTTCTCTTAGGCGCACATGGCCCAATTTCAGTCTCAGGAAGTGTCCTGCCTTGCTCGTTAAAGTAAACAGCAGGTTTCCCCTTTATAAGTGAGCGGGGTGCTCAATTGACTTCAGTTTAGTACCACACATACAATATACGACTATTTTCTCATATCTCCTTGACGCAATTTGCTTAATTAATAATAAAGTTGTCGACTCTTTTACGTTGTCAAGGCTTTTATGAACTTTGGGCAAAGTAAAATTATTTTTTTTATTTCACTTGTCGCTTCATATGAAATGTAATTGTTATTTCAAAGTAGTTGCTGACTTTTGCAGTATGATTTTCGGTACTCTTACAGACCTTTTAACAGTCAATAGAAAGTACAAATTGTGAATAATGCTCAAATTATATTAAAGTATTTTTTGTCTTTAAAGTAAATTATAACATTAAAAAATACAACACAGTCATAGGAAAAAAATTGATTAAATTCATTTAAATAAAAGTCAATACCATTATTTGATTCAATTCATAAAATTTTAATCTGTTTTTAGAGAATTGTACCAAAGTTAACTTGAAATAAAACTTAAGGATTTCTAAACAATTTCTTTCAGTGTTTCCGTTCAAGCTTGACAGAGTCAGAAGGACACCATTAACATTTCCCTGATCAGAGGGTATTTAACCAACAACTAGTTTATCAATCATTAAAACAGTATGTAAATATTGTAACAATTTCAAATGTATTTCTGCTGACTTTTGTGGCACATTTATTGTCGGGTTTGTTGAATATATTTTTGGCACTACAAATATTGTTAGGAATGCATAACAGCTGGTTGCATTATTTTGATGCTTTTCAATTTAAGCGGACATAATTTATAGTCTTAAATGATATAAAGCATTCCGTTAGTCATTTGGAAAATGAAAAGTTCTCATTTGCCACTTGTTGGTGCGATTGATGGGAGCATTTCATTTGGCAAATTTGCATTGCTTCAAATGTGCATATTTATGAGACGCAAGCGAAATGCTATAGACAGACAGAGAAAGAGCGAAAGAGGTAGAGAGAAACACTGAGAGATAGACAAAGAGGCAGACAGTTTGTGCTAAAAATGATTTCGAGTTTCATTTTCGAGGGGACGCATCAAATGCAGTGAACACAACAGGATGGAATATTCAAGGACAGTTGTTGTGGCTCTCAGTATTGTTGGTATTGCTATTATTGTTGTTGTTGTTATTGTTGTTGTTCTGTTGGCTGCGTCATTGCGTTGCACTCTGTGCGCATTTGCATCAAAAGCTGCTTATGCATAACAAACCATATTGAAATAATTTATAAGCAGCTCAAAATTTATGGCATTTTGATTGTTTTCCGTATTATTTATAAATTAAACCATGCAAGTTTTCAATGAGGCAGAAAAATGTAATGAACGAAAAGATCAAAAGGAATTATAAATTGTATTAAATCAATTTAAGCAAGTTAAATGTTCTAATATCATGTATTACTTTGTGTAAATTGTAAATTGTCTGTGTGTGTTTCGGGTATTGGATTAACTTGATTGTCTTGGCATTCTCCTGGCAATTAGCTTTGAGGGAATTAAATATAAATAACAACATGCTGACCCGTCTGTCACCTTGAAAACAAACAAAGACTTTGGCCAATCCGAATCTCTGCAGCTGCTCGAAGAAAACTTTGCTTTCCTTTGCTTTCCTTTAATTTCCTTTCCTGTTGGCATTAAATATAAATTAGGGTAAGGTGGGTGGAGGTTGGGCAAAGGTCAAAGACAAGGGCTGAACAACAATATGGTAAAGGAAATTCAAGTACAAAGCCTTGCATGCAAATGCCTTTTGTTGCTGTTGTGCTTTTGACAGCCAGAGGATAATAATATTGATTGCGAGAAAGAGGTGTATAGGGCAGGTGTATTGTAGGTGTGGTTGTTGTTGTTCTTGTTTCCTGCCTTTCTAGCCGAGTTCTGTTTACAGTTTACAGTTTGTTTGTTTGACGCTCAAGTTGCCGGGGCAACGACATTGAAACATGGCCTTTGTCTCCTATTCCGACTATCTATGTGCGTGTGTTTGTGCCTCGTTCTAATGGCTTTTTAATTAAAGCACAAAATTCAATGAATAAATAAGAGATATGAGTAGTTGCCTCAAAGGGCAAAAGTTGTTGTTTTGTGTGCAAAAAGTTCACAGTCCGGGAAATTACATTTTCTAATTGACTTCATCAACTTTGAGCCAATTTCGAGTATCGAAAATATGCCAAAGTTTGTATTGTTTGTAATTGCCTTGAAATCGATTAGATAATTGAGATACATTTTGTAAATTTAATGAGCAAACTAAATTTTGCATACATTTAATAAAAGTTTAAAATTAGTTAATAGTAATTTTACAATTGCAGAAACTTTTCTTTTACCAGAAACAACATCCGAAAGCAAACAAGAATTTAAACATAGAGATTGTTCGACTTATAGATTCTCTATACTACAAACTGGTTCTCTATATATTTATTTTTGTTTACTCTGTATTTTATTTTTATGGTTTGAATATTCATTTTCATTATTTAATAATTCGAATACATTTGTATTACACTTAGGACAGGGTATAATTGGTTGTCAAACAGATGTTAGTTATTAAACAGATTACAGCATAGGAAACACGCACAGCATATGTATCTGTGGTGGCACATGGAGTTGCACGTGGTTGTTTGACAATGTGAGGCATGTGGTTGAGTTGGCAAACTTGCATTGTGTGGTTGCATTTTGGGTGCCATGAGACATGTCTATATGTCTAAGCATCTGTAGCCAAATCAAATCAATGGCCAACCGCAGAGACAGCTCATTATTTGCGAGTAGGTAAAGGGACGAAATCAAATTTGAAACTGATACTCTGAGAGTAATAATATCATACATACGAGTACTTGCACACAATCGCAGCTTAAGCTGTGACTTAGATTACAAATTTTAAATTGGCACAAGAGTGTCTGAAACATGGCCACGTTTTACTGTTCAATTATTGTGGCATTTATAATTAAAGTTGCGTCTAACATGGCTGCCGATTTGTGGAACAGACTGCGTGACTGTTTCTCTTCTTTCTCCTCCTCGTCCTCTTCCTCGTCCTCTTCCTCGTACTTTATCCTAGTCAAGTTGCTATTTCTTTCTAGTTTTGTGGTCACTAAAATGTTGGCCTGGCTTTTGTGCCTGCCTGTTTTAATTTAAAATGTACGTGACTTGTTTTAATTAGGAACACTGACGAAAAAAAAAAGCACAAATTTATGGATATTTTTGTGTTCTTTCTTGTTTTTGTTTCTGTTTCTGTTTTACTTTTGTACTGTGGTCTAGGCTTTGCCATGCAAATGTTGCATGTTTCCGCGCTGCGAACACATTTTGTGTGCTTTAAAAACTGCCATGGGCCAAAAATTTGTTAATTATGAGGGAAATACTTTAGAAACTTGCTTCAAATGAAAAACAAGATCTATCGATCGATAAAGTAAATGCTTTAGTTAGGCAAGTTAATTATAACTCAGATTAGTTAAATGTGCATTCACTTGAGAGACTAATCGTAGTTTAACAAAACCGTCAACAGCAAAAACACTAACAATAACAATAACAATAACAATGTTGATGGCCTGGCTGAAAAGTCGACTTATTATGCTCACAAATTTTCAAGTGCTTTTGGCCAAGTTTTCCGATAAAACGCCAGAGCATGCCACAACAAGTGGATGAACATTGTGCAACTTTCACTTTGGCCAGCTGTCGATAAAAAGGCTAAAAAGAGAGCGGCTAAGAAACTTGTTAAATAAGACTTCTAAATTCATTTGCTCGAAACGCAACTTAACACCAGGCACCGAGGCCCGGAAAGCGCATAAAAAACTTCTGCTGCCAAAAAAGACGATGAACAACTTCATCAAACGACTGCGACGGGGCATTCTTCTAGTGTCTTTTGTTGCAACTTTTGTTGCTGTTGTTGATGTTGTTGCCCAGAAATGTTTTTCGGCAATCTTAGAAGCATAAAGAAAAAGTACAACTACAGCTCAAAAGTTGTACAAGCTGCTTCGGCAGCTTAAATAAACATCGCAGCTGCCAGCAATGTCCGTGTCCATGTGCCGCCCCAAAAAGTATGCAACACTTTCCACTTTCCACTTACAACACGCCTCTCCTTGACACGCCTCTTGCTTTCTTATTTCATTTCGGTTTCTTAGTTTTTCCCTCTATGCACAAGCACTTTCATTAAATATATGCATTGTAAATGTTCCCTGGGCCTTGTACTCCTTCTCCTTCCTCTCCCTCTTCTCGTGCTTCTTCTCCTCTGTGCGCTTTGCATATTTCAACTGCTTATAAAACGCCATGTAACGACCCGTTCCCCCTTTTCCATCAACGATTTTCTTATTTGTCTAACAGTGCATTGTGATAAGAAACTTTTCCTGAGCACAAAAACTACTTTTGTGTTGTTATCTCCATGTTTCTAGCGCTTGTCATTTGTTCGCGTTAAAGAATATCAAATTATTTTATTACCTCGCCATTTTGTTTAATAATAAGCCAGCAAAGTATGGCACTTGACAAAAGAAACTACTAATAGTTATTAACTAAATTTGATCAGAGGTTTAAATCAAATTATACTTTATGTTATTGTATACAATTTTATACATTTCTTTACATTATATTTATATTCTCCACATTTATTTATTTCGATATTTTTTAATATTTAATATTGTAATATAAATTATGTTATTTTTCCTAAGCTCTGAACATAAAATCAATTTCTTCTCTTAATTATCTCGATTATATTCCGTGTAATATTTATTTATTTGTATATATTATAAATATGTATTTTACATTTCTATATCTAACATTTTTCTTTTGAACTTTTCTCTATTTTCCCTTTAATTTATTTAAAAGAAATTTTAAAATATTGTCTAGCTATTAATTAGGCTAATTGATAGATGGCAAGTGCTCTTAACTGGTTTGTTTATTGAACTCAACAGTCCTTAAAGAAAACTCAATCTTGGCATTTGCATTGTTGTTTTTGTTTCCACTTGCGCCTTTGATTGTCCTTTGGGCTGTCATTTGCTTCATTGTCAATTGTCTTCTGTTCTTTTTCTTATGACTTTTATTTGCAACACTTTTATTACCCCAGACGCGACCACGCCTCCACATCCTTGTTCGCCTACATAAAAAGAAGAAGAGACACAGAGGGAGAGAGAAAAGGACGAACAATGGCCGAGTCGAGTGTTTTTACAACTTAATTTGCAGTTTGTGTCGAGAAACTGTAGAATGCTTTTAGGTGTGGCCTGACTTGACTTTTGTTCAGCTATTTCTGTTATTATTGTTACTATTATTGTTATTGTTGTTGTTTTTGTTATTATTGTTACTGTTGTTGTTGTTGTTGTTGTTACTGACATTGCTTTCAACTCGCTTAATTGGTATATGAAGTGGTCGTTGAGTCCAGTCGAGCTGAATTCTGTTGTGTTTATTATTAGCTACTATTATTATTATAAATAAGTAATGCGAGTGGTAGGTAGACCAATTAAAAGCCATTAGTGAAAACTGTATAAATATACATACATGTACAGACGTGTGCGAAATAATAAGAACAGCATATGTGAACAATTAATTTGGTAAAAAAAAGTGTTAAGAAAACATAATTATATTAAACCCTTATATAATTTAAATAGTACACACTTTAAGCTATATATATTCAAATAGAATTCAAATTCTGCTGTGTCCATGTCTTTTATAATGGCAATTTTGTTGGGTTAAGTCGAAATTCAGGGGTGCGAAATAATAAGAACAAAGTAAGAAAATAACGGATTGTCGTTTTCTACATAAGTTTTAACAATTTCTAAGTATACACTTAGTTGCCTACATTTAGCATAAGTGGGATCCACCCCTTTTCCGGATCATTTAGACACATCCGGACTTTATAGAAGCTATGAGATCGCGGCATCTGGAGATAGGAGTATTCTTTCAAGTATTTTCTTCTTCTTGCCACAATTGTCCAAAATTTTTTGTCCATAGCATCTCTCACTTCTATCGTTACATTATTTATTGATGATCCACTGGGTTATGGCTCGGCGAAAGAGTCAATCCCTCCATAACATCAACACTGTGGGATCCTAAGCACTATTTCGCTTGACTTGTGATGATATTTGGATCACTTAAGTGTGGATAAATCTAGCGTGGAGCATCTTATTTTAAGCATAACACTTGCCACTATTATTCTAGAATAGAAGTTGACATCCATGATACCCACAATTCTAGTAATAAGATCATCCTCAAAAAAAACCCCATGGGACATAAAAATTCTCGACATCCGAAAAATTATGAATTGATCCTGACACCATTTGTTATGATCAGTTGAGCCAAATGTGGTAAAGTTCGCTTAAGATAATAAACAACAGTAGGTTAACAGCTCTCAATAGCAGAAATTATGATGATTATGATGATTATGATATTATGATTATGGTGGTCTGAGACCGATGCTATAGAGAATTGTGGGTTTTTTTTGAGGATGATCTTATTACTAGAATTGTGGGTATCATGGATGTCAACTTCTATTCTAGAATAATAGTGGCAAGTGTTATGCTTAAAATAAGATGCTCCACGCTAGATTTATCCACACTTAAGTGATCCAAATATCATCACAAGTCAAGCGAAATAGTGCTTAGGATCCCACAGTGTTGATGTTATGGAGGGATTGACTCTTTCGCCGAGCCATAACCCAGTGGATCATCAATAAATAATGTAACGATAGAAGTGAGAGATGCTATGGACAAAAAATTTTGGACAATTGTGGCAAGAAGAAGAAAATACTTGAAAGAATACTCCTATCTCCAGATGCCGCGATCTCATAGCTTCTATAAAGTCCGGATGTGTCTAAATGATCCGGAAAAGGGGTGGATCCCACTTATGCTAAATGTAGGCAACTAAGTGTATACTTAGAAATTGTTAAAACTTATGTAGAAAACGACAATCCGTTATTTTCTTACTTTGTTCTTATTATTTCGCACCCCTGAATTTCGACTTAACCCAACAAAATTGCCATTATAAAAGACATGGACACAGCAGAATTTGAATTCTATTTGAATATATATAGCTTAAAGTGTGTACTATTTAAATTATATAAGGGTTTAATATAATTATGTTTTCTTAACACTTTTTTTTTACCAAATTAATTGTTCACATATGATGTTCTTATTATTTCGCACACGTCTGTATATATGTGAATATATATACAATTTCATTCGATTACGAAAGAAAGCAAATTATTCTGTCACTCTGGGGGTTGGATTTTGTGTCGCTTCGCGTTAGCTTCGTTTGGCTAACTATGAGCTTTTAATTAGCATTAAATTACTTTTATTTACATGCCAATGCCCCAGGACAGTAGGCCCCACCTTATATAATGGACAGCTGGATTGCCTTTGGACTGCCAACTTTGACCTTTCGCCTCTGGTCACCAGGGAGCAGCTGTGATGAGTGATATGATCCTTAAGAAGCTTTACACCAGAGAATATGCCAGCTCCTCCATTCCCTTATAGTTGATAATAAAAGCAGTGATAAATGTGATATTCTCAGAGCATATGTATGTGCTCGCATAAAAACACACAATTCTGACTTTTGTCTAACACAGCGGTGGGCACAAAATCTGAACTCGGGAGCTCTACAACAACAACTACAACAACAACCCTTTTCGCGTCTACCTACTTTGTCGATCACCCAAATAATGTGCGAGCAAAAAAAAAAGGTCTTCGGCGCGGCGCGTAGCGATGTCAGCGCGCACACACTGCGCCTTTGCAATGTTGTTGTTGTTTTATTGACGGTCATAAATTTTAAGTGTCAAAAATGCCTCGACTCGAGCTGCGAGGCTCGCGAGCTGTGCCTGCATTGTTGTTGCTACGGTCATAAAATGCCTCGATCGACTCGAGCTGCTTGTGCGTTGTTGTTGCTAGCTAGCTCGCGAGTTAACCGTGCATAATTGCTTTTATGACGGGCTGCTTGTGTGCGACTTCACGGCGCCGAATAAAGTTGGGAGAAGCCGCATAGCTCCCAGAGCCCATGCTGCCCTCCGCTGGTCTAACATATTCGTTTTTTGTTTTATACTAATTAAATGTATCGCGCCTTATCACAAATCTCAAGCACAAGCTCGAGACTTTTATGGGTGACATTTAAAAAAAATTAACAGCCAATTAAAAAGATTCACAAGTTGCTGCCAATGAAAACCTGAAATTGTCTAGGGCTAATGCGGCGTATGCGTAACATTTTAACTGCATAACTGCAAATTAAATTAATCGCTTTGAGCTGCAGACAGGCGGATTAAAATGTCAAACTAACAAACTAATATAAGCAGCCCAAACACAAGTCAACACTTACACTCACACCGTCACTCACAGACACACACATACTAACAGAAATTCGCAGTTTTTAATTAACGGCTCACAGAACTAAATTGAAAAATTTGATTAAAAACTTTGTATGCTGTTACGAAATGGCAAGAAATGAGATTTTCAAGTGCAACTGAGTGTGTGTGTGTGTGTGTGTGCATGACTTTGTGTGTGTGAAGTGTTAGTTAGGGAGCTGTGTGTGTTGGCTAGCAAAGTTTCAGTTAGTTTGGCTTCACAAAATGTTTTAACATTATTTTATTTGCAAAAAGTAAAAAGTGCCGCTCGGCACTTGCAGCTTTGCGGATGTAATTTATATGTGAACGCATGTATGTTTGCATGTCTATGTGGGCAAAGGGGGCGTGGGCGTGGCGCATTAACACTTGTCGTGTCAGTGTCGCATGTCGTCGCTTGCAAGCTGTTAAACTAAATACACGCTGTCTGGGCTTCTGCATCAACTCATACGCGAATACATGTGTATGTTTATATGTGTGTATGTGTGTGTGTTAGTGAATGCAGCGAAGCAGAAGCGCGCTGCACTCACGCTTGCCTGCTCCAAACACACACAGTACAGTACATTATATTATATGCACTCTTATATAGGGGTTTCTATGGGCGTGGCATTGCGCCCTGCAATTAGACCTTCTTGGTTATTCGTTATTATTTCCAATTTCTGTTTCCTGCCAGTGCTTAAATATGTCATTCCTTAATTTTAATTCATCGTTGCTTCCTGCGTTTGTTTCGCTGACCTAATATATTATTAAAGGAAAAAAAATAAAATTAAATAAAAAAAAAATATACCAAAATAGAAAATTAAATAACCTTAAATTGTCTTATTTTATAGCAATCGAATCGGATTTAGAGTAAGGATTATCTAGCAATATATACAAGAAATCAGAAAGGCAGCATAGACGCTCTTAGAGTGATAGATACAGAGAAACAGATACACCAAATGGTTTTTGAATTAAGCTGATGTCTTGATCTAAGTAAAAATTTCAGAATTATGTAGTGATCATTTGGCATAAATTAGAATAAATTGGCTAGGAAGACTACCAAGGAAAAAAAGTCAACCTAATTTGTAGAGCTGGTGATAATAATAATGTTTTTGTATGTGAAATGTACAAAAAGAAATTTAAAAATATGCATGAGATTAACTTATTTTTTAAACATAAACATTTGAGTACTTAAAACGTTATTAATTGTTTGTGTGTTAAGCGTACTTATTTTAATTGGCTTGATTAGAATGCGGTCATCATTATTATATTAATTGATAGCCATTGATCAAGGCGAGCAGTAGAAAACAGAGATGGGCTGACAAGCAATGATTTAATGTTGACTTGCTTAACTGACATGCAAGTAACTGACAAATAGGCGAATCTCAATCCCTTCTCTCTTTGTGTGTCTCTTTGACAGTTTGTCAGGTGGCGATGTTGATGACAAATCAATGTGGAATTGATGAATGTTTGCCCATATCCGACAGACAGTCGGAGCTACTCATATGTGCATGGGGTCACGTGTGATTGTTTAGCATGCTTATTGGCTCATTTTGGGGGGCAAGTTGTAAGTTGCATGCTGCCTGCTGCAGTTTCAGTTGCAGCTGTTGGAGTTGCATGCAATTTGCATTTACGAATGCCATGCAAATTACCATCGCATGATCTATGTATGTGTATCTGTGAGAGACAGTGGGTACGAGAAGTATATATGCATGCAAATGAAGAGCGGAAGTACAATAAGCGGAAATACTGGGGAATTGAACAGAGTTCGCTGCTTTTCACAATTTTCGCGGTCGGATTTTATGCCAAAAGTCAAAATGGAAGTCTCTGAGGCGACTGCAATTTCGTTCTCGTCGCACATTTATTACGCATGCAAAGAATGTTCGACAAAGAAGGCAATAAGTATGTAGGAAAGAGACAGACAGATGGAGTCACTGTTTGGCGGGTTTGTGGACTTGTTTGTGGGGTCTCTGTTTGAAATTCATGACTGTTTAGCACACATGCCGCATAATGTTGCATGCATTTGCAGCCGCGAGTACGAAAATTGCAGCTGCCGCGAGCGATGCGACTGTTGTAGCTTTGTTGTTGTTGTTGTTTGTCTCTAAATAAGAAGCGCAAATATGCAAACACACACACACAAGTGTATGACTGGCAATGTTTATGCATTTTCACATACATAAATGCAATGTGTGTGTCTATGTTTGTGTTTGTGTGTAAGCTGTGCATTTATAGCTTCGACTTGTTTTGCATGCTAATTGCCTTTCCTACATATATTCGCGACCGCTTTGGGCTGATTGTATCTACATAAATATATACAAATATGTGTGTGTGTGTGTGTTTGTGTTGGTTGTGGGCTGCCGCCTTCAATTTGCCGCAGATACTTCATTAACTACTAAAATATGCATCTATTCATTGGCACAATTTAACGTGTTACATTTTATTAAGTACTGCATATGCCGCCAAATTTTACAATTACTTTGTATACAAAATTAATGTGCGAATGGAAATTTCCATGTTTATAATTTGAATCTATTAAAATGATCAAACAACTATGAATGAAAAGTTCATTGGGGATTTTTTTAGCAGCAATCAATCACGAGTCATTTGTATCTTAATGTCTTTCCACTTATAATTTTTTTTGTGTTTGTACTTTTTTTGTGCATCCATCTGAACATATGCAAATATTTTATATTTGTAAAAAATATTTAAAATAAATGAAATTAATTTAGTGAGTGTGCAATTGAAAGGCAATTATTACTAAACAGGTGAATTTTTAGTGAATTCATGGAAAATATTCATTTAATTATAGTTCAACTGTTACATACTTTAACAGTAAATATTTTGTATAATAATTTGTATTTAATAAGTGAAGCTATTATAAAATTTGAACATTTTTCCAATTTAAATGCACATAAATACAATTAAAATATTTCTAATAAGTGCAACACAGGTTTTAAGCTATCGATTTATTTATGGCATTTTATTGCTAATTTTTAGACCAAATCTCTATCTGAAATCAAACTGCCACTCGATATATTCTATAATCTAAAAGCAGAACTTGCAAACCGTAAGAAACTTTTTGCTTCAATAAACTTCAATAAACAAATTTTGTAGAATGAAAGCAATTTGCATTTATTTAACCATTTTATCAAACAGTCTTAACAAATAGTGCAACTGAAGTTGAACTCGTCTTGTGTCATTTTGCACACGTGAAGTTCAGCAAGCAAAAGTGCGTGCACACATGGCGTATGCGTGTTGTAATCATGCTGATCTGGCATTACGACCACGCCCAGCTGCCAACTGCCACCTGCCAACTGCCACCAGCCGCCTGTTGCCACCTAATGGCATTGTGCATATTTCATTACATTAAGTGGCAAAACAACGCATAATCAACTTTTGCTCGCCCCTGTTTTTGACACGGTACACAGCAAGGGGGCGTGGCTCTTATCGCAGCTTCTGTCGCAGTAATCGCTACTATTAGGCAGATGCATGCAACAAAAGTGTGGCAAATAGAGCTCTGACTGAGGTAAATATCGAGTTTTTAGTTGCCTTTGATTAGGTTTCCCGCTGCGTGCACTAATTGTATAGCCAACATTTGGTATTTGCAACGTTTCAACGCTTGTTTATTCAACTCAGCGAACCGCCGGAATCTGCTTAAAGTTAGTGGGAATTCAAGGGGAGAATTGGCTGCAGAACTCAGGGGAGAATTGGGGAATTGGGAAAATTAGTTGCATAAACAACACACATGCCTGCATTTGCATCTCAGAATCTCTCGACATTTCAGGCATCCCATCATCTCGGATTGTGTAGGAGCAATTGATTTATGTGCGACTACGAAATGGGCTTAAATCAGGCAACGGGTTTGATTCAGCATTGTCAGTTAATGCTGACACTGTAACTTTTGACACGCGTTCTATAATGATGATTATACTTATACTCGTAATGATGATGTTATGTTAGTCACCAATCTGTTGTGGTTCTATGTGTGCAAGATTTATTTGCAATATAAACTGTGAATAACACAGTTGTTTATCAAATATATGTATAAACAAATTTGCTTGGTGAAATATTTGCAATCTTTCTACATATCAAGAGAGTGCAGCAGGGCTATGGTAGCTGTGAAAGCTTCAAAATCGGAATTCAAATAAATTTGAAATGGAACAAAAAGAAAACCCTGTGGATGTTATATACGAACCGATGAAATTTGGGAAATATACAACTAATACTACAAGTAATTCGGAAAAAGATATTTTACAGGGGAATACGATCGAATAGGAGATTCTCTGCAAATATAACAGATAAATTGTACTATAAGAGAACTAATAAGAGGTTTATATGCAATTTTAGCTTTGCAGAATGAATAAAGTTAAATTTTAGTCCATATACTCTTTGCTGAGAATTTTCTTCTCAACTGTTTTTATTTATACTTAGTGTAAAAATACTTTTATAAATTATATTGACTGCAAGTTCTATGTATTTGATATACATAAGTATCTTTGATTTACAGTTACGTTTTGTATCTCGATTAAAGCAAATTTTCAAGATTTTCATCTTTATACTGTCAGCTTGGTTGTTTAATCTTCGAATTGCCTTCTATAAAAATAGTTTTTAATTTCTTTCTGTTTTTGCATTTACACTCGAAATGGGTTGCCTTTATGACTCTCACATGCTTTGCATATTTGCATTTTTGTCATTTCTGTGAAAAACCCCTTTAGATTAGCACATACCATAAATTCATTTAAGTCTGTCTAATCCTGGCTCTCACACACTCCACACACACACACACACATTCTAATATTAGTTTGTGAATTGTCCAGAACCAGGAATCCCGAAACCGGCACCTTGAATATGCCGAGCAGATGCAAGAAGCAAGAGGAGAAAGTGTATTTGCTTTAAAAATTTGCATGCAATGCTCATGTAAATTTATTTATGACTTTTTCATTGCACATGGAACATTTGGCAGTGTGGCTGGAATTTTGAATTCTGTACAAAGTATTTGCATTGTCTTTGGGCAAGATGACTTCTTTTATATGCATATTTCAATATACGCCCTTAAACTTTATGTTTGAAATCCAATTATCACAACAAACAGAGATTCACATGGAATGTTCAAATAATAAAAGAGGTTGAATCGATTTTAAAGAGGAATCTTCTGAAAATGAAATTAAACACACAAAGTGTGCAATTTTAAAGCAACAAACATTCAATAAATATTCGATTGTTTTAAGAATAACTTTTAATTAGTTTATCTAACCAGATGTCGTTGCTACGCGTGTGGCATGGAGAGTGACGCACTTTCATATTTAAGATATTTTCAGCATCTAAATTTCTAAATTCGCGATTTGATAAATCAAATGCCTTTCTGTGTTTACAGAACTCGGGAGGCAGTCGAAGAATAAATATTCGTGATGCGATAATTAACGTTTTAAATGATTGCTATTTTTGGCCGTGAATTGAAGACAAACAAAAACAATGCAAAAATAACTAAACATTTCGTTGAGAAGTTGAGGGAAATTGAGGAAAAACCCCCAAGTTTTTCAAGTGCAAGATCATTAATAAAATACAAATATAAAAATTAATAACCTAATTCGAAATTTTTATTATCATTATAATCGTCAGATATCACAGGCTATATCAACAGTCTAATTTAATCCACATTCCATTTTTAATGTTTCATCAGTTTTTCTTATCGTTTGAAGTTTGGCACTCACTCATAACTAATTATTCACAATCTTGTGAGTGCGTTGACAAGTGAATGATGCAGCAAATTGAGCAGAGGGCACTAAGTGCCATTGAATATAAAAGTGAAAGTCACACACTCTCTCTCTCTTGGTCTCGCTCAGCCGCTCTTCTACTCTCACTCTCTAGAACTCACTCTCTCTCTGTTTCGCTCACTCTCTTTTTGACTGCAGACGTGGACTGCCTAGGTAAAGAGCGACATTACTTATACAATTGTTATTCAATTTTACTTATATCATTCTGATAAAAACGAAATTGTTTTTTGTTTACTTTGTTATCGCTGAATCGTCTTTCGTCTTTCTCTACGTTGCGCCGCCCTGTGATACCCACAGATAAAGTGAAAGAACACACTCATGAGTGCACGGCATCGGAATTATGATCGGAATGGGAATGGAAATGGGAATCGGATTCGAGTTTAGTTTTGGCTCTGCTCGTTCAAATGCCGACACCGACTGATCAGTCTGTGGGACGCGTGTTCAGCGTTCAGATCGCGGGTCGAGAATTTCGGAAAGAATTCAAGAAACTGAAACTGATGCACAGATTTCGACGGTAAAACAAAAGTGAAACAATAAATATAAATATTCTATATTCCAGTGTGCATTTAAAAAGGCTTAAAAAAGACTAAATGCTAAAAAAAAAGCGTCATAAACTCATTAAATCTGTTTATGCTGTTTGCATAATTTAATATAATTAATGCAGTTAATTTTGTTGTTGTTATTTTATCCAGAGACAAAACAAACTTTCTGCCAGTTCAGCTAAAAATTGGAATACGCTTATTAAAGCATTTTAATTTTGTAGAAACACAAAAAAAAAATGAACTTTGCATGCAAATTAAAAGGCAATTTAATTTGATAGTTTTGTTAATCTTTGTGCTTTGTGACTTTGTTTGTGTTGTTCATTGTGGTGTGAATTGGTCTAAAAAGGTTTCAATTTAGTCCCATGGGATCTGAGATCTGAGCTGGGTGGGGTACAACGTGTTTGAGCAGTTGAAATAGTTGAGAGAGATTCACTTCAAATCACAGATCAGCTGATTTGTATTTATATTTGTGCTTGCTTTCGATTTTGCCGCAGAGTTCATTAGCCCAGAGATGCTCTTATACTTTTCTCTCTCTCTTACTTAAATGCCCAAAGACATGTCATACAGATTCGTGAATATGTTCATAAGTATATAAGTTGTTATTCAGTTTATTGTATTATGTTTTCATTGACTCATTTTTCGCTCTCTTTTGTGGCGTCAGCTTTTCTTGTTTTTCCTATCGCATGACAATCGAATATGTACATATATTTAATATTGAATTTAATTCAACTTGGGCTAAGATTTTTTATCAAAAATTAATTTAAAATAAACACAGAGAAGCGATAAATGCAATTAAATTTATTGCGTTCTTTCTAAAATGTTTTAATTTTTATTTTTGATAACTCTTGACGCGTTTCACAAACGAATTGCATTTATATTTTTGCCGTGTGTGTTACTTATTGCAGATTGTATATGTATGTATGTAAACAAACATACTAGATATGTGTAGTATTACGCAATTTGTTGCTTATACACAATTTATACTATTTTAATAGCTTATAATTGTTCTGTTGCTTTTGCTTATTAAAAATATATCATTTATTGTGGTTTAAAAGTGCCAATCTAATCGATAAAAGTGTTTTGTTTTTAAATACCTATTTTTACTTTTGATATTAGCAATAAAAGAACTATAATTGTTATAAATTCCAAACAATTATGTATTCCATTATTTTAAATCACGCGTTTGTGGGAACAAATGTAAAGTTTTAACACAGTGAATCATACAATGATTAAAACAAAGCAGTTATCAATATTTTAAAACGAAAAGCAATAAAACACTACACAAAGAAATAAACTATTCTGAGTGCAGGAAACAAATGATGCAAGTTCTGACATACGAACTTAATTACAGAAATTAATAAAATAGTTGATTGATTGTAGAAAAACTGTTCAGTACTGTTTGTACTAAATTTACACTCCATTTATTTAAATAAATCGACAGAATTTGTATTACTTGAAACAATAAAACGATAGTTGTAGAGTTACATCAGTCTGTGGGCCAAGTCGTTGCATTGTAGACTCTCATTTTGATGGGCAACCCCAAGAAATTGGACTCGTGGGAATTAACATTCGCCGAAAAGTTCTTTGACTACAATTGGATTAATAAAAGAATATTAAGATTGTTAATATGATTAAAAACTAACCGAATGTCCTGGTGTGGTGCTGTAATCATTTTCGGCTTTTAGGAAGGCCAGGATGCTGTCGTTCACATCGGACTTGTTCTTGGTACTGAAGTGTCGATCGATGTCCTCGCTCATCAACTCCTGAGCTGTCAATTCTGTTTTGGATCCCCTTCGCTTCTTAGCCTCCTTAGTTTTATAGTAATAAGACTCTTTGTCTTTTTCGGCTGATCTTCTCGAGCGATCTCTGCTATTATCAGGACGACTATTCTTGTTTTTATTGCGTTTTGAACTACGATCACTTTCATCCCGAACTGTGGGACACTTTTTGTGTATTTCCTCGCGCTCGTAATCGATGCGCATTTTTATGGCTTCCAGCATAGACATTGGATCGATGGGACGTGGTTCATTGGGTATCTTATCTCCAAAGGCAATTTGAAAGGCATACTCATTGAAATTATCGCGACCATCGAGGGAATCTTGAATGACGCCCGGACAAGTGCGATCCATGACCAAATTTTCAAGGAATTCGGCTTGGGCGCGATGCACATAAAGTTCTTCATCTATAAATTGGTTAGATGAGTAGTTAAGATGAGATATTCTACGTTCACATTGATAGCTTACGCGTCATATAATTAATGGGAGTTACAGGTCTATTTGTTTTGTCTGGATTTGTGGTATCTTGACAACTCGTATTTGACTTGGTCAAATTGAGGGTTTGCCGCAAATTGCTTTGATTTAAATCGGAATTGTTTACAGTGGTTTCCTGATAATGAGTTCCCTGATTCATGCTTGAATTTGACTGATAACCTGGTCCAGGAGGATAAGCAGTTGTACTGCGAGCTGTTTGGCGTGTTGACAACATTTGATCATCCCGAAATGAAACCTGTGGCTGTGGACAGAATATAACTATACATATGTCTTCTCCATAAGTTTTACTTACACTTGTGGACTTTTGCATTCCCGGAGGGTTTTGGGGAAGCACCAAGTAGCTCGGCTCATTGTACGAATTGTCCAAGTCAGGCTAGTTTTCAATAGATTCATTTTCACGAGTTTGAAAAATAAATGTCACATTTACTCACCGGATATGGCATCCTTTGCTGGGACGAGTATTGTCCTTGGCTAGTCGCTGACATCGGAGGCTGGCGGCTCAATACACATGATTTTTGGATGCTTTTATTGTTGCCCCTGCTTACCTGTTGTGGCATGCAACATGCCCCATATGCTTGACTCTGATTCTGTCCATATTGTGATCTGTATGGTGCCTGCGATTGATGTTGTTGTTGCTGCTGTTGTTGTTGTTGTGGAGCACACTGCCTGGAATGACCCGCATTGCTTTGATAATCCTGATCAATCATCGTGCTATTCACAACAGGTTCCTAATCAGAAAATGCATTAAACTTATGGGGGCTTCTTTTGAAAATGAACTCACAATATCATCAAATGACGCTTCATTCCTCAGACATCTCGAGCTCTGTTGCCATTGTTGTTGTTGGTATTGTTGCTGTGGTTGTTGGTATTGTTGCTGCTGTTGGTATTGTTGCTGTGGTTGTTGTTGTTGTTGGTGTTGTTGCTGATACCACTGGTCATAGTTCATGCCAAGGCGACTGCTGCCATCCATGTGACCAGAAGGCTCCTGTCGCTGAGGCTCAAAGGACATGTTGCCCATTTGAAAGGAGTTGTTGTTGTTTGAGCCTGAACCACAGCACTAAAAGCATGAGAAAGAAAAGTTTCTTAAATTACTTATAAATCTATTAACTTTAATAGTACTTACATTTGAACATCGAAGTACTTTTGGCTGTGGCCGTTGGTTTGACTCTGTCGCTTGAACATGCCTCGGTTTCTATAAAATAATATAGAAATTTTAATTTATAAATTGGCAATTTTTAATGTAACTTACATTTGATTCTGAAGGCTGCAAACCCATGAAATTATGTGGATTTGGTGGAGGAGTACGACACTGCAATGCAGATGATTTAAGATTAACAACTTAATACATTTTTTATGGGGATACTCACAAATTTATCGGCACCTCTTTGACAATCGCGAAAACCTTCTGCTGTGGCACTCTGAGATCGACGGCGAGCGATAGACTGAGCATCGAAGGATTTGGGACTCAACTCCGTTGAGTTATATACTTGTTGACGAGTGTATTGTTGCTGCAAAGATGCTTTAATGATTTGTGTGATATTAACTAAGATTTATGCCATACCCTGACATCACGGGAGTTGCCCTGTGGTACCATTTGTTGTGGCGCCAAGGGGGATTTTGGAATGGCACCCAGCGTTTGCTCAGCTGCTGCTCCTTTGATGGAGTTGGAACGCATCGTAGTGTCGCAGTTGCATAGAGCTTCACCCGAGTCACTTTCAGCTCGGACTTGGACTTGCCGTGTGGCAGCTGCGTTCCGATCCTGCTGAACGTCCAGGTATCGATTTAGCGCAATGAGCAGCGCATCGGGCACCACAACTGAATTTCTAAAAATGTATGTACGTGTATACCAAGAAAAAAAAACCAATTCACTTCCTTACTTCCCAGTACTTACATGCACTCTATTTTAATTAATTTTATGGCTTATACAAAAAAATATCTAAAGTGTCTCAAAGTGTAGCAATGCAACTATTTAATAGTATTAAATGCAAAATACTGTTTGCCAACCTTTGCAAACACTAGTCCACATTTTTATCAAAAATATATAAAACACAATTTAAACAAAAGCAATTTAAACTTTTTATAAATAAAAACTTTTTATAAATATAAAGACACAACAGGCATAGCAGTCTATTAGTGTTGACATTAAATTTGGGCTTTCAATCAAATAATAATATCATTATTAAATATACAAGTTATGCTATAATATATTAATATACTAATATTTGCTTTGATACTTGTGAGAAATGTAGCAAAATGAAAGGCAAAATCAAGTTTTAATTACTTTTATATCATAATTCTTTTTCATCATTATAAATTGCTTAACAGCACCAAATTAAAATTTTAAATCTTCGAAAAATGTTATTGTTCCAAACGAAAAAGAATATTTTTGTCAATTTAAAAATTTAGATAAAAAATCAATATAAAAAATGTTATCCTTATTGCACGAGACATTCCGCATGAAAATCAGTTGAGTTTTGATCGAGCTCTGATATTTGAAAGTGTAAGAAAACTTATAAAATAAATGATTATGATTATTAAAATAATAATTGATTGGTATAATATTTATATTTTTTTGCTGACAAATAAAAATGTATTGGGTTATCCATAAGATTCTAAATCTAATTATTGCAATACATATAATTATAATTTCATTGGTATAATATTAAATTTATTTGCCAATAGAAAAATGTGTCTTATCATTGAGATTCGAAGTCAAGATTTATCTAAAATACTGATGGGCTCTCAGTTCATCTTTTCATTAGCCAAACGTTTCAATTCAAAGTCCACAAAGGCCAAATCAATGCTGTTGACATTCGTATGCTGGCTCTCCTTCTCCCCTGACACTTGTGGCCTGAAGCTGGAGCTGGGATTGGGGCAGCCATCGTGCCACACGGCCAGCTGACGGGGTTGCCCCAACTGGCGACTCCCGTTGAGGAAGAAATGCTCATCGAGCTGTGCTAGAAATGTGGGCGTGGCGTGCACATTACGCGTGAAATCCAATTCATGCAAACTCGCCGCCTGACTGACAATGAAGTGGAGAATATCACGCGCCACTTGCGGCTGCTGTGGCATCCACTTGATGCTGCCATCCGTCGCATCGTAGTGCACCATCAGCCGGGAGTGCCACGCAAAGCGACGGAGTTGCAGCACTCTCGAGTGGCCTTGCAACATCCGCAGCAGGCTGCCATCCAGTTGACATTGCAAATTCAATGCCACAATTTGACAGGCGTTCAACGCCGTGAGGCAAGCGGAAATGGTGGCGGTGGCCACAGCGGTTGTAGCATTTGCCTTCTTCCCTTTGTCGTTGTCGTCGTCGTCGTCATTGTCGTCGTCAATGTCGCGGCTGCAACAAAGGAATCCCGTCAATTGCCGCAGCTGTGGCAGTCGAGCAATTCGCACGGCCGCTGCCCGCAACGCACACGATGGCAATTTCAGAGACTGCAACGTGTGGCAATATTCAATGTTGGCCAAGACCGAAACATCCCCATTGCAGATGCAGCTACTGTTGTGCCACCTTCCGCCTGGCAGCAGCTCAAAGACTTTTAGCTGCCTCAGCTGGCCAAAAAGCGTGACTAGATCCGCCGCTGTTACATCCACACAAGTGCCAAGTTGCAGCTGAACAAGGCTGTGGCAACCGATAATGCCCGACAATTGTTGCAACAGCCGCGAGCTGCAGTCCGTGAAGCTTATCCTTTGCATGTTGGTCAAGCGTGGCCTGTTACCTTCTTCGGTTAGCCAGGTCTGCAGTCCCTCGACGCTGGCATCCAGATTAAGCAGCGCTTTTGTCATCCTGCCCATTTGTCCGAGCAGTTGACTCTGCTCGTTGGCGCTTAGCCACTTTAATTGGGGGTTCAGCTGCCAATCGAACTCATCGGCATATTTGCGACGCCAAATTTGCAAGACGAGTTGTCGAAGGCGTCCTCCCAATTGCATTAGAGTGAATTGGTCTCTAATTGGAACTCGGGCACAGATCATCAGCAGACAATCATCGTTCAGAGTTGTCAGCGTAACGGGAGCTGCAGAAACAAACATTAGAATGCAATTAACCTTGGGGCAATGTTTGTTGGTTTGTTTGTCTGTTAGCTACCTTGCCGCCTTAGCTGCATTCTGTGCGTGTGTGCTCTCTCGTCAAGTCGGCTTTGTCAACTGACTGCCTACGCTAAACTCTTGCCGGGCACAATCCGCACCCTTACAAGGGCTTTGAATCACTGTCCCAGTCAGCTGCAGTCAGTCTCTCGCACAACAAGCACAATAACAACTCAGAGCTGTTGCCGCTCCAGCTGTGAGTGAGGCGTGCGATGAGTTCGACATCGACATCGACACCACCGACAAATGTTGCACAGTGGCATGCATTCCATGGCTCTTTGATGAAAATAAATAAGGGAAAAATTGAAGTAAGGGTATACTCAATAGAATTTCTAAAATGTCAGTTTTTTTTAAGAAAGTTAGAGAAATATAAGGGCATATTTAAAATAAAAATATAAAACAAAAAAAAATAGGAGAACAAATATGTATTAATAGCATTCTGAAATTTACAACACTAAACAATTTAGTCCTTAAACTTTTTTTCATTAAATGCATATTAAAAATAGATTGAAGAATGGAAAAGGACGGAAAAACAAAAATATCCGAATATTAAAATACGAAAAATATTCAAAAGATTCTTTTCTTCATTTTGTTTTTATTATTCGTAACATAAACTTTTCTTCATTTGACATTATTATTTATTAGCTTTTCTTCATTTAATAATATTATTTATTAGCTCAAAAACATTTCATATATTTTTGTTCTCATAAGTCCGAAATATTTTTAGTTGTTTTTTTATAACTAAGTCAACGAAAAATGCATTTTCTTCAATATCACATATGAAATACATACATACTTTAACGTAGCTCATTTTCATATGAAGTGAGATTCATATGTAAATTTATTGCTCTCGTACCACTGTGCCATGTTGGTGGTGGTCAGAGTAGAGCAAGGCGGCACAACAAAAATAAATGCAACCCCTGCAGGGCTCTGGTCGGGCAAACGCCCGCTCAAAGTGCGGTACTCAGATATACATATATGGGGATATATGGGTCGTTCCTTGTTTCCCGTTTCTCGTTGCCGTTCTTCTTCCCTCTCTCTCTCTCTCTCTTGCACTCTCTCTTTAATTGCGCTTCATATGCCAGGCTATCGCTGGCACTGCGACTGTTTTTTATCTCCGTTAAAGTGCAGAGTACTGCGTACTATTTTTAAAAACGGCAGCAGCAACAGAAGAAGTTGCCGCTTGATAAATACCACACATGGCAAGCATGAGATATATAACGAATAACGGAGAGACTCAATTCGAATCCAAATACACACAGATTACACTCCCAAATCAGGTTGCCTTTCATGAATCAAATGAGCTTGAGGATTTAGTCAGTCAGTCATGTATTGTGTTTAGCACGAAAATGTTATAAGAAATTTTCCTTAAAATATATATTCGATAATTTCGGTTGATCAAAATTTTCGGCGATGGCAACCCGCAGTGAGCAGTTGCAGAATAGCGAAGATGTCTTCAAATATCCGCTGCGCGATATGTCCCAGGGTGCGGGAAACTTGTCCCCGCGGGACGCCAACAACAACGAGGAGGAGGCGGAAAGGGAACAACGGTATCGTGATCGTGCCTCCAAATATAGCGCCGTCTGCTGGCATCTCAGTCTCGTCATGCTGGTGACGACGATTGTCATTGCCCTGATGTGGACGATTTATCTGAGCTTCGATTATTACAACTGCACCCCTGAGCAGAGATTTGCCAATATGCGCAGAGACTTTGCGGTCAAGGAGCGACGACGTCGTCTAGGTGGTAAATTGAAATTGAATCCGCTCGAGGAATTGGCCAATGATCGTCTGCTGGCCATTAAGAAGATCGACGAGGACATGCATCACATTTGGAATGAGTATCAGCTGCGATCTCATTACCTCACGAATTACAAGATCAATGAGACGGATCTGTATGGTGTACTGCGAAATATGCCCAAGGGGGGACTGCTCCATGTCCACGATCTGGGCATGTATCGGACGGATCTGCTTATTAATCATACCTATCAACCCGATCTGTGGGCATGTATCGCTGTCAATGGTGTCTTCGAAGACTTTCGCTTCTCTCGGCGGCGTCCGACGATTGAGCCCAAAGCCCAAGGCGATTACAAATGCCAATGGACACAGATGGATGATATTCGAACTCAGGAGAAATCCCTCGTTGAGCACAAGTTGCGCAAGAGCCTCACAATCGATGGCCATATCTTTAAGAATTCCACTCACCTGGCCAATCACTTGAGACGTGCCCATCGTCTTATTCAAGGATTGGTCAGCTATCGTCCGTTTTTCCCATCATTCCTGATGGCCATGCTCGAGGATTTCTATGCAGACGGCGTGAATTATGTCGAGCTGCGCTCTTCTCTTCCAATTGTGAGTAGTCAGTTTATTGGAGAAGAATTCCTGAGATAATACTTTATCATTTAGCTGTACGATCTGGATGATAGCAACTATACCATCTGGGATACGGCATATGCATTCCTTGTCACCACAAACATTTTTCGATCTTCTCACGAGGACTTCATTGGCCTCAAGTTGATCTATGCTCCCGAGCGGGATAGAAACGATACCAAGTTGAAATCTTATATAGCCAATGCACGTTTTCTGAAGGTATTATTGAGTTGGTTTTCTTAGTTATAGAGTGAGTTTTATTTACTCTACTCTTTCTTAGGCCCAATTCACCAATTTTGTGGTTGGCTTTGATCTGGTCAACTTTGGGGATGAGTGTCAACTGATGCCTCTGGGAACCGCCGTCCAATTGCTGCACGCCAGCAAGGAATTGGACTTTTACTTTCATGCGGGAGAATCACGTTGTCGGGGCAATACGCCAAATGCAAATCTCATTGATGCCCTGCTTCTGGGCAGTAAACGCATTGGCAATCCAATCAATTTGCCGCAACATCCGGAAGTCATCAGGGCCACCAAGATACTAAAGATTGCTGCGGAAGTGTGTCCACTGTCCAACTATTATCTTCAGTCTGTCAATGATTTCGGGCAACATCCTGCGGCCTCTCTCATTGCCGCTGGCCATCCCATTGTTGTGGGCTCCGATTATCCCAGCTTTTGGAATGCAGCTCCTCTAACCGATGACTTCTATGTGACCTTTGTGGGCATTGCCAATGGACAGGCCAATCTGCGTCTGCTCAAGCAGCTGGCCATCAACTCCTTCCAGTTCAGTGCCATGACTGAGGACGAGAAACACAAGGCCCTCTTTCAATGGCAGTGCAACTGGAACAATTGGGTGGAAACCTTTATGGGACAGAGCTAAAATTATTTCCTACTTTCATATATAATTTGAAGTGTGTGCTGACAACAACTTTTGTTCTTGAGAAATGTATGGAATCTACTTATATAGCTACATTATCACACCTTATCCTAATCAACTCGACTTTAATTTGATACTATCCTATTGATCTCAGCATTTTAGATATGATAATACAAATTGCCGAGATGCTTTGCTATATTATTAACTATTTATGGACTTTGATAAGATTATTATAATATTTTTTAGAAATTAAAATATTTTTCGAGCGAAGAATTTATGTAATTCTTAACTAAAGTTCTTTTGTGATATTTATTACATTATGTTAAAGTAGTAAATCTGTCCATTCCCATGTAATCTGAGTTGTTCAGTAATTTAATGAATTTGTGAAATTGATTGTGTTCTTCGATTGTGTTGATAACTTGTTGAGATGCGGATAATGTGCGAACGAGTTAGTAAATCGTCATCGTTAGCCCATAAACTAAGTTAACCTGTAGTAGGATTACTTGTAATCTAATCGCTGGCATTCATAAATCAAGATTTCTGTCATGATTAGCACCAGTCGCTATGTAAGAGATCTGAATTGGGCCAGGAAACATATTGATTCACATCAGATTTGTTAGCTGCGCCTATCGAATGCCAGAATTTTAGAATGTTAGAAGTAACTAGCACGTTTTAAATCAGAGATAATGCCAAACCACTTGAGAAGTCTATTTTTTGTGACTCTTGCAGATAAGAGCGAACGGCACGCGAAACTGGACAACAAAATCAGACATTTGGCAGTGCCAAAGTTTCAGTTGTTTTTCGGACATTGACGCGAACGGAACGGAACATCCAATAAAACACACACCTGATGATCTGGAATATGGGGAAACGTTGCAATCTAATCGCTCTGCTGAGTCTCTGTCTCTGCCTGTGTCTTGGCCAGGTTGAGTCACGCACACGGCTTGATGGCCTGTCCGTTACCCAATTCGTGTCACTTCACGGCAGCACATCGCACGTTGAGGCCTTGCTGGGCAATTCCCGACCCAGTCCGGAGACCTATAAGACGGTTCGGAATGCCTTCTTCAACTATGAGGAGTCCAGAGCATTGGGCAGCGATCTGGAGTTGAACACACGAGAGCTGCAGGCCAATGAGACCATCATGAAGGCCAAAATAGCCGAGTTCTCGGAGGGAGAAATCACGCCGCATCTGTTCAAGCCGTCGCAGCATATCTTCAATGTGCTGGATGCCATTAATAAGACGGAGCTCTTCCAGATTGTGAAGCGGATGCCCAAGGGCGCCGTACTGCATGCCCATGACACGGCTCTGTGCAGCACGGAAGCCATCATCGAGCTGACCTATCGGGATAATCTCTGGATTTGCCAGCAAACTGGAGACCTCAGTGCCTCAGCAATGCGTTTCGCCAAGGAGAAACCGGCTGCTCTGACCGAACCGAACTGCGACTGGAGTCTGCTCTCCGAGGTGCGTCAGAAATATGGTGCTGTCCAGGTGGACAAATATCTATCCGAACGCCTGACACTCTATCCCACGACGGACTTCCTGGACATCAACGATGCCTGGTCGAGGTTTATGGATATCTTCGCACTGCTCGATGGACTGCTGATGTACGCTCCAGTCTGGGGAGACTATTACTACAAGGCGCTGCAAGAGTTTCTAGCCGATGGAGTGCAATATCTGGAATTCCGCAGTCTGTTGCCCACGGTGAGTAAAGATAACAGGCTATCAAATTATCAATATTATAATATCTCAATCTTATCATAGCTCTATGATATGGAGGGCACTGTCTACACTCCCCTGGACACAGTGCGCATCTATGTAGAGACACTGCAGAGGTTCAAGGATCAGCCCGAGCACAAGGACTTCATAGGATCTCGCATGATCTATGCTCCCCTCCGCAACACAGACCCCGAAGGCATCTTGGGTTACATTGTTATACTTAAACAGATTAAGGTAGGGGATTTCACAGTAATCTTACATACTTTGATGAGTATTAACCACTGTTTGTTTTACAGGAGAAATACCCAGATTTCTTGGCAGGCTTCGATTTGGTGGGTCAGGAGGATCTGGGCAAACCGCTGAGCAGCTTCATTGATCAGCTGCTGGAGGTGCCGGACGACATTGATTTCTACTTCCATGCGGGAGAGACGAACTGGTTTGGTTCCACAGTCGATGAGAATCTCATTGATGCTCTGCTGCTGGGCACCAAGCGTATTGGCCATGGCTTCGGCCTGGTCAAGCATCCCGTGGTGCTGGACATGGTTAAGAAGCTGAACGTGGCCATCGAGGTCAGTCCAGTGTCCAATCAGGTGCTGAAATTGGTCAGCGATTTCCGCAATCATCCGTGCTCGCAGTTCTTCGCCGATGGCTATCCAGTTGTCATCTCATCCGACGATCCATCCTTCTGGAAGGCGACACCTCTGTCCCACGACTTTTACATTGCCTTTTTGGGCATTGCATCGCAGCATTCGGATCTGCGACTCTTGAAGAAACTGGCACTCAACTCAATTCAATACAGTTCGCTCAGTGTCGACGAGAAGACGGAGGCACTCGCCAAATGGCAGGTCAAGTGGGATGAGTTCCTCGATTATGTGAACAAAGTTCCGCCAAATGGCGCCTCGCCCAGTCAGCACCTCGATTGACTAGCACGGGTGGTGGCAGCTCTCCTGGTCGCGTTCTCCCTCCTCTACGCCACCCTGCAGTGCTAGTCGGTTCCCTGCTCCCGCCCATCCCCCATCATTAATCCTACCTAGCTAATGTCAGTGTATTATCTATCCTCTAACATCAAAGCAGATACCCTCTATTCACACACGCATCCGTATCCGTATTCATTTTGTTGTAGGCTAATTAATAACTGATTAGTTTTTATCGTTTATCTATTGCACTAGTTTCCATTTCATACTCGACACACACACACACACACACTCTGATTTCCATTCTATGTACATAAGAGATTTTACAATTTAAATATGTAGTTAATCGATATTTGTATGATGAGATATGAACAGCATTTGTACTAAAATCTAATTGAATAAAGAGCTCGGCTTTTACTCCTTACACTTCGCTTTTAATTCCCCTCCTCTCTTCCACTTCTAGCCACTACTCGTATTCATGTTCATGTTCATGGCTCATTCAAGTTGCCAAGTTGGTACAAATCTAAGCATAATGAGAAATGCAGCCAAGCGTGAGGTTGAATCTCTCTAGAGATGGTTGCGTTGCAAATTATGGCTGGAATATGATTTGGGAATAATTGTTCACTTAGATCACTTCGTTATTTTTTTTGCTTGTTTTTTTCTGTGTATTATTTATACTTTAAAACAAAGGTGGACACTTTGTTGTCCACTTAGGTCACTCTGTTTTCGTTTGCTTCTCTGTTAGGTAAGTCTGAAAGCATTCCTTTTGCCACTGTCACCGTCACAATTTGCATCTCTAAGTGAAAGCACATGCATTAGGCTGTGCCAGAACTGTGCCAGGAACTGGGACTGACAGACGACCTGGTCATAAATCTCTTAGCCTCCATGTTGCTGCTGCTGAGTGCACAGAAAAGTGGTCGATGTTTAATGAATGAGCAATGCCTGGTTGCCAATACCCACCCGCCTACCTTCCCCACCCATCACCTCAGCTTCCCCTGCCATTGAGGAGTGCTCCACATGTATCCATGTATCCATTTAACGTGCTCCTGCTTAGTGGTATCTACGGATCTGCGGCCATCGTTCGATTTTGATTTGGCGCCCGTAATGAGCAGAGTTTTATGGGCCAGCGTAAAATGCATTCTGGGCCGATGCGAGTATTAGGGCCAGGAAGAGAGGCTTACGCCTGTGCGAATATGTATGAGCCCATAAAATTGATGGCTGTAATCGTATGCATGCGTGTGTGTGAATGTGTGTAAAGGGCGCAAAATGGCGGCACATTCAGTGGCAGCCTCATCAATTTGATGTTGGGCACGGCACGGAAAAAAAGCAGAGCCATAGACATAAATAACTAATAAAGACCACGGAATGAGCATACACAGAAAAGAATTCAGGATTACGGCTAAAAACAATTCCATAAGATGGCGAAAGCTCGATAATTTTGTAGTCTTAAATCGAGTACAAGATTATTGGTTCATGTATTATTGATTATCAGTGAGATAAAATGTTTTAGGTTTTATTTTGATAATGAAAAGTGTTTTGTATACATATTTAAAAAATATATGCAAAAATCTAAAAGTTCTCAATATGAATTTTAAATTGATTTTTTTCTGTGTACTCAACACAAATTGTGGTGCGTGAAGCATGTTCATTGACAAATGAACAAATGTTTTACAAATGCAAACATCACACTATGAAACAAATGCCAAACAAATGCAAAATTTCAAGTTGTGCTCCTGACAATGATGTTGAAACCACAACTGCAATTGCGGTGGGCAATATTGTCCAAGTGCTTAATGTCCAAGTGTGCCTGGAAGAAGTACGAGCCCATATCGATCAGTAAAAGTCTGAGAGAAAATACTCCGGATGTGTATGCAATCATGAGAGAAGCAATGATCAAACTGGAGCGACAATACACATTGGGCAGTCGAGTCGAGTTGACGGCGAAGGAACAGGCAGCCAATGAGGTGATCATGAAGGAGAAGAACATGGAATTCAAGAAGGGAGTCCTCGATCCGGCAAAGTTCGTTTCTGGGCGTCGTTTTTATCAGGTGCTCAAGAGGATCAAGAACTCTCGATTGTTTGGAATTCTACAGAAGATGCCAAAGGGGGGAATTCTACATGCTCATGATACGGCTTTGTGCAGCTCCGAGTATCTGGTTAAACTCACCTACCGTAAGGATTTGTGGATCTGTACGGCGGTCGAGGGATGCAGAGCAATTGCATTTCGCTTTGCCAAGCAGAAACCCACTTTAAAAGCCATGAAAGATTGCAACTGGGAGCCCATGGAGGAGTTTCGTTCACGTCGTGGAGATGAGAATGTCAGAAAGTATCTTCTGCGACGTTTCAGCATGTATCCGGTGTCCACTTACCAGACGAACAACGCAGCTTGGAAGGATTTCATGAGCATCTTCATCCTGCTCGACGGACTATTGCTCTATGCTCCCGTCTGGCGAGATTATTACTACAATGCGCTGGAGGAGCTGCATGCGGATGGTGTTCAGTATCTGGAGCTGAGATCCTTGTTGCCAACTCTATATTGCATTGACGGGGAGATGCTAGAAGTAAATGATACAATGGACATCTACAAATCGGAAACGGAACGATTTATGTCAAATAATCCCGATTTTATTGGAGCCAAAATTATTTATGCTCCTCTGAGAAGTGTAGAACCGAAAGTTTGCCAAGAATATGTTCAAAAGTGCATAGCATTAAAGGTATTTATAAATATGAATCATCCAATTTATCATATCATCTCACTTTGCAGATGGAATTTCCCACATTTTTGGCAGGCTTCGATTTAGTTGGCCAAGAGGAACTCGGCCGTCCCTTGATTGACTTTGTGGAGTCGCTGCTTAAGCTGCCAGAGGAGATCAACTTTTATTTTCATGCCGGCGAGACAAACTGGTATGGCACTTCCATTGATGGGAACCTCATCGATGCCATTTTGTTGGGCACAAAGCGAATTGGCCATGGCTACGCTCTCGTCAAGCATCCCTTGGCCATGAGACTGGTCAAGCAGATGGACATTGCCGTGGAGGTGTGTCCAGTGTCTAACCAGGTGCTGCAGCTGGGCCAGGATTATCGCAATCATCCGGCTGCCATGTTGATTGCAAATGATGTACCCATTGTCATATCATCGGATGATCCCTCGTTCTGGTGGGCAGCTCCCTTGACTCACGACTTTTACTTTGCCTTCCTGGGCATTGCTCCCTTCAATGCCGATCTGAAATTTCTCAAGCAGTTGGCCATGAACTCAATACGTTATAGCGGACTGTCACATCACGAGAAGTCTAACGCATTCGATAAATGGCAAAAGGTTTGGGAAATTTGGATCGATGATGTTGCCAAAGTCAAGCCCAGTTAATAAACAAATTAATTACAGTTTATTATTTATTATTATTTATTTATTACTGCACGTTATTCTCTCAGCTAAGTTGTTAGTGTGTGTGTACTTGTAAGTATAACTTACATGGATACAATTGATATGGGTTATGAGTATGCACAAGCTTGGTGTTTTTCTTTTTTATTTTACGAATATTCATCATTAAATTATATTCAAGTTTGAGATATTTTTCGGGATATGTTCGGAGAGCAATCAAGCTTTTCATATTCACAGTTGGCCTATGTAATTGTTGTTCTCGTATCTAGATATGTTCTAATCAAATTCATACTCGTAATTGGAGTTTGTATTTTTCATCGGGTTACATTTAACTTATTTTGTTTGTCTTGAATACACTTAAGCATGTGAATATAAGCGAGTATATAGCACAATTACAATTATATTTATTGAACATACATACAATTGAGAACTCTTTGAATGAGATTGTGTGTTTTTAGATCAAGTTACGCTTCTTATCTTTTCCCACAAAAGCAAGCCATTTATTGTACATCTAAATATTAATTATTTGTTTTTATTTTTGCTCAGTTTTTGTATTTTATTTTGCCAACATCTTCAATAATTGAAATTTTGTTAAATATTTGTTCATAATTTTATTGTAAGCATTCTTTTTGTATATGTGCTCGCAAAAATACAATATTAATATCATTTGCAAGAGAGTTACAAAATACATTGCCCAGTATTAACCATCTGTTGTCATTTAGCTGTATTCGATATTTTATCTTTTATTTTGTGTATCTGTAACTGTTATACCTTTATTTTTTTAGACTTACCTTAACCATTTCCAATGCCTCTTTAATTTAATTTAGTTATCATTTTTTACAAGCTTACTTAATTTACCCGCAAACTAATTAATCAACCCTCCAGCTGATAGCAGTTGTCTGCTCCTCATTCACAATACATTCACATTTATATATCGCTATGCTGTACAAATCTTAATTTCTACTCAATTATCTCAACTCTAATCCGTTTTTATCGCATGCGAGAGAAAAGTGTAAGTCTCAGTTTACGCTATGTGCGTTTCCATCGCTCTTGTTGTTGTTTCTGTTTTTGTTGTTGTTGTCTTCGCAGTTTTTCGGCTTTCCAGCTGGTCTCGCCCACACTGAGTGGATAGGGTATAATATCGGGCTGTTGCTCTGAAGACGAGTTGTCATCGTTGGCGTTATTAATGGCATTAACAACATCCTCATCCCCGACATTTCCGACTTCCTCATGTTCCTCGCTATTCCTAGTCCTCTGTCCCACTTCTATCCCATCATGCAGAGTATCACGTATTAATGTGAGTTCCTTTTCATGATAATGTGGCTTTTGTTGTTGTGCATGCTGCAAATTATGCTTGTTGTTGTTGTTCCGGTTGTGGTTGTTGTTGTGGTTGTTGCCGCTGTCAGAACTGCAATACTGATAAGAGGGAGGAAAACGTATGGAATTTGTATAAAAATGCATGCATAATAAATTCGCTCATTTCAGCTGCTTTTAATTACATTTTGAAATTAATTCAATTAAATACAGCTTTCTTCGAGAACTTGGCATTAGTTTTAGCTATTATTAATTTAATGCAAATTGTGTGGGCATCCGCAGATAAAGAGTTACAAAAGATAACAGCCTTTTATGAGTTATACAATTCATTGTGGTTATATGCTTCAAATAAATGCATTGCAAAATATTGCTTAAATGCACACAAATAAAAACGACTCCGATAAGATGGAAACCGCAGATTCCCCAAGCGCCAAGAGGGGACTGTCAAGGGGGACGGGGAATGATAAGGAATGAAACCACAGCAATAATAACGACAAAAGACAGAAACGAGAGTAATAAACAAAATGCGAATATGGCTCAACTACTTTTTGTTGCCATTTGATATAATTGAATGTTTCGAGTACTTAAGTTGGCTAAAATAAGCGATAAGCGAAACGGGATAAGAACTATAAAAAAAGCGATAAGCGTAGAAGTCAAGGTAATGTTTAGCACATTCAATTGATTAAATTGATTTCAAGTGAAAACTTTTCTAATAAACATTAGAGCAATAATGGAAATGAAAATTGGTATTGAAAAATAATCGATACTTGAAGCACTGAGAGCGAACAATAATTGTTTCATTAATTTAAAATGTGTTATTAAATTAATTATGGCTTAGAACCAATCAAGATGACTTTGAAATTCCAAATGAAAATTGTATCAACAAATATGAACATAACATTTGACATACTTAGTTAGGCAAATCAAGCATTGTATACAACTTTGCTTATAAGCTATAAATACAACCAACAAACTATTATCTTGGTCACTTAGCAACAACAACTATGTATTGTTGTGTGTATTAATAACAATAATATTGATAACTGATTGGCAAATTGAGTTATAAGTACACTTTCATTTGCTATTGATTTAACTGAGAAAGCTTTTCATTAAACTAATTTAGTTGATATAAGATAAAAATTGAGGTTTACACCGCTTTATAAAATTTATAATAAATGTATAATATATATTTCACAAGTGTATAATATATGTACTACGTATACAAAAACAAAGCGCCTCTTTATCAGTATTTTAGTATGTTATTATAATATGTAGTCAAGGTCAAACAAGTAAAACTAAAATATATGTCACTTTAATTAATTACAATTACTCGTATTTTTATATTTGATTTATAATAAAAAATATATGTACATTTAAGGCATAGTTTGCTTTGAAAATAAGTGAATTTTTGAAGTGAAATAAAATAGGAAATGTCACTCAATTTGAGAAACTTAAACATGTGCTAAATATTCAATTTATTTAATCATACGAATATAAAAGTTTAGCAACGAAATAAGTTTTTGTTGAAATTTTGTGGTAGTTCCAAATTTATTAACATCAACTCTTCATCTTAATATTGATTTGCATTCAACTTATATTTAAATCAAATATGTACTTTGTTAGCTGACAATTTGTTGACCTTTAATTACATAGTGCTGAGATCTTGTTACTTTATGGCCATCAAACAATGTGCAATTATCTCAGAGCAACATAAATGATGCTGAGAGACAGAGAGAGAGAGAGAGAGAGAGAATCACAGAGAGTGAGAAATAGTTGTTCAATTCAATACTAGATTGAGCTAAGCTTTTGATAGATTATAAAGCTAAATGTTCTCACAGTTCGCATTAGTCGCAATTAAATCGTTGAATCGAAATAAAGTCGAATATTTCTAGAATCAAGAATCATGAATCGCAAGACGAAGCAAACTGCTCGCATTGTCATCATTGGAGCAGGTCCATCGGGAATAGCAGCTGCCACTCGAGTCCTCGAACAGGGATTCAAGAATGTCACCATTTTGGAGGCGGAGAATCGCATTGGAGGACGGATTAACACGGTTCCATTTGGCGATAGTGTGGTTGACAAGGGAGCACAGTGGTGTCATGGCGAGAACGGCAATGTTGTCTATCAGCGTGTCAAGGATTTGGATGTGCTGGACAGAACAGGGGATGCCTTGAAGGCCGTATCCTTTGTGCGCTCCAACAAGGATGTGCTGCCCATTGAAACCGCCTATGTGCTGGGAGCTGCCTTCGAGAGTTCCCTACCAACTCCACCCAATGAGGCAAATGGTTCGCTGGGAGATCATTTGACGGATAAGTATTGGCGTGCCCTCAGCGCGTCTCCTCCAGTTGACAAGACGATCGCCAAGGAGATGCTGGAGACTTTCAAACGATTCAGGTGCTCATTCACCGCCTCGGATCATCTGTTTGAGGTCTCCCCCCGAGCCCACTTGGAGTTTGCCACCAGCGACGGAGAATTCCTGCTCAACTGGCGGGACAAGGGCTACAAGAGTTTCCTCAAACTGCTGATGAATGCGAAGCCAAATCAGGCCGAGGATCTTGGAATGCTCAATGGTCGTGTCAGACTGAGCAAACGTCTAGCTGAAATCAACTGGGCGGGTCCGGATGAGGTGCGTCTGCGTTGTTGGGATGGTGAAGTCTTCACTGCGGATCATGTCATCTGCACCGTGTCTCTGGGAGTCCTGAAGGAACAGCACGAGAAGCTCTTTGTGCCCGCTCTTCCCGCTCCCAAAGTGCGAGCCATCAAAGGACTCAAACTGGGCACGGTGAACAAGTTATTCTTGGAGTATGCTGCTCAGCCTTTCCCCATGGACTGGGTTGGCGTCAATTTCCTTTGGCTCGAGGAAGATCTCGACGAGCTGCGTGGCAGCGAACGCTTCTGGCTGGAAGGTGTCTTTGGGCTCCATCGGGTTCTCCATCAGCCACGTCTGCTGCAGGGCTGGATAGTTGGAGAGCATGCTCGTCACATGGAGACCCTGACAGAAGAGGAAGTAGTCGACGGCCTGCAGTGGCTCTTCCGCAAGTTCCTGCCCTTCGACATGCCCCAACCTCAGCGCTTCCTCCGCTCGCAATGGCACTCCAATCCCAACTTCCGTGGCAGCTACAGCTCGAGGACCAACTACACCGATGAACTGCGCACTGGTCCCTGGGATCTGGCAACGCCTCTTCTCGACATTGGCGGCAGACCCAAAGTGCAATTTGCTGGCGAGGCTTCCAGCAAAACTCACTTCGGCAGTGTCCATGGTGCTGTGGAAACCGGTTGGCGTGAGGCAAGTCGACTCAATGATTACTACAGTGGGCGAACAATTGGCACAGTGGGCGTGTCCGACGATTAACGTCACAAAATTAACAGCGAGTAGAAATCGATTTGCGACGACATTCTGGACGTTTTTAACGGACGAAGGTGATTTTGTTTTAATTGCAACTCAACATTGTTTGTTTTTTAAGTACGATTTTTTGGCTACTTAAAGTACAGTAAAGACACACAAATTAAGCAAGTAAAATAAAGTTATACTTTTATTTTAAAATTAAATTTTGGTTTTTTTTTAAAGATTATTAAATGTTTTTTTGACTTAATAAATTAATGAGATGTGAGTATTGTTTTTTAAGTAAATTTACACGCAGGTATCAAATCGCTTAAAATTGTGAGTCTACTAATTTGTCATTTGAAACCACTCTACACAGCAAATTTAATTTCCAATTCGCTAGAAAAATTATGTGTTTATAGAGTATCAAGTATGCCTTTGACGAATATGAAATTATGACATAATAAAATTAAATATGAAACAATTAAAAACATATGGCGAATCTCAATGTCAAAATAACAGTAATAAGTAATAATATGGTATTAAATTTTTTCATTTGAAAATAACTGTCTGTCCATTTTCCAACAACAACAACAATGAATGTTACTACTCGTAATTTCACAATATTGTGACATACAAACAATTCTTGATAAGAGAAACCACAAACCAAAAAATAACAGCGATTAGAGCTACCTCAACTGGTATTTATACCAGCTATTGACTTGTTTCAAAGACAGTTGCCATCATAGCTTAGAGTCCGACTTATAGAACAATAGAACAATGAGTGCCTGTGGATTGTCCTCAGCCGTTCTCAAAACGAGGCAAACGGCTCGGATTGTTGTCATTGGATCGGGTCCTGCGGGAATTGCGGCTGCCACTCGACTCCTCGAGCAGGGATTCAAGGATGTCACCATTTTGGAGGCAGAGAATCGCATTGGAGGACGAATCAATACCATTCCCTTTGGGGACAATGTCGTCGATCTCGGAGCACAGTGGTGTCATGGAGAAGAGAATAATGTGGTCTACGAGAAGGTCAAGGATCTGAATATTGTCCAGAAGACTGGCGACATTGACAGCACCGTCAAGTTTATAAGATCCAATAGACAACTGCTCTCGGATGAATTGGCAAGTGTTTTAAGGCCGCTGGCGGACAATGCCATGCCGGATGACTCCGTGGAATTCGAAGGTTCTCTGGGCGACTACGTGACCAACAAGTTCTGGCAGGAGGTGAACAAATTACCCAATGTCGATCGCAAAATCGCCACCGAGTTGTTTGAGTCGTTTAAGAAGTGTGAATGTAGTTATGAGGGATCGGATCATCTGTTCGAAGTATCGGGAAAAGGACACTACGAGGACAGCAAAGGCGACCCCTTGATACATTGGTGTGACAAGGGATACAAAACATTTCTCCGCTTGCTGATGAATTCCAAAGAGGATCAGCCCGAGGATTTGGGAGTTCTAAATGGACATGTGGAGCTCAGCAAGCGCATTACTCAGATCAACTGGGAAGGAGCTGGAGAACTGAAGCTGCGCTGCTGGAATGGAGAAATCCTCACGGCGGATCATGTCATCTGCACAGTGTCCCTGGGAGTGTTGAAGGATCAACATGAGAGCCTCTTCGTTCCCGCTCTTCCGGAAGCGAAGGTACGAGCTATTAAGGGACTTAAACTGGGCACCGTCGACAAGTTCTTTTTGGAGTACACAGCTCCTCCCTTGCCCAAGGATTGGCCCTACTTCAATTTCCTCTGGCTGGAGAAAGATCTGCAGGAATTGCGCGGTTCCAAACACTTTTGGGTGGAGAGCGTTTCGGGATTTAATATTGTGATGTGTCAGCCTCGCCTCTTGGAGGGTTGGATAAATGGAGAACATGCCCGCTATATGGAAACGCTGACAGAAGAGGAAGTGCTCGAGGGATTGGAGTGGCTTCTTCTCAAGTTTCTGCCCTTCGATTTGCCACATCCTCAACGCTTCCTTCGCACCCAATGGCACTCCAACCCGAACTTCCGAGGAAGCTACAGTTTCCGCACCCCTCTGGCAGATGAACTACGCACTGGACCCTGGGACTTGGAGGCACCTCTCGTTGATGTCTGTGGCAAGCCGCGACTTCAGTTTGCCGGGGAAGCCTCCAGCAAGACGCACTACTCCACTGTCCACGGGGCAACGGAAACGGGTTGGCGGGAAGCGGATCGACTCAATGAATACTACGGCAGAGACAAGAAAACTTCGCAAATTTAAAATGGACATGATGCTGAATACTGAATGAAAAGACGACGCTGACTAGATGACCAAAAAAAAGTGAGGAGGATTGGCCAAATTGTGATTAAAATTTCAAGTGGAAAACTAAGCGAACGTTTTAAAATTTGAATTTTTACATGGGTATTCTTTGGATTTTAAAGCTGAACTTCGATTTTGACATCATATGGAAAAAAAACAAATTAATTTTTTTTAATGCGATTGTAAATGTAAGCAAAAGCAATTTATCTGGGATTAAAATTTCAAGATGAACATCAAAAGTTTAAATTATGGTGGAAAACTTCGAATATTATTGAAATTATTGATCTCTTAAAATCCCTTATCCCCAGTAAAATAACACAAATAAAAGCTTAGATATGTTTGGTAATTCAGAAATTTAATTCAAAAATCTTACAGGTTTTAGAAGTTTTTGAATAAAAACCATACAAAAACTAGATCTTAATTGAATTGAATTATAGCCTGTTCATATCTGAAATTTAAATTTTCAAGTTAAACATGGAATAATCACATTTCTAAATGAGTTTTGACCACAAAGATGTGTCTCCCCAGAGTCGTTGCCCCTTTCAGTTGTCAACAGGCACATAAACATATTTTTACCTGCTCCATTTGGATACCCAACTGAAGTCCAAACATGTTTTCAACTCGTGCAACAACTGTTGCCAAATGTCTGGCAAAGTTGGAGCAAATGTGGCCAAAATTGTGCGGTTACCATCTTCTTTTGACCCTGGACGGAGACCAAGTCGCATGTGTAATAGGACAATGTGGGTAATCTGCGAGTGAGTAAGAGGATATGACCAGGAGACGGGCAAACAAAAACACACGGCGATGCTTTGGCCTCTGCGTGGCATAAATTTGAATTTTTGAGCATGTGTGCATGTATGTGTGTGTGTTTGTGTGAGTACGTGTGTGTGTTGGCCATGGTTAAAACATTTTGCAGCACTGCCCACTCCAATGAACACTTCGAGTTTTAGGTTTTGTACTGTGTTCTGTTGTGGCATTGTTGGCATTCCTGGTGTTTGGTCAGCCTTCTTCCTTCTCCTTTCCCCTCTCTTTCTCTCTCTCTCTCCTGCTCTCTTTCTCTCTCACTCTGTTGCTGTCAAGTGCCAAACTGATTTTTACAGCTGCGTTATTTGGCTTTGCATGTGTAAAGTGCAGTTAGCCACGCCCCAAAAACACAATCTCTGTTAGCCATGTGAATAGCTGGCTTAGAGTGTGTTACCATGTGCTTGTTTCTCCACCTCCCTCACAATAACAGTGCAATTACAGTGTTGTCCGCGGCTGCTCGTTGCAAATGAGTTGGTCAACATGTTTTGGTCAAACGTTAAAATGGGCTAACACTGGATAATGTCCAGGCTCAAATGAAATTGCATCCATGTGCACATATTAGAGACTCAGCACTCGAAATGAAATGTTCGCTTTAAAGTTTGAAAACAAGAAGATCATCAATGGGAAGTGTTTGTTTAATGAATGCAGGGAAAATATGGGAATTGCACTTTTTTAAGTATATTCTGTCTTAGATGTAAGAATTACCTTAAAATAAATTGAATAGCAAATTGAATTGGAAAGTATATACACTACTGGCTAAAATAATAAGTACACTCTTTCTTTTACTATAACAGCTATTGTAAGTCAAGTCTTAAAATTTAAAAAATATATTTGGGAAGGTCATTTAAATTCCGTTTGAATGACGCAAAACTTTTCTTAACCCATTAAGTACCCATTGAAATATTAGAATTTTAAAAAAAGTCAACTTTCAAAACTTTTTTCAAACCAAAAATGTTGGGATTCAAAAACATTCTTTAAACAATTTTAATTGTGACTACAAAAATCTTTACGCTAATATTTTTTATAATTTTTTAAAATTGCTTAAAAGGCACTTATTCGTCAATTTCATACAATAAGTGCCTTTAAGGCAATTTTCAAAAAATTATAAAAAAATATTAGCGAAAAGATTTTTATTTGCAGTCACTCCTAAAATTCTTTGAAGAATGTTTCTGCATCACAACATTTTTTTTTAGAAATCGAGGAAAAAAGTTTTGAAAGCTGATTTTTTTTAAAACTCGAATGTTTTAATGGGTATTTATTGGGTTAAGGAAAGTTATGCATCATTCAAAAGGAATTTAGATGACCTTTCCAAATATATTTTTTAAATTTGAAGACTTGACTTACAATAGTTGTTATAGTAAAAGAAAGAGTGTTCTTATTAATTTGGCCAGTAGTGTATCAAAAACCAAATTAAAAAGAAGAAAAAATGGAAAATACTTCAAATATTTGAATCTATTTTAAGAAAACACAAGGACATAAATGTGTATTTATCTTTCTAGGAACTACTTTAAGCACCTTCTAATCTACCTACTTTAATTATTATCTGTCAATAATCTAAGTACCTCACTCTAAATCTAAATCAAATAAAGAATACGATTATTTTCAGCACGTTTTGCACTTTTATTAGCACTTTCAATCAGTTTAGAGATATCTTATCAATCCTTCACAACTGTGCAGTTCTCGACCGATAATACGTATTCAGACGCTCCGCTTCCCGCCAACCCGTCTCCGCAGCTCCGTGCACCGTCGAGTAGTAATGCTTGTGGGAAGCCTCTCCGGCAAATTGCAGGCGCGGTCTTCCTCCCACATCCAGGAGGGGCGCCTCCAGATCCCAGGCCCCAGTTCTTAGCTCATCTGCGAGGGTTGTGCGGAAAGTGTAGCTGCCCCGGAAGTTGGGATTTGCATGCCACTGAGTGCGCAGACAACGCACTGGATGGGGCACATCGAAGGGCAGGAATTTGCGGAAGAGCCACAGCAATCCCTCGAGGACTTCCTCCTCGGTGAGTGTCTCCATGTGGCGAGCGTGCTCGCCAATTATCCAGCCCTGTAGTAGACGAGGCTGATAGGACACCGGGTAGAAGCCAAAAACACTCTCCAGCCAGAATCTCTCGCTGCTGCGAAGTTCCTGTAGATCTTCCTCGAGCCACAGGCAACAGAAGCCAGGCCAGTCCTTGGGTAGTGGAGGCACAGGGTATTCCAGGAAGAACTTGTCAACGGTGCCCAGCTTGAGTCCTTTGATGGCTCGCAACTTGGCCTCGGGGAGGGCGGGAACAAATAGTTTATTATGCTGCTCCTTCAATACTCCCAAGGACACAGTGCAGATCACATGATCCGCAGTCAGAACTTCTCCATTCCAGCAACGAAGTACGACTTCGTCGGCTCCTTTCCAGTTTATCTCGGCTATCCGCTTGTTCAATAGCAACCGACCAGTGAGCATTCCCAGGTCTTCAAGCTCATCTTTCTTGGCCCTCATCAGAAGTCTCAGGAAGCTCTTGTATCCTTTGTCCCGCCAATTGAGCAGAAGTTCTCCCTCGCATAGCCAGTACTCCAAGTGACCTCTTCCCGAGACCTCGTACAAATGATCTGCTGCTTCCACCGAGCTCTCGAACTTGTGAAAATTCTCTAGAAACTCCTCTGCTATTTCTTGACTTACGTTCGGGAGTTTGGCCACCTCTTGCCAGTATTTCTGAGTCAAATAGTCTCCTAGGGATCCTTTATAATCGACTAAATCCGCTTGACGCTCCGGAATAGAGTTAAATGCAATTGATTTCAGATTGTCGGCAGTTTCATCAGGTAACACCTCTTTGTTGGACCGCACACACCTGAAGGTCTCGTAGTGATCCTCTGTGGCTTCCAGTAGATCCAAACCCTTGACCTTCTCGTAGACAACGTTGTTCTCTTCGCCATGACACCACTGTGCTCCAAGATCGACGACATTGTCCGCAAAAGGAATGGTATTGATTCGTCCTCCAATGCGATTTTCTGCCTCCAGCAACAACACGTTCTTGAATCCCTGCTCAAGAAGCCGAGTTGCTGCCGCAATTCCCGCTGTTCCCGCTCCGACGATGACAATGCGTGCGGTTTGCTTCGTTTTGCTCAGAGAGCGAATGGACGCGGAAGTACTCATAATGCTGACGGGGGCTACACAGATCCACCTCACACCCAATACGTCTGCCACGCTCTGCGTTCGGCATGCGACTAAAATTCACCTCAAGAGTTTTGCCTCTCTCAGCAGTCAATCCACCGCTCTAATGAGCAAATGAGCGGCGAAGAGCGGAGAGTAAAGTGAAAGAAAAGGGCAACAACATATTTGCCTAACTAATCGCTCTTGGATGTTCAAATTTCACCTCTCCCACACACATACTCTCTCTTTCTCTCTTATATAGTTTTAATGTGGTTAGATAAGATAGATATGTTTAGATATTGTTGTTTAGCAAAGATTATAAATTTAATATGGAGATAAGCGTTAATGAGATGACGACTGTGGAACAAATGGCGTGACAACTAATTAAGTGATACCTTATCAAAGCACAATATGATGCGATACTGATGCATACATAGTACATATGTATAAAGAGTCCATTTACTAATAGCCGTCTATTTATCCGTGATTCCGTCTGATAATCTGTTTATATGAATGCGCTGTTCTCATATTAAAGACAATAATTACTCGATATATGTGTTTCTATTTTGGTTCACAAGAGCTCGGATTTCTCATAGACTAAACATTTTTGTTTTCTAAGGAATTGTGATTTCATTATTCGATTTATTGTTATTGTCTGTTTGCAAAAATCCGATAACATTTCATAATATTTTTCTTTCTCTTCAAATTATAATCATATAATTCCATATAAACAATAACCGTAAATGTCTCTTTGTCATTAGACAATAAATAAACGATATCGTTTACAACTTGTAAAATTACGAATATTGTTCTATGTAATTTTTCACTTACGACTGTTTACATTTCAATTGTATATAAATAGTTTATAAGTAAATTTATAGATGTACTCAATAAATTAAAATTAATATCAGTTGTTTACAAAACCTCATCAAGGGTAGATAAATTACTTCTTAGGAGTTCGAATCATAAATGTGATACATAAAGTAGATAATTGTAATAGCTTTCCAATTTTAAACAATTTAAGAGTTTCAAAGTTAATCGCTTCAGTTTCATCATAAAAACGTTTAAAATGCATCAATGTAGTTGTGATAACGACAAACATAAACTGAAAACCACATTCGCAAATTTTTTCTTTCTGTTGAAATTTGCCACTGGTTGCCTCTGGATAAAATGGGTGGTTCGGGTGGCAAAGGGCTTTGATGAATGTATTCATAAAAATCCAATCATTGCAATTGCAGCATACTCACCAAATAGAAATACACAGGCAAACCAAAATAACAACAATAATAACAAGAGGAAAGGCATTCAAGATGAATACGCCAAAATAATGGGAAAAACATAACAGACAGCTGGGCGCGAGTGAAACGAATGAACGAGTGAACGAACGAACTGAATCGGTTTGTGGAACTGGCAAGGATTCCACTCCTCACTCTCTCTTACTCTCTCTATCTTGTTGTACTAAGGTCTCACAAAGAAGTCAACAAAAAATTGCAGTCATATATTTTTTGCAAAACAAAACAATTGTGCATAGACACAAAAACAACCAAATGAGAGAGAGTGCGAGGGAGAGGAGGAAAACAAAAGAGAATGCTTACAAGCAAGAACAGCAACAAAAATGCGATTAAAATGACAAGTGAAAGCAATTTTCGTGCAGCTGCTGTGGATAATGGGGCAGAGGATGAAGATGGACACAGAGAGAAAGAGAGAGAGGGGTAGGTAGTGTGGGAGGGGGGGAGGAGATTGGTAAGTATTGCAGACGGACTGCTGTTGAATGACTGCTGTTTGGCATGGAATGGCAATATGAGACCATCAGAAAATATGACTCTGTTTATGGCCAAGCCGAAGGCAGTTTCTGTCCAACGGCATACAAATATCTATGCTATCCAGTTACTGTCCCCTCATTTCCCCCATCTTTCCCCTTTTGTACTCACATTCTTGCTGCATTCACATTTCAGTATCCATTCGGACAGCAATGAATTTATTCTCAATTTGTATCTGATGTGATTGCAGAAATTCCTGATCGATGGGCTCCAAGGCAATGGTGTCCCATAACTGACCCTGTTGCTGTTGCTGGCCACCTCCACCTTCAGTTGAGTCATCATTCTCATCCTGTTGCTGGCTGTGCCGTTGTGTACGCTTTTGAACGTAGTTAATTGGATCAACGGCATTTAAAGGACACAACAGCTCGACCTGTGTAGAAAGAAAGAGAGAGAGAAAAAACCAGGTTAGCAATGGAACTGGAGATTCTCGCAACAAGCTGAAATCTCGGCCAGATTTTTACTCCTATTTCCTGCCCTGAACTGAACTGCCCTTGTTGATTGGACTAACGTTTAATAAATTGGAAAAGTGCAATCGGGCTCAGGTGCTAAATTGATTTTGACAGGCACCTGAGCATTTGATTTCCCATTTTGCCATCTTATTTTGCAACAGATTTCCAGTTGCCAATTCACATTGACGTTTTAATGCAATTCGTCTTTTAATTAATACCCAAAGACGGCTAAATGCCAAAGGCAATCAGATGAATAGCATTAAAAGTGCCTTTAACTTTGTTACAAAATAAATACTCTTACAGAAAAAAGTATCTGCAATATATTATCCTTAATTTGTTACTCAGAAATGTTAAGTCTCAGTTTTAAATATCTTAATAAAAAAGGCAAAAAATTTAATTATTTAAATAAATTATTATTTTTAACATATTTATTTTGAGTTCAAGCAAATAATCGATGACCATAATATAAAATTGTCATCACAATAATTTAGAGTATTTGCCCAAGTTGCCTCTACTTTCTTTTATTTCATCTTGCTTACTTTGTATTTCCTTTTTATTTTAGTAGTCAAAGATGGCTTAAATTAAAACAGGATGACTTAAATTAATCGACTATAGAATAAAGCAAATAACAAAACAGATTTTCTTTCGAAAGAGAGATGCAAATTAAGAGCCTCTCTAGAAAAAGGGGCATTTCTTAAGCCCGTTGAGCTTAAGTGCTGATGAAGAAGTAAATCCATTTGAAGGCTGGAATTGAGAATTCTTGAACTGGGATTGGGATACTCACTTGTATTGTTGTGGACACCGCTGGGGCACAGCACTTGCTGCCGTGGTGGCAGCTGCCACAGAGCTTGGGTCGATACAGTTTGCGGGACACGCATTGGCCAAGTCGAATCCTCGCCGGCCCCAGACGCTGTAAGCTCCGGCACTCGTGTCCCTTCTGCGGTTGGCAAAGAAACTCTCATCAGACGGCCGCATCTTGCAACACTCGCCACATTCACAACTCACTCTTATTCTATGCGCTGGCTCCTGTTGCATTTGATGCTCCTGATTCCGCTCCTGCTTCAGTTCCCTCTCTGGTTCCCGCTCCATTTCCCACTCCCTTTGGCGTTGATGTTCCCGCTTGTGATGATGCAGCTGATGAAGTTGGCTGGATGCCAAGTTGTGCTTGGTTAATGGCCAGTTGTGCTCTTGGCTGCGGCTTTTACTTGCTCTGTTGCTGTTGCTCTTCTTATTGTCTTGGCCACATCTGCGATTCTCGCATAACCGTAAATTGCTCAATTGATGGCAGCCAGTATGGGTCGTGGTCTGCCTCGTGGCCATGCCCAATCCGCAGGCGCTGCTGCAGCTGCTCCAGTTGCCGCTGATGCTGCTATTGTGGCAGGTGGCATAGACTGCAAAGAAACGCAAAGAAAAGAACAAAAAGTGTTGCTAATGATTATTATATTATTATTATTATTATATAAACATTTTATATTCCCTTGAAGTGCTAAAGAGAATAAAAATATGGAAAAATATAAAGTACTTATTAAATATTCACATTTTTTAAGGATTAAATACGTTCTTAGCTTTTTAATCTAATTAAGTGCTTTTATTAATATACAATTTTCTGATCAATTTTACACATTGAAGGCTTGAAACTTGTATAATGATCTTGTATAATCACCTAATTCTTGAATCTACTTATTTTAGGAAAATAACTGCTTATAGAAAGTGTTAACAGCTTCTAATATTTTCATGTTTTAATTTAAAAGTTTACTTTATTTTCAGTCTTTTTTCAGTCTTGTTTCCATTCTAATTTTCATCCTCTGGACATTTTTGTTTAATGTTGCAAGGTAATTGCGCCAATGGACAACATTGTGGACAACAAAGGCGTAAAGCTCAATTGAAGTAAGGGCTCTTAAGAGCACTTAATAATCTTGTTTATTTATTGCATTTTGCGCGTTTAATTAACACTTAATCCTTGTGTAAGTAATTATGCTGCTGCTGCTGCTGTCCAACACTCAACATTGCCTGAGGCAGCAGCAGCTCCGATTCTGTTCCTGCAACTGCTGCCTGCCTCAGCTTGAAGCGCGACTGTTGCCTTGTCATGGAATAATTCATCTTCATAAATATGCGCTGCGCTTTTGGTCGGGCGCTTAAAAAGCATTAAGTTGTGCGCCGGACGACGGTGGCGGCGATGACGATGACGGCATGCCCCTGGGCGCCATTAACTCAGTACCAAGGACCAAGAACCAAGGACTATGGAGTCGGCAGCGACCATAAACACACTTATAAAACAATAACAAGGCCATGACCCACACAAATACACACAGAAACCAAACACAACTTACCATCAGCTGTTGGATTCTCACAGAGCCACATTTTGCAACAGTGTCCGGGCACCTCGACGAGACGCGGTGATCTGCACGAAGTCGTGTCCTCCGGCGCCGGCAGCTGCTCGTTTGGGCAGAGTGTCGAGCAGGCATGGCGACCATTCTGCAGAAGCAAAAGCATTAAAATACATTAAATGTGGGCCAAACAATCTCCTTCATTCGCCCCTTCCTTTATTATTGTTGCTGTTGTTTATTTAGCCCCTAAATAAAGTCATAATGTAAGCAAAATATTTGCCACAAACACAGTCGGCACGAAAAGTACTCGCACATACATTCTCGCACTCTCAAAAGTGGCCTAAAGTACTCGTAACCGACTAAGGCCTAATGCCTTAAGTATGCTGCCAAATTAACATTTTTTTCTTTGGTCTGACACACTATTTTATTTATAAACAGTTTCTCTTGTTGCCCTTGCCAAGTTTAGTTGGTGGCCAAAACATGGTTAGTTTTCCCACTCTCTCTCTCTCACTCTTAAAATTGCATTGCATAAATTGCGAAATTGCTTATGTATGTATGTATGTGCGTGTGTGTTATCATTTGGTATGAATATATGTCTGGCAGCAATGATAAACTGCCGCAATTGTTGAGCTAGAGGTGTGAATTCCAGCACACACACCCTCACACACACACACACTCTGACATCCGCTTGAAGACAAATGTTTGGCCATAAAGCAATGTCAAGGATTTAGTTTTGGGCCAACATGCTCTTAGCTGAGATTTGGCTAGTCTCCCCTTCATTCCTTGTAATTGCGCGTAAATATCATTCACATTTAAGAATTTCCTTGTTGGCGCAGATTAACACAACTTGAGCATAAGTAATACCCTGGAAACTACTTGGGAATACAATTATTAAATAAATAAATTATTCATTGAAATATATAAATAAAGGAAGTCTTACTTTCTAAATAATTATGTTTTTTTTTGTATTGGCAAAATGTAATTTTGCTTCCCTTTGCTTTTTTAATAATTCAAATTTTTAATTTCAAATTTCTAGCTTGCTAACTTCTAACTTGCTCATAATTTCTAACTCACACGATTCTCTTTAATTTTCAAGCAGACTAAATTCAAATGCAAATACTGCAAAAGAATTTGTGTGGCAAATAACATACACAAGTGTTAACGTTAACCCCTATGAAAGATAAGAAAGAATAAAACGTGGGGCAATCACTGGTTAAACAACAAACACACTGCATTTGACTTTGATTCTATCTACAGCTGTATAAAAATCTGTGTCTGTGTCTGTGTCTGTGGTTAGTGGCAACTAAACGCCATGCCCCTTTTCTCTCCCCCTCCCCCTCCCTTTACACTTACCTCGCAGACGCATTGAGTTTTACAATCCAATTTAAATGTCGCTCCATGTGCGAATGTTGTGTTGCCAACACTGCAATTGGCTGCAGGCGGACAAAGGAGACCAAAGTGAGAGGCAGACGTGGCCAAAACGAGAAGGCCATCCGTAGTAGTAGTAGTGGTAGTGCCATTGTTGTCGTCCAGCATCAAAGAAAGAGAGAAAAAAACACAAATTTCATGTTGAGAATGAGTAAGAGAAGGACAGCAAAGAAATCAACTCAGCTCAATTCGAGGTGTGGCAAATGCGAGTTGAGCCCCAAAAAATAGATCTGGAAATTGAATTGAACGCCTCGTTTCGAGTACTGCAATCAGGCTTAGATACTTTAATGGACATGACAGTTTATGTGGGACATTGTGCTTCACAGTTAATGGCCAGAAGCATAAGCCAGAGCTTTAACTAACTTTTTGGTCTTTTGTTGCGCCTTCCTCCTTCGATCAATCAGCACTTCCATTAGTCCTTGCATGCTGTTATTAACATGGCTCACATTCCCTTTGGCTGACATTTTCCTCATTTCAGTGGAAAACCAATTAATATTTGGCAGTGCTTGTTATAAATTTTCCTCGCATGCCAAACAATACACATACTATATATATTTACGAGGGCAAACAATAGACTTGAGCTCATCAGAAATGATACTGACAAATGTTGTTGTGCCTTATGACCCGCCATTAGGCCACAAAAGTTTACTTTTGGTGCTCCCACAAATATGTGTTGCTGCCAATCACAATTACGAGACTTTCGCTTCAATTTTTGCAATTTCGCAGTAACCTAGCTACAAAGATACATACTCCCACTTCTACTTATAGCTACGTGCTCTGTGGCAATTTCCCACTTTTTCTATTGTTCTTTTCTCTTTTTTTTTGCTGGGTGAAATATTCTTGAATTGATTTTGGCGACGACGTGACTCTGTAAGAGCGTTACATTGGGAGTATGTATCTTATTTGCAGGTATCATCATTCATTTGGCATTTTGACATCAATGGTTAATGTGAAAATTGGCATTGCAACATTTCTTTGTTGTTGTTTGTACGAGTAATGAATATGGGCACGTGGTCGCCTGTTTATGTCATTTGCAATTAGCTTCGATTATTCTGAATATACATATGTATGTGCATACATAAGTAGATCTGGCATTGCCGGAAGTATCATTGCTGCAAGTCACATCCGTCGACAACTAAGCTGTGTTGCATGCTTCGCTAAGGGGCATGCCACAAGCAACACAGCCTTGTCAGACCACATTGAAAGCCTTACACCTTTTTTGCTTTGTGGCGAATTGTGTCATTTTCGAAAGTGCAATCTTCCTAATGTACTTTGACGTAAGACACACACACGCAAGCACAAAGCTGCCTACATTCAACACTCGCACACACATACACTTAGCTTGGCAAAAAGCTTGTCACACACACACACACAGACACCGACACAATCAGTGACATTGCTTTACATACATATCACGGAGGGGAGTCTATGTGTATGTGTGCGTGTGTGTCATAGCTCGTTACAAGCAATCGGTGCTTGCCCTCAAAGAAACAGAAAAGTATGACAAAGTGATAATACCCTATTAAAATATTGGGCTGCATTTAAATTGAATACTTATAAATATTTAAAATAAATACATATGTACTTCATAAATAAATAAAAATAATAAATAATATAAATAAATAAAGAACAAAATGTATAAAAATAAATAATTAAATAAACACAATAATCTTATTTATTTGTAACAAACTTAATTTCGAATATACCCATACTTAAAAAACATTTGTTAAACGTTGCAACTTGCTTCCGTTCACCATAATACCCTGCCAATATACACATTTATTTCTAGGGTATGGCCGATGCTCGTCCTTATGGCGGAAGTGAACGCAGGAATTGCAATGTGAGCACTTTTATCAGCGCCCGCTGTCAACATTTAAGGATGTCTACGCTTTTCTCGAGTGTACTTAAGCAGTTATGTCTGTCGTGCTTGTGTCCGTCCCTGTGTCCTTTCATCCTGTGCCAGGTTTTCGTATAACACACCGTAGACCTGTGAACTGTGAAAGTGCGCCGCCTTATCCTTGCTATAACTTCATGCCATGCATTATACTTTTTATTTTGAAATGTACTCATGCTCTGTTGTTGTTGTTTTTCTTCCTTTTTTTCTACCACTTTCTTCCAACCTCTTTTGTGTTTTTTAGTTGACTCGCAGATAAAAAAACGTTGCATATTTCTGTGCGCTTTGCACGCTTTACTGTTGTGTTGGGTCATCATCACTTGTCTCCGTCTTCATCTCCATCTCTGTCTCTCTTTCTACGACTATGGCTATTTCTCTCCCTTGTTTGGGGTCAATTGTGCACAGTTTATTTGTTTTATGCCGGGCTGTAGTGTTTGTTTTACTTAGAGTTTTAGATTTACTTAAGTCGTTGATGACCATGACCAAATAAAGTTTCATTTTGTGCAAAGATTTACAACACTTGAGCGTGTGCGACAAGTTTTGAGTGCCCAGTGTCCAGTGACTACATATTCACACACACACACACACCCATATATGTGTAGACTGGAAACGTTCCATAAAGCAAAAGTTGAAAAGACTTTGGACAACGCTGCGTATGCGAAATTTTATTACAAATTCTATGTACTCCGCTGCTTGTGACGGACATGATATAAATGCACTGAAATGGGGGAATTCTATGCAATTTGCAGAGTTTTTTTTAATGATAGTTATTAGGATAGTTTTGATAATGCGTCTGTCATCCTCTTGTTTCTTTAACTTTTCTGCAAATATATCAGCATTTTATTCGGGCTGTAGAATTCTTTCGATTTCAGTTGAAGTGAATCCGTTTGTTTGTATGCTTTTTAAATGCTCACGTTCTCAAAAATTCTTGTATATTTTTTATTTTGCCGAGTTAATTCCGTCTCTCACATACATCATGCCCCACATTTTTCGTGTTTCGATAACTTTTGCAGAAGTTACATGGCCCCTACCACCGCTCCATCCCCAGCCTGATCCTTTTCTGAACCAAAAAAGAACAAGTTTTACAGTTTAAATAAACTTGTTCCGCTTTGCCTGGACAATGCATCAGCGCAGCGCTGATGGGGAGGGGGAGACGCTACAGGCAACAAAACGTGTGGAGCATTGATATGCGCCGAAGGCACATTCACAAACACACACACACATACATAACAGGCACACACAATGGTAGAGAGGGACGGAAGAGAAGGGAAGGGAAGGGAAAGCCCACAACAGGCGTTGAGCTCATGGACGCACAAACTGTATTGGCATTTGACTCGAAACTTTTGGCTTTTGGTTTGGCATGGCTAAAGAGAGAGAGGAGTAAAGAGAGGGGAGAGGAAAAAGGAAAGAGGGGCGAATACAGCCATAAAACATATGCAACGATACAGCCAGAAGTAAAATTGTTGTACTGTTGTACCCGAGTATTTGTTGTATCGCCCAAATCGAAAAGTTTTTGGCACAGTTCGTGCTGCTGTTTAATTTTGAAAAGCTTTGTACGACAACATGTGAAGCCAGGCAAACATGTCGAATGAATTTCAGGCAACTCGACGACAACAGCAACAATTGCAAATAAAAGAAAAAATTCGAAAAATAAATGGTAAAAAAGAAATCCATTAAAATCACTTTAGTTGTTAGTTAGCTGCTTCTGCTTCTGCTTCTGGCCAATAACGTCCAGCGAGATTAGCCAGCTAAAACGCAAGGACAAAAGCACAAACTGTCTAAAAGTTTTTTAACAGAAAAATATATCTTTGTTCTATGAGTTTGGATGAGGTTTTTGCATAGTTGAAAATTTGTAGAGAACAACATATGCATTTTTTGTAAAAATGTCAATTTAGTTGATAGAAAAAAGTAACTTTATAAAAGAAAATGAATAAACTTTAAGATATAGTTCTTATTATCCCATCTTATAGAGTATAAATTCGCCCAGATTGAAGATATACCAGAAAAATAAGTTGTTTTCTTTATTATTATTAAGTATTGCTTTCAAGAGTCTGCACTCTTATTAAATCTCACTTGAAGCACTTTCAAGCGACCCAAATTGCGTTTCTGTTACCGAAACCTTGTGAATATTCTTTTTTTTTACATTTTGTTTTCGTTTTCATTTTGTCTAAAATCTGTACGAATATTTACTTATTTGGCTAACAAAAAGTGAAAAAATATTTAAAATTGATGGGCATCTAAATGGGAAAATGTCTATACTTTCTGTATTTTTTTTTGCACTTTGCTTTTAGAATTTTGTTTGAAATTATTTTTTTGGGTGATTTGAAGACGCACATTTGAAGTGGCAGCAACCGAAGTGCCTTTGATTAATGAAGCGCAAAGTTAATGTAATTTTACAATTTTCATTTTCATTTTTATTGGAAATTGGAAATTGATTGCAAGTTCAAATACATACATTCCCTTCCCAAAATGATGATTTGCTTAACTTAAAGGTATTGAGCTAAATCGATGAAAACTAAATGGACTTACCGGGATTTATATGCCTTGGCAGCTTTGGTAAGCATAATTGGAAAAAGAGGGTGGAAAGACAAAGTTTAGTAATGAAATTCATATACATACATTTGTGTTAGAGTGTTTTTTGTTTTTTGTGTGTATTGGTCAACTCACTCTGATGACCTTAAAGCCCAAACTCAAATTTGCCTCGACGCCAGCAATGAGACTATTACCAAATATACACAGCAACGGCAACAGCAGCAGTATCAGCATTTTCTGTAAGCAGATGAGAAAAAAGAAACAGAGAATAGTGGGCGTGGTTAGTGGGCGGCTGAATGAAAAATGTTGCCCTCAAAAAGGTCGAGAACAGACAACACGGCAATGGCCAAAGCGTTGGCCAAAAACCACAGCCGCAGTAGTCGTCGACTTTATTAAGGTCAATTCAATGTCTGGCTTGGTTTTTGGTTACGGCTAATGGTTACGGCTATATAACCAGGTCTACAACGGCTAGTACCAAACACGCTCTGACTGCCTGTTTGTATTTTGTATTTTGCATTTCCATTTGAGTTTTTCACGCCTTCAACCTTTATTATTTATTGTTATTGTGCTTTTAAAAAGTTATCTTTCATGTTTTTACCCAGGATAACCTAAACTGTTTTTGTTTTAAGCCCCCAGCAAGGCTATAAATGTAGAAAATGTAAAAGAATGACCTTGATTTAAACACTTCAAACTTCAAATTTTGTAAGCAAACATAAAATTGTTAATAGTATTTGCTGTTTATTAATGTTATTAAATCAAAGTGTGCTTTACACAATTTTAGACAAAGGTGTAGCTATTAATGTTCTTTATTCTTTGTAGCATGCTTAATGGTTTTTTAAATGGTTAAAATCACGCATACGACGCGTTACACATGGTTCTGCTTATTATGATGTATGTATATTTTATATATTTTACACAAAAGGCAAAAACTCATTAAAAATATTTTCCAGTCATGCGCAAGAATTTCCAAAGGTATTTAATTAAACTTTAATAAATAAATACGATGGCGCGGGGTATTACAAAGTGAAAAATTAAAAGGCAGAAAATATAAAAACAAGGAGGCATTACGTCGACAAGGGGAAGATTGGAGGGAGAGAGAGAGAGAGGGGGTTTATTTTCGCTTAATGCGTCAGTTTTCAATTAACGACGCAATGTCGTGTGCCGCTAAGTGGATAAACAGAGCGATGGGGATAAGGCGGGGAAAGGGAAGGGAAAGAGGCAGGACGAAGGCGCCACACACTGGACTCGGGGCATTATATGCGCTGGGGCTGAATTGCATTGAATGCGGCTTCATTAAGGTGGCAGTTGAAGGAGCTGCTGCTGCTTGCTGCATTTTGCAGTCCTTGTCGTAATTATCGTAATTACAATGAGCGATGAGCATGGCAATGGCTATAACGATGCCACTGCCAACAATAATAATAAAAGCTAACGAGCCGAACACTCAACAACAACAACAACATCAGCAACAATAACACTAACAACCAGTGGCAACATTGTCATTGACACTTTTAATTGCACCTACACAAAAAAAAAAACAGTAAACAGAAAACACAGAAGAACTTTTAATGAAAACCAAAGTGGGGCAACACATACGGGTACGACTCTTTTCACATATTGTGGCATAGTGTAGACAAAACTGAGGCGTCACCCAACCTGCTGTAATTATGATAAAGAAGGGTTATTCATCAACATTCCACTCTCTCTTTTAGTCAGCATCCTGTGCCCAAGGCGAACCCGACAAAAATTCCGTGTCACTTTCGGAAATGAGCAGCTAAAAGCTGAAAGAAATAGAAACTAAAAACTGAGCTGAAAGGAGGATTTGAAAGAATACGGATAGAATAATAATTTGGTATGCTAGTTCATTGAAATTAATGAGTATCTAACGAGGAGGAACGACAACAAAAGGAGTTAATTATGCAGCACCCTTGTAGAACAATCGTATATAAACACAGATGATTATGACATAAAAAAGAAAGATAAAAAACGATGAAAGATGTTAAAAAGACTTCACTTGATGACCTTATAAAACTCAATAATTTGATTAATGTCTGAACTGCTGACAATCTGCTCGTTTAAAGCGTTTTGAAGTCTAAAGTCTCCTTGAATATGTTTCAGTCTGTGTGCTTTTTGATGAATAAAATTAATGACATCAACCATTTTGAATGAGCAGACAATTAATCTTCTTTAATTCCCGTTCCCACTAATAACTCCCATTAAGCTTTAAGGTCTACTTCAAGATGGATTGCCGACAATTTGAATCAGCTTCATGGAATTCAAATGTTAATAGATATCCCATTATCAGACGGGTTAATTTTGGGTTTTCTGTTGAAATTGTAAGCCTTGGGCAACAAAAAAAAACAGATTTAAAGGCACTTTATTTAACATGAAATAACTGGCAATAAATTTGTTTCATAAATGGATAGAATTTGTTATCCACAATTAAATAATTTTATAAATAAATTATACAAAATAAAACTCTTGTTTTCACTATTTATTTAATAAGTATTTATGTAAAAAGTATTCCTTTTTTTTTTTAATTTATTTTGCTGCCGATTTACTGAATCTTAATCTGAATGTCTTGTGGCTTCAAGATTTGTGATTACTTTATACGGAAATAATTTACCTTCAACCCTTCCACAAATTACAAAAGATTTATTGCTTATCCTCAGCTAATGAGGAACAAATTTATGATAAACATGGGATGCTTTGGACTTTTGGCCTTATCAGTAGTGTAACTGGCGTAAACAGAAAGAAGGCTTGGTACACTTTGGCCTAAACCATTGTTAAGCACAAGCACTTAACCATGTCAAGCTTCGATTTATTGCTCCCTTTCCACTTTGCACTCGGGTGTCGCCTCGTGATGCTTGTTACTTGCTTGCCACTTTCCACTTCCTAAGCTTGTGTCGTCTCTTAGTTTTTACGGCTTTGGTCCGGGGCGTCGAATTGATTGATTTCTGCTTTAGTTTGTGTCATAGAGCACACACACACACACACACAGTCGCATAGAATGTTGAATGACATTCAGTCATAAATAAAAACACTCAGATATTCATGTCGATGATTTTGCTCCTCCCTGACTCGTCCTGACTTCTCTTATCCTGTTCAGCTCCGTCCTGTTATTCATTGGTTGCCTGCGGCAAACGCTCCAAATACAAATTGTATCACTTAATATTTGGATTTTTTCGTCTCCAACTCTTGTAGTTTTCTGATCTTCCAGTGGGCGTGCATGTTGGCTGGTTAACTTGGCCAACTTGTCGGGTTGTTTGGTTCTTTCGTTTAACTGTCGATGACGATGATTCTCCGTTTGTTGTTGATTTGCGTTGCGTGTTGTTGAATAATTGATGGAATGACAATCTTTCGATGTGTCAGCATTGTCATCGGCACATTCTACCAACTTGTTATCATTCACATTCACAATCGAAGTCTCGTTCTCATTCTCCCTGCCATTGTTGACAGAGGCTGCGTTTGGCATAATAAGCGCCGATGTTGCATTATAACATATTTACTGTTAGGCACACACTCACACACACACACACACTCAGTACGCTTATGAATGATGGACAGTCAAACAATCAGCGTTTTGTTCCCCCTCAAGAAATATGACATGAAATCAATAGTGAAATGGAAATGAATGGCAATTCAAATGGAAACGAAACGAAAAGCATTAAACGGAAGCTAGGCATTTTCCTATAATTTCCACTTAACCTTTTTGCCTATTCAGAGCCCGAAAAACCCATTTCTATTTCTATTGCCATTCACAATTGGCACCATTTTCACTTTAGAGTTGTCAGCGCGTCGCATAAATTTCATTTCAGGTTAATTGAAATTCATTTGTGCAAATCAAATTAAGTCAGAAGTACGCACATCCTGTCACTGGCTACGTGCTGGAAAACAAAAGGCAACAAGGACTCCGACTCCGACTCCGCCTCCGACTCCGAGTAGCTGCCGACAAATGGCACAAAGTGATTCATTCATAACGATAAATTGAGACAAAAAGTCTAAACAGGCGACAACTCGACATCGAGTTGCCCCCAGGGACACATACTTTTATTCAAACTTTATGTTATGTTAGAAAAAGGGGGAAAGAGCAGAGTAAGATACCAAAGTATCCTTTTAGCCGACGACACACGTCTGCATAAATATCCTTAAGGAGGCCAACTGAGTCACATTTGTTGTCGTTGTTGGGACGTGGCTAGTCCCCGTCCAGTCCCTCATCATCGACATCGATGGCGTTCAGTTTAGTTTAACCAAGGAAAATTCAATTACTGAATATCAGCAGAATCGCAAATAAATAAATTAAGGCAGACAAATCAGTAAAAAGCGTTGCAAAGTTTGTTTAAATCGAAATGAAATAGTGACACATAAGACCAAAAGCAAATACAAAGCCAACAAAAACGCCACAAAAGGAAAAAGGTTAAAACAAATATTTATGCAGCAGTCCTCAGAGAATGAGAATAGTAGGAGAATGGCAAGGGCAAGGGGTAGGGGAAGGGCAAGGGGAAGTAAAAGCAGAATGTTCTCTTGCTGTATTCTGTATGTAATTACCAGTGCTAGAGTCTCCAAGTACAGCTGTGCCTAAGTACACACACGACAGCAGCAACATATGAGTGTGTGTGTGTGTGTGTGTGTGTGCGTGTGAGGGGTTGTGGATATGTACACAGAAAGAAAAAATTAAGTTTAAAATTCTTGATCGTAGCATGCATATTTTTAATAGAGATTTCGAAAATTAAAATTAAAGAATTAAAATGTGTTTAATTAAAAAATTCGTATTAAATCAAATAAAAATATATAAAAAATAAATATGAGGATAAAATGGCAACCACTCAGCATTCAACTAGACAAAAAGCCTGAAAACATTTAATGTAACAAAAAAAAATTGTATAGAGCCTCGATAGTCAAAATATTTGCGTAGAGTGAAGTAAAATCTTTTTTATAACAAGTATTTCGTAATCGATTTAAAAAATACCCAGATTATCGAATTTTTAAATCGTTTGATTTTAATTCAGAATACCAGTCTATTTTTTTTGCAGTGTAGGAGTCTGTGTGTGATTGCAGCATACGTGGCTTTATGCTTAAATAAACATTTGTCGTCGTTGTCGTCGTCGTCTCTGTGTAGTTTACATAGCACCCAACGGCAGTCAGTTGCCTGGTCAAAGCCAAATCGTTGATTGCATAAGTTGATGGTCAACACATGTCCAAGATATATGTATGTATGAATAAATGGGTGTCTATATGTATGTATGTAGCCATTGGCAACTGTTTTTCAAACTTACACGTGTTGTTGGTAGTCGCTTCTAATGATGTCTGTGCAGGTTGCATTGGCTGCTTCAAGGCTGTCTCGATGACTCGGCCACTCGATGCTTCAGGTAAGGACAGTGTCTGTAACAGAAATAAAATTGTTATTTATACGCACACGGTATTCCAGTCAGCTAAGTGTCAGTGATTGCTTTTAAGATCCCTAAACAGACACTAAGCTACAGATTCTCAGACTATGATTCAGTAAATTGTAATTTCAAATGCGAAGCAATCTTTTACTTTATGCAGTTCAGGGAAATCGGGGTCGGCAGTGTAAACGGCAATTGTGTTGAGATCATTTTGCCATTTGCCATGCACTTTTGTTGTGTGCAGTTCGCATTTTAATCAATCGATTGCAAATGCACCAAAATTACCAATGAACCCAAAATTCGATATTCGACATTCGACATTCAGACTGAGCACGTGCTCAGCTCCAACGTGAAAATGTGAAAATGTGAAAATGTGGAAATGTGAAAATGCTGTAAATGGAGAAACCAGCAAAAACCCCCAATGAAAATTGGTATTGGACATATTTGTCAGAATGCAATGTCAGGCACTCGAATGGACAGCTCCAATGTCAAATGACTTGGCAGGAAGTGAGTGAGGGAAAGGAAAGGGGCACAGTCGGGGCAATGACAGTCATTAGCCATGTTATAAGCAAATTATATAACATAAAGCAGGCCCACAGACATAATCGAAGGCACAAAACGTGGCCCCAAAAACACACACAATTTTATTAAATTGTTTTCGTTGTATTTTCTTCCATTTCTTCCTTTTGTTTATTATTTTGTATGTTGGTTTCTTTTTCTTGTATTGCTTTTTTTTTGGTTTGGCAAGGTGTTTGTTATCGTTTGTTATATTGCTTGTTGTGTAATGTAATTTATACACACAGAAACAGAAACACAAATATAATGTCATAAACGCCAAGGACACAAAGGCAATTCCGCATGACATTACGGGCAGACAAAACAAACGGCACAACGACAATGTAAAAGAGACAAGGCAGGACCAAGAGAGGCAGGGAGACAGGATCAGGAGAGTGAACTGGACTGGCAGGATGAGGTGGGAAGAGGCGGGGTAAAAGCCAAAAAGTACGCGCTTGGCATAAATGATAAGCTGGCTACGCAGCTGGATGACAATAGGGAGGGGGCGGAGTCGAGAGTCAAGGATATGTCCAGAGACAGAGACAGAGACAGGACAAAGAGGACACAGGAAGAGACAGCCCTCAATTTGTGCGTCTGTGCGTTTGCTGTATAGGGGCTGGCTGCTTGGTTGACTTTTGAATACTTAACAGGATAATGAAATGTCAAAAGTGCGCAAGAGGCAAGCGTGTCCTGCTGCCTGCCACATGCTGTTGTTATTGTTGTTGCCACATTTTTATTGTGTCCATGCCTAAGTGAACGTCATGGCGTGCCGCGCGCATTAAATCATAAAAAAGGCGCAGCAACAGCAAAAAAAAAATGTGAATAAATATATATAATATATATATTCATGAAATATATGATACCCGATACCACATCTCGCAGGACATTTGGTTGCCCATTTTATGTTTACATAAATTTAAATTGACACAAATACGTCGTGCATCGGGTTTCAACTTCCTACGAGAGCGAAGCCCCACAGAATGATAAACTACATAAATTATGACAGAGTTTTTATTTACGACCTTAACAAACATACATATTTTCACATGTGAGAGTTGAAAATGTTTCCATGCAATTTGTTGCCATTTAACAGCAACTTTAATCTAGAACACTTGGCCTAAAGGCAACTACAACTAGGCCAAGTAGCCTCAGCTCATCATTTGCCTAATATCAAAACATCGAAATTTTTTTTGCTTCTTTAGTTTATTTTCTTGCTTTTTCTTTTCTTCCAACTTTCTCTTGTGTCTTTTGTTTCAGTGAATAAAAGTTACTTGAGCTTCAATCAATGGAGGGCAGAAAAAAAGCTGTAATCAATAAAGTAAATGGCCGTGGCACTTCAGCTTCGTGTGTGCCACATGTGGCAAACGTGATTTTGATGTGCCCAAGTCAAAACAATAGACGAAGCTACCAAGATTTCTAGAGATCCAAATTACCAACTGCTTTTCTGGACACTTCATAAATGTAAATCCTTCGCTATACTTGCATTTAATTTAGTTCTTCCCACATATAAATCTTATTCAATCCAAATAACTCTAACGTCTGGCCATTCCACTTAGCAATCACTCAAAGTTGGCCAACAATACGATATATTGTTATTTGTGAGGACTCATTCATTAAGCCATTTCATTTTTATTAATTAGGTAAATTGACCCGGCAACTCGTTGCACTATGCGTATACTTGATTATTTGCTCCTCAACGTAGGCAGCATTAAATAAACTTGGCTTTAACACGGACAAGTGTCCGACTCTTTCGGGGCTCAAGTGTATTTTGCATGTTTGCCGCAACTTTCAGCTGGCCAGGCCAACACGAACACGAGCACGCTTAATTTGGTTAATGAACTTGGGGTATGAATGTCTTGTTTTGACCGCTGGCAAACTTGGAGTGGCCATTTGTGTTTTCTAATTGAAACAAAATTTAGTGAAAATATACATAACCGCAAATTCTAATTATGATTTACAATACAAAACAATTTTATTAGGCTGCAAAATTTATTTAACAACTTGTTCAACAAGCGAGGACAGGGCGGAGGGAAAGGAGAAGGGGCGGACTTGTTGTTTTGATTCGTTTATTGACTTTTCATGTTGCTGCCAATTATGCGTCGATGTCGAGACTCGAGAGAAAGCTCAAACTACAATGGCCCAGAAACTTTTGGCGTAATCTTAACGAGAAAATCTGTAAATTACACGCCGAAGCGTTCGCAACGACCAACTTTTCGCGGCGTTCACGAATTTTCCAAATATTTATACACCTAAATAGATTTTATGGCATAATTGAAATTTGTTGTTGTTGCTATTATTGCTGTGCATAACCATGTCGAAGGCGAGGACTCTTCCCCTCCCCTCCCCTACCTACCTCCCTCCCTTGTTCAATACAATTTGCATAAACTCAGTGCAATGTCAGGGCAAAAGTTTATTAAAAGCGGCGTTGAAAGTTTGTCGCTTGCTAATAACAATCATAAACATGGCCCAGTGATAATGATGAAGGTCCTTTCCAAAATGTCTGACATATAGCTGCAGGCCAGGCCTGTTTCCTCTCCGCTTTGAGGGCAACCAACTTTTGTTATGCTACAAATTTGATAACTTAACTTATTCCCGTATTTCCTTTGCTTTGTGCGACTTGAATTTAAATTCTGGCCTTTTTGAATTCTTTTTTAAATATACTTATCTGACTTGGCTAAAAAAGAAAGAGTGATTTGGGTGGCAAGTGACAAGTTTTGCGCCTAATTGCACCCAAAAGACGCGAATAAAAGGCTGGGTAATGGTGTGAAATTATGCAGATGTGCTTCGATTTGGGATTTGTTTGCGTATTGGAAGTAAGTTTTGATTAGCTTCGCCATCTGTGATGGGTTAAAAATTGTCTAAGCTAAGCCAAAGTAAACAAAACTCTAAATTGTTCTCAGGCGTAGTTAAATAATGATGTTGATTTTGCGTTTTACAAATTGTTGATTAATTAACTCTTTATTGTCGCCATAAACTACGAGAAACTCTGAAAGTTTTGAACTTTTCTTTTGCTTTTTTATTTGCCTTTTCCACGTTAAGCTCGCCACTTAAAGCAAACGCGCTGGGCATTTAATGTGCTTACATTCATTTCGTTTTAAATCTGTGATAAAGTGTTGCCAGCTTTAAGTTCGCTTGGCAAACTCAACTCTAGTCGAGGCTGCCGTGCCCGCTTTCAGCCTTTACTCTCCGTCCGCCATTCTTAGCCACTTCTCATGCCCTTTTTGAGGCGACATAAAACGCAAAGTTGTCGCCGTGTCGCGAACGCAATTCTTTACACACCCGAGTTTTTTCTTCGTTTATTTGGAGTATTTTCTTCATTTTCTTTTTTCTATGTTTTTTTTTTTTGTTGATGCTGTTTCGTGCTTCCTGTTTTGTACGCGATTTCTAGATTACTTTTATAAGTGAATTTGTTGCGGTTTTCCGCAAAATTTACAAGTACGTGAGAAAATTAGAGCTTAGCTTCTTGGGTCGCCTGCTGTCGCATATCCTGAGCCGCTTGTTGCTTTCCGGTTTAACCTATGCTCTTTCTCTGTTCCTCTCTCTTTCATTTTGCCGCACTTCCGCTGCTTTAAGTGCCACACTGCGTATGCGTAATTTCCTTAAGCAGACAAATTACGTATACGCCTAGTTGCCGGCAATTTAGCGTGCAAAATGCGCAAAGCTAGTGCAAACCAAAGGCAAATTAGCTAGCTTATTATTTGACTTAGACAGATACGCGACTTTGCATTCCCTTAGCCAATTTAATCTCTACTCGTTGCTGTTGTTGTTGCTTTCGTTTTATTATTTCTGCTTTTGCTTAACGCGCTGATGACATGAAAATAAATTCGATGTCTGACTTGAAAATAAAGTTTTATTTCCACATTTCTCGCGCTCCTCACGACAAAGTTTTCTGTAGTCCCCTTCAGCCACCTCTTCTCTCTCCCTCTCTGACTTCATTTTCGCTGGCAACGTCTGTTGGGTGCGAGTGCGGTTAGTCCGTATTTGCAGAATTGTTAGTTTCACGCTTTGTTTGTTGAGATTAGCTGGCAGCAGGAGACATTCATCCCACCCTTCATCCTCGTTCTCTTTCTCCTACTTGCCGTGCTTTTGGCAACGCACCAAATAAAACTGTACAACTTGCCTCGCTTTATTTGCGGCAACTTATGCCACGCCACGTCGCTACACTTGTTCCGTAATGCCCTACGAATGAGTCGAAAGAGCTTAAGCACTTTGTCAATGAGCTTGTCAAACGAACCAGAAAAATATAGCTCCGTAATAAGTAGTAGAAAATTCAATTGAGTAAAAATACAATACAATTTTCTCAATTTATAAATAATATTATATAAATAAATAAACCCAATTATTCAAAGTATTAAATATTTATCTTAATTACTAGAGCATTTAGCATTCGTTACGCTAAATTTTACGCAATTTTACACTTGTTTTATTGGCATTGTTTGCAGGTATGTTTCTGGTGCTGCAAACTTTGCACGGGAAAATTGCGTTCATAAGTCTGTAAGTGTGAGTGTGTTTCTGTGTGTGTGTGTAAATTGCTGGCGAAAAATTCTGTGGCGTGTGGAAAATTGATGCTGGTGCTGAAGTTTTTGGCTTTTTGAACTGACAGCTCCGATTTTTATGCGTCGCAGCCGCCAACGCAGCCTCGAACGAAACTAGAAAAATAATTGTAATTGTGAATTGTGAGTTCTGCCCCCCAAAAGCAAACCCAAACCCACCCAAAACCAAACGGTCTGCCTCCCAAATCCTAAACGGCAAACTTCTGTTAGCATTAGTTACTTAGAGTTGCTGCCATGCTGAGCCTTTTTGCCGCTTTCACTGTGTATTTTGTGGCATGTGAGAAGTGAGAAGTTGGCGTAATTTCAACTGAACGATGCCTTTCAAAGGCAACCACAAGCTGAAGTTAGTGTGAGTCCCATTTATTGTACAGTTTTCTGCGAATTACTAATGAGAATTTATGCCTTATTGTTTTGGCTAATTAATTTAACTGCGCGCAACTCAAACAAATAGAAAATGATGAGCTCAATAAAGAAAACCAAATCAAAATGTAAACAGAATTTGCGTTAAATTTATATATAGAAGTTGCATGCATCAAAGAAAGTAGCTGTAATAATACTCAGAAACCCAAATTCTAGTTAAAACTCAGAGTTTATTATTGATTTACTAATTTAAATTATTATCTGTATTTATTTCTTATTTATTTGTCCAAATTTGTGAAAAATCCTTGGCATAAAACCAATTTATAAGCCATATAAATAATTTATCAACTGCAGTCTCTTTCATAAATGCATTAATTTAAGTAATTTTATAAATGATCATTTAATTTTCATCATTGCAACTGCAGGCTTTCTTTCCTACTCTATTTTTCACTCTGTCTTATACTACATATATCTGCCTCTTTCTAGCTTTGTTATAGTCATAGTTAATTCAGATGGTAGAGCGCCAGCTCAGGCCTTATATCGATTGCCTTTCCAGCCGACTGCCCCGCAATGAGGCAACACATTCTCACAGGACGTGTGCCATGTAAATTACAAGAGTATAATATCCTGTCAGTGCAAGGCTGAGCGGGGGAGGGGGAAGGGCGCGACGAAGGACGCTTCCTCACTTAATTAGCCAGCGAGTTTATTTATTATTCACTGGCACCGCCTGCCAGCCTAATGAATCACAGGTTCCTTTTTTGTTTTAGTGGATATTTTAATTTTTAATTAGCATGCAAAGCAACAACAAGAACTCGAGCGACAACTGCGATGAGGCGAACGAGAAATATATACATATACATATATATAATATATATGACCTTCTGCGAGTAGTTTACAAGTATTTTTGTTGCTGTTGCTGTTGCTGTTTTTATTGTGGCTTTTGTTTTTGTCCCCTAACTGGGGCATGCGTCACAGGTGCACCGAGGACAAAAACACACACAGAAATATATATTTAGGAAAAATGTCTAAAGTGTGTGTGTGTGTGTGTGTGTGTGTGTGTGTGTGTGTGTGTGTGTGTGTGTTTTTTTTTTTTTTTATTAAGAAACATAACAAAAGAAGGATATGAGTAACATTAGAAGAGAGAACAATGGGGAGGGGGTAGAGTGTAGGGTATATAGTATACATGATTAGGTATAGTAGATCCGCTCCCACGGAACTGCCGAAAGCATGACTTCACGGGGCGGATATCGGCTGTTGTGCTAGACGCTCAGGCTTCTTGCTCTCGTCGAAGTCTTTCCCGCCGACGAAGCTCCTTCATGATGTTTGCTGCCATTCTGGAAATGGCTGCCCACCCTTCCTTACTTGCCGTCAGAATGGTGACGAAGTTATCAGGCGTGAGCCGTGTATTCGGCGCCAACGCTTGCTCCCGCTCCCTTCCGAATGAAGGACAGTGGAAGGCTACGTGCTCTGCGTCTTCAATAACATCAGGTCCACAAGAGTCGCAATATGGATTGCGCTCATGCTTGAACCGGTGCAGGTAGGCCTTAAAGCATCCATGTCCGGTCAGAATCTGCGCTAGATAGAAGTCTGTTTGGCCATGGCGGCGTTGAATCCATGTCTTCAACTCAGGTATGAGACGGTGAGTCCATCTGCCCTTAGTGGAATGGTCCCATGCTCGCTGCCATTTTAGCAGGGTCTCTTCACGCATCCGTCTGTTTAGTGGGATACTGCGTTGTCGCTCCGCTGCCAGCAGACTGAGTGGTGCCATACCTGCGATGACCAGTGCCGCATCTTCAGACACCGTGCGGAAGCAGGTGGCGACTCGAAGGGCACAACGTCTGTAGCTCGACTTGCAGCTCCGGCTGTAGGATGTGATCTCCATTGCAGGAGCCCATATTGTGCAGCCATAGAGGATGATGGACGTCACAACGCTGGCAATGAGTTTCCTGCTCGTCTGTTTGGGCCCATTGGTGTTTGCCATGAGGCGGCTGATAGCAGTTGTCGCTATAGCTGCTTTTTGGCTAGCGAACTCCAAGTGATGCTTGAAGGTTAGCCTGTGGTCAAGCATAACCCCAAGATATTTTATTGCCGGCTTGGTGTGTGTGTGTGTGTGTGTGTGTGTGTGTGTGTGTGTGTGTGTGTGTGTTAGACATATTAAAAGGATTAGCGCACACATCATTTAACCAACTCAGACAACTTTCACTCCTAGATCATTTCTCATGCTATAATGCCAGTAAACTATTCCGTTCCCAAATGACAGTCCCTCTGTGAAATGAAATGACAACCCAAGTTCATCAGTTCTCATGATTATACACAGAGCAAGAAAGAGACAGACACACAGACAGAGAGAGAGACAGACAAATAGAAGTCAAGTTCCATTTGTTTTGGGGTTTCTGTGGCATCGGTTAGTCTGACATACTCTGGGATACTTAACATGTTTTTGTGGTTTTTACGTTGTTCAACTTGGCTGAGTTTCTGTCATTTTTCTGCACGATTTAATTTCTTTTTTTTCGTGTTTGTGGTTAACTAAAGGTGCGTAGTCGACTTTTATGGGTTGTTTGGTTTATCTGCATGTTAACAAGTTGCTCACAAATGGGTTTTTACAATTTCACCATAGCGAAACCACAGTCAACTAACCAATTGACCAACTTCCCAACGTGTCACATTTCTCTGCTGCGCTCAAAAATCAGCGCGAGTAAATTATATTACCAAAATCATAAATCAATAACAATTTTATTGAATAAAATGGCATTATGGACAGTTAGTAACCCTCCTCCACTCTCCCCACTTCTGTTCTGTTAACGTTGTCATCGTGTCTGTCAGCGAATTTATGACATAATTCAATTCATTTCTTTAAATAATTTTTTTTGTTGCAACAAATGACGAGAAAGCTGAATTTTTGTTGCTCTACAGTGTCAATTCAAGTGATTTTCGCATCAATGGCAAATACCAAAAATATTTGAGTATTATTAACAACAAAAAATTGTAAGCAAATGACATTGACGTCAAATGAAAACGCAGCAATTGGCGGTTCCCAATTTTGAAAACCCAACCAAACTGGGACTGAATTGAAGGCAGAATTGAAACTGGGGCCAGGCACAAACACACATGGGGCTGTTAACGTTATCAAAAGTTTGTGCAGCCCCAAATCTGGCAATGGGCTTCGGGTTCTTTTGCGTCAGGTTTTGGCTGCCGTCAGGTGTGCTAAAATGCGAAGCAACTTCTCGTTTTTTCTCTCTTTTCATTTTTGGTTAATTTTATTTGCATGTTTTTATGCCTTTTTATTTATTTCTTCATATGTACGTTGGCAGTTAACGTTACCGTTGCTGCCGCTTTTGCCTGCTGCTGGCTATAAATTTTTGACAACATTGAATGGCGGCGTCGCGTCGTGCAGCACGTGATTGAAACGAGCTCACACACACAAAGACACATCAGCGGTAACAGACACCGCCAGGCAGCAATTCAACTAAGCCGACAGGCAGTCAGACAGACAGGCAGTTGGAAAATGCCCCCAAATAAACTTGCCGGGAGCGACTGTGGCTCACACACATGCTTTGGTAAAATAGGCAATGTGCGGAAATTTTGATTTTTCGCCTGAGTTGGCAGCCCTGTCGACCGCTGGCAGGCGTCGACTGACAGTCAAACAGACAGACAGCCAGACAGACAGACAGACAGTCAGACAGAGAGACAGTTAAGTAGTTTTCTGCCTCTCTCTTTTCACCTTCTGTAGGTTGATCCCGACTTACATCGAATTCAAATTAACTGGTGCATACTTTCGGGCGCACAAAACGCTGCTACGTGCCACAAGCGAAGCGGAAGTCTTTGCCTGTATGAGTGCCAGTCAATTTACAAGTCGACGTGTCTTTTTTTAAATGTACTCTGCTTTTTAACGCTATGTCATTAACTCGACAAATTTTTAGCATTTCCGCGCTGTGTAATTAGAAAACAAAGTATGAGAACGAGTACAAGTATTTGCTGCTTGATTGTTGCATAAAAAACAGTCGTAAAAACCAAAACAAAATGCCAACAGTCACAAAATACAATTCTGTCTTTTCACTGCAACACCGCGAATGAAGATATCTTTTTTGTGGAATTGCTTTATATTCTTAATGAGTGTTGTGGTCGATAAAGTTATTCACTTGGTAGGCCTAAAAAGTATGCAGAAGAGTTTAATTGCTCTTATCCCAAAAAGTATTTAATTTTGATAAGGTATTCTTTTAAAATTGCCTTGGTCTATTTTGCAGGAGTTTCAAATAAAATTTTAGATACTTAAATTTGATATAATTGTTAAAAAAAAATTTGAAGTCAAATTTGTTATTATTTAAAAATTTCGTTAATGTCACCAGTTTAAATTTGTTTCCCGAATTACATAAAAATTTAATTATAAATACATTTCGGACTTATATCAAAGTTTATTCTTTTAATTGTTTACAGCTGCATGACCTCTGATTTTTGCTGTTTATTCGACTTGACACCTTTTTAAAACTATTATAAATTCGAATTTTAAATAAATTAGTTCGCTTTATTATCTTGCCAATAATATTTATAATTAATTTTATCAAAAAATATATCATAAGCCGTGATTAAAACTGTATACTAGACGGCCTTTAATAATAGTTAAAAATAATTGTAAATGTATGATATTTGATACTTCTCATAAAATCCTCTTTTCATATTCATTAGTTAGTTCATTTTAAATCTCTTACCCCAATTATGCTAAATGTTTTATACAAAATTTGTTTTAGTAATTGCAGTTTTGGCTTCCCACAAAATAATTTCATATATTAAATTTACTGATATTTTTTTTATTATAATTCTGTTTGCTGGCTCCTCCTATTAGTTTGATTCCCTTTAATTATTAACCTCATCAAGGCAATGGAACGTAAAGGATTAGCACGCATTAGGTATAGGAATATGAAAAACACATTCGCCCAGAACTATTAACACCTAAACGCAGGACTCGCAAAGGCATAAATCACAAAATGGCTTCATAAAATATTTATGCCTCCCTCTTTGCTCCACACATGCTACACTCACACACATACACACACACACGAGTTGGAGTCGAAGCAACAACAATGGGTGACTCCTCAGTAATAACGCATATTGTTAAATAAAAATGACCCAACATTTGTATACAGCGGAAAGCGGAAATGTCTAACATCGAAATGAGAAAAGAGGCAAAAGCAGGAAGAGGGCGAAAAGGGGGAAAAACTACGCAACTGGTTGGCAATTTGTGTTGTGGCTAAAACTCATAAGGGAAATAAATGTGTGTGCTGACAAGTGGATACAAAGAGAGAGAGAGAGAGAGAGAGAGAGAGAAAGGGAGAAAAATAATATAAGTACCACTTGAGGTCACTTGGCACGCCCCCTCGCCCTTATCCACAACACGTACACAACACATGTGCAAACAAATTAAAAGTTGGTCATAAAAAAATAATCATATTGTGGCCCGAGTAAACAGCGAGGAAGAACAAAGAAGGGACGTAAAATTGATAAACAAAAAGCAAAAAGACAAAGGCCACAAAAACTCAGACGGGGCATGCCGCATGAAGAGCCAACACTTGAGTGGATACCACAACCACAGTACATACAACATACAACATACTCGTGCAACAACAACAACAACAACAGCAAATGTTGAGCATTTCTGGGCGCATTAAAAGCAACTTCCAAGTCATTAACCCGTTTATGACGCTTAACTCGGCTAAGACTTGGCCAGGCCGACAGTCGGCCACAATAAAGCGGCAATAAAACGCCTCATACACACACACACGCACAAACGCACACACATAAACTCACACTCCTGCGATTTGGCCAACTTTAAGCGTTTAACGGCTCATTTATTGCGGAATGAAACGCATGCTCTCTCAAATTTGCGCTCTTGGCCACACCGAAATGGCGTAAAATGTTATTAAAAACCATAAGATATATAAACGAACGAAAGCACATTCTGGCCAGGCTCTATTGTATGGTTAATCTTGAGCCGACCAGGCCTAAAAACAAGATGACGCTTCTGTAAGGCTTCGCAAACACATTGCCAATTTAGAGTACATTAACGAAAAAAAGCAACGCGGAGAAAACAGGCAGAGAATGGACAAAAGAGATTGGAGAATGGAGGAATAACCAAGAGTTTGCAACAAAATCCTTTAGATTAGTCATTTTAAATATATATGTAAAAAAAATATGAGAATGCATATAGAACATATGTAAAAGTAGATTAAATCGAACAGAATAAATCGAATAATATAAAATAAATTGAAGGAGAGATGCATATCTAAGTGATTATATCATATATGATCAAACATTTCTATGATCAATATTTTCACTAAATCTTTGGGCTTTTAATTTGTACTTAAATAAGTCGAATATTTCCAAAAAACGCATTAAAACGAAATAACTATTGTGATAACTAATTCATTTAATTTCTATATAAAACCGTAATTGTTTTATTAATCCTAGTCCATAATTTCCATAGTCCTAGGCTTATAGTTTGTATAAAAATAATTAAAGCTTTACTTAAATATTTCTAAGACACTACAGTATATTTATTTTACCAAGCTCTTGATGCCTTAATATACCTCAACTTATTTCTCAATTAAAATATCTCGAAGAATGAAGAAATTTTTGTTAATTTTTTATAAATACATACAAAAATTTTAATTTACATGTTTTTCTATCTCGTTCAATACATTTCATTACAAAATTGAGAGGTTTCCTTCTCCAATTTCCTGACACCCTAACTAAGGTATGTCCAACTCCTTCTCCTGCTGAGAGTTTCTACGGCTTCGGTTGCGTCTTCAACGGACGTCATCACGAGCACAGAGACAATGTCTAATGCCATATTCGTAGTGTGCGGCAACAACAAGATTACGGTGGATGTGGTTTCTCTTTCATTCACTACCAATCTCTCTTCGTTACTCTGCCTTCCTTCCTCGACGACTCTCGTCCTTTCTCTCTCTCTCTCTCTCGCTTTCGGCATGCAGATATGTAAGCGGCTGTGCAAATGTCGCTTACGCCAAACGTCTGGGCCAATGTGGCGGTTTTGGCTTTGTATTATGGCCAACACACGCACACATACTGCAGAGTCATGGGCATATCTACTCGACGCTCTCATATTATGCTAATATTATCCCTTGTCAGTGTTTTGTGGGTTAAGGACAGTTTTATGCATCCGCACACGCCACACACACACACACGCACACACACACGCACACACACAGCCTTCTCACGCATGTGCTTCTGTTGGACATCTGCGTTAGTTGTTAGTTTGTGTGTGTGTGTTTGAGTGTGTGTATCTGCATGTTAAATAAGCGTAATGTCGCCATTATTGGACGCATTACAAACAAAATGAGAGTGTGCACACATACAAATATATACACACAATGAACCTACCACACTCTGATTGTCTGTGTGTGCGTGAGTGTGTGTGTGTGTTAGCCATTTGCCTCCGCTTTTATGCACTTAACATGTGGCGGTTATTTCGACACAGAGCCCACACACAATTTGTCGCCTATAGACACCGATTGTTATCGACAGTATTTTTAGAATTCTATATTTTTTTTGCTTAATAATGCGTCATTAGAGATTTTGCTACTTCATATTTTCAATAATACTTTTACTTATATTTTAAGCGCATTAAAATTTAAGAGCGTATTTTAGACATTTTTGTCTAAAGTTTAATAACATGTTCTGTGAAGCTTCAACTTTAACTGACATTAATAGGTTCCAATTTGAGCCTTTGCTTTTGTGAAGAATATTGCCAAAGCAGATAATGGCCTGTACTGTTCAGAATGCCAAAAATAATCCATTTTTAATTTATGCAAATCTAAACTTTGACAGCCCATAAAAAAGCAAAACACAGAGATGACTTGCTTTCTCATGGAATTGTTAATGTAAACTATAGCTTACGCAAGTGCCGAAAATACCAATATCAAAAGCAAGTAATTTTTGATGATTTCCATATTACCACAAGTCTTCATCTATTTCCGAGCAATACAATTGGCAAATGAACATGCTTCCTATTTGAGATACTAGATACATATCCATTTATGTAAAACCCTCGTTACCCATGCCACAATTATCAGCATCAGGCATCAATTTGCATACATACAACTACAGGGCAATTTCCTCAAATGTAAAAAGGCAAATATCCTGAATCTGAGACAAGACCAACGAGTCGAACTCGTTCGCGGGCTGCAACAAAAACTTGAAGAGACTCAAAATGATGAGGCCGAGAAAAACTAGTTGCCGACGTGCCAGTTACCAAAAAAAAGAAAAGAAAACCAACTTGAGCCTGATTGAGCCCTGATGCCAAGGCGATTCTTTGCTTTGGCACTTCGATTTGCGTTGTTAAATTTATTACATACGAGTATACAGTCATGTGTATTATCGATTTGCATACACGTCGAAGTCAAGCCGAAGGAAAAGGAAGTGAAATGGAGTAAAGCCAACGGATCGACAGAGGGAAAATGAATGTGCGCCTTGGAGCGAAGCAAAGCAGCGACTGTCACATTATGGAGACATCAAGCACCCAAGCGGGACTCATATACCGTTGCCGATTAAAACCACGATGACAAAGGAGGCGTGGCTGACATATCCAATGTGGAAGATAGCTGGACGGGATTAACTTAACAATTTCATGCAAAGAACACAAATTTCAATAGAATAACTACAAAGTAGACAAGCAAAAAAAATAAAATTGCCTTTTTCAGCAGCAGCATGGCAAAATAAATGTAAGTATAAATCATAATTTAGGCAAATCTCTAGAGATGAGCTCTCAACGTCCACTGTCTGCGATGCGGGCTTTCCTTTGCTTTTACTTCCGCTTTTGCCCCCCAGAGTTGGAGTTTCTGCTCATATCTTGCAGGTATAATACATACATATATGAATAATCCCTCAAAGCGTAACAAAACACAAGCATTTTTGGGACGCATGTGTGTGTAGGTATGTGTGTGTGAGTGAGGGATGTCTAAGACGAGCCACAATTTATGCGCTTCGTCGCTTTTCGTCTACTCCAAGTGATTTGGCTTGGCTCCTCTGCATTGAGTTTCAATCCCCTCCCCTGGTCCTTCTTCTCAGTTCAATTTATTTTACACATAAAAAATATCTGCGCATTTTTTGCTTGGCTCTTCACTTGAAATTTATTGCGATATGCATAGTTTGAGGTATGTCTGTCGTACTTTCAAATCAGAAGCCCAAATTGCTATCTAAAATGGAGTTGGAGAAGATTGAGAAGTCAGAGGGCCTACAGTAAGAAATCACGAAATTATTTTGTTAAAGTAAAATGTTAACATATAGAAGTTAAAATAAAATTTATTTATAGTTTGTTACTCATAACCATTTACCATATTAATCTTTTGTCGTCAGGAAAAGTTTAAAAATACCGCGCTTTAAAAGAATTTCTCATATATAAATACCATAGGAAAATCTTTTTATCTGGTAAAGTAAAAAAAAACAATCTGTCGCGCTATAAAAGAATTTCTCCATTTCGCATTCTGTGCGTTATTTGCAATTCAATTTGCAATTTCGATCAATGCAACGGCAAAGTGTGGCAGCCACATGTTGGCTTGTTTTCCATTTACCTGTGTACTCGTGTATTTGAATTGCCAGTCGTCGTTTTGTCAAACATCTTCATCATCAAATATTTGCGCACAACGCGCTTAAAATGGGTTATTGAATAAAATGTTGCCTTCTGTGTGGCGCAACAGAGAGTGGAGTGTGGCAGAGTGTGGGAGAATGTGAATTGTGTGTGGAATGTGGAAACTATTTGTGATCGACGCTGACACAAATTGTCGAGTAGGCGACGTCAATTGCCAAAGCACTTGACAAGTAATTTGCGGTGGCTGCAACTAAGCAACGCCAACGCGAAAACAATGGCAACACTCCCCACCCAACCCTCCCCCCTCACGTTGCCCCACTTGCCACAACAACAGCAGCAGCAGCAACCTTTGTTGGTCATGTTTATTTTTGGCTTTTGCAAAGCTCCAGGCTGTTTTTGCTAGCAAAGTTCTACAATACAGTCGACTATTTCATTTTCTGCGGATTTATTTTGCGCTCAACTTTTTGCTGTACACATGTCAGAACATTTAAGATTTATACTTTTTTTTGCAAACAAAGAGGAAAAAAAGAGCAAATTGTTTTGCTAGTTGCCCCCATGTGGATGCAGCTCTTTTCATGGCTAACTGCCATTTGAGAGTGTATTTTTTGGGGGCTTTAATTGTCAGACAGGTCACTGAATATGGGAATGGGGAGTGGCGACCAATTGAAAAGGCTATGAATGCCAACGAATGGGGAATTAAAGAATTTTACCGAATTAGGCTTAAAAAAAATAGAGAAGAGTCCGTTGGTCGGTGGCTTAAATGTGCTTGTAAAAGCCGTCTGCTATGACATTTTAAGAGTATTTTTTTTTTCTGGCTAAATTTAGAATTTTTAGTGAACGTTTGCAAACTGTGCAAAAGCCAAATTTCCATTTGAAATGCAATTTCTAACCGTCTACCCATCAACACCTAAAGCCAACCAGTTAACGCTTTTCGTGCAGTCCATTTAGAACAAATTTATGCCATGACTGTCCATATTTTCCATTTAACGCAGACTTTTGGCCAAGTCATCTGTGTATCACATGGCAAAGCAAGCGTGAAATACACAAATCATCAACTGTAAGAAAAGGCTTTAAAACAATGGCAAAGCGGAAATTAAAAAGAACAAAAAAGATCTCGCTCAAACTGTTAACAAAAAACAATGCGTTGACCTTTTATTGTTACCTTGGCCGCTGCACTGAAAGTTCATTGTTATATTTTTTGTTATTTCTAAATTATGCAAAAGTATTTTAGCCTGAATGTGAAAGGTGGACACACACACACTCCCGCACACCAACACATGTAAACAAAGCAAGCGAATTTTCCGCACAATGAAATTGTTCACACTTTTTATGCACCGAGTCAAGGCCAAGGAATTTTCTCTATGTGCGTGTGAAACTTGAAGCTCGGAATGTGTCAGGGTACCTCATTCTTTCCCATATACGATTACTTATGTTTTATGCAGCACATGTAATAAATGAACAATCAAGGAGAGGACAGGGGAGTGGAGAAAGAGAAGACGGAGGAGGATTACCTGCAGCAGCATCAAAACTTTAATTAAACCGAGTTTAAGCGGGTTTTGCCAACGTCACTTCGTTTCATTAATATGAAAATGCAGCTGGTAGGACATGCGATGCCAAACAACGCCAATCGTGAAAAGCGAGACAACCTTCTGGCTGAATATTAAAAACTGTAACTAAGGTTCTTTACTTAAATTCTTAATGCACTTCTTTTGAATTTAGAGAACAGACAGTTGTAACATTAAATTTAAAACGTTATGAGAATTAACCTGAGTTGAAATGGGTAAATTCAGGTAGAACATTTGCATTTAATATGTTTAATAAAATATTTTTTTAAATCTTAATCTATTCTAAAGTCTTTTTTCAAAACCTATTTTAAAAACTAATATGCATAGTTAAGAGAACATTATAAGTATAATTTTAGAACATATCTAGATATGTTTAAAGAACATTTTATTGCATTAAATAAAATCGAAGATGGACTTAAGGTAAGTCTAAACAAATGTACTTTACATTTTTTAAAACGATCTTGGAATAACGTATTTTAGACTTTAAATTGAACGTTCTTGAAACAAGTAATTGGTAATTGTATGCAAATCTCCAGAGACAGACAAACTGACAGCTAAGTAAAGGAGACACATTCCATTTCATCCAAGAATTCTCTTCAAGAGCTGAAATAACAAATTTGCATGCTTAAATTGTAGATACTCCTATACCAGCTAAATCTCTTAAAACTAAATGTGTAACTGAAGCGCAACGCAGAAGCAAAAGCAAAAGCAGCAAAAAATCTCGTTAAATGGAGGACGCGCTGAAAAGTATGCTACGGAAAATGACAAGAGCTAATGTGAGCGCAGACATTGAAAATGCGAGCAGGTGACACGGCCGCGGCCTTAGAATGCCATGCCTCGGGCTGCCATGGCATGGCATACTATGGGGACATACTCCTGGCAGTCTCAAGGCATTTGTCTGCCAGCTGCCGGCGGGCAACCCATGCCATAAATGTCGGCGCATTGTTGCAGCTGCAATGTGTACGAGTTGCAAGTGCAGCTCAGCTCAGTTTCCCTCACAATGGAACGCTGGATTGAGACATCTTTCCGAGTAGCGTTTCTTGGGCTCTGCTGCTTTAGTTGCAATTGAAGAGCAGATTTTTCTGCTGCTTTGATTTTGAATAGCTCACTTACACACTTAATAAATGTCACTTGCCCTTCTCCTTGTTTCTTTTCATGCTCTCCATTCCTTATAGCTAATGCCATGCAAATTTAAATAGACTCTTAAATGCCTCTTACAGTTGGCCTAAACTTTCTTTTATCTGGTTCTCTGCCTCGTTTCTCCGCCCTCTCATTCACTCTTATCTGGCAGATTATATCATTACGCATGGCATATAATAATTCACAGAGAATTGGGCACAACAAAAAGCGCTTGACATCAAAGAATGTACAAAATGTAAGTTGTAATTTAAGGAATATCCTGTAAAGGCAGCATAACTTCTAGCTGTTCTTCATAACTAATATACCCCATGTGTAAGATGGCAAACTCTCAAGGCTAAAGCAAAGTCAGAAGTAAATTTATTTATTGACTTACTTGCCAACTGAAAGAGCTCTCACACTCAATTTGGGCCCAATTTCTAAGAGCTTATGACTTTTACTTTGCTTTTACTTGCCGTACGCACACACACATGCTTGATAACACACACATACACACTCAATTGCCGCTAGGTGTGTGTGGTAATTGTATTAAATTTCAATAAATGCGAAACGTTGACAGCTGACTTGAGTTAAGCGTATTGTAAGTTTAAAATTTGATGGAGAAAGTAACGGAAGAACGGGGCTCAAAGGTCACCAGCAATGGCTCTGCAATAGGCCTAGCTTTGCCTAATGCAAACTGAACTGAAACCGATTTTATTGCGCCCGAGAAAAACTTTTGCTGCTTCTTCGTCCCGTTTCTTTTATTGTTGCTGCTGTTGCTGTTGCAATTTGGTTGGCAATAAATTTTGGCAAGACAGGAAAATGAGAAGCCAAGCGCAAAGTAAAAAATATTTAAATTTTGTTGATCGCATAGCTCTTTTTTGCTGTTTTTCTTTTTACTTTCCTGTGTTTTTTTTAGGGTGCGGCATGCGGCTTGCGGCAGCAACAAGGAGCAAACAGTAAAAAAAAATCTGCTTAAATGTACTTCCGTCATAAAATAACGGTAATGCAGAGCAGTGGCGATGACTGTTGTGTATGTGTGTGCGTGTGTGTGTGTGGGTGTGTGTTGGTGACTCACGTAACCCTGGCGAGCAAGAAAAACCTTTTTATAAAAGCTGGCGCGCAGCATCCGCGATATAATAAAACAAAACAGAGAAACAGGCAACCGACAACCGACAAGCAACAACCGAAAAAGCAACAACCGAAGGCAACAAACAACAACAACAACAACTCAGTGCAGACGACAGGCAACTGTCAGGGCATCGCATGGCCAAAAAGGCAGAGCCATCAGTGAATATTCTCCAAGTTTACAAGGCACAAAGATAAATTGGGCCAAAAGCAAAATTAATATGCAAATGATTTAAAAGCAGAGTCCAGTAGATGAAACAGAGCGTATACGTAACTTGCTGGACCAACAATTGATCAATTTTGTATTGCAAAAAAAAAGTTTATGAATTGAAAATATTTTTATTTAATTTTCCATATTCTGAAATCTTTTTTTAAGTTCACTTGAATATTTTATTGATATTTTCAGTTATCGATTCGCTCAATAATTTAAATAACAATTTGTAATTTTAGCAAGTTCATTTGCTGTTTAAATTATTCTTTGGCCAAAAAATTGTTTTAAAAATATTTTTAATAATTGCCATTGATTATTCAATAAAAATAACGTATTTGACTACCTTTTTATTTAAAGGTCCTATCTATTTCTTTTCTAGCTCTTCTTTAAATATTTAAATGAGATAATTGTCAATTGCTTAAAACTGTTTGAGTAATTTCCGGCAAAACTATTTTCAACATTTATCAGCAGTTGCCTTTGCCTAAAATTTAGCATATTTTATATGTCAAATATAAATATTTCAAATAGGCCATTTTCAATTAAAAAACAAAAAGAGATAATTATATTGGTAATTGATTAAGTTCATACTGTAAAAAAATATTCAATACATTTTAAAAATATTTAGGTTATTTTATGCTTTTTATTTTATTCATTTTACTAATACTCACAAATGATTCCCTTTAGAAAAATTGGCAAAAATACTACATTCTTTAAAAAGCACTTGAATAAGAGTATAAAAATCAGCTTAGTTATATATATATAGATATATTTACCTTAGTTTTCTGTATGGTTGATTCAACGTTTTGCAGTACACGTCCTTGTTGCATTCATCGCGTGCCACGGCTATTGTTGCACGTTCATTAAGGGCTTGGACACAGATCGGGGGCCACTTGTGTGCTGCGAGTACTTTGGGTATTTGTATTGTATTTGGTTTTTATATTTTGTGCATTTAATACGCCCCCAAACACATCAATTAACCTACTTGCGGGCAGGCAAAAGAATGAACCAAGTTAATTTTGCTTGGAATTTTGTTTTTTTTTTTGGCCGGAAAGAATGCTGCAGGTAAGTATTTCAGCTTCAGTACACACAAAACACTCACAAACAGACACACAAACACACACACGCACACACAGTTACATGCTCCTAACACTTTAACCGGCTTTTTGCTGCTTGCGCCAAAATCCAATAAGCGCGAAACTGTTGACTCTGACTTGCGATGCCAAAGCAATGCCCAAATTACACATACGCCGCGTTGCCGCTGCAATAAAAAACGTCCAGCACACCCGAGTGTCAACAACGAACTGAACAAATGGCCGTAATGCTTGTTGGCCAAGACGAAGTCGAGAATTGGCAAAAGCCGCGCATGCGTCACTTTTACTCAATGAAAAGCTTCTGCCAACTTTATACCGAAAATACCAAAACACGTTGCCTGACACTTTTCGGAGTGTTATCATTGTTGTTGTTATCGTTGTTGCTGTCGTTGTAGTTGTCGTTGCTGTTGTCGTTGTCAGCGGCAACATAATCATTGGCGCGTGTTGCTCACTTGTAGGCCGACCGAAAGACAGACAGACAGAGAGACAGACAGACAGACAGACTGAGGCACAGAACAAAAACAAAAGCCTTTTACAAATCGCGCAACGTCATGTCAACGAGACAATCAGACAAATGCCGTAGTCTCTGCCTTCCGTCTCTAGTCTGTTCAATTCCTGACCAGTCCAGCCCCCTTCTCCACCCCTCCACCCTTCCTCCCTTCCTTCTTCTTCGCAGTGAGACAACGTCAATTGTCTGTGGGGCTTAACTTTTTTTTGTTTAATTTCCTTTATCAACAAGAGGCAAAAGAGTGTTGATGTTGTCGTTGTTGTTGTTTGGTTTCCCTCTCAGAGTGCGTCTCGTTATCCTTTCAATTGTCATTTGGCTGGTTGCGTCTCCTTTGGCAGCCGATTGCTGCTCATGTGTCATGCAGATGGACAGGTAAAGCTATTGTAATCGCAAATTAATGTTAAGTTGACATGTTTGCTTGTTTATTCAATTATCTTCACTTTTTTCGAGACTCATTCGTCTCTAATGATTTGAGAAAGACTTTAATTCTGTTGGGCATCATTTAAGTAAAGTAAAGCCCCTGAAATCCAAAAATAAAATTTCTTTTTTCATTTATTTATTTAACGTCGACTAAAAAAAGTCGACACAGGGTAAAAAAAATTGTGCGAATTTCAATAGAATTATAAAATAAGAAATTGAAATGTACAATTATTATAAATTATATATAGTATATATTCCTTTGTTTTGTATTACATATGAATGCGACTTTTCACAGACAAGGTTTATACATTTTTTTTATTTTAATTTCAAATAAAATGTCTTGGTTTGGCATTTATATTTGTAATTTATTCAAACGCAGCGATGCGTTGCAATCTATTTGCAGTCCAAAGACTGCACTTATCTTTTGACTTTACTTAACCAAATTATATTGGACAAACATTGGAAATGCGAACACAAAGCGAGAGTAAATCCTCCTGACCAAGATTTCGAGTCTCTGGCAAATACTTTGCGGTCTTTTGTATACAAAATTGTGGTTATCAGCATTTTGACAAAACCAAAATAAATTATGCAAAAATACATATACATATACACACACACACACACACACACACACACACACACCACAGCCACTTGTTGTTGGGAAAATGATTTTCAGTGTTGACTCAATATATACTTATATATTATTTGTTATTGCACAATAGCATTATGGTTTATTATGTGCGTTATTTGTTATGAAAAGCTGCTAGCTTAGAATTTCATTTAAACTTTCGACCCAACACCCTCTTCTCTCCCCCCTGGCCCACACATTTTTAGGATGATGAGATAACGTGGCCAAAACATAATTTATAATTTACATTTCCGTATTAGTATGGCACACAGATCTTATAAATGCTACGAGTAGGTGTACACTTTGAGACCGCAGAGGACTCCGTGAAGGACTTCAGTCTGTGTAGTTTTCGAGAACTGGAAACAGGAAGCAGATTCTCGGTAAGCCTTGGACATGCTTTTTAATCCCTTTTAAATTGATATTGTAATTGGTTTTCGTCTGTAGTTATGAGTTTCAATATGTCGAGCCGGCTTTACATCATATCAAAGTTTGTGTGTGTGCTTGTGTAATCATAACAAATTGTACAGTTGTTAGTTATCAAATCATTAAATTTCGTTTGTGTATGTTAACAATTTTGTTTCGGTTTCTGATGAGATTTTGCTATTTGATTACATAAAAATTAAGGATTTGCCGCAGGATTTGTGCTTTGTTTTTGTAGGCATAACATGGCAATGGATTGAGCTCAACAAAGTTTTAATCCTTGGATGTTGGCAGTTTTATCGAGCTGTATCAATTATGGTGGAATATTTGATTTGCAAAAAAAAATTAATTCAATTGAAATGCCAAATTCACTAAGGGGTTAGCTTAGTTTAAAATTACTCGGCTACTCTATTTCATACCTGTTTAATTTCGATTAGAATTACTAATCAATAAGATTATTTTCGGAAATAATTACGATTACAAAAAATCAGAAATAATTTAAAACTATTACAATTATTCAAAAATAATCAGAAAAATTAAAAAATAATCAAAAAATAATCTTTCTGAATATTTCGGAATATTTTTTATTTTTCTTATTATTTTGGCTACTTTTATGGCGAAAATTTAAAATAATTTGATTTTTACTAAATAGTCATAAATAATCAGAAATAATCAAATATAATCAGGAATAAATCAAAAATAGTCCGAGTACTCAAAAAGATTATTTTTGATTTTTTTCTGATTATTTTTGAATAATTGTATTAATTTTAGACTATTTTTTATTTTTTGTAATCGTAATCATTAAATAATTGGGCAAACCCGATAATAATCGTAATTTAATCATTAGTTCAACTTATAAACAAAAAAAATCTAATTGCTAATGATTATAATTACTAATCATTATTCAACAGGTATGCTCTGTTTACGTTGAGTGTTGAGGCAATAAATTTAATATTTAAATCCTGTAAAGCAGGCAGAAATTTTTGATGATGACTTGAAATTTTTATGGTATAGGATTTAAATATTGCAAAAGTAAATTCTCCAAATCGTTATGACTTACCAATTTATGTTCCAAGTAAACCTATCCATAAATTGTCACAACCATAAATGCCATAAATGAATTAAAACTGCGAGTTCAACACGCTGAACAGAATTGCGAGACAAAGTTACAAGTGGATTTATAAATAATTCAAATGCACTTAAAGTGTTCACACTTAATTTAATGCGTCGCTTAACTAATTATAAGAGCGAGAACCCCTTTAAGTCCTTTCAACTTTCAACGGCAAGAAAAGGGACTGACAAAAATCTCTTGATTGCACTTTGGGGACACATTTTGAGGTGTGAATTTTACAGGTACACAAAAGCCGTGCTAAAAACGCGCTACGCACTACGGACAACCGTTAGAATGGCCTTCGGGTTTAGTTACAGTTACGGCGAGTGAGTCTTGGACCGAACTGCTGTCGGTTTTATAAAGGACCTGCTTAACCCTTAATACCAACAAAATAGCACAGTGGCAATAAAAATAAATCCCTATTCAAGGTGCTCCCAAAAAAACCTCCAGGGAGAGGGAACTTCCATCGAACTGCAGCGGACAGCAGATTATGTATTTACAGGCAGATAACTCCCATTGTCGTAATGGCAAAGTTTCTCTCTATTGTTGTTGTTATAGTTGTTGTTGTAATAAGGTAACAGCCTAGATGATTGCTGGCAACTGTTGCCTCTTGCCCCTCTCTCGCCCACCTGCTGAAGCTGCGTGTGGAAAAACTTTTTGCTGCTTAGTCAGCTTAGTTTTCTCAAGAGAAGGTCTTTTTCTCTTTTTCTCCCTCTTCCGCTCTTTCTCTCTCGGCCATTTTGTTTATCTGCATAATAAACAGTGCTAAAATTATTGATGCCCGCATTTTTGGGGCCATGTCGACGTCAGCAGCAGGTAAATAGTAAATTGCTAATGGCAAATGGGACTATTGAGTCCCTTTGTTAGTGCCAAGTTGCCAACTTGGCCAAATATCCTTGCAACTATTTCAATTTGGTAATCATAGACTTTAACCTTGGCCAGCTAACTGGGCTAACATACATGTTACACAATAGACATGGCTTATATGAATTTCTGTGTGACGTTTCAATGCCAACTAGACATTTTTAGTTTGCTTAAAAAATTAAGTACGCCGTTTGTTACATAAAACTGCACATGACATCTGTATATGTGTGTGTGTGTGTGTATCCTTGCCTGTCCTTCCATATGTGTGCCCCTGGGTTTGATTCTCTGTTGAGCTGCCAGGCTGCGGCTTTTTGCTCCTGGCGTGCAGTCAAAAATGTCACAGACCATGACGATGCTGCCACATCTACTTATTTGCCTTACACACACACACACACACACACACACACACACTCACTTTGAGTGCAAAATATTATTTAATGCCGCCTGACAGTTGACTAAAGCAATATCGTTTACATGCATTACATATCCCGCAATTCGCATAGCAGGGAAGGAGTAAAGGAGAGAGCTGCTGTTGGAACTGGCACTCAGGCAAATTGCCATTAGTTACAGGTTGAACTTGAGCTCCCTCTCTCTCTTTCTCTCTCTTCCATCCCCTCAATCAGTTTTTGGCCTGGTCGAGATAATAATTCAAATATAGGAGCCCGCTTGAAAAAACCTTTCCATATAAATATGTGCTGCAGTTTTCATGCCTGTCAGAATTCCCGCTGTTTATTTATTTATATTACTTTTATTTATTTTATTCTTGCGCTGGAGGTACTGTAATTAAATTGCAAGGACGTTTCACAAATGTGGCATTTACTAGATACCCTTTGAAATATATTTAATTATTAGTTTGGTTTTTCAATTGGCATCAAATTGTTCTAATAAATGTATGCTAAGTATTTAATTAAATTGTTTTAATTAATTGGTATTAAACTGTTAAAAAAAATGTGTGCTAAGCATTTAATTACATTTTTATAACTAATTAACTTAGTTGCCATTTTCATTGCACTAATTAACAATTTGAATATATAAGTTGAAGTGCATATTACAATAGATTCTTTGGACATGTTAGGTCAGATTTTTTACTTGAGTTATTGCAAATAAGTTTTGTCATTTTCTCGTTCATTTATCTTATTAAGTGTATTTCAACTTCGTTACATAAATACCATCAACAAATTCATAGTAAAAATAGAAATATTTATTTATTTAAATTTGTGTCCTTTGCTTAACTGGCATAAAAAATTGGCAGCCACTTTAACCAGTAAAGGAATCCAAAAAAAAAATGTGTATTCGAATTCATTTTTTTCGAGCGACTGCATTTTATTTTATCAGTTGCCTTTTTTGTTAATTTGTGCAGTGAGAAAAAATTAAACAAGCACACGTCTCACTTAATTGAATACAAAATGGCACTCAAACATGAAGATAATTTACAAATTTGTGCACTCGGCAAAGCAAATTACGTCGAATCGAATCGAATTGAATGCTTAAAAACGGAAATAAAAATCAATGCAACTTTAATGAAGACTACAAAAAAATTAAACTAAATACAGCCAATTTGTAGATTCCAGTAAAAGGGCAGAAGATCAATTAAAAAACGCATGTCAATTGAATTGAACATTTCCATAAAACACAGCCAAATATGCAAATTAATCAATGACTGTGATTAAAAATAACTTATTTTCATATAAATACTTGTATGTGAAAAATAAAAACACCTCATGGAACTCATGAAATACATGATACACGAATGTGCATAAAAAGCGAACATGATGCCGACAACATATGCATACAATACCCGCTATATTTAAACAATTTGATCAATTAAAAACAAATTGCAAAAAAAATAGCGAAAAACTTTAACAAACAACATCAAATATTTTTGCGCAAAATAAAGCAACCTAAATATACATATAAAATAAAACGTAGTGTGAGAAAGTAGAAAGAGAGATAAATGAAGGCACCAGAGAGTTTTTCAGTTGCCTCTCATTTTTTTGCCACCCAAATTGCCCGGCAATGATCCAATGAAGCAGGCAACGCGTTTGGCCTGTGCCGAGGAGGATTGAATAAAATTTCACACTGAAAATCACATTGTTTACCAGCGAAACAATTCCACGTAGGCAAAAGGCAAAAAACAATCAAACGTCCAAGCAAAAGGAGAAAATCGCATGGCAAAACAAGTAACTGCACCAAGCTGGTGTGCACGTCTGCAGTCTACCCTGCAGCGAGCTAGAAAGTAAAAAAACTTATATAAGAATATTTTGACTTATTTCATTTATTAGATAACTTTGATGTTCTCTTTTTTACAACAATTGCTTAAGAAATATTGTTGTTTTTAAAAGACCATTGGAAAAAATAAGAGTAATTTTTAATAATTTGCATCATAATGCTTACATCCAATCCCAGCTACAGGGTATACAACCGAATACAGCAAACATCTCTGCTGTGATGATAGCGTTTTCCGTTGTTATTGTTGCTGTTTTCGCTTTCATTGTTGTTGCTTTTTGGCAGTTGCATGTTGATTTTTGTACTTTTGCCGTTGTTGTCGCCGTTGTTGCCTCTTTTTTACACAGCACGCATTGGAACATTCATGCCACTGATTGGCGCCACGCATAAAAGCTCAAAGCCCAAAACACTAAAATAGTAGACACAAGTAGGCGACTACGCAATACCCTGTACCCGTGTGCAATGTTAAATGCTTACACAAGTCTATGTAATATATAAGTTACAAGTACAAACCAATATGCCACGATTACGCTAGATGATTACAGGGTATCAAGCGTTCGCCACATCCACCACAACGGGCGTGGTGCACTCGACAGCAGCTGGCGGGTCGATTATTTGTCGCTGTGACGGCGTCAATGGGCTGACCAGACCATGAGGCGCAAAACCACAGACAACATTTAATGGTCACATTGGGGACACGGATTTCCAATTCCGTTGATCATTGTTTGCTCCCCATTGACAGTGGACAAATTTATGATATTCTTTTTAACGCTTTTAAATGCATTTATTAAGCTCAAAAGGGACAGCACGAGCTAAGTATTTGAGCCACCTCAAAGCACTGTCCAACGGCATTGCAGATCTCTCGGCCACGGCCAGATCTCATCAACGACCAGCCCTGATAGACATCGACGGCATTGAGGCCATGACTATCAATAAGCCAGTTCTGAAAGTCCATGTTAAAGCCTTCATAAACGGGAACATTCTGCAATGGAATTAATGTGGCAAAAATTAAATAATCTACTCATAAAGGTAAAATATTTTTGGGGATTTTAGTACTCTTCAAGTGACATTTCTGCCATTTTCTATGTTCCCAAAAAGCGCACAAAAATTAATTTCCGGTGTAACGCTGCGTATGAGCAATGTCATATTTAACTGTCGTTACAACTGCAACATGAAATTAATAAAAGCGCAAAATGTAACTAACTAAAATCCAGGTGGCGATAAAAATGTTTAACTTGCTGAGCTAATTAAAAGGCGATGCAGAGCAAGAAAGCGACGATGACGACGACAGAAACTTAATTGAAAGCTGTGGAGCAAACAGCGTTTTATAGTGAAGCTAAAATACATACAACGTAAAAAATATTTATCGAGGGGCGTTTCAAGTGGTGAAAATTGTACGAATTCTTCCGCTTATACAACGATTAAGCGACATTTACAAACATTGGATTAATTCAACAATTATGTGATAATTAAATCAAAATAAATTAAATGAAAAAATTTTAAAATTATAGCTTGCAGAAAATATAACTTTAGATTAAGTAAGCAAAACATCGTTACTAGGACATCAAATAATAAGCTTACAGTCGTAGTGCTGTGTTTTAATAACAATATTAATACAGCAACTCTTGAAGCAGCCCTCGCTATAAATGTGTACTTTCTGAGAATGTTGCACTTCCGCTGGCATAACAGCAATAGGTAAAGAATAAATAATAATAACAATTATACACCAACTTTTCAAGCAACCCTCGCTATAAATGTGTACTCGCTAAGAGTGTTGCACTTCCGCTGGCATCACAGCAATCACAGCAAGGTAAACGCAGCTCTGTTTACCTGTTGTGCAACAGCAGCAACAGCAGCAGCAGCAGCTGCGATGCGGGTCGACAAACTGCAGTCTATAAATTTGCTGGCCAAATCTTATTAACTGTGCTCAAAATTTGTGGTCATTGTGGGCCGGTATCGGTGTCGAGGGAGGCTTTTCTGTTAGTGTAAACACTTGGACATTTTGCTTAGTGCCGCTGACTGGCTAATTAAAATTTGGCAATTAGATGGACAAACACTTGAAACGAGCGAGCACACAAAGGACCAGACAACACCAGCAGCAGCAGGACTAATCCAAGCCCATACCCGATTAAGCCACGAGTGTTGCTTTAGACTTGGCCAATTTGCTGCGGCCAAAAGAGAAAAGAGAGCGTCACTTTTGATGGGATTATGTCACACACACCAACACACTTACAACACACAAGCAACATCAAAGTTAATTAAAAATACATAAAAAAATTGTTATCGCTCTAATGTCCTACATAAAGCATAAATGAGACAGTTTTAGATGGGCGTATGGGCGTGGCATTGTTAAGTACTCCTGTCAACTTAATTATGAAACAAGCGGGAAAGGCTATAGTCTCTTTTCCGACTATAGGATACCCGTTACTTAATTAAATATATATAACATATTTTTATTGCATACTTTAAGGCATTTACATAGCTTAATAACTTGAATCAGCCATTACCACCTTTCTATTTGTCCGATCTTGTTGCAATTAAATAGGATGATAGTTAATAATAGTAGTTAATGATAAATATACATACATTTCAACACATTCAATATACCCATTTACTTATTTTTTAAGTAACGGGTATGAAAAGTGTCAAGCAAAACGTCGCTCGACTTTCGCTGAGTGCATGAAAAATGGCGCTGTGAAAAATGTGATAATTATTGCAACAACAAGTATATGTATCTAAAATAACATAATTATTTATGGCAGACTGGCGACAGGCACAAGGGAACACTGAACACTGATATGCCAAAGAGAGGAAGCCATTAAAAAAATGTGGCTCACAGCCGGAAAGGCAACAGCCAAAAATAAAGGCCGAGATAAAGAAAAAGCAGAAGGCGAACCGGAAGATCCTTGAAAAATTGTCGGCTTCTGTGTTGATGTCCTTTTTTTTTTGTAGCTTGCGCATAAATAAAGGCAAATTATTGAATGCAAAATCAGCAGTTGAGGTGGGGAAGAGGGAGGGAAGAGGAGGAGAGGGCAGGTGTTGGGAATCCGAACAAAACACTTTTCAATTAAGCAACTTGTCAGATGGGCGTTGCTCCAAAAAAAGGCAGCCAAAAGGCTTAATACAACAACAGACAGCAAGAGGCACAAACAAATGCCGGCAAGAAATGCCAACAAATGTTAACTAAGCACGACACTCAAATACCCTGTAAGCTAATTGAAGCAAAGGCCTTCTCAGAAAACCAAGCTGGACTGCGATTATGGCCAAGTGAGGGGTATAGAAAATTGTGAAGCTAACGAAAAATGTCTGGCATTCTTTTTTTTTGAGGGGGCAAGCATACATTTTGACGTTGCATGTATTTGCTGCTAACGAGCTGAAGAATTATGACTCCATTAGACGGAGGCGCTTAAGGCGCTCGAGACCCCAACGGCAAGAAAGTGAAGATGAAGATGAAGTGAGGGAGGAAGGGAAAACAGACGCATAGTTAGCTTAAAGTTGCTGCCATTTTTTGTTGAGCTTGTTGTGCCACGCAAAGGAAATGCCGCCATTTTGTGCAGATTACGCTTTAATGAACTCGACAGGGCCGAGAATCAGAATCCGAATCCGAATCAGAAGCAGGGCCATAACCATAACCAGATTCAGCTCAGCTCAGAAGCCAGCTGCAAAGCCAGGGCCAAAAGCGTAATGACAACGTCAACAACAACGACGACGACGCCAAGCAGATTGAATTTACTGAACAAACACTTTTCATTTGCAGTTGAATTAAGCAAAGTAATCCCCCGTGTATATATTCTTCATTTTTTTTGACTCAAGACTCCGAACTTGGACGTTGTCGCTGCAAACTAACAACTTGGCAGCTTGGCAGCTTGGCAGCTTTGGCAACATGGCTCAAAAGAAAGCAAATCCACATTAAAGACAAGAACACAATGAGTGCTCTGAAAATTCCAAATGAACGAATGACACTCAGATCTCAACTTGCAGGGAGAAGAACGAGGTGTCGAGTCAAACATGAAAATGAAAAGTAAATAGACGAATGTGTGTGTGGCAAGCGGCAAATGGCGTTAACTGGATTCAGTTTTTGCACTCGAACAGCATGTTAAATGCTCCTTAAGCTCTTTCTTATCAATTTGATATGCTTTAAAGACAAGAGAAAAGCGTTTTCGATATTAAAAGCCAAATAAAAATGATTGGCAAGTGTGCAAATCTTCAACATTTTGGAGAAGTTTCTCTTCGACAGTTTTGAATCAACATCAGCTTAAATTAATTCAATAAAAAGATTATTTAGTTACTTAACTTTTAAATGAATTATTCAAACGTTTAAAAATTAAATTGAAAAAATAAAAAAAAAAATAATTAAATTATCGATGGTAAATCATTATTTTTCTACATCATTATTTTCCTCAAACGAATTTTCTGTTGAGTAAAAGCTAGATAATATCTCTCAGCCTTTTTCTCTTCCTCATTTCCTCTTCGTCTCTCCCAATTGACGTTCTTCCTTTGTTGTTCTTGTTATTGCTGTGCACACAAATTTGCATTATTTCCACAATCTAAAAATTCAAAGCAGCTTTCTCACAGAGCAGCAAAGCCAACTCAAAAGCCAACGGCAGATATTAGAATTTGAACGAAATTCTGGCCAAATATCATTCAGCACCAGAGGCCAAAAATGCCTCATTCATTCGCAACCATTTTGCCGGCCATAATTAGAAACTTTTTAGCCTACTCAATAGAAAAGACCCTCGAGCTATGAAATTGGGATAATAAATATTCAATAACAACGATAGCTGATAGCAGTTACACAGTTATCAAATAACAGTTAAGACAGACAATAAAATTTGTGAAATTAAATTGTGTAAGCTTAAACTCAGCTAAATGAACAGGCAGCTAATATAGAAGCTGAAGTTAATTTAAATGTTATGAGGTTCATTGGTCACAAATTACATTTTATAGCCTAAGGTATAAATTTATTTAAAACCAATTCTTTGTAATAACTAAGGTAGAAGTTTAAAGGGTCGATGATTTGGTAGCCTTTCTTAACTATAAATTATATTTAACTATATTTGTAATAAAATTCATGAGAAAGTTTAGAAAGGTAAAAGATAAAGGTATATTATGGAGCTCAAGATATAAAAGTAGACCGAACTACTCATAGTTCTAGGATGTGAAGAAAACAAAATAAAAACAGATAAGAACCTTAGACTAACCATTTCGAGACACATTTAATACTAATAAAATATCAGAAAATAATACAATTTTATGCAAAAATTTATCCAGAAGTCGAAAGAATATTATATCCACAAGAGTTTTATCTTAAAATCTAATTGATGTATGTTTATGTAAGTTGATCATCAAAAACATCCATTACACAAAAAACCTAGCGAAAATACGCTAACAGGATATATACAGATATTCTGCTGGATATTCTGGCACAGGTTCCCTTTGATATGGAATCCGGGGCAATGAAGCGTGGTCACGTGCCCATGAACCCATTGCACTGACAGGCAACGGCAACTGAGCCGCAAAGTTAAAAATGCCCAAAGTGAGGCAACAAGGCAACAAGGAAAACTGCGCGTGATTTATGTATTCTTTAAATTTTTTTTTCAGTACGAGGGGAATGCGGACTTTATCTGTACTCGATATGGATTTAAGTGGTTGCTACCTGAAATTCATTTGCCATTGCGGCCAGCCAGCTGGCGTCCACCACGTCCACTTCCTGCTCCACAATCAGCTCGTGCTCCAGCTCCAGCTCGTGTTCCTGTTCCAGCTCCAACTCAAGTAGATGGCCAGAATTTATGGCCTTTGCTAATTGGTAGAGCAGAAAACTGCCGCGTGCTGGGAAAAAACAAAATAAAATATATAGAAGAAATGAAGAAAGAAAATGAGGCATGAACTTGGCTTTTAAGTGTCTGCTAAACACAAGAAATTTAATTTGAAAAACTCTAAAGTCTAAATCCTGTCTGCGGCGCTGTCAGCTCTTGAGAAAGCCACTTGAAAGACGACTATTTACTTGAAAGAGCCCACTTGTGAGCTCTGATTGCGTTTAACTAGCTACTTACTGTCAGTTAAGTGCAATTGCTATAAAAATGAAATGTGTAACCATAGATAATCCACTTCTCCCTTTCCTGCTCTCTGTACAACTTGCTCATTTCTTTGTCCTCAATTTCGCAGTTTGTAGCTCGCTTTTCAGGTGATTGGCAAATGCGCACATGAATCATTGATAAGCGTATCAAATTGCAGTCATTAGACAAGTTTGCTGACTTTGATGGGCAAACAAAAGGCAACGGCAATGCCATTACATTGATGCCAGCTGGCAATCAAGGCAACTCAAGGAGCATTCAAGCAATTGTGTCTGTCGGGACCAAAGTACAAAAAGGAATCCTCTCCAGAACCCAAAACGGAAGAAGCGGAAATCAAATTGTTTGATAATCAGCAAAAGAAAAAATGTTGAATTGAAAAGCAATTGCAATATCCAAAGGATTTCACATTGAAGACAACTAAAGATAAGTAGTTACGGAAATGAAACTAAAATCGACTTTTACAGATATCAAATTGTTAATCGGAATTATTGTCAAGCTTAAAAGTTGCTTTTGATTGTGTTTTGCACTCAGTTTTCAGTTTGATTCATGAATTTTCCACTCGAAATTATTCATAATTGCGGATCAACTGTTTGCCATGTGTTTTTCAGCTTTTTTTCTTTGCAATTTTGAAATCAGTTTTCAACTTTTGCGAGCACATTGCAAACTCTCATTATGCATACGACGCGTTGACGTTAATCATACGCCATGTTCAACGCGCCGCAAAAACTTTTTCATCGCTCTCGCACTTGTTCTCTCTCTCTCTGTCTGTTTTTTGTTTTCAGCTTCTTGGCAATAAATCACATTTAAAGTTGAAAAGCGCCAAATAAATGAGACAACTGACCTAAAATGTCAGCTGGGCAACGAAACGAAAGCGAAAGCAACAAAAAGCAAACAACTTTGTGAAAAGCAAAAAGCAAAAGCGAAAGTTGTTCACTTTGTAGTGTTAGTTTGTTGTCGTTGTTCTAGTTGTTCTAGTTGTTGTTGTGCCTGTTGTTGAAATGTTGCACAAAAATATTTGCACAGCATCACGTGACCACTAGAAATTTGCATTTTAATAGCACGAACGAATGGCAGTCACTTAACAAGGGCTGCAAAAGGGGCTGCAGTGGGCGTGGCAATGTGTATGTGTCTATGTTTGTGTGGCTAAGTATGTTAAGTGTTATCACCGACGGTTAATGATGCCAAGAATAAACTCGGCTAACACTTGAGCAACAACAACAACAACAGCAACATCAGCATATGTTGTGGCCTGACGAGGCGACAAGAGATGACACAAGACGAGCAACAAAAACAACAAGAGCAGCAACAACAATAATAATATCAGCAACAACAACAGCAGCTGCACTTTTGTTAAGAAACAAGCAACTGCCACGCGTGACAAATGACACCAGTGACAACATCAAACTGCTGCAACGGAAGCCGGACGAGAGAAGACGAGAAAACAACAGCGGAAGACGAATGACAAAGCGGGTGAGACAACAGGATGCACGAAAAGGGTAAGAGGAAGGACAGAGAGGCAGACACTGCAGCAGCAGCAGCGACTCTTGTCAGCGGCAACAGCGGATACAGCGATTGTCAAGTGTCGTTGGTGGCACAACCGGTGCAGCTGCAACGACGAAAGAAAACGTTGCACGAGGCTAAAAAAAGATCACAGTGATAACTGCCTAAGCAAGATTTGTAAACGCGATAAGATAATGTCACTATAGCTGATAGTATTATGAGACTTCAAAATTTATCGAATGAGTCTTACTATTTTAAAAGTAATTTAAAAAAGGGAGAAAAAAGTATAGCAATTTAAGTATGAACTGTCTTTCCAAGTATGTATGGAAAATTCCAGTAATTAAAAATTTAGTATTACGTTTGTAATTTTTTTATATCTTTATTAAAATTTATATTTACGAACGACTAAAAATCCAATTAAATTTTATAAATGTATTAATAATAGAATACTTTTGTAAGAAATAATTATATTTATACCATAACTAATTGAAAATAGCGGAAAAAAATATAGCAAATGATCTCAAAAAAATATCCTTTTAATTAAAGTATGAAATGTCTATCCAAGTAATTATACATACAGTATTTAAAATGTTAGAATTACATTTGTATTATTTTTATATCTTTATTAAAATGTATATTTAAAAATGACTAAAAATCCATATTAATTTTTAAAACATGTATAAATAATTGAATACTTTTGTAAGAAATAATTATAAGTGCGACCTATGCCCTTGAAATATAGGATTTTATTCTATAATACAAATTTTATTTAACTATTGCCTTATTTTTTAAATGCATATGAAATATTATATTATACTCAATACTTTTAACAGCATTCTAAAACAATATCAACTACCCTTTTAATAACACCCTTAGGCAGTTTATACTGTATCATCTCTTCAGTCTTTTGGTTCAGTCTTGCTGCTGCTCTCATGGAATGCGCGAATGACACTTGAGTTATTTTTGGGTCTTTTTAGTTTCTTTTTTTGCTGTTGCTTTTGGCACTCGGAACTCGGCGTTCCACAAAATCTAAACTGGTGCAACTAAATGCAGAAAACGAAATACCAATTACGCATTCGTTGACATTTCCCCCCCTCCCACACTCTCAGAGGAAACTCTCTATCACAGTCTTTGCCATTTTCCCTGTTGCTGACAGCTTTAAAGTGGCAGACACTGTGGTGCTACAGTGCGTATGCGTGATAAACAAGCTTAATTGCAGAGCGACAGAGAGAGCAACAACAACAACAACAGCAGCAGCAACTGCTTTCTTCTTGATTGTTATTTTTTTGTAGCTTACCTGATGCTGGCACCATGTCGAGTACAACTTCAGCTGGCATCTGTTCCAGTTCCAGTTCCTGTTGCAATTGCAACTCCAGTGCATCATCAACTCCTCCATCTACATCCATAGCTGCTAATGAGGCATCTGCCAGCATGCCTGTAGCTTTTCTGCTGCCAAGCAGCAAAACAAAGAGTAACTTACAGTATAACTTTATTAGAGTACTATCCATCCCAGCAGCTGTAATTATTGAATAGTTTTACTGTAGTGAATTACAAATTTAAAGCTCGTAGAACTTCAAATGGTTTAGAAATTAAAACCTGAAATTTTAAATGCATAAGAAACATTGAGAATTTAAAAAATATGTTATTCCAAAATATATTAAAAAATATTTATTATTCCCTGGAATAACTTTTAAAAGCTATCTCTATTTCATCATATACATTGCTAAAAAGACACTTTTTGTGTGAAAAGTAGGAAAAAGGGGTTAAAGTTGTAATTTTTAAGATTTTCAAAAATTTTTAAAAAAAATATCAAAAATATTTTTAAAAAAATTGTTTTTGCTGTTACTCTTAGAATTGTTTCAAACAATTTTTTGCATCAAAAAGTTTCTTTTAAAAAATCGAGGAGAAAAGTTTCGAAAATTTACCTTTACATAAATTCAAAATTTTCAAAGGGTACTTAATGGGTTAAGGAAAGTTTTATATCAATCAAAAGGATTTTAAATGACCTTTCCATTGATGCTCATATGTTAACGATAAGGGAACAAATAAGCCCCCAAATCTCAAAATGTTTGCTGTGCCAATAAATATGTTCGCCAGTGTATGTATGTAAATTTGTATGCCTACGTATACTTAATATTTTATTTAAAAGTCTTTTTTTTATTAAGTACCCTATAGCAGGTAGAAATCTAGCTTATGCTAAACCTTAATTTCTGACCGATTGTTTCCATGACAGTCATATGATTAAATGAAACAATTTGGACTTAATTTGGTCAGAATAAGGTCAAGATATAATTCAAAAGCGAATTCTCCGACAGTTCTTTGTGATGGAAAGAAGAATTCATATTTTGTCTGGCAAAATGGCACATGGAATCCTTTAACGTCGCCACTTGAATGCTTTGCAAATTTATGAGGCAACCACAGTAAAGCCTGTGCTTAAAGACCTCTCAGCATTCATTTCTCTGTGCTCAGTTGCCGGCGCTCGTGAATATTTGCGAGCAATTAAGCGGCTTAAGAGCAAGCGCCAAAATAAAGCTTCAATTGCATTTTCAATTGCTACTAGCAAATGTCGAACATGTTGTGGAAAGAGCAGATAATAGGATGGTGGAAGGGGAGGATAGGGAAAAGGAAAGAGGATAGAAAGTGTCTGTGCTCTAGATTCGGCAAATTGCATTGTTCACTCTCTCGCACTCATTTGTAATTTAATGAATAAACGAGCAATTCACTCGAAATTTCATAAGGAAAAAAACAGGATACCAGTGCGACCCCCTTTGACTTGGAAGGGACAACTGTTGTAGAAGAGGGGTTAGTAGAGGAGGGTAGAAAGTAGAAAGTCCACACGGCAGCTACGTTTAATGTGCACAACTAAAGTGCTTGCTCCTGTCGTTGACAACAAATGCAGGCGGAAACATTTCCAGGATCTCCCTGTTCTCTGCTCCCTCCCCTGAAGTAAACAGCTCCCAGTTTCACTTAACACCACGCCCCCGCTTACGCCCACCTCATCGACTCTCTCCGATCCCTCGCCCTCTCCCGCAGCTCAATTGTCTATCTGCCTTTACTGCTGTTTGCTGTCTCTGCGGCCTGGCAAACAAACAAGCAACAAGATGTCGTCGTTGTCGTTGTTGTTGCTGTTGTTGCTGCTGTTGCTGTTGTTGTTGTTGTTTCTGCTGTTGTTTCTGCTGTTGCTGTGCCCTGGCAGCCAAGACGATAACGAGCTGAAGGCACGATTGAGAGTAAGAGCAGATTTTTGGAGCCGGGAGACAAAAGCGCAATGATTTTGCTTTTCTCTATTTCGAATATTTCCCTTTCAATGAAAACCTACACTCTTGAAAACGTAAACTCCTTATATTTCATCTTTAAGCCATTGCTTGTAGGTATTATTATAAAATTCAAATGAGTTGACAGCTATTTATAGGTAGGTTTATATACTTTCGATATAGAGTATTTTATTTAATTATGAGAAGCTCTTAAAATGCAAAGAAGATAATGAGGCGAATGCGTTTGTCGGATTATCTTATTGGCATCGATTCTCGGTCTGTTTTCAACTTCAGCTTTGTGTAGTTGTTTTTTATGCTATTAATGAACTTAAGCTTGGGGACAGGTGTGTACTTCCATACCCTGTATTTGTTGATAATGGGTAAAAAGGGTATTTTGTTGTTGTGTTCATGCAAGAGGCAGAGAAAATTATCGCTGCTATTTTTATTAAGGATTCGATTAAATAATATAATAAATAATATTTATAATTGTCTCCATCTATTCAAAAAGAAAAAAAACAACTGATCCGTTTTCCAAGCGGAATGTCAATTGGATAATTTTCAAATTTAATTTTGCATTTAAATTAAATTAATTTGGTTCAACTAATTTTATTGAAAAATTTTATTTTAAAGCAAAGGGTCTTTCCCTTTTCATTTTCGAAAATTAAATATTAATCATTAATTAATTGAATATAAATCACACTTACTAAAGTTTAGTCAGCTCCATTTGTCATAATTTTTATTAAAACAAATTTTTTTTTTTTTTAAATCATTGACCTGTAATGTTGCTAATTCTGTTTTTTAGACAAGTAAGCCTAGTTACAGGGTATCTCTAAGTTGCACGCTCTCTTCTAGACTCTACACTCACTTTTTTTGCTGTTATGTTTGTAGATTGTGTTGTTCTTGTTTCGCATAAAATTTAATTTTAGAACTGGATATAGCTTTATTACTGAGTTCATCACACGCCCACATACCAAATTACTAAGGGCAGATCCAACCCACACACTTGCAGCTACTCATATAGGGTATATATGTACATATATATGTATGTATAATGGAAAGTACATACCGTTAAATGTTGCGTCAACTGCCGTTACTTTTAATTGTTAGTGCCGAAAATGCCGTTACTCGACTGAGCGCCACACAACGAACAAAAAATTTTCATAACCAAAAAAAATGATGTTAAAAAAAGATAAAATAAAAATAAAAGGAATCCATGCAAGGCTGAACATTGAATGAAATTTAAGAAATCAATGCGAACATTGTGAGAGGCAATCGCAATGTAGTTAATATCATTTGTTCACTGCTCTGATGCTGATATCAAATGATAACAAGCGACACTGATAAGAAATCAATGTGCCGTGCCAGATACAATGACAAGGCTAGTAAAATATATGTAGAGGGATGGGATGCACAGTTGGATGGCCTTTTAATGATATGGTAGTTGAAAATAAATATGCGTTCAATTTATAAACATTTATTAAAGAGCAAATGTTTTCCTTAAAGGAACATGCAATTATAAAAATAATATATTTAAATAATATATAATTATACTATAATATACATATTGTGTCAAATGACTAACAATGTTTCTTTTTTTTTAATTTTCAATATAACATGTGTTTATTTACTAAAGGTTTCAATTATTTGCGGTTTAAATTAAGCTTCAAATCATTGTCCCATTACATTCTACGCTAATTATAAATTATTATTATTTTAAATATATTTATCTCAATTTTTTTATTTAATAAGGATATTCTAGGATCTATATATTTAATCTCTGTAAATTTTTCTATCCTATATCGGAGAGTTATATCTCATTTCTGTTTCTTTCCCTTCTCATGCAGCTCATTTATAAATTAACTTCAAATCAATAAAACCAATTTTGTCTTTCGTTTTACTTCTGTATTTTGTTCGAATGTATGTCCAGAAATAAAGTCCAAATACCTTTCTTACAATTTAAATACATACGTAAACACATATTTACCTAAATAAGTACTTGAATAGCTCCCATTAATAATTGAGCAGCTGTCGAGCTTTCATTTACTTTATTTTCTCTACTTCCTTTCAACGAGTTACATATCAAGTATACGCTGTAAAATAGACAACAAACAAGGTGGAAGCTAAAAGGAAATTTCACATTACAGGGCATCCGTTAGTCGACCCTTTTTAATGCAAATGAATGAATATGTAATTTCTCAAAAAGACCATATCAAAGTCAAATTTAAATAGACATGAAAACGTTTTAACGTGGTCACATTTTCAATTTTGATTGTCATTTTCATTTGTTAGTTGAACTGGAAATTCATGTTGTTGTTGCTGTTGTTATTGTTGTTGCTTGTTTCCTTGGTGAAATCGTGGAAAACTTAAATGTTGCCCCAAAGGCATCAATTTGCTTGCAATTGGCATTCAAGTGTCTGCAAAACGAAATTTGTTGCTGCCAGACAGAGAGAGAGAGAGCGAGAAAGAGAGATTTGTATCGGAGGAAACAATTTTAAACGGCGTACCAAAAATGCCGGAAACCAGACACAAAATGTTAACGGAAAAGGAAACAGCCCAACGAACAGTGGCTCCCACACAGATACACAACACGCACACACACGCATACAGACAGTGAATTTTTTCCATGTAGCAAGGCGGAATCTAAATTTAGACAAAATTCTCGCAATTAGGAATAAGAAGACGTCGTAATCTTTTTTATTTAAGCAGAATTACATACATATGTATATACATAAATATTATTTGATCCCACACAATATAAACAATTTTTCAATTATTATTTTCACATTCCAAATTGCCCACAATAGCCTTAATTTTCCTCGACTTATTCCAATTTAAAATTATTTAAATTATCATTACAATTTCATTTAATCCAAATGCAACTGTTGAGTTTACGCCACTGTTGCGCCACCGTTGAGCGCATGTCTGCGTACGCCATCTAGCGGGAACATTTGCCAACTCATTAGGTTAGCTCCGTGGCAAACCAGTTCCGTTCCACGCGCTTGACCAATTTTAGTGTATTCTTAGTCACTGCTGCTAAACCAGAAATCTAATAAGAAAAAGTGAAAATAACAAAACAAATGCGATAAATATTGTTGAAAAACGCATCGATAACAATGCGCAATTGCATGGCGCGTTAACAACAATTGAAAGCGTGCCAGTTAAAGTTCAACGTAAAGTATCAATAATAAAGAACTGAAAAAGAAAGACGACGACAACGACGACGACGAAGATGAACGAAGAAGAAGAAACGACAGCAGCAGCAGCAGTCGAATAATCGTGATGATAAGTTTGTGCGAGTGCGGTGCAACGAAAATAACATACATAATACTCGTGTGTGTTCAAAATACATATGAAAAGCGTGTGTGTGTGTGAGTGTTTGGTTTGGCCTGTGTTGTTGTCGTTGTTGCTGATGAAAAACAAAAAGCCAAATCGGAGCACTAGCTGAATTTACATACATACATACATAAGCGCCTACGTACATATATCAACAAGGAAATGCAATACAAAAACGGTCACAAAACGGGAACGGTTCTCCGACATCCCCAACAAGAATCCTTTTGAGCCCACAAACCCCAATTGGAAAAGTTTGTAGAGCAATTGGAATAGCAACAAACCAAATACAAATACAGTTTTAAAGTGTCGCTGCCTCATTCGCTGCTGCTGCCTCTGCCGCTGTCACTGTCAACGTCGGTGTGAAAAGAGGTCAAAGGCGCAACAAAAGTTTTTCATTTCGTTGGTAACAAAAAACAAAAAAAAAAGAAAAGAAAATAAAAAGTAAAGTGCCAAGCAGCTGAGCGCAAAAAAAAACGTCGTAGTTGTGCGTTAAAACAATAAGCGCGAGCAAACGTGTGTGTGTGTGTGTGCGGGTATGTGTTTGTAGCATGTGTGCGTGTAAGTGAGCAAACAACAACAACTAAAATAAATAAGAAGAAGCAGCACAAAAAATCTTTGCGCGCGGCCATTAACAAATTCCCAACTGGCGCGAACAAATACAACAACAAAAACACCAATAAGAATCGAGCAGCTGCGCTCAAAACTGAAATTAGAAATCAATTTTTGTATTTAACAATAAAAAAAAAAAGAACAGCACATTTCTACCAGCACAGAACGTAATATAAAAATCTGGTTTTATCAGTCGCACAACAACAACCAAATATAAAATAAAACGGCTGACAAGTTTTTAGCGCGTACGGCAAAGAAGAAGACGCAGTAAAAAAAAACTACACACGCTCGCGTTTTATATTTTTCTGTCTCTGTCGTAGTGAGAGCTTAGAACAAACAAACAAAACAACAACAAAAAAGCTCAACAGCAGCTGGGCGCCTACAGAAAAAAAAGCGCCAAAATATTCTGCCATAACAGAGCCATCATAATATATAATATATACCGATTTTAATTAAGAAACAACAAAGCCAACAAAACCGCCAAAGCGAAATATTTTAGCACAGACCCAAATCGGCAATTGGAGTTGAGAGCGAATAGCACAAGCACAAGCGAGAGAGAGAGAGTGACTAGAACTAGAGAGAGCGAGCGCGGGAGCACAAAAAGAGGAGTGCGAGAGAGCAAGTGATTTTGTTGTCATAGCGCGCGCTTGACAAGTAAGTAAAAAGCCCTCTTGACTAGCCATCCCACCCCACCCCACCCACTCTCAAACCACTGCCCCCACCTTTTACTTAGCGCTGTGTTCGTTTTGTTTTGCAACCGGCGGCCGCTCAATTTGCATTAATGTGTGTGTGTGTTCGTGGGGAATGGAAGGCAACTTTCGGACATGCGGGTGTTTGTCATTTTCGCCCCTCCGCTTCGTTCACACTGTCCTCGTAAACAAACAGTGCAAAATTATTCAAAAATTCCATGGCGCGCGCGCCGATAAAGCAGCTGATAAGAGAACCAAAAACGCAGCCAGTTATAGGGATAGGGCCTGGGCCAGAGGAGAGGAGAAAGGTCAGACGAAGTAAACCTGCTTCCTGTTTCATTCTCTCCCATCGACTGGCAACAAACAACATTGGGCCATGTGCGCTTAAGTAAATTTTTATCGTTTCGGGTTATTAAATTATTATTATTAAATGTCATTATCGATTCGTGGGAATGCTGACTTTATTTCTGTTTCAATACTATTTCTATTTCCTAGATGCACGCCCCCAGCAACAGTCGACAATTAATATTTGTATTCGGAGTCGTGGGTGGGGGTGGGCAGGTGGTACGGTATACATATATTATGGGCACGAGCCCATAAGTGTCCGTACAAATGTGTGATCTGCATTCCCAATTAGCCACTCAGAGCCAGACACGGAGGGCTTAGCCTTAAGCCAAAATTGGTTTTCACACACACTTCCGAATTGTTAGTCATCAATTTGTTGACAATTAGCTGGAATTGGCGCTCGACACGCCTCGAATCTTGGCTTGTTGTTGTTGATTCGCATTGGAAACTCTTGACATTTTGCTGTGATCTTAACTGGGCTTTTTAGCAATTCCAAAGCTATAGATTGTTATGATGGAAATTAATAAGAGGAAATGATTATTAATAAATTCTTCGACTGAATTTAGTTCTTTTTTTCAATTCCTTTGCAATATCTGACATGGAATGGAAATTAATAAGAGGAAATGATTATTATTCAAATTCTTCAACTGAATCACATTTTTTCTTAATTTCCCTGAATTCTAGGGTTTTTTTTACCAATTCAATTGCGTCAGAAAGTTAAATACAAAGAAATAATTATTATTAATCAGTGACAAGAAACTTAAATGTTATAGATATTTTCCCAACTACTTACGTCAATTAAATTTCCTTTTTTTATAAATAATTCCTTATTTTTTTTTTTTGAATTTTAAGAAATTTCATAGCGTCAGATTGTCACAAAAGAACTGTGTAAAGAAAAACGTTTGGTTTTTTTTCCAGTTATAAGAAAATTAATTATGTTTTTACGTGAAATACCATGTTTCTGAGGGTATTTATTATTGTAATTATTCGAAGGTGCCACAGAAATCGCTTTCGCTTGAAATTCACTTAAATTTCATACAAATTTGAGTGAAATTCAAGCGAAAGCGAATTCTGTGGCAACCCCGATTATTTTAAGGCCCTATTCTCTTTCAGCAAAAAATTTTTTTCGACTTTTTTTTTTGCATTTATTTATAGCTTGGGTAGTTGTGAATATGCTCCTAAAAGGATTTTTAGTAATTCGAAATACTTAAGGAGATATGGCCATTTTTATCCAGCAATGTTAATGTTAATGCATGTGAAGTCAAAACTTTAAACGCGTTTATCTCGAAACCACGTTTTTCGAACTGGCGGCCATGATATCTCCAGTTCAACTGAACCGATTTGGATGAAACAAAGTTTAATCGACGTAGAATTGTCACCATTCTGGCCCGAAGTAAAATAAAAATTTTGCGATTTTTTACTATTTTTTTTTTACACTAAACTACAAAAAAATGGGTCCAAATTCGATTTTCAATTTCAAGTGGCCGCCATTTTGTCAAAAAAAATCGCAAAATTTTTATTTTACTTCGGGCCAGAATTACATCTATGCTGATCATAACCCCGTTTTTTTTATTTTCTTTCACTCATTACTAATTCAATAAAAAAAACAAAATTCAAATATCTTTTTGCGTTTTCAAATGAGAATTTTTTCAAAAAAGGTCCAAAAACAGCAAGCTGAAGGAGAATAGGGCCTTAAATCACTTCAAAGAAACTCAAATCTTCTTTTTTCTAAAAATTTTTTCTTATTGCATTTCTGTTTCTTAGACAAAATATCTTGATTTCTAATCAAAAAACGTGTCAAACAATATTATTGTAGAAATTTTCCAATCGATATCTTGATCTTAATTATGGAAACAGCCACCCACTTGTGCTAAATGTGATTTATCAGCTGGCAAACTTCTTTAGTCACGAGTACGATTGAAGATCTATCTGAAGTCCAATTCGCAGATAAGAATACATCCAAGTACGCATGACTTCACTCATATTATTCACATGTTTTTGCCAAAAAGATAAAGTAACATTGTGAATGTATCTGTATCTGTATCTGTATATTTGTGTGCGTGTGTGTGTGTATCTGCTACTAACTTGTCGCTTGTTTTAGGTAAGGTCTTTTGTCACCAAAGTTGATCAGGTTGATTCCAAATGTCATGATTTGAAGCTGTGAAACTGGTTTATGATTGAGGGATCGATATTATTATAATTATTGGGAGCATAATCAAAAACCAAAAGGCGAAACTGGAAATCCAAATGCGATTCGTTGCTTCAAAATAATGCCCTTCACGTGTTTTGTGGCCCCACAAAAAAAAAGCAATACAAATAAAACCAAATAAAAACTTTGCACTGCCACAAATCGAATCAATTAATGCAAAATAATTTCGTTTGCTACGCAAAACATTTGCATATTGCAGCTGCAGGTTGTCGTAGCCCCTAGTTTTTTACCTGGTACCAGGTACCTGCCCCTCTCCTCTCTCTCTGACCTGGCGACACTTCCAAAGAACTATAAATGCGTTGTTTACTTTGGTCGGAACAACGCTTTTCCCGCCCTTTTTACATATCGCACTCGTTATGCAATGGCATTGAGAAACAACAGCGAAACCAAAGGGAGAAAGCACAGCTACAGCTAAAATGAGATAGCTACAAGAGAGAGAGAGGCAGAGAGTGAGAGAGAGATACAGAACGGTACCGCTACGGCTACGGCTATGTCTGATTTGTTAGGCCAACTATCTGCCTTATCAGCGACCATTTGCTGACACATTGATAAAGCCAAGAGCACCCCAAATCATTAGAAATACTCTAAGAAGTTTTGAGCATACTCGACTTGTTGAAACCCTGGACAGTTGTCATATAGTGCAAAGGATTTTCCTTAAATTACTTACGATTAAAAATAGATATGATAAAGAATACTCTGTAAATCAGCGGTGGGCACGCAGTGGCTCCGGGAGCACTTCTTCGATTATGAATATTCATTATAAAATATCTATGGTAGATAATATCTACTAGATATGATGAATCAGTCTAGACCAGCTCAAATTATAACAACTTACGAAAAGCTATTAAATTGTCAGTTTCTCCAATCGCAAAAATAATGATATTTCATACAAAGTAAGAGTAATCAAGAGGGCACTTTGTTAATTTTAAAAAAGGACCTTTTAAGGGAGTTTGGAAGATAATGTGGCGTAGCCGAAGCACAACAAAACGAACTCGCGCAGTGGGGGGTTAAATCCAACTGTAGTTAACCATTGATGTTCCCCCAAAAAACTGTCCATTTGATAAACTAATTATATTTGCAGACTGACCACAGGCGCAGCAAAAACAAAGACATATAATTATATATAAAGATATATCAACAATGGCCAATCCGCGCAAATTCAGTGAGAAGATTGCACTGCAGAAGCAGAAGCAGGCGGAGGGAACGGCGGAGTTTGAGAGAATCATGAAGGAAGTGTATGCCACAAAAATGGATGAGACACAGGCGAACCAAAAGATACTAGAGTGTTGTGTGGGAGGAGGACCTGAGAGTGGCTCGCCGGCAAATGCGGGCAATGGCACCGGCAGCGGCAGTGGCAATGGAAGCGGTGCCAGCGGTGGTGCATCACCGGATGGCATTGCCGGTGGTGGTGGTGGTGGAGGTTCACCCACCGCCTATCGGGAGTCGCGTGGTCGCAGTGTTGGCGTTGGACCCATGCGACGACCCTCGGAACGGAAGCAGGATCGTTCGCCGTACGGCAGCAGTGTGGGTGGTGCAGGTGGATTGGTGAATGCGTTGGGCCTGCCCAACACTGGCAGCAGCAGCCTCAGCAACAACAACAACAATGGCACACAACAGAACCTCTATTTGAGTCCACCGATGGACACGAACTGGCGACGCTCGAACTCGGATTCGGCGTTGCATCAAAGTCTGGTCATGGCAACGGCAGCGGAGGGGGCAGGTGTCTTTGCAACGGACAACACGCTGCACGCCAACTACACGCCACTGCAGCAGCAGCAACAGTCGCATCACCAGCAGCAGCAGCACAATAGTCAACGATCTCATTCGCCGCACCAAATTGGACGCAGTTTCAGTCCGCAGGCACAAAGGAGAAAGCCGTCGTTGTCGCCGCAACATTTGCAGCTGCAACAGATGCAACAGCATATGCAGCAGCAACAGCTGCAAATGCATCAGCATCAGCAACCGCAAGCACAACAGCAGCAACAGTTGCATCAGCAGCAGCAACAACAACAACAGCAGCAACAGTTGCAACAGCAGCAGCAGCACCAACAACAGCAACAACATCAAACGCCATACAACGCCAAATTCCCCAACTCGCTGTTCAGGCCGCTGCAGGATCAGGCCAGCTATGCCAACACCGGCTCCCTGCCCAATCTCACCGCACTGCAGCACTATGCAACACCTCAGCAGCAAGAGCAGCAACAACAGCAGCAGCAACAACAACAACAGCAGCAGCAACAGCAGCAGCAACAACAACAACAACAGCTGCAACATCAGACACTGTCACCGGTCATGTCACCGCACAATCAGCGACGTGAGCGCGATCAATCGCCCAGTCCGTTTAGTCCGGGCAGCGGGGCGGCGGGTCCGCCATCGCCCTATCATCAGCAACAGCACTCGCCAACGTCCGCCAATGTCGTCGCCAGCAGCAGCAGCAGCACGCCCGCCCACGTCCAGCCGCCCAGCAGTTCGCCACATTTGTCGTACAGTCCGCTGCCCACGTTGGGCGCCAATAATAGCGGTAATAGTGGCAACTCCACAACAGTCGCTGGCAATCTAACGGATTATCGCCAGCCCGCAAATCCGTCTAGTCCTCGATCCTCGCCTGGTTTGCTGAGCAGCGTTTCGGGCAGCGAATTGCACACGAGTGCACCGGCAAGTCCCATCCGAGTGCAACAGCAGCAACAATTGTCGAGCGCCTTTGATGCCGCCTACAACAGTCTGAATCCCTCGTTTCACAATCACTTTGAGAACTTCTCGCTGGGCGACAGCAACTCCTCACCGGAGCAACAAAGTTTCGCCAACAATTTTGTTTCTCTCGACTTTGATGATTTCACAGCGAGCGCCGCGGCGGGCGGAGCAAATGGAGCGAATGGTCCATATCACAATCAGGAGCAAAATAAACTGTTGGACTACAATGAGCTGAGCGGTAGTCCCGAGTCTGGCAGCAACAACAATAACCTGAGGCGCGTCAACAACCAGCAACAGCAGCAGCAACATCAACAGCAGCAGCAACAATTGTTGAACAACAACAGCAATGGCGCTGGCACAGCAACAACGCACAATGGTGGTCCAAGTCTCAATGGTCCACACGAGCACCACAACAATAATAGCAACGGTGGTGCTGGCGGTGGGGGCGTGGTTGAGTCGCTGGTCGCCTCACCGATTCCCTCGCCATTGGGTTGTCCCAGTTCACCGCTGCCCATACCAATGTCGGCACAGGCCTCGCCACAGCAACTGTCGCTGTCACTGCACCACTCGCCGCATCATTCGCCGATGCATTCGCCGCACCACAGCACGAATTCGCCGCTGTCGAGCAGTTCACCCGTGAGCAATGCCTGCAACTCCAACATGGTAATGAATCATCATCAACAACAACAGCATCAACAGTCACACCACCACCACCAACAACAGCAGCAGCAGCAACAGCAGCACCACCACCATCATCATCAACACCAGCAGCACCATCAACAGGGGCAATCACAGAGCCATACGCCCACAACAGCCAATATACCCTCCATAATATTTAGTGATTACTCCTCGAATGCGGATTTCAGCAGGGAGATCTTTGATACATTGGATCTGGATTTGGGGCAAATGGATGTTGCTGGACTGCAAATGTTGTCGGATCAGAATCCAATTATGATTGCCGATCCCAATATCGAGGATAGCTTCCGTCGCGACCTCAACTGATACTATGAGGAGGCTGTTGCGGCTATCGAGAGCGGCGTGCTGCTCGAGGACACCTACGAGGCGTTGTTGGGCGCTGGAGTTGCCATCCCACTGCCCTCCTCTAGTCCAATCAGCAACTGCTCGGATGTCCAGCAGGCGGCAGCGGCAGCAGCAGCAGCTAGCGATAAGGATAAAAAGGATCTGGAGGTGGTTGAGCTCCATGTGCCAGGCGTGATTGATGATCTTGTCGACACCACCGACTTGGATGAGGAAGTGCGCAAGTTTTTCTTCTAAGTCAAAAAGCCAAGTTATCGCATCCTAGATGTAAGCATAGTCTTCTCCTCCTCCTCGTTGTCCCGTCATTCGTTCGTACTCGTAAAACTGTTAGCCTTTAAGTGTACTTGAGAGTCCCCATTGCCCTCCTACTCCTCCGTTACCCACCCTCCAATCCGGTCCTGGTCCAAGTCCCTGTCCCGGTCGCGAAGCACAACCGTTGACATACGATATATTTTACAGCGAGTCTCAGATTTTACTTAACTACGCACATAAGTCACGAAAATACCTACTACTACTTACTACTTATATAAAATGTAACGCTACTTTCTGTATATAACAAATATATACATGCACATGTATATGTATTTATTTATATTATGGAAATGGATTAAAACCAAAAAGTGTCTTAGACCTACGACCAAATTATTGTACACGTTCTATAAACAAAAAAATTAAAAACAAAAAGAAATTCCTGTAAAATAAAGCTACAATTTACCGACTATTTATAACAGATATGATAAAGCTATGATCACTATCAGAGTCCCATAGCTACAGGTATATATATTTATGTATATATTAATATATACCTTACACAAATAAAAATAAAATAAAATACCCTTACGTGCCGTCGAAGCAATTACTAGTATGTAAGACCCACAGATCCGTTACTGCTACCGATAACTCGATATATCTCGATACCGATACCGATCCTTACTGTGCTGTAAACATTATCTATGTAAAATTCAAAGTGTTCCTTGCACTTATCGAATACCACAAGAAATGCAAGAATAAATTTAAACGATTACATTTTTGAGGTACCCTTTATTCGCCATCCCACACTTTAAAATTCAGCACCACAAATAAATAGCTAAATATATCGATAATAAAACACTTTACAGCTCTGTTACAGATATGTTACATGAAGATCCTCAGATTCTGAATCTGTAACAAGAAATCGCGAGAAACATAACGAAATTACAAAGAGAAAATATAAAAAAAAATAAGAAACAACCACAAATAAATCAAAAACAAACTACTCAAAATTTTTTACAAACCTTAAAGCTAAATATATTAATTAGTTAGGAGACAAGAAAAATGTAACACAAAAATTTAAAACTGAAAACAAAAAAATTTGTCTTAAATCACATAATTACCACACTCCGTAATTTGCAAACGAAATTTAATTGAAATATTTTATTTTAATTTCAATCCAAATGAAAACAAAAGAAAAATGTAAAAAATAAATATAAAAAATTATTAAGCGAATACGACTAATACAAATTTTTAAGAAACGACAAAGGAGTAAGCAAGTAACAGGCTTTAAAAGTGCAAACGTTTTATTAATTGAGTACCAGAACTTATACATAATAATAATATTAATAATAATTAAAATATTGTTAATTATAGTAAAAAGATTTTTGCATAAAATATACATATACATTTTTCTTTTTTTAATGTCAATGTAAAACTAGTTATAAACTACCTAAGTAAACTTTAAATCCTTTACAAAACTATGGAAAAACCACAAAAAAAAAGCTGCGAAAAATAATATTTAAAAAAATATTTGTGAACGACGTTAAGAGAGAGAGAGAGAGAGAGAGAGAGAAAACCGGCACACTGAAAACAACAATAACAACAAAACAAACAAATTAACAGCAAAAACTCTTGTTACATTATTTGCTGTGTTGTGTTGTTGTTGTTTTTCAATGTGCAGGTTCAAAATAAACCGAAAATGTGTATGTGTAAGTATGTATATGTAGATAATACATAATACTATTACAATACAACTAAGTAATTGTGTATGTAATATATAATTACATTTCTAAATTACGGAAATAAAATCCAAGCAACAGGAATAAAAGTATATTCAATGTAATAACACAGTTATTTGTTTCAAATAAATCTTACATTTAATTTTAAATCAATACTCAAAAATTCTTTCTTTTTCCCCTTTTTTTTTAATCTACTCGTGCCTCCAATGAAATTCCAAGCACTAAAAAAAAATACAAATAATTAAATGTGCAAATAATTGCACGTAAAATTATGTGCACAAGTATGTAAATCAACAATAGTATAAAAAAGCACATTTTGTAATTATACGCACACACATGCACAACATGGACTGCAGATTACAATTAGCTGAAACTGTTGTTGTTGTTGTTGTTATTGTGTTTTTTTTTATTATTACTTGACGCTTTGTTAATAAGCGCGGCGCAGTTTGCGGCGTGCGCTAAATTTAGTAGCCAAAGTTCAGTGTGGGGACACTTACTCGTAGTCCTACAATTAGCTATTACCTTAACACATGCATAGAAAGCGAGAGAGAGAGAGAGAGGGAGAGCACTCACACTCACTTAAATAAGTATGCACACACTTGGATTGTAACATGTGCTACATGCGATACAGATGACAAATATGCGATTTAAAAATAATGTTGAAAAACCCCGAGTTAATAATACAAAACATTTTAATACTCTTTACAATCAGTAAACAATTAAAAACTAATAAATTGTAAGTGATTTACTAAATATGCTAAACACAGCAAAAAAAAAATTCCATTCAATGACAGCAATATTATTTAGTGCACCGATCTGACTTGGTAATAATATTGAACAAGTTGAAATAATTAATTCAAATACCCGCAGTTTATTTGAGAGTATAAAAAAAAGCAAGAGCAAATCGCAATTTATAAATCAAGCTTTTGATTTTTAATCACGTTCGCTTTGACTTTGCTGATACTGTTAACGGTAAAAGGGCAAGTCGCACAAAAGAGAGAGTGTGGGAGAGAGAGAGAGAGCGATTAGGAGTGGGAGTGGGAAAGAGCGTACGACCATTCTCCTCGTAGCTGTTCGTGTTTTTTTTTTGATGGTGCTTCGTGTTATTTCTTAATGAAGTGCTAAAATCAAATCAAATCAAATTGTCGTGCTAATAGAAGCGATGACGCTTGGACTATACCGTCATTATAATTGTTATCGTACGTTCCGCTGCCCGCACTCCACGCTTCACCGACCGGTTCTTAGCACTAAAGGCGCAAATGTTATCAGTAAACACGAGAGCAATAACAAAACAACTGTTCTGTTCAGCGAGCAATCTAGGGGGCGCCTTAAACGACATTCCAAGTCGCAGCCGGAGCACATGCTGCTGCTACCCAGGGGGGAGCTTTTAGAGTTGATTTATAGACCCTGTACTTGAAAATTGCAAGAGTATATTAAGTTTGGTGAGCAGATATAACCATGACCGTTTGCCTTTCCCGAGATAAAGGCAATTTTAAGAGCTAGAGCTACAAAATTTGGTTACAATACTCCAACGAATTTATATCCGGTTTAGAAAAAATTGCCTTTGCGATTTTTTTATAAAAATTTTAATGCGATCGGATAATAAACAAACCAGGAAGACACCAAAGTGGTTATGTTTTAGAACTTCGACCCGGTAAGTCAAAAATGTGGGACTGTAGGTACAAAAATATTTTTATATTTGTTTTTATTTTTATCATAAATAGAACAGGGTCTTTTAAGTCGCGTTTTCCACTAGTTATTAACAAGATTTTCCAGATAATGAGAGCGGTTATTTAGGAATAGAATCCGTATAAAGAAAAGTAAACCAATTTTTTCATATACACAACAAGAAATCCAAAAAATCAGCGCCAAAAACGGCCCAAAAATTATTCGTACACCAAATTCACCTTTTTTACAACGCTCAAATTTTAGCGTTTTATTATTATTAAAAATATTCCTTAATCAAAAAAATATTTCTATATATGTACATATGTATGTTTAAAGGCAAATAGTTCAAAATTTTAAGTGTACGAATAAATGTTGGGTTGAGTGTACATATATATATGTATATACATATGTATGTGTGTAGTTTCGCCAAACAGTTGAATGCGCTTTTATGGCATACAATGATACAAAGGTATGATAAGGTCCCTGGGCTCAGGCATCTGCCGTGCATAACAATAATGCAATATGCATAGAATAGTCATAATGGAAGCAATTAGTATTGATCACAAAGCAGCCTATTGATTGGCATTAGGGCGTGACAATCACTCATTCCCCATACAGATATACGTACGTGAATAACTACATATTAATTAACATTTTTTTTAATATTTACACTACTTTTTCTATACACATTGTACCACTGTGGATCAGGCTATGATTAAAACAATAAACAACAATCCGTAATAAATAAAATGAGCACAAATAGAAATATTCATTGTAATGAAACGTAAACAGGCGATATTGAACAAAGTACTTACAAATATGCATACATACAATCAGTATAATCATCAGTTTTAAACCAAACATAACCTCATATTCGTTATATTGTGAATGGCCGGAAAGCCGCGTGCACATGCGCATAAGACAGAGTCTGTGAGACAAAGAGTGTAAGAGAGAGAGAGAGATAGACAAGCTGAAGCTGTCACGCAAGCAAATTAAACAGTTTTGTTATTTGCATTGTCAATTTATTGAATGACATTTTAACAGACTGCTTAAATATTTGATGTCTTTGGCAGATTAATAAATACGTCATACAGGGGAGCGGGTAAAGTACTGCTTGATTTTGTAAAAGAATGGGTCGCTCGTGCTACAACAATTGTTGGGCATTGTTATTGCGCGAACCACGAATTGATAACAATACGACAAATAAAAAATACATACATAATCATTTGTATGATGAATCAATAATGCGGTAAAATTAGAAATGCTTTGAGTGCCGCTCAAACTGTAGCGTTTTCTTGCTCTCAAACTCCAGCCAAGACTGCTTCTCAAACTGTTTCAAAAGCTTTTACTCACAAAAAGAAAAAAGCTCAAACGCTTTGGCTGTGACTCCTAAGCAATAGGCTAGCTTTATTATTACATTTTCTAAGTTGATACGACAGCTAAGCCTGATTTACCCAAAATCAGTGTGAATAAGATTCAATATACGGCATAATGCAGAGCTGATGAATTTCTAATAAATTTTAAAGCGTTAAGCATTTAATACTGCAATTTAATTCCCCACATGTATAAAATAAACGACAGATTTAAGAAGCAAGCTGTGTGATCCTAAGCTCGATTTCATTTAAGCCGACACAAGCTGTCGTATAAATTTGGTAATTATTCACTACTAAGATGAAGGTACATACAATATCAATTTCAATTTTATATTCTATTGGTACGCAGGTAATCATCGTCATCATCGTCGGCATCCTCCACCACGCTGTAGGAACTCTTGCCGCCCTCCTTGCCCTCCTTACCCTCCTTGGCCAGATGCGTCTCAAAGAACTCTTCAACGGTATCCGTATTCCATTTTGTTATCGATAGCGTTTCTTGCACCTTGCCGCTGGAATCGAGCAGCTTGACTATGGGATCCAGGCCACGAACATATTTAATTTGCAAATTGGGGAACTTGGCCGGCCTGCCGCTCTGTATGAAGGCTTGTATTTGCGGATAAGCCCTAAATTTACAGGTGCATACCTCCAGAATTGCCTTTGCATAAGTTCGCTGTGCAGCCGGTTGTTGGTCCTGGGTGCAACATTGTTTACAATGCGGTCTGCAACCAATGGTTGATTATTATTACTTTGCAATTACTTTCTTTATCGATTACTCACTTTAAGGTTTCCAAGCCAAAATCATCTAGTTTTTCACAATTGGAGCACATAAGCTGCGTTTTAATATAGCCCAGCTCCCGGCAATCAGCTGCTGTGAATTCAGCTCGAGTTTGACTCTGAAACGTGTAAAAAATCAGTTGAGAACACTCTTGTGCAGTCCAAGCTACTTACGCTTAGTATGGCTAGTACTGAAAGTAACAATAAACAGCATTTTTCCATGTTTAATTACAAATTTTTATTAATCTACCACGTCGTTGTTTACAATTTTTAATAGAGTTATCGAATCGTTCAGAATAAGTTCAAGTGAACGAACCAACTAGATCGCTGATTGTCGGTCATATTGTTCGGCTCTTTTGGTCGTTCGATTCGTTCTTTCGTTTGGGTACAAAGTTTTGGGTAATTTTTTTCAAAGAAATCCATTTTGCAGGATTTTCTCCAATTTTGATTGCAATAAATTATTAGAGTGGCGACAAACTCAAAACAATCATTAAAAAGGACACTTTAAGCTTATCGAATTTTTAATATAAATGCATTAATAAAATTCCAAAATTAAACGATTGCCTAAAATTTTATTTCTGATTTAAATGACCCGCCAGATTCTGTTTTAGCTCCAAACGGTCGTCCAATTGTGGCGGTCGGACGATAACTGCTTACGTAAATCTGGTATTTTAAGTACTTTTTAATAAGCGTTTCACAGCACTGCTTAGTCACATGAAGTTGGCAGCGAGCTCAAATATACCGAAGAAGAAGAATGTGGCTCACGTAGTCGCATTTGTTTTGTTCCGTCGAATTTACAAATAATAAGAAATAAAACATAGTAATTGATAAATAATTACAGTTTTTCAAAATTAAAAAAAACCACGACGTGTGTCACTTACGTTAATTGTTGGCCCAAGAAAAACAACAGTATTGTGTGTGCGCTCGGTATTATTTCTTGGCAAATCAATAACGAAATTTGTAGAGAGCGAACGCGCTGCGCAAAAGTGAAAACCCAATCAACGAACGAACGCATAGAAAAGGTGAATAAATAGAAAACCTACATCGGTATACGAAATACAATTTCGATTGTTGTAAAAATAAATTTAGGCATTGAGTGTGCCGAGTTTTTGCTGTTGGGGTAGTAGCCATAGAGCACAGAAATAGAAATATGTAATAAGGTTGTGTTGTGTTGGAGGGGGGAAAACAGCTCCAGGGGAGCATCTTGAAAAGATGCATACACACGCACACATGCATACATATATGTTTACATGAGACGGCATGCGTGTATGTGTGTCTGTGTATGTTCTTGTTTGTGTTTTGATTAGCAATCTAATAATCATATGTACTATTTGTATTTGTTGTTGCTCTTGCGCCACAGTGCTAAAATGTTATTTATTGCAATAAAGTGTTGTGTACTATATACATACATATGTATGTAGTAGCAAGACTTGTTTATTTGATTCATATATTTTTTAACAACTGCTAGTAATTTAATTCACTTGCCCTTGCACAACAACAATTAACGGAATCGCTGAGCTTTTGCTTGATTACAACTGCAAAGCAAGAACAACAACAAAAAATTAGATATACAGTTTTTTTTTGAGTGATGCTTTACAGAAACTTGTTCTAGCTTCCCACTCCTTCGCTTCGGTAACGGTTCTAACTGTGTATATAGAAATGCACACACACACACATGGAATGCACTGCATAAGTGTGTGTTCATTCAAGTTTTTCATGCAAGTGCGTGAAGCTGCAACAGACAGACGACGGAAGCTGCTGCTTAAGGTCTTCCATTCAGTCAACTTCCGCCTCTGTTCCATGTCTCGTTTAACTGGTTTAGGGCGCAGCTGCATGTATGTGTGTGTGCGTGTGCATGTATATATGTGTGTTGTGTCTGCATCATTCGCACCTGCTGCATGTGCAGCTGTCATCCCTCTCAAATTTCTTATCAATACACGAGCGAGACCTTAAAATATTCTACGTATTTTGCTATTTCTCGAAATTTGTACTCACGCCTTTGTTACCCAAGAGACTCGGCTATTGTACATTCTACGTCTACCTACCTACCATGTACCTACATACATACACACATGTCTATATGTACAGCCTATTTGATTTCTCCTACCCACGCCAAGTGTTAATCCCTCTTTCGTCTCCATATTCGTCTCTCTCTACCTACGATTTGTTTCGCTGATTCCATGCAATTTGTTCATAATGAGCGTTAACTAATACATATAGTTTCCATTTAAGTGAGTCAGCTGCGAATGTGTTGTGTCTTATCAATAGACTTTCATTGTTATTGTTATCGGGCTAATCAGCGATTCTTATTTCGCCACGCCACAAAAACAAACGAACGCAAGCAAGAAAGACGTCAAGTCAGCTGCTCGTCATCTGGCTTGTAATTAATATTTAAAGAGAGAAAGAGAACTGCATGAGAACACATGAGCAGTAATATGAGTACATTTAAATTACTCATTAAACGATACCGTACTAAGCACAAACAAGTACAGTCGAACTTCCCTAACTCGAATCACCATTATCCACGAAAAAAGTTCGAGTTAGGGAGACTTCGAGTTAGGGAAGTAGAATTGTATGAAATTTGCCTAGTATTGCCACTCGATTTTGTTCGAGTTAGAGAGACTTCGAGTTAGGGAAGTTCGAGTTAGGGAAGTTCGACTGTACAAACACGATATATGTAAGGCACGATCAGTCCTTGTATCGTGTTGAATTTACTATGGTCAAATAAAATAGGTATGGTAAATTCACCTGGTCTGCTATTCGATCTTTTCCAAATTAGGTACATACATATGTGTTAAAGCTAAAATAGTACATTTTTAAAATGAAGAGCAGCACATTTGTACTAAAACTGAAATGGTACACTTTTTGTATAAAGTGCAGCGTTGCCATCTTGCGAGAAGCAAGGGAAGTGTTTTTTTTTTAAATATGGTACCAAATATTTTTGTCAAGGTTGTATTGTTGTGCCTGTTGTGTGTATTCATGCAAGTGTTTATATAAATGTTTACAACTCCCCTATGGATATAACTTCAACTGACCAAGCCTATATATGTATGTATGTATGTCCAACACACGCACCGCCCACATACCCCTCGCATACAAATTAGAACCCGCACTCGAAACTAAAATCCAAACAAACTGCGCATTTGCGTGTTTTCGTTTTCTTTTTATTTTTTTTTTTATTATTATTTTTGGGAATCCCTTTTGTTGATTTTCGCTAATTAGTCCTAAGCACAGTTATTCACGCATTTCTTGCAACTATTTTTTAGTTGAACAACAAGTTATTTGAACTTCGAATATTCTAACATGGCTTCAATTAAGCAAAAGGTCAAAATAATTGTACTCATTTTATTTTGCTCGCTTGTCTCGATTTGTCAGTTGGATTTCGTTTGGCGGACACCTTTCTCGTGTTGCGTTTACGGCCCACTAAAGTGCCGTTAAATTCAAGGACTAACAACAGGTAGCCAGACATAAAAAACAGCTAGCAAATAAATGTGTGAATTAGTATGTGTGTGTGAGTGTGCGTAGAATCAAACATTTAAGTAGGTTAGGGTATTTGCTAGTCGTATATGCTAGTTAAGATACGCGTGTTTTTGTGTTATATTTCGCGTGTGTTTTGAATAAATAAAAAAAATATTTAAAAAAAAAAAAAATAATAATAATTATAAATAACCAAGTGCAAACTGTGTAAACATCAGCTGTCAGTCAGTGTTCTCTGAGCCAGGTAAATAAACTGTGTAATTTGTGTCTTAGTTTGTAAAAACTTAAATTGTTTTCTTTTTTTTGTTTTGTTTTCTTGTTAATTAATAAGTTGCTTTGTTATTTTTCACTTAGGTCGATACCCAACAAACCAAACGGGGCGGGAAAACAACGCGAGCAGAAAAGTTTAGTGGGAGAGAGAGAGCGAGAGAGAGAAACAGAGTGTGAATGAGAACAAGAATGAGAGCAAGGCTGGCACTAGCACATACACACACACACAGGCACACTCGGCAACACTCACACAGATGCAGTTACATTTATATGAATTTTTGAGTTGATTTTTAATTGCACTTTGCTTTTGTTTTGTTTGCAGCAAACGCACCAAAAAAAGCAAGAAACAAAAACAAAAGACTTTGGTTAACACCCACACACAGACAGACAGACTGATAGACAGACAGATAGACAGACAGACACATTCCTGATTGATTGATTGATTTGCTGCCATGTGCCGCCAATGCCGCTAAGCCAAGCCGAAATCTAACCAAGAAGATGCGCGTCCTGCTGCTTGCCTGTGCGCTGAGCGTTTGCCTGTCGCTAACCGCCGCCTGCTCATCGCGTGCCATAAACAAACCTCGCCCCGAGGCGCCGCCAACTCCGCCGCCGGATAATGTGATTGCCTTGACGACGTCGACGACGACGCCTTCGCGTCCGAACATCTCATTTCCGATCTTCGAATGCCCGCCCACCTATGCCGCCTGGTATTGCCTCAACGATGCCACCTGCTTCAGCGTGGAGATCCACAACGAGGTGCTCTACAATTGCGAATGCGCCATTGGATTTATGGGACCACGCTGCGAGTACAAGGAGATCGATGGCTCCTATTTGCCGACACGAAATCGTGTAATGCTGGAGAAGGCGAGCATTGTCAGTGGCGCCACGCTGGCCGTCATCTTTATGGTCATGTTCTGTGTCGTCCTGTATTTGCGACACGAGAAACAGGCCAAGCAGAAGCTGCACGATGGTGATCGATCAGGCACCGATGTGGCTGATCTGGGATTCGAGAATGCCGGCATCGATGAGGTGGACGGACTGAAGCCGTTGCGCATAGCGCGACGTCCGTTTGGACCGCATCATAGTCGCATTTTAACCCTGGAGCAGGCCTATCTGCAGTCGTCGTCGGCTTCAAGTCACGAGAGAGCAAGGCATTGAACTACAACTACTAACAATTGCAGCGAATGTCCTTGAGCTCATCTTTTAACCTGTTTCTGTTTTTAACTGTTTCTGTTTATGATTTGTAACTTTGGTAACTTTTTAACCAATACGATATAGTATTAAGCTATAGTATTATTAACTGAACGCTGAAAATAACGACGCAATGCAATTTTGGCAGCTAGCCGCCCATTTGAAACTAATTTAATAATTATTTAATTTAAATATACATACAATATTATATTATTTTTGATGACGCCGCGTTAACAATTAACGTTAAAAATAAAAAGCGAGAAACAAATGATAAACTAAAGACAAATCTGACTTTTATATAACTCAGATGAACTTCTCGTTATTAGCTTCAATTTGCAGTTGACAACTTTCATTATATTATCATTATTATAAATCTTTGTTTGTTATTCCTTTGCAGTGATGCCGCACAACAATCAACAGCCCACAGGGAATGGGAATGGGAATGGGGATGATCCTCTGGGTCCGCCCAAGGCAGATTTTAGCGCACCGCCGCCCTACGAGCCGGACGCACTGGGTCATGGTGGCCAGCAGGCCCTGTCCACTCAGCTGCCCTCGCTGGCGCTGACCACACACGCCGCGGATGCGGGACAGATGTCGCAGTGCGAGCTGGCACTGCCGCAGGAGCTGCACGGCAAGTTGCCCACCTACGAGGAGGTGCAAATGGAGAAATCGCTGAACGGAGAACTGCCGCCCGCATTTCTGACATTGCCATCGACGCAACAGTTGCCGCCGCCGCCAAATCCGTTGCTGCCACTGCCGCCGAATCCGCTGCGCGATGGTCCCGGTGGCGTGCGTTCAGGTCAGCCGGCATTAACGTTTATTGCCATCGATGCCAGCGATCCGGAGAACAGTCTGTCCACGACAGACAACTTGCTCGGCACGGACATCATGTTCATTACAGCTTTTATGGTCGCATTTCTGTTCAACTGGATTGGCTTTCTGATGCTCACCTGTTTCTGTCACACAATTGCCGCACGCTATGGCGCCCTCTCCGGATTTGGTCTGTCGCTGGCCAAATGGACGTTGATTGTGAAGCACTCCACGGATCTGGCATCGCATGAGAACTCTTGGCTCTGGTGGCTAATCTGCGCCTTTGGCTTTCTAATTGCCATACGTGCGCTCATTCAGTATGTGAGCATTAAACGCTCCTGGCGCCTGTTGTCCGCATCGGCCCAGGAGCGGCTGCTCTTCTTCTACTAGGTGCGGGCGCCGTCGCCGTCGCCATCAACGTCGTCGGGCTATGTAAATACGTTAAGTGTGCGAGTTGTTTGAATCGATGACGACGACGAGGACGACGAAACGGCGGCGATTGCGTTTCTCTCCCCATCATTTCCTTCGATCCCAAAAAGAGAAATTTATTGCAAACTTACTATTGGTTAGTGTTTCTGTAGTTACTATGTTAATTAGCGCAAGTTAAATCCACAAATCAGTTGAAAATCAAAGCTAGCATAATAATGTTGTTTATGTAATTGTCGAGCATATCAACATATCAACAAAACAAAACAAAAAGAGACGCGCACAGATTAGTGAATGTCGCAACATGGACACCACTTGGTGGATCCTGTTTCGCTGCACCTTTGGGCTGTTTTTGGGCCATCCAATTGATGTCTGTATTGTATACATATGTACTTGTACTTGTAATTGTGTGTGTATTAGCTTCTACTATTTTATTTCCACTTATAGAAACAAAAAGACACACAACACCTAGAAGAATATGCCACCATATTTTTTATTGCATCTACTTTTTAAATGAAGTGGTACTTAAACAGTTACACAAAGGCCAGCGGTAATTTTGCTAGATAAATACACAACTATTATTATAATTACGAGTATTGCTAATATAACGTTTATGATTAATATGTTTAATCCCTTTGTATGTAAAATTGAAATATGCATTGCAAGGGCGCATAGCTAAAATATGCGTCAGTTTTATGCAAATAAATAAAATAAACAAAATCAACATTCCATGTTTGTACATAAGAAATTTGAATTTGGGCGCACATATACTTGATAAATATCTGTAATCGATAACTCTACGCTGTTAATCGAATAAATTGTATAGTGTGGCAGCCTTTATCAAAGATTTATCATTTTAAAAAAAGGCTGTCGTTCTTTTCTGTGGGTACGGGGCTGGTAAAGTGAATTAAAAATCCAAACTTATTAATAAACTCGGCAAAAATATAAAATATAAAAATTCATTTAAATTGTAGCTCAAAATACAAAAATATATCAAAGAATCCTCAAAATAAATCTTAAGTAGCTGCCAGTGTTCTAGAAACCAGGGCTGCTACACATCGAACTATTGAGCGAACGAACTAAGCAACTGAATCAGTTCCTTTGTTCACTTTGGTGAATAGTTCAATCGAACTTAGTCCGAACGATACGATACTACTCTAGTTCATAATTGAAAGCTGTCTCGTTCGTGTGTGAAAAATATATTTTCACAACAGCAGCCATCTTTAATTAATTAATAAATTAGTACAAAAACGTGTGAAATAATTAAGTAAATCAATATATTGCAGCGCAAAGCAAACCTGCAGCAGCTTCGATAACGTAAGTGTACAGTATAATTTCTGTAGTTTTTCTCATTTGCTATGAAAATTTTCTACGGTGTGTGTGTGTATCTGTTGTAGGATTTTTTCTCAATCGACGGAGCCCGGCAGCCTGCAATGTAATTATTGATTTTCATTGGTGGTGCTCGGTGCTCAGCGAAAAATCTATAGTTTCCTACAACTTTAATTTTCCTCAACTTTAACATATAATATTCTTATGCAATATGTGCGCAGTTGCAAAAGTACAGTAGCTGTACTTATTATTTGTTAGATGCAAGTAATTACAAATGCGCTAAAGCTAATTATAAATAGTCTGTGGTGAAAGAGAAAGAATTGGTAATAATTGTGCTTGTGTAAATTCATGTTAGTTTGTGCCTAAAATACAAAGAATCTTTTTTTCGTTTCGCCGGCTTCTGACTCAGCGCTTGGTGGTGTCTCAGTACTAATACACATACGCACGCACACATGCCCGGATTGTCGAGCCGCCATCTTATTTTTTCTAGATAGACATTCACCTTCTGTCATCTCTTTTCTCGCCACTTTTTCTTTAGCCGGTTTCAATTTTGAAGTGTCGACTGTTTTAATAAAACCAGTTCTGTTCTGTTCGAGCGCTTGGTGCTCATAAACTGTGTTCCAATTTCTGCAAAGAATTGAACAGGTAACATCATACATGCATACATATGCATTTGTAAACATACACGTACATACGTCCTGTTTTCACTTATGTACTACCCTCATTTGTGATGATGCTATGTTTTGTATGTATGTTCATATGTATGTGTATCTGTATCTGTGTATCCTTAAGATACATACACATTGCGGATGCATGTAAACAAATCGAAAGAGTCGATTTTATCAACTAAGATTTTAAGTGATTGACTCTACTTTAGTTTTATTTCCTTTTCATTAATTAATAAATACTAATAACTAGCTCTTATAACTCATCATACTAACTGCACTAATCACAACATTTATTAATTGTTTTCATGCTTTTATGTTTTGTGCTGTTATTTTATTTTTCAGCGCGAGGCAACTTTTAATTTTCATTGCATTTCGCTTCATAAACGTACGCTTTGTAAATCCACACACACCCTTACACACCTGCACACAGTCCATTCAGACTTTTTCCAACTTCCAACAATCCCACAAATCCTATCAAAATTATGACCAGGTATGCCGAGTGTTTTAGATAACTATGATGTTCTGTCATGTCCAGTAACAAAATACAATACTCGTATTTAATCGATAGACAATTTAATTTATATTTTATTGTTTTGTTGTTACAGTGTAAAGATCAACGGTAATCCGCAACAACATTTGGGTAACGGCAACAACGTAAAGGGAAACATGGCATTCCGTGGTAACCAGAATCGTAATCGCAACTTTGGCGGTGGCAACCAATACGGTGGCCCAATGGGCTCCAATCGCATGGGCGGCGGCGGCGGCGGCGGCGGCATGAACATGTCACCCTGGGAGTCGCAGAATCCCGGTGGCGGCCAGTTTGGCAACAATATGCGCCAAGGTGGCGGTCAGATGAACGCCCAGGCCATCAGTTTGGCCAACAATTTGCTGAACAATCTGTTCAGAAACCAGAATCCACCATCTCTGTTGGATCTGCCACGTGGTGGCATGGGAAATCGTAATCAACGCGGCGGACCGGTATGTATATTGAATTTCAGTTGCAACAGCTGAATTCCTCTTTATTTTGATTCTTTTCTCTTCTCCGGTGGATTGAGTGCTGCAGAGTTTAACATCGTTTTAGATTTAACTTTATTTGACAAATTTCTTGTGCTCTTCGAGCATATATAAATTAAATATGAAACGGTTAATGTTTCTAACATTTCCTTATCCTAATCCTAATCTGCTACGGCTCCAAGACGTTAATTAATGATTTATTTACATGAATTCCCGAATAAAACTCGTGTCCGACTAAAAATGATGTTCAATTTAATTGAAAATTAATTGAACTTAAAGAAACTGGCGCTTAGCTGTTCCACTTGTTTCCTTTACCTTCAAACGATTCCCAAAGTAAAGCAAATATCGAATAAAGTTAAACCTAAATAAACGATAAACTTCACATTCGTGTGAGTCCAAAACTCCTGCACATTTTCTCCACTGAAGAATTAAAAAAAAAAGTCTTTTTGTTATATTTTTTGTTATCAAGACACAAACTTTTGTTAGCTCTGTTACTTAAGGATAGTCGTTTTATATTTTAAAAGCAAAACAAAATGCGCATAGTTTGTAGTAAATTACTAAAAACAATTCAACAAATTTGCGACAAAGAGAACCCTGCTGAATATTGTATATAATGATTGTACAATATGGAAATTGTGTATGAAGGAGGAGGAGAAGGATTTCGATATAAAAAGCATTTATTCCATTTTAAATGCAAATTTTTGTTTCTTTAGCTCGAAAAATTGCACAATTTGTTGAATTTAATTGTTTGTACCACAAAATATAAGTACCGCCAACAAATGTTCCATTTAAAGATGAAAAGAGTATGATGACGATAAAATGATAAGATAATTTTTAAAAGTAATTTATTCATATTTTTCGTATTAGATGTATTTAGGCATTTAATTAACTTTTTAAATAATTTACAAAACCAAACAAAACAGCAACAAAACCAAATATCAACAAAAATCTTTTGGATTTATACAAATTCACAAATTTTCTAATTTACCAATATTTATTTTTATTCTCTTCTACACGAAAACAATAATATTCGATGCTTGTTTGAACAAACCAAACAATCTCAAAAACGCAAATCGAATCGAATAAAAAACGCATTTCGAATGCATCCGTTGTGCCTATACATCATATATATTTCATATATCCAAATATATATCAAATGCTGATGTCTCCGACACGTTGTCGTCACTGCGTGCATTCATGTGCTGTTGTTGTTGTTGCTGGGCAATGTTGCTACTGCTGCTGCTGTTGTTGTTGTTGCTGTTGCTATTGTTGCTCTGGTGTCTGCCATCGTTGATATGACGTTGACAAATGCGTCACAACAATATTTTTCTGTTGCTTGTATTGTCTTCTGGGACAATGTTTATGCAAATTATCATTTGTTGTTTTATTATTTATGTTTGTAAATTGCATAAACCGATCAACAAACAATCAATAATAACAATTAATATAAAAACATAATTTCAATAAAATCAAAATAAACTTCATTCATTTATGAAAACATTGCAATTTTGCGGCACTTGCAACACGCAAAAAAACAAACAAACAAAAAATACGCAACGCAACACACAAATTGCATAAAACGCAAATGAAACGCCCAAAACAAATGTACAAAATATAAACGATGCGATGTCACTTCCAATGCGACGCCACCGATTGATTGATTGATTGCTTGATTGATTGAACTCTTCTAATCTGCTCTGCTCTGAAACTGATAACCGATCCGATCTGGTACTGGTACTGATTGATGGTGCAACTGCAACTGCAACTTGCAATTACCAATAACAAAACAAATATAAAATGCAAAAACAAACAAACAAAATCAAACAATATACATCGCCACTCTTCTTCAACGTTCCTGCTCTGACCGAACTCACTCGAAATCGATATCGATAACCTAATTTGGTTTCCATGCCCGCCTGTCTGTGTTGAATCACAATGTCCAAACACCTCAAAATGCCACGCCACGCCACGCGCCGCCACGCCAACGACTTCAACAACAAAAAACATCCCCGTCGACTGATTGCGCGACCGTCCCGCCGATTTGACCAATACATCTGCTTATATAACTATATATATATCCTATATCTATTATTCTTCTATATATTTTTGTGTATCTTTAAAATGAATTTTTAACTTCCATCCACCCCAACGAATAAATGGAAACTTATTCCAAATCAACCCAAACATTGTAAATGGTTAATGCCATATATCTCAATTCGTTTGCTATTATTATGTTTATAACAATGACAATGACAACGATTTGTAATTGTAAATTCTTTAACGATTGATTATTTAATTGTACCACATATCGATATATTGATATCGATCGCACGATCTCTATTCCATGTATTCCATACATTTCCATTAATTACGAATTTACAAATGATCGAAAAACAACGAATTTATATTTAAAATATTATCACTATCTATTTAAAATACCTACGAAATTACCCTACCAACTACTTAAATGTATTGTATAAAAAAATATGTATGTGTTAAAACAAACATAAAATTATAAAGATGGTCAATCGCGGTGGCGGTGCCGGCAATCGTCTCAATAATCGTCGTGGCCAAGGAGGTTTCCAAAATCGTGGCGTTACTGGTGGTCCCAAGCCCCCCCAAAAGCAGGGCGCCGGCGGCATTCGTAAGCAGAATGCTTTTGATCGTGCAAAGAAACTTTTGGCTAAAAATGCCAACACTAATAAAAAGAAGGAAATTACTCCTGGCGAAAAGAAAATTGAGAGGTAAGAGTACAACTACAACTACTATAAAAAACAAACAAAAAATTACAATTCCAATACAAACTTTACCAAAACCAACAGCGAGAGATTGCTTTATTTGCAATTTTTCTTCCCACCAAAAAAATCTACAAATAATTTTATATCAATGCATACATTTTTCTGAACAAATCAAAAATAATGCAAATAATTTTAAGTACTTGATTTCCAATTTTTCTAATGCATTTGATAATAATAATAAGTTCTCTTAAATATAATCACATATAATTTCCGCAAAGGGATGAGTCTTTATAGTCCTCTTTTTTGAATAGAAGAACCCACAATAATTTCTGGTCGTTGGCGTCTGTTAGCGTACCGGGTTGTAGTCTGGCATGGATTGATCAACGAAATATTTTCGGATTTATGTTAATTGTTCATACGTATATTTATTTATATATTGCTTTTGTTTTGTTGTTTAGTGCCTTATATATTTTGAAATCATTTTAAAGTCATTCAAATTGGGGAATTCAGGGACTTCATCTTCGGCTTATCGAGAATTAGTAATATTTTTGAAGAATTTGCTGTAATTTTTTGTGTTTAAAATAGTCCGATCAAAGGTCCATATGCTTATCCGATATGTGGTGTTGTCTAAATTAATCTAAAGATTTAAAAAAGGGGGGTTTTTAATATTTGTTTGTGATGCTGCTCACATCCTTTAATTCTAACCATCATTTTAATAACATTCTTCATTAGTTTAGGCAGATCTTTTAATATATTGTGTGTATCTATTCCTAACTAAAGCATTTCAGCGTGACTTCTATACTTGCCGCTGATATATAGTCAACCACGCTACCAGACGCGCATGCTCCATTTAAACATTGATAACTTATAAACTTTCTTTTTACTCTTCCCATATCCACACCATGTTCGATAAGTAGCAGCGTGTGCAAGGAATCGCCGTACGCTAGTGTGCCCAATGACATGTTCTACTGTCATCTGTGCAAGAAGCACATGTGGGACGCCAACTCGTTTGAGAATCACATCAAGGGACGCACTCATCTGATGATGCGCGAGGGTATTGAGGAGAGCTATCGCCTCAAGGCGAACATGATCCGTCAGGAGGCCAAGATCGCCGAGCAACTCAAGTCAATTGAGTTTGATCGTCTGAAGCGTATGGGCAAGAGCAAGCAGCGCCAGCTGGATTACTGCACCATGTGCGATCTGAATTTCCATGGACACATTTCGACTCATCGCAAGTCCGAGGGTCACTTGCAGCTGAAAAAGTTCTTGCATCCCAAGTGCGTGGAATGCAACAAGGAGTTTGCCACACGCATCGATTATGACACTCATCTGCTGTCCGCTGATCATCTGAAGAAGGCGGCTGAGAACAACACGAAGGTCGGAGAGCGCAAGCGCCAGACTCTGCCTATCAGCACTGCTGAGGAGGAGACACGCGATCTGCGTCCACCACAGAAGCGCAAGAAGAAGCCCGTCAAGAAGGAGGGTGAGGAAACTACCGATGCTAAGAAGGAGACCGAGGAAGGTGCCGAAGGCGAGGAAGCTGAGGCCGATGAGACCAAGGAGGGCGAGGAAGCCGCCGACGAAACCAAGGAGGGTGAAGATCTCAATGAAAGCCAGGAGGAAGAGGAGGTTGCACTGCCCGTTGATCCCGAGGATTGCATCCTTGACTTTGCCGAGGGCGATGAGATCCCTAGCGAGGTTGACACCCGCCTGCCCAAATACAACTGGCAACGCCCCGTCGGAGGTGCCCTCATTTCGAAGCTGGAGTGCTTTGAATGCGCTGTCTGCAGCAAGTTCTTTGACACTGAGGTCACCGCTGAGATTCACTCGCGCACAGCCACCCATCATCGCAACTTCCTCAAGTTTATCAACGAGAAGTCTAGCGATACCAAGATTGCACAAAAGCGCGCCGCCGCTGCCATTGAGGAGAATGAGCGCAAGAAGCGCAAGGTTGAGGAGTCCGAGGCACCAGCTGCTGAGGGCGCTGCCGAAGAGGCAGCCGAGGGTGCTGAGGGCGAGCTCTATGATCCATCGGAAGCCACTGGCGATGATGAAGACTTTGAGATGAATGAGAATGCCGAGGGTGAGGAGGAGGGTGGCGACGAAGCCGCTGGCGAAGACAATGGCGAGGAGATGGAAGCCCAGGAAGAGGAAGAGGAGGAGGCCGAAGCAGAGCCTGAGCAGGAAGCAGAGCCAACTCCAGCTCCCACACCTGCTCCCGTCGCCCAGCCAGCAACACCCGCTAAACCCGAGCCAGCTAAAACTCCAGCCAAGGCTGCTCCAGCCACACCCGCTGCAGCCGCCACTCCCGCCGCAGCGGCCACACCAGCTGCCGCCACTCCAGCTGCAGCTGCAACATCGACTCCTGCTGCGGCTGCTGCCACCCCTGAAGCAGCACCATCGCCAGCCAAGAAGCCCCGCGCGGTCGCTGCTGCTGCTGCAGCCGCTGGTCCCAAGGCAACGCCGCAACGCAATCGCGCGCGTGGTCGCTACAACCGGTACTAGGCGAGAACAGCAATAACCAGCAATAAGACACAAAACACAATACAATCTAAATATATGATTAACCATAACTTAATGTTATGTATACATTATTACTATTAAACAACTTTCCAAACACACTCTTTCGAGATCCGCAATGCAAGAGATTTATGTCGGATACTCCGCAACCCAAACACAAACAATCTAAAATATTCTCTTCTTAGTGACATTTTCACCTCATTTTGCATAAACATTTTGTAATGGACACAGGCATGAATCACAGATATTGATATTTGTCAAGATCTATTTGTCTCCGATTGCAAGCATAAACAAAAACAAATCATATACAAAGAAATAAATCAATATTAACGAAATGCATTCAAATTATATAATGATTAAATTTTAAAATAAAAACTTACTTGTACACAAAAATAATTGTTTGACTTTTCAATTTAAATATATATCCTTGGCTTACTATTTAAATATTTATTAATTCGTATTTTTTTAAGTACATACTTTTAATGATAATTTTAATGATTAATTATTGTACAAATTCTGTGCATATTTTGAGATTATGTGAACGGCGGGAGGGGGGATTTCTTCACGTTGTATGGAGTATGTTGCAGTCCTGATATGGTTATGATTACAGATATATGTAGCTTAACTCTAAATGTGACAGGCAGCTCCTTCAATCGAACTCTTACTGAAGGAATGTGTCCACCATTGAGATACTCATTTACCCCTGAGGGTTTCCCACAAAGACCAAACTGTCGTAATACCTCCAAGTACATTAGGCACGACCGAAGATGGCCCACAGTCAGTTGAAGTTACCATCGAGCGTGTTCTGCTCCGTGGTTGTGGTGCGAATGCGACTCTGATCGCTCTGGGATCGCTGCAGGCGACCACCGCGCCAGCCACAACGCCATCGCTTGATGCAGCCGACCAGGGACCAGTTGATGCACTTGGTGCGCGACAGCACGTAAATGTACGGATCCAGGGTGAAATGTATCGCCATCAGAACATCGGCAATCAGGAAGAATACATGCTTCGGCGGCACACGATTCTCCCGTATGGCCAAAGGTATTGCAATCTTTGCAAGAGAATGGAGAGAGAAAGAGCATAAGGTTAGATATAATTCGAATTAATTTTAAAATAAAATAGGGAAATTTTAAAATGTAAATAATATGAGTTTACCCAAATAGCAAAAATTCAAAAGAAACTTTTAAAGTCAGATAAACAACTATACAACTTTGCCCAAACTCAATAGATTTTTCGGCGGAATGTCATTTTGATCATAATTTGACTTATTTCATTCTGCATTTAAATTTTATGAATTTCGTTAAATTAATTTTTTTTCTCGTTAGAATGCGAATTTGATTCAAAAGTTTCTCCGTCTTGTGTTTTCCGAATATTCAAAATTTTAAATCTCAAGTTTTGAAGTTTAAACCAGGGACCGTAATCATTATAAGTTATATTATAAAAAATTACATTTTAATGATTATATTTTAATTTTTTTCTTTTTCTTTAATGTTAGTCATTATTTTTGAGTAATTTTATAAAACTTAGGCGAAATCATTATTTATGATCAAATAAAATAAAAACAAACACTCTAAACTCAAAAATAATGATTATAAATGAGTTTTATTTTCAAATATTTTTAAAATAAAACTCAACAGTAATTTTTACAAATAATATTTTATATCCTTATAAAGGGATGCACCTTTTATTATATTTATAAAAATAAAAATAATAATTATTTGCAGTCCCTGGCTTAAACAATTTCTGAACTTAATTCTGCAGATAAACTGTAAGTTATAAGTCCTTATATTCTTTGGGTACTTTTGACTCACCATTTGTGGCATCCAGCAGACGACAAAGGATAAGCTGAGGAATGCCATTAGCTTGGCAAACTTGATCTCATCGGGAGATGTGTGCGAAGTCATGGTCACGCTGTTGCTGTGATGGAACTGACGTGGCGGCGGGACATTGTGGCTATTGAATTGGGTAGAGTGTTGGTAGAGCGTTGTGCCGCTGCTGCTCTCCGGATCGATGCTGCGCACACTCTTCTCCCGGCTGACCAGATTGTATTGCATGTGTCGCTTCGTTGTCCGACTGCGTCCGATGATCCACAGCACGCGGGCCACAAACAAATTGCAGACAACAATCACAACGGTCAATAAACTGCCTGTAGTGGTAAAGAGCAGGATGAGCTGGTGTTGGGAATTAACTTGATATTGCTTACCAAAGACCATAAATAATAGAGAATAGGATTTGTTCATTAGACCAGGTGCATCCCTATATCGTATGCACTTAACTCTCCCCGGATTCGATCTATCAATGTAGGCGCCAAAGCCAAAAAATGGCAGAAATGTGATAATTAAAGCAACCAAAAGGATGCTTTGGATGGTCTTCTGGATCAGCTCGTAGGTGATGTGCTGCAACCGAAAATTCCAATTTAAATTGTACACACATTACATGGAGTTCCTTGGAGCTTACCTTGTGGTAGATGAAGGGACGCGCCAGGGCCATGCAACGCTCGGCGGCCATGACGGCGGCAATGCAGCCGGAGCTGACGCCAAAGAATCGCCAAACCACATGGGCCACACAGTCCAGATGCACAATGAATGGCGCCTGCTCCTCCACTTTGAAGTTGTACGTGAGCAGACCGGCCGAGAACATGCCCAGCAAACCAACCAGATCATTTGTGGCCAGGCAGCTAAACCGGAAGTGGCAACAAAAAGGATGTGGGATTAAGTTGGGCGTTGTAAATGACCCAATAAATAAGCTCAGCGGGGAGCGTTGCCTTTGCAGACGTGCTCGGCTGTGAAAAGGCCGTGCTCGACTGCTCGACCTTTTTTTGTGGCTCGTAAATAGTGCAATTAAAGTTTTCCACACAATAAATTCGTTTAATGATGTCACATTAATGATTCGCTTAACTTTATCGATTGCAAATTGCGTCGTATTCGCACAGTTAGTTGGCCAACTTGAGCTGAACAGGAACAAGTTGGTAAGAAGCTCTTATTATCGCTGAATGGTTAGTGGTACCTCAATATCCGGTACAGTGGTCTCCTCTGTTATATTTGTGTTCTTTTAGCCTAGACATTTGTCACCAAATACTGCTTTAAGGCTGATTGCCAATCAACTAACTCATGTACTTTTAAACACATACATATGTATATTTATTACCTTATCACTATCTATCATTAACAACATTCGACAGTCTAGTTCCGTATTTTTTTATAGTTATACAGTTCAGTTTTGGTATAAGGAACTCATTTCTTCAAATATCCTTTGTGATTACCATTCGATCCTATTGAAATTTTGTGTTCAGAATGTAAATACTAAAATCTATCATTTAAGTTAAATTAAAACTAATAAATTATATATATTATATTATAAAAGTAATAATTTATAATTACATTTGTTATTCATGCGTGCTTATATTTTTTGACGATGCATTTCTATTTTTTACTTTTATATGAAATCATGAAAAAAAATATTTAAAAATTAAATTGAAATAATTTTAAACTACGTATGTATATTCAAAATTCAAGTTTCTGTGTTTAACCGATATTTTTAGAAAAATAAATATTTAGATACATCGAAGCAACATATTTAAAAGATTGCCCCAGGAAACCGCATTACAAATCCATTTTAAAAAAGAATCATAGAAGAAATATACTGATAAAAATTATTTTCATATATTATCAACATTTCTGTTGATTTCGTGACGATATTTTTAAGTATTATCATTTATTTGAAGCAAACAGACAAACACTTTGTCTGTCTCTGCAAAATCACAATATTGTTTATTTTTTTTTCCAGAACTAAGAAAAATGGAATGTCATTGGAAAATGTCATAGGAAAATCATTTGTCTCAGTTTTGAATAATTGTTTTTAGCATTCAAATGTCTTATGAAATTGGAATGTGTGTAGTTTACAATTTGAAGAGAGAGCGAGCGACAAAAAAATAAAAACTAAATATCTGGGGATGTTGTTGTTCTAGGTAATTGTTGAACTAAACATTTGACTGTTTGGACACATAACATCAACAAGGTTTATCCCAGATACTATATACATGTGTATGTTTACAGATACTCGTATCTATTAAGTCGCAAATTATAATTACAAATACAATTTATGGTTGGGGCTGTAAACTTTTTTTGTGTATACAATCTGAGAACGCAAGATTTTTGCATTAGGGCGATGCGATTGCAATTGACAAGTGAATAAAACATTTGGAGAAGGAAATGTGCTGAATCAATGGACAAAAACAACAGGAACAACAACAAGTAGTAAGTAAATTCGCCTCTTGAGGGCATAACAGTACAGTGCTGTCTATAAATAATGCAACGTCAAGTGCCACACACAGATTCATCAATCAAATTAAGCCAAGATCAAAAGCTCTTTTGTCACTTGAGAGCACACACGCGCCCAACAAGGATAATTTATATGATTGTCTTTTTATTTGATGATGAGCAGATGCGATGGAATGGAATGGGATGTGATGGGTTGGTTTTGGGATGTGATGTCAAGTCTTCTCAAATTGCTGCTCTACGCAGTTTACTGATTTGTCGTCAATTGAATTCAATGCGAAAATTGATGCTGGTTTAACTTAATAGGTTCTTATTTGATGATAAATGAAGAAATACGCTCATAATTTAGCGCACATGTTATCTAAGGTTTAGATACTTGTAGTTGTAGCTAAATACGCGCCAAATAGATAAGATATGGGCAATTGAAATTGAATATTATCGTCTGTCGTCAATCGATTGATGTTGGCTCAAATGCAAATCAGACCCGCACAATGTCTAGCAAAAGTTGAATAAACCTCAACAACTGCCATGAACTCGCAACACTTGACAAACTATTACTACACACAGATACACACACATACACATCAATTGCGCATTTATTAGCTTACCGCAACATGAACGTGTATTTGCTGTTTTTGTTGTGCTTTTTACGCGCCAAAATAATCAGAGCCAAAAAATTGCCCAGCACTCCGAGTCCCATCACAATAAGGCCGCCAATCAATCGACGCCGTTTATCATACAATGGCTCCGGTACACTTAAGTTTGTACTGTTATTGGTGGCATTCAACAATTGCTGCACAGGTGTTGTGGCAGCGTATGCCATTGCGATGGTGTTTTCCATCTCGTGCCACAAAGTATCTATTTAATTATTTCTTTTGAAATGGTCAACTGCTTAAAGTCTAGTTGCCAATTTGCCACTGGACTAGACTGGAAACTGGAAACTAGTTTCGATCGACTGCTATTTGGCCACTTAATCTGATCATTAAGCAGGGATTGGCCACAACAGGTCACAAATATGTTTCAACAGTTACGCACGCGCGATTTAAAAGGCGGCACTATTTAGTTTTTTAGCACTACGATGCAACGAACGTCGTCTCCGTGCTTTACGTTTCATGCACCGTCTGCAACGAGTCTTCGATTCAGATTGACGAACCGAAAGTCAACTAAAGCGATGACAACGACAGCGATAACGACAGCGACTGCGACCAACGACGACGACAACAGCGCCGGCTGCTCTGCAACTGTCGGCTGCTGTTGTTACTATTAAGCGCAATTCTAGTGGGTGGCAAAGTTCCTTGCCGACGCGCCGACAGCACAGCAACTGCGACGCCGACAGCAACAGCAACAGCGACTGCGATGCTCAACAGTTGGCACACGACGACTTCGGCACAGTTCGGCAGCGACTCGCGTTGCCGCTGCTGGTGGTCGGTCGGCCTCCCTTAAGCCTCGGCCCTGGCATTCGAAATGCGCAGCTAGTGTCGCGACGTCGCGTCGTCGTCAACGCTAGCGTCGACTGCGGCAGCAAAAGCGTGTGCGGTCGAAATAGTTGGGCAAATTTTTAATATTTGAATACTCTATAAATTTAGCTATAAATAAAACCGTATTTGCAAAGTCAACGATCAAATTTGCTGCAACAAAGTCGCGTTCTAACAGCTGCAGCAATTGATGAATGCTCCCACAAAGTAATGATACTGATACTATTCGATAAAGATAATTGTAATCAGCAGACATGTAATGATCTGGAAAAGAAACCTAAAAAGCTTTCCAACTCGACCGAGTCAGAGGTTTAAGCAGTTTAAATGAATAAATGACGAAGATATATGCATTTAACGCTTAATAGCTAACAAAGTGTAAATAATAAAGTAATAAGTTTAATTTCATTATTAATTTTTAGTGATTTTTTCTGTGCTACCAAGAATTTTGTAACTTTGAAAATGAGCATCCTTTTTCTCTATAAAATTAAAAAAACTGGACATTTTTTATTTATTTTATGAATCACATATTTTATTCTGCAAAAAATAAAACACCCTTTCCTAGTTTAAAACAATTTTTTGAAAGTATAAAAATAGAATAGAATGGGTGGCAGAGTAATTCTTAGTCGTATCAGGTTGTTTAATAAAAGTTCTGTTACTTGGTGCTCGAAAAATTGAACAATAAAAATGTTTTTGATTTTGTAATATTTTTCGATGAACAGTTCGTGCCGCAGCGTTTTGCAATATGTATAGTACTTATTAAATCATTGGCACATTTATAAGCGCAATCATCAAATCAAATAATGAATAATCATTGCAATGGGCTCGGAGAAATGCTTGAATTCAGATTTCAAAAGACGCGCATACGTATACGTAATGCATTCTAAATGCGATATTATCCGTAAAGCGAAACGGAAGTGAGCACAAAGACGCCGCAGTCAACGTTGACGCTAACGTGGACGTCGACTGTAGCTGCGACAGCGACTGCGACTGTGGCCCATTTAAGGCAGGAGCGTCGACAACATGGCGTATGCGCAATGTGTGTGTAATGGTTAAAGCCGCTGGAGGCGAAGGCCTACAGCGACACTCAGGATATAAGTCTAACAAATTCATGAGCCTGCGGATGCTGACGTCGCGTCGTCCTGTTGCAGGACATCATGCAGCGGTTGGAGTATTGCCATTGCGAACCACAGGCGACTATTTTTAGCTAATTTGAGAGAGGCGAACACACAACACACAAACCAAAAGGCAAAAGGCAAACACGAACTGTGACTTTGAGTGGGCCTTACGATTTCTGGGAATTTATGTCCCTCGATATCCTTATGCCTGCCTGCTAATTGCGAGGACCAAAATTGGAAACTTTATGCGTCAGACAAGTTGTTTTCTTTTTTTTATTTTTGGCTTTGTTTTTTGGGGCACATAAAAATGGGTTTTTGTCAGCATGCGTGGCTTCAGCGGTTGACTGACCTTTGAACCCCGCCACGCGTACAGTAAACATCAGTTGGCAAAATTAAATTCATAAATAATAACGTATTATTTGCTACGCTATTCATTTATTTGCACCCTAACTAGGTTGGTGCCTAAAGTGCCTGATTAATGATTGCACTACGCCAAACACTTTTCTTCTTGGAATGTTTGAAGAGCAGGATAAGTTGATCAAATAAAAATAAGAAGATTCAAATTAACGCTAAATTTACTTTCAAGTCTATATACACAGTCTTGTCTATATAAAACCCCCCTATATAAAGTCATGCCAGATAACGCAGATTACTGCTTATATAAAATGTTTGATAGATTGTCATGCCTCTGACTCATTTCAAGCAATGCACTTGTGACTTACACAATTATTTGGTCTGCAAACAAGATACAAATTGCAATTTTACCACTTATAAAAGTAACCGGAAGGAGACGCCTTTTTTATTGTATACCTAACGCTGATTACCCTTTATAAAGATGATTTCTAACAAAGAGTATTCATTATAAACAGAGTTTACACCTGCAGAAGAAAAAAATCCCCAAAATTAAATTAAAATTTGTATTTATAAATAAATAAAAGTCTTAAAATTTCGTCATTATTTCTGTGTCAGTAACATTATGTAGCCATTTGATAAGATAAGACTTTAAGAGGATTTGGGAGTCATACATTTTATAAATTGATGATGTTTCATTCAATGTAGTAATTTTTTTCTTCAGGAATAATGAATATTATATTCAATCAATACTTATTTGCAGCGATCTGTAACTAATCATATTTTATTAGGAAATATACAGTGAATTTTATTGTGAGTCAAAAATATACTCATTCCAGCTCATCCCACCTTTGTCTTAATAAATTTAAAGTGCTTTCTGTAAGAGTATTATAGGGTTTTATTACTAGCTCGATAGTGTCAGACTGACAAATATTTGCAGCCAAAGTCTCGTTAAATAGAGAGACCAATGTCAGTCAAAAGTCAAGAGTGTGTAGTAGAAAATATCCGTTCTACTCTATTTAACTAAGCAGACGGATATATAGATATATAATGTTGGATGCCAAACAAGTCAAAAGAATATGTGCTGTAATTTCAAATCTTCTTCTAATAACAATAAATGATGACTTCATTTTCTATTGTAAAATAAAACAAATACATATTGAGTTTTTACTTTCTGAAGAATTTATAACACCATTAACTGATAGTATATGATTTTAGTTAATTGAGGTAGTCCCAATTGAGTAAATTGTCAACATTCTCTTGGATAAGATATACTTTTTAAATGATAGCAACCGATGTTCTCATGTTCCTATTATTGAGGATCGTCATACTGATTCCAAGAACTGAAACTAGTCTGAGGTTGGGCCATGATGAATCGAATGCCATTCAACGAAAGTTGTTGTTATTTATTCCCACTGCGCTTGCTGTGACGTGAACTGCATATTGCATTTACCATAAACTGCAGCCGGGTGGCAAACGGAAGCTGTGGCAAACAGTCAGACGAAATCCATTTGGTTTGGATTGCATTGCATTGCAGTCGGTTTACAGAAATGCCGCGACGCTCTGGCTATTTTGCATAACAAACAAACAAGAATTTTAATTGAGGCGGAGGCTTCGTCTTATAAAGGCGCACATCCAAAATAATAAATTAATAATAATAAGCACCAAGTTTTAAATATCAAAGCATAGGACATCATCCGCGGCATTTTAATGGCTCGATAAGACAGTCAATTGACAGTCTCAGTCTCTTGCAATTAACATTTAATCAATAGAGCGCTCGAAACGTACGAGAATTCATTCCCATATCGATGGACAGTGTGGATGCCCACGCAGGCAGACAGTGGCCCATTAAAACGGGCCGGAATTAAACGCCATTGGAATTACAAACACGCAGCCGCAAATTGTTAAACGCGTGCACAGCAAAAAACGAACGAAAACAAAATAACAGAGCCTCAAGATAGATATATAGATACTTGTGCTGTAGATACAAAAAGCTTCTTTAGCTGTGTGTGTGTAAAATGCAAATAGCTTAAAGCAAAGCTGAGCCTGAAACTGAATTAAATTGATGAAATTGAAATACGAGTGCGACACAAATGCATTTCTAATTTTTAGGCGCCTCAGCGGCATGAGGTATGTATTTATGTATATATATATTTATGTATAACTATTTATTTATTTGTGTGTTGTTTACATTATAACTGTTTCGTATGTTTTTGTTTTCGTTTTAGTCAGAGATTTTTGTATATTGTACAAATTCACACGTTTTATGCACAGTATTTTTACGTTTCTTTTTTTTCGTTTTGTTTTGTTTGCTTGTGACAAACAAGCTTCGCGTTTTGTATTTGCTTTTGTTTATAATTTTAGGTATGTATTAACTAGTCTAGATTATTGCACTATAGCTCAAAGTTTAGCTTCTAAATTCACTATCTACTTAGTTTACAAACAATGCGAAAAGCTAGTTCTTCGTTTTGTATAAATAGGCAATAAACAATTTTACTATACACATTTTACGTGTATATTAGACACGGCCATTCAAACAAACACATACACACACACACCCACCACACACTTGTAACGCATGGCTGACAGTACGAGTGTGTGGGTGGAGATTGAGAGTGTGTGTGTTTGTTTGTTTCTAGCGTACAATCACAGCACACAAATTACATGATTTCCTTTCTTAATACAAATAAAACAAACTATATTTTGGCGTAGTTACATCATCCTCCTCCACAAAAGTCGCCTAGATGCGACTGCAGAAGTTGTAAAGCAATTGTTTATCCTCGAAGTGATAGACATTATTAATGTGTCGCAGCACGCGGCCATCAACGAGATGGCGTGCATAGTGCACAGCCTCCATGCGATCCTTTGAGAGGCCGACCTCAATGAGCCAGCTCACAAACTCGCTGCCATAGAAGACCTTGCGATAAACTCGTATGCGCCATCTGCTGAAAGCAATTACAATTAAAATGGTTAATAGAATGCCAATTCAATTGAATAGATAATTAATAAATTGAATTGTGAAATATTTAATTGATGCAATTAATTATTATTGTGTATGCAATGCAATTTGCAAGTCATGCTAAAAACATTTGCAATACTCGCCTTCTGTCTTTGGCAATGTCCTTTTTGCAATTTTCCAAATGATGATTGCGAAATTGTTCGCAAATTTGTTTGGTATCGGGACGCAGATTTGACCAGTGAGGTAGACTGACCACATTGGCGCCATACCTAAAAACAGATGGACATTAGATATAATAAGACTGTAGATATATTTAAGTCTTAATCCTACCATATCTTGCGCCAGAATTTGATCAGTGGCATTAGCAACTCGCCCGTATCGCTAATGAAAACGGCCAATACAATTAGACCCTGACCAAAGTTGAGGAACGCATCGAGAAAACTCAATTCCAAATAGATGCCCGACATGCCCTCCATGACCAGTGTCCAAATGGAAACCGCCAAGCCGACAAACATTGAGCACAGTAGAATTATCAAGAGGATCGTGTGCTTCAATGTTTGATGCTCATCGCAGTCGCTCGTATGCTCCAACGGCTCCAACCCGCTGCGCGTCTGCTCCTCATAACGTTCAATGATGTTCTGGCAGCCCTGTCGCGACGTGCTCGGGCCGCAGTTGTACGAGCTGCTGCACATGTGGCTGCAACACAAAACAGAGAATCGATATAAATTGTTGCAACCAAGTGAAATCAACTCTTGGACATACGCTTCAGTTGGTGGCGCCGTATCGATTTTGTCCAGATCCTTGGGATCCATCACATTTCGCGTTTGACGACTGCGATTTAAGAGATCTTCGATATCCATCACAACTGTAGATGTCGTCGTGGGCGTGGTCACCGTTGAGCCGGAACAACAGTTGCCGCTGCCGGAACCACAGCCTCCGCTGGTTTGATTGACTGTCACGTCCGCTGTGGGTATGATTTCATCATCATCCGACGAGGACGAATAGGATGTGGTGCGCACGCTTTGTCTCAACGAGGAACGATCCACATTGGCCAGCAAATTGGCTGTCGAAACGGTCGAGTGCAAATCTGATGATGCTAGAAATGAAACAAGTTTGATTTACGATTAAAGATGCTGACATTGAGATGGGGCATACCCGAATCCGGATTGGACAACTCACGCGTATATGTCAGGTACTTTTCATAGCGCTTCTTGTAACGCTGATGCAGCACGAGGCAGCCAACGGTGACTATAAAGTATATAATGTGAGACAATTAGTCTTTTGCTGAATGATTAAATGATTTGATATTCCAAATAGTGTGTGTTTCAGATTGAAAACTTTACGTGCATCATTGTAAGCTTGCCACACCTTGCGGCGAGTGAAGCTGTCATAACGCGTCAACGAATGGCATGCTGTCATCATGTATTGGAACCATCAAATCATTATAATTACAACTATTACACACCTATAAAACACATGACGAGCATGAAAACGGCAATTGCTGCTTGTGCGTTGCCGTATTGAAAGCTGGGATTTTGTTTCTCGCTGGGCATGGATTTGGAATCAAAGGCAATCAGCAGGCCAGAAATGACAGCGGGCACACCCCAGGCAAAAACCAGCTAGAATTGATATAAACAATTAACAAATGGCTGCATGTAAAGCATATTCAAAGACATTACCATATAGGGCCAGAGTTTAAGCACAAAGCACAAGCTGCGACACTGCAAAAAGAGCAACGTGATGGCCAACAGCGCTGTCCACAATCGGGAGCTGTAGGTGCCAATGTTGAATAGAAAGAATTGCAGATACAAAGGCCAGCGCTCCACATGATCCAGCTTTGACCAGAGTATGACGCCAATGCAGCACATTAACTATGGATAAAATACATAAATAAATGACTTATTTACATAGATTTAAAGGGCATTTACCTGTGACAGCACTAAGCAAGCTGTAATGCGTTGCGGCATGCGCTTAAACCGCTTTGTAACAATCAACAGCGCCAACATCCAGCAACAGGCTGCAGCGCCAGCCACGCTTATGTCAAAGGAGAAGGCGTCCAGCTCATGCAAATAATCCAGGGGCTTTAGATTCGTCAATGATATCATTTTGGCCGAAATAAACATGAGCGGCGCTGAGATAAACGTACACAAGACCATGCTGCGGGCAATCTGTAAGGCATAAATCAATTTCAGTTAGTTATTTGATTCTGAATTGAGTCTTAAATGCTGCTTACCAACTCCACTTCGACGTTGTACTGCGTGGCAATGACAAAGGCACCGGGAGCTGCCGGAAAAGTGCCATAAAGGAAGCCAAATGTGCTCAGCTCAGTGGTGTCATTGAAGTTATCGCCTGCCTGGATAATATTCACAGTCTGACGGCAGACCAGCGGCAAGACCAAGCTAAAATTAATAAATGATAACTATGAATTATGATATTTTTTTGACTGTCGATGGTACACACATCTTGACCAATATGAGCACACTGGGCAGCAGCAAGCCCATGCCCATTTGCTTGCGTTCCGAGCCCGTGCCGCCGCCAACAATCTTCAGGCCCAACAAAAAGAGCGCCGTGGCCGAGAAACTCTGTCCGAAGACGCGCAACACACTGGCCACCACTTCGGGCAGACCCTTGGGAAACATGAAGCCACCAGCGACGCCGAGCAGCGTCATCAACAGCAATGGATTGAAGAACAGCGACTTGATCGTATTCCACACGAGTATTGTGTGCTCGCCCAGGCAACGACGCTGCTTGCTCAGTTGCTCAGCGGGACAGGTTTCGGGACAGAGTGGCGGATTCCTAGCGACCTCCGCCTTGTTTTTGATAATCTTGCTAATTTCCATGAGTACCAAGCCAATGGGATTGAGGATGGCCAATGAAATGGGCGCCATTAGATACAAATACGAAGCATACTCCGGATGCACTTCCTTGTAAAGAGCCATAACTATAGACAAATCAAAGAAATTAAATAGATTTCAATTGGGAATATCTGATGTAGTTACCGATGGGATAACCAATAGCAAAATCGTTGCTCTGCGTGCAAAAGATTGCCATCAAGCCAGCACGGGCATAGTTCAAAGGTCGTGCGACCAGCAGACAAATGACGAGCACGGCAAAGAAAACAATCGCCTTGGAGATGAGCATGGCCAGCATAAAGGTCCAATTGACGGCGCTCCAGTTGAGTTCCACCAGCGACAGAAAGATCAGGGACGGCAGGGCAAAGGTGCCCACGAATGTGGCCAATCCTTTAGTTTCCGCATTGCTTATGATCTTAAATCTTCCAGCTATGTAACTGTAAGAATGTTAATAAAATGCAGTTAATTATGATATCATGTCACACACCTTTTAACAATAATAATTCCCGCTCTGATTGAAATGCAAATGCAACTGCGGAAACTGTCTGGGAACAACGGATATACACGCAACGCCAACATGCAACACAGCAACAGCAACAACAACAAAGTGTCACGTGAGCGGGTCACAAATGCAATAAAATAAGATGAAACCTGTTTTGCATTGGCCAATAAAATTTCTTAATGCTGCTTTTGTTTGTTCCGCCCAAAAAGAGATATATGTATATAAATAAATATGCAGCTGGTTCCCAATACATGAGAAACTGGAGAACTTCCCTTTCCCAAATAAATGAAAACCTGAACTAGTTGATGACGATATTTGTTGGGTGTGTTTCAGCTTAATCACATTTTCAATTTATTATTGTTTATATTTTTGTGACAGATGCACATGTTTAATAACGTCTAATTTAGTAACGCATCTTAAAGGCATGTCAAATTGTTATATAAACTTTGTTCTGCATTAAATTAGTTACTTGTTTTAAATATAATTATAAATTTTTTCCAGTATCAACGCCACGCGTTTCTGATTAGTTTAGTTGTCAGTCTGTCTCAAAATAATAACTGATAAGCAAAGTATCTATATTAATTCTAACATTTTATACTAAAGTCGACAGTCAAATGCTCTTTAATTGTCAATTGAATAAATGTTAATTGTGGAAAATTTACCCAAAGTCATGATCTACATAATATTCTGTTATTTTTTTCAACTGGAGAGCAAACAAACAATTTGCGTAATCCCCACGTACTTTACCCAACTACGAATACGAATATGCATACTCGTTAATGGAATTTGTTTATTCAGTTGAGTATGTAGATTAAGTAGTACAAGTGTTTTTAAAATTTAAATGGATTCGCAGAGTAATGCACAAATGCGTTCTATGGGCTGCATGTGATCTCATGTGAGAGCTCGTCACGTGCAGCTTTGATTGGAAGCCCTGACTAATCTGAATAAGCTGGACACATGATGATACATTAAATCGGATCAAGTAGCTACGTATGTATGTATGCATAAATGAGTAATCTTCCTGTCCCACAATAAAACAGCTGTGCAGATTGTAGATTTATTTACCTAAACAGCGTCTGGCATTCGTAGGAAGTGAACGAATCTGGTACTTATGTTTAAAAATACTTGGTATTTGTATTGGAATTGGAACAGATAAAAAAAACCTTCTTTAGAAACAGAAAAACCAAAAGTTAATTTAAATAAACTCTTAGGAAAAAAATCTTCAATTATTTCATATTAAATTAGTGCAAATATTAAATTGCCCATTTTGATTAAATATTCCCAATCTTTGTGTTTTCTTTTTTAGATGCAACTGGGAGTTTACAGATGACGTCTAAGCTTGTTAGCTAGATGAATAATACATTTGGACACATAACAAGTGTACATTTATCTTAGGTCAGTAAACGAATCGTGACATGGTGTAATACTTTTTCCATTAATAGAGTATTACAATGTATTATCATTTATAATTCGAATGTAATCGGTTTGCAAAAAAAATCATATAATTTACATTACATTCGTTCCGATCGCGCAATGATATAGATAGAATAGAACAATAATAGTAGTAATATGGTTATAGTACAATTGTTGTTGTCTAATTGATTGCAGCAACAAATTAATTTGTTTTTACAGCAGTCGCGTGCATCTATCTATCACAACTTAAAGCAGCTGAGCATGCATATATGTATGTATGTATATTCTAAACCAAACACAGACATGCATAAATCAATAGTAGAAAAAAGTATAAACAGACTGTTATGCACAGTCAGGTACAGTCAGACCTCAATTAACGCAGTCAATTTATACTTAAAACTTTATCAAAATAAAAGAAGCGAATTTAAAAGACATACAATAATCAACAAAGATAGTGAATAGATACAATAGATACAGATTGAATTGTATCTTAAGTAATATTTTGAGCTAGAAAAATATTTAACCTACTTATTTGAAAAATGCAATTTTATGCCAAGATCGAATTAAAATTTCACTGCAATTTGTTAATCGAGGTCCCACTGTATATGTATACATATGTTAATACACATGCACACATACATGCATACGTAATTGCATTGTCAGTCGATTGGCGATTATACAATCGCTTAATGCAACAATCGAAGTTGATCGATTTTGTTTACTGGCAACCGTTGCAAGGTCATTTGTAATTGTTATGGTGTGTGTGTGTTTGTGTGTGTTATGTTTTTATTTATCTCACTCTCTAAACGTTTTTACTTTCGCTTATTGCAATTAGTTGTTAAGCTTAAATATTTCACAATCGCCTTTGCGGGGAACATGAAAAGTGTAATTTAACTGTGTACTAGCTATTATTAGGTCTCTATTGTTATTGTATTGTTATTTACATAATATTATTTGTCATTTCGGCTGCCGTGTTGCAATTGTTTTTTCGACTGAGCGTTTAAAACTGACAGCAATTTTCACGCTTCACGGTTTTGTGTACTACAAAATGAATAACGATTTATGACCGACATTTAAGTCATCTTTAAGTTCTTATCTAAAAGCGTAGTTGCAGCACTTAATTAAACGTGTTATACCCCCTTCCCACCGACCTATTGGGGATATCCGTTTAGCATGCCAACGATTTTTTATATGACTAATGGGAAAATTGAAGACATAAACATTTAATGCAATTGAAAATCCCACAATGCAATGTGAAGAATAAATTAAATTAAGTACACTCATCATATCTACTTTGGTTTCTCTTTTGCCAAATTAGTTTAAGGAAATGAGAGACAGAAACTGAAAACAAATCGGTCATTGAACGAGCGCGTGACCAATAAATAATAATAATAAACAACAATAACAACAACAACTAGAGCTTGTTTGGACTGAGTAAACGCGACACAAGACAACAAAGAACTAAAACAGCTTTCAAACGAAAAACCTGATAATGAACGGGACGCAAATACGAGAGTAACAATAACAACAAACAGTGCAGATGAAATCGCCACACAAAGACAGCAATAGTTCAAGGTGCACTGTCCGTGAACTCTGTTTCGTGGGCTGAACACCCTGTATAACTTACCCGCATATGATAATGCCAAAGCACTGCACCAACGCCGGGTAGAAATTGTCCATGGAGACGCTATCGTCGACGCGCGGCGTTGCCGAAGTTGTGACGTCGCTGCTGCTGCTGCTGACCAAAGCAGCCTCGGTGGAAGCGATTTTTTCTGCTGCGCTGTCGCGCAAAGCTTTGTAGTACATGGAACTATCCATAATGCTTCTGCCTTCGTTAACTTGAATCGTTTAGTTACTTGCAGCAACAACAAAATGCGACATGGTTCGAGTGCGTCACGAAAACAGCTGTCGCGTTCGTTGTGTGACGTCAAAAGGCCGGGAGGACGACGTTAGCTCTGTGCAAATATTGAATTTTCGCCAGCCAACTGATTTTAGGCGACACACAACCACACATGCAAAATTTATTTAATAACACAGTTCACGGCGTAGCTGCTCATTGGATATATTTAGCACTATATATATTAACTTTCATTTTCAGTGATTATAACTATTTTGTTGCCGTTGCGTTGTCGGTATTATGCTTTGATCTTAATTTAATTTCATTTTCCACTTGTCTGTTGCTCGCGAAACTAAAAAATAATATATTTGTTGCAACTGCAACATGCGCGCTTGCTTTTATAGCTTGCTAAATCACGACTGCGGCAACTCTCGTGCAGAGTTGCCTTTTTGAACCAAAGCCTTAACATTTGTCTCAGCTGTAATTAACAGCGCGCACTGCTTAAAATTTCTTTTAGTGTTGCGGTTTGCAGAAACGTACAAATTAGGCTTGCTTAACTATTATTTTACTGTAATATTTAACTTCGAGTGGCACTCGCTTGAACTACGAAATAAAATAGACTGTGAGAAAAGCGGCGAGTTTGAATTAAGCAGCTGACCTTTGGGATCAAGTTAATAACAGAGCGGACGCCATCTGTTATGTGTCTGCGCAACATGTAATCTGGCAGCACTGGTTTAAAATATAAGCGGCGGCTCTTGGGATAGTTTTTTTAGTTTATTTAGCAATTACTTAGTAATAATTAATATAATAACATAATAATTTATTGCAAACATTTAGAATTCTGGCCCCAAAATTCCTTTTTGAAAAGTTACTTAAAACTGGCAATGGTACCTTTTCTGAGAACCAAGGCTGCCACACGCTGCGTTAAAAAGTGACAAAAGCTATCAGCTGAGAATATAAAATATCGAAAATATATCGAAATCGATACAAATTAGTCATCAAACAAAATTCTTTCTACACAAAAGTTGTAAAAATAATTCTTAAACATTTTCTGTGCTAAATTTCGGAAAGCTTACCTACACAATGAATCGCCTTTTCGGACGTGGAAAGCCAAAGGAGCCTGGTCCAAGTCTAAATGACTGCATTTCAGGCGTATGTTGAACCAAAAATCCAAGGAGAATTTATTGCAAGCTCAATATTAAATTAAACATTTAAGGTGGATGCTCGGGCTGCCAACATTGAGGAGAAGATTGCGAAATTGGAAACAGAGCTGCGTAAATATCGCGAGCAAATGAGCAAGATGCGCGAATCGCCAGCTAAGAACTCAGTTAAACAAAGGGCGCTGCGTGTGCTGAAACAAAAGAAGGCGTAACTTAATCTAAAAGCCGTAAACAGGGTGACCGAAATAATTGCGTCTTTTGTATTTTAGGTATGAACAACAAGCCGAATCTCTGCGCAATCAGTCCTTCAACATGGAACAGGCCAACTATGCCGCACAATCACTCAAGGATACTCAGGCCACAGTTGCTGCCATGAAGGATGGCGTCAAGCAAATGAAAACCGAATACAAAAAGATCAACATTGATCAAATCGAAGTGAGTTCATTATAGATTATTAAAGCAAGCTAAATTTTATTAGCATATTGCCATGTGTGTTTAGGACATGCAAGACGACATGGCCGATATGCTGGAGCAGGCCGATGAGGTGCAGGAGGCAATGGGTCGTACTTATGGTATGCCCGAGGTGGATGACGATGAACTACAGGCCGAACTTGATGCCTTGGGCGATGAGATGGCCTTGGACGATGATACCAGCTACTTGGATGATGTTACCAAGGCGCCTGAAGCGCCAAGCAGAGAACCGGGCGCCGACAGTATCATTCCGGGAAAGAGCACGATTGAAACGGATGAGTTTGGCTTGCCCAAAGTGCCGACCTCTTTGAAGACCACATAGCTTTTCATTTGCTAAGAGAAAAGCCACAATGTCAGGCTGGCTTGTTTCCATACAGTTATAATAACAAAGTTTAAGTTTTTATCTATTTTGCCTTTTTACGTTTTGTAAGCATATTAAAAGGATTCGTAAACTGATGTTCTCTGACTCTCTTTAACTTTTCTCTTTCAAAGCATAGTGCAATTGCACTCTAAAAATATTGCATACTTTCGCTCTCTTAAGTGTAAAAGCGACAGCGTGTGTCATGCGAATACACTCTCACTGCCGCTCACTCACAGTCGCATTTTGTGAGCACTCACGTACGTTTGTGCTCACTCACACAAGCAGAGGAACGTGCATGAAGGTAACTGAGCTTTGAAGTTCAGAGCATGAACTTGAGCGGCCGCGCGCGTGTCTCTGCCACTGTGAACGTTTCTCTGTGTGTGCTTGGGTGCTTGTCTGTGTGTGTGTGCCTCAGTGCACTGCTGTGTGCAAAAATAACGCGTTCGCTTTGCGTTTAGTCTTCATCTGACTGCTGTAACGGACGGTCGCAAATTCCGAAGAGGGCAAACACAGTCGATCAGCAGCTACACAAAAATAAATAAAAAACCTTCGCTCAAAAACAAAAGCAAAATCAATTTCCCAAAACGTTAACTGTAACTGCAGCGTGAACGCGCGCGTCGCTGCCCCCTTCTCCACTCCCCCTCATCGACGTGTTGTTGCTAATTAACCGAAATCAATTTGCTCCAGCAAGACGGACAGACAAACAGCCGGGAAACCTCGTTGTTCTAAGTTCCCAACATAAATAAAATAAAGTATTAATAAATATCAACATAATTAGTGAAACAACAACAACAAAAATAATTCGTTCGCATTGTGTGTGAGTGTTAAAATTGAATCTGAATCTGAATCTGTATTCACTGCCAAAATGCCACGCAATTGGCAAATGTCTTGTGTAATTTGTTGTATTTTAACATCGTTTGTTTAATGTTAATGTCGACGCCCCGACTTCCACGACACGCCCACTGCCCAGCAGCAGCCCCCAAACAACAACAACAACAACAGTGCCTCAAAGTGTTATTGTAGATCTTAAGTACATAAATATTACGTATACGCAATATTTGCATTTGGTTTTCATGCAAATATTTGCCAGGCAGCAGCCATTTTAGCTGCATTAAGTGCAACTATTTTTAGTACACAACTCAAATCGTTTTAATTACATACATACTGGAAACATAATGGATATACGCCAAATTGGATTACTTTTGCTTCAAATGGTAAGAAAAATAGCACAGATCATTGGATATTTATCTATAGTACAGCTCATATTGCGCATACGCAGCGTGTAAACGCGTTGAAACAAATTTCTAGTTGCTTTCTAGATTTCTATCGATCGTCTATCGTTGTTATCGAGTGTTGCATTCGCGATTATTGCGGAATTGCATTCGTAAAAAAAAAAAAATAAATAAAAAAAGTGCAAAAATGCAGGAAGCAAATTGCAAAGAGGCAAACACAAAAAAGCTTTCTATGCTCACATTTCGTCATCACGTACTTACATAGTATACTACTCGTATATGCATGAAAGTGCAGGAAAAAATTAGCAAATACAACAAAAAAAAAAACATACAGATACACAATGGTGAATAGAATGAGTCATGTGATCTGGAGGAGCATGCGATTTTAATTAATAATTTATATTAATACTAGAAAAAACTAAACAAAGTTAAACTTAAATTTATTTCATTCTCTTCAACTATTGATGATTCATTTTTCATCACACAATTTTGCCGAATTTTCATTTTGCAACCAATTTATTGTGCTTAACTTCTAGAGTTTGTCTTGGTCGACTTCTCGTATTACAACTCCGTAGAGTTAACGCCTGAGCAATGTCCCACTTTTGTTTTAGTTTTTTTTGGCTTCAATATTACAATTTACCAATAATTAAAATTCGATACAAGAGCAGCAACAGACACACAAATTCGGCACAATAAAACTGCTAACAACGGCGCAAAATTTTATTTTTATTATCATTAATGCTTAAATACATATTGTTTTGTTTTTTGATTTTTGATTTTTTGATTTTTTAAATTTGGTTTATGGCTAATCGAGGCGAAAAACCAAAGATTGGCAATTCAAATAATGGGTGAGACCTTCGACACGTTAGTGACAAGCTTATAAATTATCATTTCAAGCCGAGATCGTCTCGAAAATTGAGAGGATTTTTTCGGTCAATATATTGAATAACATGTAATAAATTTAAGCGTTTCTATAAAATTGTTTAATACAATATTATTCCCCTTTCGAGCAGCTTGAAAGTGACTTCTCACAAAGGTCACTCATGGCTCGCATCTCATGAAATTTTCAGCACGAATCCGAATCCGAATTCGACCCGACACTGACACTGACCAACCTCACAATCAACTGTTTGTTGGGCATTTCCCGCCCTCCTCAATTCCCGCGAAGTCAAAAACCAAAGCAAACAAAATTCATCAAAAATCAAATGAGACTTGCCAAAAAAAAAAAAAGAAAAACAAAATAGCCATGGGAGATAAAACTGTTGGCTGTTATTGTTGTAGTTGTTGTTATCGGTGGGTGATAAAGGCAAAAAAAAGCTCTGTCTCTGTTTCTGTTTCTATTCTCAACTGGACTTGAATGGCTAATGGTTGTTGTCTTCCTATATGCAATCAATTAACAGCAAATGTCTTTGCATACAGACATATGTATGTATGTTTGTATACATGCCTGCATTAGCCTCTGTTATTGTTGTTATATTGCTCTTCTAATGCCGCTCAAACATAAGCGAAGAGAGCGGGCGAGAGATCTTAACATTTGCAAAGGCAATGAACGCGAGCGAGCGCAAATTCGTGTTCTTGTTGTTGTTGCTGCCTTTGTTTTTGTATTAATTTTGCGCGTTTGCCTGTGTGTATTTGTAAAGCTTTTGGCGTTTTCTTCCGATAACGGACACACACACACACACACTACTATTACATGTGCATGTGTGTGTGCCTTGCGTCGGTTCGCGTCAGTTTTTCCTCCCCGGTGTCGCATGACCCTGGCCTGCTATTGAAGCTAGACACATTCGGAGGCCAATATAAAGCGCAACCATTCAAAATATATACTAAGCAATGTTGCCGCCGATGTCGGCTACAACTACACATACGTACATATGCATACATATGTGTGTGTGTGTGTGTGTGTGTGCTATGCATTTATGTACTATGCACTTACGTTCATACATAAATATTGTAGTACATTTGTTTTTTTTGTTTTGTTTTTTTGCAATTGTAATTGTGCGAGCATTTGATACTATACTTTGCAGTTGTTGTTGCTTTTGTATTTTGTTTCTAAAATGAGAAAATGCGAAATGCGAATGCACCGCATTTTATTTATCGCAATAAGAAATTGAAAAGCTGGAAGCTCTTTGACCAAATATCCATTGTGATCTGGCCAAAACTTATATTTGTTTTTTTTATTGACTGAACCCGTTTGACACATATTTAAATTTCGTGACTATTCTACGCTGATCTCGATCTCGAGATGCGATTTGTGAAATATTTGGTCATAAAAATGTCAGTTGAAGCCACTTGACAGATAATTCGCCTTCGATTCTACTATAAAAGCAGCCAAAAACAGCTGTAGTAAGTTAAAGGTTATGCTTTTAATACGCTTACAATTACAATTACAAAACAAATATGAGAATTGTAATTAAGTTGTAGTTTTTTTGGACAACCCACGTTGTTGATTTGTCCAACTTCACAGTGACTGATAAGCGTACAACGCAGCGTATGCTTGATAAAGCGCAACCTTAGAAAATATTACGTATACGTACGTGTGTATGCGATCAATGGTGTAGCAAACAAATGGATTTTAAGCATACATACACTTGTATTTCTCTATATACATATTTTTGGTAGGTAGGTTTAGAAGCTTTGCGACCTTGGGGCTCTTCAGACCCCCCGGGGCAAATGTATCGAAAAACTAGTTCTAAACAAATTATATTATATATGCATGTATTTTTTGTTTTTGAAAATTAAAACTCGTCACAGACGCATAAAAAGTTAAAGTTGTAGTATTGTTTAGCCTTAAGTCACGTTTTGTTTTTGTAGGTCTGCGACCGCTAATTTTCTGGCTGGTTTCTAGGTTCTGTTATTGTTTTTTTGGGTAGCATTTGCATTGTTTGTTGCTTGCGGCAAGTTCAACATAACAGCGAACGAAATCACAGCAAAAGCACATACTGCCAACTCAACGCAAAACTCAGTTTCAGTTTCAGATCAGTTTCAGTTTCTGTTTCTGTTTCGGTTTCATTATTATTTTTGCTGCCCCCACAAGACACAGCACACAACATTCGGCACATTGAGGTTCAAGGTGACCACGAAGCGGCACTTGCCAAGGCCAAGTGCATGCCGTGGCGTGTCTACGCTTGGCTCTTGATTATGCATGCTTGAGATACAAAGATACACACACACACATACATACCGTGTATATTCATACATTTATGTACTTACATTCATAGGCCTAAAAAAAAGGCAACAAGTTGTTTAGCACGTGCTTCTCTCTGCGCAGATATTGAAATAATTGTCATGAGTTTTAATTAATAGTCGACTATCAAATACCCTTTACAGCAGCCCTTGACTTACTTTTGTGATTTTACAAATACAGCGACTTAATTCTTTTAGAATTCAGTGACAATGACGAGGGCTTTTAAAGCAAGTTTATAAAGTTTTGAAGCAAGGAAATCAAATTCACATTCACATTCACATTTAGATTGAGATTCAGATTCGGCAAAAAGCAAAAGCAAATGCCAGCAAGTCAAGTAAAGTCACTCACGAATATTAACACACACACACACACACACACACACACACATGCACGCAAGCAACCGAAAAAATCATGACCTTCCACAATGCCAGCAGCAACAATTGGCTCTCGCCCTCTTCCTCTCTTCGCCTGTTCGTCTCTCTCTCGTATTCGTACTCCCTGTGTGCCTTCGTGAGCGACGCTTTTGGTGAGCGCCATGGCTAGCTTTTTTTTTTTTTTGGCAATGCGTGAGACACAAAGCACACACACACACACACACATACAGACGCATGGCAAAGAGTGCGCTGCTCGAAAATAAGGCCAAGGTTACTCACCTTGATTAAGACCGAATGAACGAACCGAACTACAAAATATAAAGTATAAAGAAACGTAAAGTAGAAGTGGCTGGGCAGGCTAAGCAGAAGTTGCCGCCGTCTCAGCAGCAGCAGCAGAAGTCGTAGAAGCAGCAGCGTTTTTCTCTTCTTATTTATTATTATGCTTGTGTGTATATGTATGTGAGTATGTGTTTAATGACCTTGCCCAAAAAGCTTCAAGCATAATAATTAACAGCAACTTGAACATGGAGGCTACCTAAGCCGACGACGTAGAATCAAGCATCGAAAATGAAACTGAAATTTGTGGTCGTTTATTTCTTGTTGTTGCTCTTGTTGTTGTTGTTGTTGCCGACAACGGCCCTGCGCCGTCAGAGGTCAACGCCAGGATCAGTGTCATTGCTTTTGCTGCTGCAGCGACGTCAGCGTGCATTGACGCGACCAACTGAGCCACAAGTACATTCACTTTAACTCATGCCCGAAATTACGTATCCTCTCTCTCTCATTCGCTCTCACTCGCTGTCTCCCTCTCATAATGACTGGCTGATACATTCATATAAATTCTGTTAATTTCAGCAAATATATTTATCCACAGAACATGATTAAAATTGCTGAGCTAGCGATCTAAAAATAATAACAATATGAAATCAATAATAATAATAATAATAGCGTGTACAACGCGTCGTATGCGCAACGACAAAAATCTCTGTGTAGAACTGTAAAATGCCGCTTACAGTTTGAGCAGCACGTTTGTGAATGCATGTTAGTCAAACTGTAACACGCGCCAAACTTAATGCCGTCCCAAGGCTTCCATAGTTTTAGCTGCATTGATCAAATCGCGCGCCTATCTCAATAGCCCCCAAATGCGGCAGCGCCTGTAGCGCATTATTATCGCACACACAAATGCGACGACAACAGAAAAACAACAACAAACACAACAACAACAACAGCACCAGTTTAGCCTTAGTTGAGGTCTTGCCATGCACCTCGAAATTGCAAAATGCAATAACAATAAAAACTAACATCAAATGCACATGCAAAAATGCAATAGCAATAGAAAAAACGCCGTATAGCAAGAGCAACAACTCCCGCGCTTTTGTTTTAGTATTTGTTTGTGTGCTTGTGCTTGTATTTGTTTGAGGGAGAACGATAACGAGAGCGATAGCTGCATCGCGTGCTGCTCTCTTTTAGTATACTCGCAGTCGTACACTCACACAAGCACACACACACACTGCTAAATTTAGTTCAATGAATTTGCACTGCTGCAACTCTTTGGCACATTTGCTCTTACGAGTATATGACAACGCGGCGTACTCTCCCTCAATTGCCTCTCTCACTTGCTCTCTCTCTCTCTGTGTGTTGCTTTGTTTTTGTTTTGCTGTTGTTGGCTGGCTGGCAGCTAGTGCAATGACTACGTTGCGGACGACTCGGGCTCGCTAATGATGTTGCCGTTGCTGCTCTGCGAATGATGATGATGATGGTTATCGAAGGTCTTTCACCCGAACTCGGTCATTGGCGTACATTTGTGTGCTGCTGCCTCTGCCAGCCGCCGCCGTCGCTGCTGCTACTGCTACTACTGCTGGTGCTGCTGCTGCTGCTGCGGCGCTGTCTCGACTGTTGCTGCTGACGGTGACGCTGACGCTGCTGCTCGCAAATCCAGAGCTTTTCAAAGTGTACATGTCGCAATTTCTTAAGAAAGTTCAATTACCCCAAACAATCAGATTTACTGTCTGTTTTTTGATGCATACACTCGACGTCGACGGCGACGGCGACTGCGACGGCAACTGAGGCGTCGACGACGTTCGTTCATTTGCTTCGTTCGTTAGTTTGCTGCAGTTACAGTATTTGTTGTTGCTGCTGCTGCCTCTGCTGCTGCTGCTGCTGTTGCTGTCTCTGCTGCTGTTGTTGCAGTTTTCTAATGTTGCCTGGCATGTTGGGCATGGGCATGGTTGGGGCTTGAGGCTTGCGGCTCGGCCAGTTTTATGGCTATGTGTCCATGGCGCGGGGCATCTTCAAATGTTTGGTTTGCCCGTCTTTGTTGGTGTTGTTGTTGCTGCTGCTGCTGATGATGTTTATTTGCGTTTGGGTTTGCGGCGCTGCATTCAATGTGAAATTTCGTTGCTTTATGTCCTGCTGCATCTGCATCTGCATTCGCTTTTATTTCGTCTGTTTTTCTTTCGCTTTTTTCGTGGCCATACACAAATATATTTTTGGCATTTGATTTCAATGCCCTATCCGAGTAATAAATTCTCTATCAAAGTGGCCATTTGAACTTGCATTTGCATTTTAATTGTAGTCCAAAATCTTGGACTCTCAGTAAAATTTAGGTGTGCCTTACTTTCGCTTAGAGATCGATAAACTCTAGGGAATCTCCCCTGAGTAATAGTATGAAAAGAATGCTTGATGTCGTCAGAAACAAATATTTGAAAGCATATTTTATTTGAGCAATAAAAATTTACATTGATAAATTTAAGCTCAAACTATTTTTATTAGTAATCAAAAAATTATTTTAAAACTTAAATTGTAAAAAATAATATAAAGATAAATTTCAGCTTCAATTATTTTTACTATCAATAAAAAAATTATTTTAAAATTTAAATGGTTGTTATAATAAACTTACATTTTTAATTGACGTAACTAACGAAAAATTCTGAAAAATAAACAAATTATGTTTAATAGTATTATTTATTTTAAAATAAAATAATAAATAAGTGTTAATTCGTAACTTTTGAATAAATAATTAAAGGTATACAATATCCTAAAATTTTAAATTACATTTTCTTATATATGTTGTTAATTTTACATTTAAAATAAATTACAAAATTGTAAGCGATTTGAAAAAATTGTTTTTGTTTTTTAATTAACATTTCGACTATTTTTGAAAGTTTTCGCGGCATTTTAATATTATATTCAAGTAAATTCATATAATTCCACTTTTCAATTATTTTTGGTTTTGGCATTTCCGCAGACTACTTATTATATACGTACATATATTTTTATGCAATTTTTTCAAATTGCTTTCTCAGGTTAAATAAATATAATTTTCAAGTTTAACCAAAAAATGGCAAATGTTGTTGCGGCGTCTGCTGCCTGCAGTTGCTTCATCGACAGTTGCAACTTTCAAACAAGTTTAGTACCATCAGCTTCAGCTCCAGCTCCAACTTCAATTCCAGCTCAAGCTTTTGGCCCGTCCAGTGTCCCGTGTCCAGTGGCCATTGGCCAAGTGCATTGTATTTGTATCCGGGGCGTCTGTCGCGCTCCACAGTCTCGTCCCGCTGCACTGGGTCTTGTGGAGTTGTGCAGACCCGGCAGGAATTTCTGTGTCTGTGTTTTTGCTTTTATCCATGTTGTATCATTTTCGTTGTTGCTTTTTTTTTTTTTTTCGTTTTTGGGTTTTTCGGCAACGAATTTTTTCAATGTCTTTGCATGCAACTTTCGTTGGCTGCCATATTTTATATTTATTTTGATATTTATTTTCATTTTATTTTTTTTTATTGCTTGCAATGAGAAAAGTTGCTTGGACTGCAGTTGCAATCGGCGCCGACGTCGACGCCGACGCAGCGCAAGTGTAATTGCAATTGTATTTTATTTATTTATGTATGTGTGTAAGTGCATGCATGTGCATGTGTGTTTATTGTGTATTATGTATGTAAGCATGTCCATAGATTTTTATTTAAAAAGTGAAAACTGAGCATGCAAATCGAAATGTACAATACAAAATGCACAATTTGCACTCAACCAATGCGCTCAAAAAAGCGCTCACAAAATTCGCTTGCGATTGAGTCATTGCAGTTCGCTGCACATTTGTTTTTGTTTTACGTTTGTGTTTGTGTTTTGTTTTATTTTGCTTTTTGGGGTGCATTAAACGGCAAATTGTTTCGTGGGATCAACACGCAAAGTGCGTTGATCTCGCGACGCAACGACGACGACTACGACGGCAACACAGCTGCAGCAGCAACGCTTTTATTTAAGTTAACAAAAGTGAATGAATCCGACTACGCAGCGACTGCGACAGCGACTGCGACGGCAGCTGAGGTTGACGTAGGCGTAGACGTAAGCGTAAGCGGCACAATGTTCGCCTCTCATCGCATCGCACTCGCCCTGCCCCTTGCTCTGAAAATAGCTCAATGTGAGTAACAATTAATAATTTATTAATTAGTCAGCGGAGTGTTTGTGTGTGTGAATCATTGCCAAAAGGCAATTTCAATCTGCACAAGGCTGTAACTGCGGCTCACAGAGTCACTCCATTCACTCCACTCCACACCACTCACTTCACTCCATTCCACTTTGCACTCATTTCACTTCACTCAACGCGAAAGCAAAAGCAAAACAAAAATTTTGCCAGCCGTTGCCGTTGGATTTTGTTGCTCTTCGCTGCGCCGCTTGGCAAATGCATTTGTATGCGTGTGTGTGTGTGAGTTTGTGAGTGTATCTGTACGTGTGAACTCTGCTTTTGACCGACGGAGGCAATGTTGTTCGTTGACCTTTCCCAAGTGTTGTTGTTGTTGCCATGAAAGGAGTGCGAGCGCGATTCGTAAGTTGTGGGCGCATTGAGCGAATTGTTATTGTTGTTCTTGTTGTCACAGTTGTTGTTGTTGCTGTTGTTGCTGCTGCAGCTTACGCAGCGTCATTGTTGTTATACTGAAGCTTTTGTTTCATATTTCGGCAGAGTTTCCTTGGTCATTAAACTCTTTTAATGCAACGACCTTCCATGCGATCGACGGCACGAATTTCAATTGAAGTTGTTGCTGTTGCTTTTGACTTTTTTTTTTGGTTGAAGAAGTTATCGCGCTATTGAAATTTAATTTCGTTGGCTGACAGAAGTGGAGCCATTAAGACCTGGCTTAGTGCCTTGAATGTGAGCAGTGAACCCGCTGAAATGGTTTTAACTGGAGGTTCCACAATCCAGGTTGAAGGTTCACATATTGAACTTTTAATTATGTATGGCCAAGCAAAGTAATCCAACTCATACATTTTAAATGCAGACTCACATTCATACATTCATTTCAGAAATTACCTCATCCATAATAACTTTTATTTTTTAAATCATTTCACAATGAAAAGTAAAATTGTACCGCTACCTCTGTTGGAGCATCGACATCGGCAGCAGCAACAGCGGCAGCGGCAGCGACAACAAAAACAAATCGTACGGTATTTGCACTTTTTATTTGACAATGCAGCAAACACAGCAGCACGTTGAATGAAGTCAGAGCAGAGACAGCTCAATGTAAGAGAAGAGAGCGCATGTAAGAGCGCTGCATACAACGCTCACAAATACATGAACTCAATTCCTTTTACTCTCATCCCATGCAATGGCCGCTCAAAAGCTCGCATGATTGTGCCGCTGTGTATGTGTGAGCGAGAGTGAGAGCGGCAACTGCAGTTGTGTGCTGACTGCAACTGCAAGTGATCTCAGAGAGCTGCGTCTGTCTGTCTGTGTGTGTTTGTGTATGCGCGCTTTACTGTAAATATTTTTTTGCACTGCATTTTGCCGGCGCGCTTTTTCAAAGTTTTTCGTCTAATATAAATGTGTCTGCATTTCATTGTGTGTGCAGTGCACGTGTATATGTAAGTGTGTGTGTGTATTAGCGACTAACTTGTTTCTGTTGTTGCTGTCGTCGACGTCGTCGTCGCATTCGACTTTTCAATGAGTCAATCCTTGAAATGTTGACTTCCTGATACGCATATGACTATTGAACAAGTTTGCTTTGTTAGATTTTTTGAAGGTTGCGTATTTTATACAGACACTCACATAGATACACGCATATACAACTACACATGCACTAGCTGCTGAGTATATGTATGTATCTACGTGTATAAATGTATCTATGTATATTTTGTAGTTAGATATGCCTTTTGCTTTTGCTTTTTGTTTTTGTCTAAGGTTAGTAGCGCTTGACTATTCTGTTTTTAATAGTATTACGAGCATTTGTTGTATTTTATTTTGAATTTACAGTTTACTGTTTAGCGGCAACAACAACAACAATAGGCGCGACATTTAAGATATATTTCTATGCACTCTATTATACATAATATGTGTATGTATGTTTGTTTCTATCTACACACGTCTCTCTTGTCTTATTTCTTATGCCAGTCGACGAATCACACTATTTATGGCAGTGAATAAATTTTCCATTTAACATATGAATTTATGGTGATTTCAGGAAATTTATTAGAATGCAAGTTGCGCCCAGTTCTTTGTTAGCATGAATTTAAGTTGCCATCTTAAGTATTTAGCTTCAACACCTCGATCACATTCTTAGCCTTAATTAAAATATACATACAAGTATTTTTTGGCTATGTTTAAATGAAGGTTAATCGGTTCAACTTTTAAACTTTTATTGCACAAATTAATATGTATTTAAAGACGAAGAATTTAACATAAAGAATTCATAACTCAGACAATGTAACTTTGTTTTGAAGAGTAGTTTAATCTGGCATATTTAACATTTATAATACTTGTACAGAGATCATTATTATTTTATATTTTTTATTTGATTCATTACTCAATTGTTAAAAAATTATACTATTGGATTTGATTTTCATTCGGATTTCCATAAAATTAATTAAATCTTCTGCATATTGTTTATTTATTTTCCATTTGGTTTGACAGCAAATGCAAATGAGTTTTGTGTCAATGTGCCTGGAACGACTTTCAGTAATGAACACATGTACCGTTAAAACATGCATTATACCGAGCATTGACAGCAGACGGATCTTTAGTTGTAGACTTATGTACATATGTAATTCCTACATATTACATATACATACATACATATATGTATACTGCGTGCAACAACAAAATACAACAGCAACATTCGCTACGCCCTTGGGCGGGCAGCAACAACAAAAATACCCTACAAGCCACATTAGTGGGCATTAGCGACTCAAGGGTTTGGATCTATTGTCTAGACTCTAGACTGGGGGCTGGTGGGGTGGGCTGAAGGTAGGGAACGACCTTAAACTTGAATCGATCAGAAAAAGAAGGTAACAACAACAACAACCAGAACAACAATAAGCGTGAATTACAACAACAAAATAAAATACAAAATAATCAACTTGCCATGCAACTATTTTTGCTTTTTGTATGCGGTTAAAATAAAGCTGAAAAATAAAAATATATAAAAATAAAAATAGAGAAAAAATTTATTTCGAGGAAGGTTACAAATTGCCCACTTGCTAAATTGATTTTGATAAATTTAATTTCATTTGATTTGTTTTGTTTTTGTTGCATGACTAAGTGTTAAACAGTCAGCAACGAACTAAAGTTTTAGCTTAATTAGCTAAAGGACGCATTCAATTACAATCACAAATTGTAAATTATGTTAATAAATAAATCGAAACATCGAGTTAATCGAGTTAAGAACAATAGTCATAGATGACCTTGAAAACTGCTGCAACACGTTGATAAATACAGTACATATGTATGTACATACATATCTCTCAACACCTGTGACGACGACTTCACATATCACCAATTTCAACAAACATACACACATTTTATGGCTTATTCTTAAGCTTAATCTTTTTGTACAACAAAGTCGGAAGTAAATAAGCCAAATGACGTTAAATGTTGCAAAGCTTTGCAGAGACAACAACAAACAACAACAAGAATCAAACAACAACTTTAAGCTGGCAAAAATGCGATCTTGAGCGAAACATAAATAATATATTTTGTTCAATGAAATATAATTATTATTGTTGTTGTTGTTGTCGTTTAAGCACGAGTCGCTTATGTTCTTCACGCACACACACACAGATATACGCATATACGCACACACTCACGCGCATGGAGCTGCATACAAATTATAAAACGAAAGCTTTTATTTTTATACAATTTTTATACGTAGCCATGACAGTGTGAGAAGGTCACGATGCACACACATACACACAACACGAATAGACACATAAATATACATACAAACATACATACAGCAAATATGCCCAGCAACAACTACAACTACAATCCAAAAGCTACAACAATAACAATAACAATGCCAAGAGCAGAAGTAAGAGCAAGCACTAGGCGAAAAACATACTATTTACGCAGTAAATGAGCATCAACAAAGACGCCGGCGCTCACACCCAAACCTCTCTCTCTCTCGCGTCTCTTTACACCACACGCAGCACCTTATCCGATCAACTCTTTGCACCTTGTCGCGCGTCGCGTCGCGTCGCTTTGTTGTCGAGTCAAAGCCCCAAAGAGCGCAAGTCAAACGCATTTTTTTGCAGCTATTTGCGTAGCTTTTATTTTGTTCTTTTTGTTGTCGTTGTTGTTGTTGTGACTAGGCAATGAAAAGCTCATACTCGTGCGACGATTGCAGGCGAGAAAGCTTTGCCTAACAAAGCATGTTAATATGTACTTTGTGCATGCATAACTTGATTTCTATGTGTAAATGTTTTCTAATTGTTTGTAAGTATGTGTGTAGACAGCTACTAAAATAGTAATTACTACTTAAGTAGCATCTAATAGATATAGTACTGGTTGTATATTTAACGCATTATTTTAAATATAAAAAGTGTTATTAAATGGAGTAGGAGTATAAATTATAATATTTAAATTAATATTAATAAATATAAATCATGCAATTATCTGTTCTCAAAAATTTAAATTTAAATATTTATTATATTATTAAAATTTGAATAAAATTAAACATAGTTTTTTAAGTTACAAACAAATGTCGTTAACAAAAAAGGGGATTGATTATAAATTTAGATAAATTAATTAAATTTATTTATTAATTGTTTTCTTTTTTCTACTTTCCGCTTTTCCCTTTGCAGAGGCCACCGCACAGCAATCACAGATAAGAGGGGAAATTGCCAACGTTAGTCAACGGTTCCCTTCCCTGCCCTTCCCGATTCTCGAAGGGGGAACAACGACGACGACGAGGACGACGAGGACGATTCGCGCCTCTGGCCCCTTCGGCCCCGTGGCCCCTTTGGCCCAGTGGACTAAATGCCTCAGCGCACGTTTAAACACCATAAATGCGTGCCCAAAGCAGAGAACTGGGAACACATGCAAATTTGGTCAATTTGGTCAGCCATGTTGCTAATGACAATAAAAGTGTATACTGTTTGTACATCTATCGCAAACGTTGTAAAATAAAACCAAAAGTGGCAAGCAAAAAGACTTTTCTCACCTCTTCCACACATACAAACACAATCAAAGAAACGTTGCCAACAACCAGCTACCAACACGCCTACTTCTTCTTCCGGGATCCTTGCAACAACAAATCAACAAAAACAATTACTCAATTACAATTAAAGTAACAACTTTAATTAAATTTTGGACAACTTTACACTGCCTTGTGGATAATAAAACAAAACTGTAGTTTATACAATATAATTATATAATTAAATATATATAAATATAAACTTATATACAACAACAACAACCTATTAACGGAATAAAACGTGCAAGAATATTTACAACACGTTTAGGATAAATTAATTTGTATATCAGAGGTGAGTAATGAAAATTTTATTATTTATTTATTTATTTACAAAATTAGACAAAGTATATAATATTACATTTAAGACATTAGGGAGCGCTTAGAGTACAATGAAAAGTTTATTAAAATTCATTCATTCGAATTTTCCTTATCCATTAAAAATTCAACTAATGTAAACTGTAAATGACTTGTAGATAAATGTTGTTAGGTCAAAGGTGTAAACTACTTCAAACTTTTATAACTGTTGCGATTTCCGTTATGCTATTTTGATTATGGTTGGGCATCTGAATTAATTCTGCATTCAAATTATCATCATTTTGTCAAAATAATTTTGTGCTACAAGAAATTGACTTTTATGCAAACTTAACTTTCCCGAAAATTCAAAATTTTAAAATTATGCTTCAACATTAAGGCGCATTTTTTCAATGTCTAAATAAGGTATTTAATAACTATTGAATAGAAAATTTCACGTAAAATGTAAAGAAATTAATGTCAAATTTACTACTATACGTTAAATATACTTTATTACATATAAAGTCTATTTAACGAATAGTAGTAAATTTGACATTAATTTCTATACATTTTACGTGAAATTTTCTTTGAAAAAACGGCCCTTAATCAAATTCTCACGTCATAATTATCTAAACTTAATGCCCCACAATATGCTAACTTCATTTAGTTGTCCATTTTTCATTGAAAACCGATTAATTGATACAATTGTTAGTCAAAACAAAATTATTAAGTTAAGATGCTCAAAAGTCGCTGGGAATAAGTGACATCATTTGTTGATAGATAAGGAATCCATTGAAGTCCATTTATCTTGATACCTGTAACTTTGATACTCTTTATAATCATTCAAATCTAAACTACAGATTTGTTCCGCAAATTCCGCCATTGTTAATTTTTAAGGTGCATTAGAATTTGATACACTGTAGCTTGATTTGAAATACTTTTACTTCTTTCTACAGCTCTTTAGCTGTTTTCTTTATCAAGGCGACATTTTAGCCACGCCCATTTCCAGAATACACGTATTTCTCCAATCAAAATCAACGACAACAACAACAACAACTATGAAAAGCCAGAGCACCAGGAAGTGCTCAAAGCTGCTCAATGTTGATCGTGTCTGTTGTTCGAGTGTCTAATCAATCGTTGTTGTTGCTGTTGTTGCTCTGGCTAATCAAAGATTGTGTATACGCACCGTTGCACTGTTATTAGACAGAAGGCAAAGGCAATACGAGTATTTTGCATAAACGTCGACATCTTGTAATCATTGTGCATTAGGCGGCAGCTGAAGATGCCAACTGTGGCGCCACATTACAACAACAGCAACAACAATAACAATATCTAATGCAAACGAAAGGTAACAACTTTATGTTGTTGTTGTTTCTTTTCTTGGCTTTTCTTTCAAGTTTTCTTCTATGAACTTGCAGCAGAAAAGTGAATAGCCGTCGCTGCCAGCTGCTGCTGCTGCTGCTTGTATTGAATAATGGAAAACGAGTTTTCCGCGCCGCATGCGCATCACCAACAACAACAATAACAACAACAACAATTGCAAACTGGCATGCAATTGGAAAAACCAGCGCAAGCGCAACTGGCAGCGACGCCAGCAGCGACGTCGACGTCAGCATACACGGCAGAGTGTTAGGCAGCGCAATGTTGTAATGTCGATTATTGTTGTTGTTGTTGCTGTTCAATGTACTTACTCTCTCTCTCGCCTAAGCTAGCAAAAATGTACAACATGCAGCTGTTGTTGTTGTTGTTGTTGTTATTGCGCTTTCAAGCTTGCAGTCGACGTCGCCGTCGACGTTGTCGTCGTTTGTTTCGTTCGTAGTTCAATGTTAACGAACTTTTTGCGACTTGCAGTTGTTGCTGCTGTTTGATTGTTGTTGTTGTTGTTAGACTTTCACTTGCAATGGATTTGGCAGCTTAGAGAGAGCGAATTGCAGCAGCAGCAGCAACTGCAAGTACAACTTGTTGTTGTTGTTGCTGCTGCTGCTGTTGCTTTGCATGCAGTTCAATAACATGTTATGTAAAAAGTTGTTTTTTTGCTGTTGTTGTTTTGTTTTGTTGCTGTTGTTGTTGCGGCTGCTGCTTGTTTTGGTTTTTCTTGCAAAATTTTACTTGCCAGACTCTTTGTTTTCTTTTGGTTTTTCTTTGCTGCGCTTTATTTGCAGCTGTTGCACACTTCATACTCTCCCCTCCCCCCCCTTCCCCTTGCAGGGCTTTGTTTTTGTTGTTTTATTTTTTGTTTAATTTCGTCTTATGTTGTAATTCGCAATTTGAAATGTTATTGAACTTTAAAATGAAATTAACTTTGATTCAAATGAAAAATTTCGTGCTATAACCGGAAGCTACAAAGCATAAACAGAAAATATTTCAACAATGAAATGAAATGCAACAACGACTTTCCATCTTCTTTTAAACTCATCATCATCATTTTTCCGCCTCATCCTCGTTTTGAGTTTTCGTCGCAAATCAAAAGAAATTATGGAAACTTTTCATGAATGCAATTAAAACGTCTAATTGTTATTGTTTCTTGTAATGCGCATTGAAAAAACGAATAAACAAGAATAGCGATTAAATCTATTTAAGATTATTGAACTCTTTAAACATAGGATAAATATACAGAAACTTATAGGGAGCAGCTAAAAAGCTTTTTACATAATTAAAGCTCTAAAAAATGATTTATTTTCAAGAAAACATCATTATCATAACATAATAATTGATATTATTAAATGTTTATCATTACTAATAATATATTTTCTTGTTCTTCTTCTCGTTACAGACTTTAAGAGTAAAAAATCAGCAGCTGAACGCAAAAAATCCAAAAAAAAAAAAACAACAAAACAAAAAAACTTTTAACAAATTAAAGCCAAAATAATAATAATAATAATAACAATAACATAATCAAAACTGATATACATACGTTATACGCATAGTAATTAATCGAATTTTCGAAAGTGTTCTTATTTTTTACAATAATTTTTTTTTTTGGTTTAAATGACAAACGTCCAAATCAAACAAAAGACTACAAGTTTTACCTAAAAATCAATTAAATAAATATATACAAACTTTATATACAAACATATATGATAAAAAATCGGAAACCAAACCAAAACCGTCTTATCAAAAGTGCCTACAAAAATATTTGCATCAAATTTGTGAAAACTTTAAATTTATTTCAAGTTGAGAAAAATCAAACGTGTGATACGAAAAAAGTTATAAACGAAATTCGAAGAAGAGGAGAAAAGTAAAAAGAGAGTTAAACTTAAAGATACCCAAAGGGTATAAACAATATATATATAGAGATATATATATATAAATATTTTCAAGTGAAGGGGAAATAGGAAACGGCTACACGCTGGCAGTTAACAGTATTTGCAGTGCAGGCTTTGCCCTATCAGCGATGCCATTTATCGATGACGCACTGCTCTGGTGTCCGGATAACGATGGTCGTCTTGTTGGTGGCCTAGACTTGGCAACATGCTTAACGGTACGACATTGAGGTGATTCCCCTTATCTACACGCAAATATGTATTCTGTGTACTTTCTCTCTCTGCAGGATGATTCCACAGTCAATGCTGAGAACATCAATCCCACGCTTCAAACAGTTGGCACAAACAACAGCAACAGCAACAACAACAACAACGCACTACAACAACATCACCTGCAGCAGCTGCAACAACAGCATCAGCATCAGCAACAACAATTACAACTACAACTCCAACAACAGCAACAACAACAACAGCAGCAGACAGCAGGCAGTCAGGAACTGAGCGGCTCAGCGGCGCGGAATGTGAATGTGGTGGTGGAGCCTCTCTGCGGCAGCGACTCCTCCGATGAGCTTTTTCGCACGCTCTCCGAGAGCAACTTTGAGATCGAGAGCCTGCTGTCCGATTTGGCGACCGTTGAGGTCAAAGTCGAAAATGTACATCCGCCAAGAAAACACACAGACAAGTTTAACAACACACAAACACACATACAATCACTCACCCATACATACACACATACAAACTCTCTTTGCGCAGGACTTTTATGCTTTTTTCTCTACTCTCAATATTTTAAGAGCGCACTCATTGAAAAGTTTACCATTTATATTTTTTATTTCCTTTGCTCTTTTCTTCCCCAAACAAACAAAACAAAAAAAAAAAACAACACAAACTTTTGCTTTTGCCTTTTTCCTCTATGCTATCTCTTTCCTAGGAGGAGAACAACAACAATGTCGTCGATATCAGCGATAACGATTTTGCCAGCGTTGCGGCCGCCGTTGTCGCCGGCGATGATCTGCTTGCCAAAGAGAATGTCCAGTTGAGTGTCCAGGGCCTCGTCGACTCCGTCGGCGCCAGCCTCGGCGACAGCGGCAACAATGCCAGCAACAACAACAACAATGTCCATGGCCAGGCGCTGCTTGCCTTCGGATCCAATTCAGCGTCCAACTCGGCCAAAAGAAACGGTAAGTTTCTAATATTAATAAACTAAATATTTCTTAAATTTCGTTGTTTCTTTGAATATTTTTCAGGCTTCCTTCTTCCTTGCGATTTGCTCAATAACAACAACAACAACAGCAATGGAGATTGCTCGCCGGAGGAGTCACGTTTTGTGACTGTGACCAGCGCCTCAGCGAATCCATTGCTGGTGGAGAAGCTAATGTCGAAATGTTTGAACATTGATAAGCGGCTGGATAAACTGGACGGTAAGTCGGCTTTTAAAAATTATTTTAAATTTATTTTACCGCCAATACGTGAAGTTGGCTGCGCATATTTCGTATTCGAGTTAAGTTGGCAGTATGTTGTTTCGAGCTCGCGAAAACTTTTAGTCACGTGAAGCTGGCTGCGTCTGCGAATTCGAACAACTTTAAAAGCTCTCGAGCCGTGTTACAGTTTTGCAGCCACTGTGCGGGCTGTGTCTAAATAATTATTTGTGTCTTTGCTAAGTTGCAACTTTTCGACTGTGTCCAAATAGTTGTTTGTGTCTTTGCTAAGTCGCAACAATTCGACTTGGTTTGCATATGTGCTAAATTAGTTTTATTGATTTTTCGAAAATGCCGAATAGGGTGAGATACTTGGTTAAGTGTGGAGATATCGAAATAAATTAAGTGTAGAAAATATTGCGAATATATTTAACAATAAAATGGAGAATAGTGTTGAAATTATGGAAGGCATAAAAGAAAAGTAATTACTTTTAATATGTGTACAGTGTCGGCAATAAATAGCTGCTCCTTGCGAGACGTAACAAATAAAAAGGCCACTCACTTTAGTACTTATATTATATCCCGACAGGATGTTCCCCTGCACCGTCGACTGTCTAACAAGCGTCTATTGACACGAAAGCAAACACAAAACGACGACGGGTTCTGAGAAATTGCTTCAATTCACACAAGCACAAACAAACATACACACAAAGAGGAGACTTAGCAGACACACACACATACAAGCAACAGTCACCGAAAACAAGCACAAACCCTAGACACCAACCCCAAACCACAGTTAACTCTGCGGGCACCTACTTCCTTTTCTAAAAACCCAGACAGGGCTGAGCGCGGGTTGCGGGTTGCGGGTTGTTGTCGGCTATAATTTGTTGCTGCTGTTGTTGTTGTTGTTGTGGTTTTTTGTTGCCTTTCGGGTTTTCATGTTTCCTTTAGCTGGGCATTTGGGTGCAAAAGAGAGAGCATAACGAAGCCAAGTCACAGACACAGACACAAAACTCAATGCTACCCCTAAGGAAGGGGGTAAAGTCGCCTCCCTCCCCCCGCGTCGCGTCGCTGGCAGGTCAATAAATTTTTGCGTGTGGAAATTGTGCGCTCAAGGTCAAAAGGATATTGCCACTGTGGGCTGCACGTTCTGCGTCAACATTTCAGTGTGTAGGAAACGATTTGCATTTGTATTGGGCCTTTTCACACGCACACGAACACAAGCAGGCAGACAAAATGGCGGCCCACACTACCCGCAAAGTGGCAACCATTTTGTGTGCGTGCCTGGGCCGAGACAGAGCGAGAGAGAGTGAGAGAAAGAGAGAGTGAGAGAGGCAGACAAAGACAAAGTCGACGACGAGTTTGAGTTTTATATGTATATGTATATGCCTGCCTACCTACCTCCCTCCCTCCCCTTTGCTGTCTGGGCTGGATGAGTTGTGGCAAGTGTTGTTGTTGTTTTGTTGTTGTTAGGGCGGCTGCTTTCCGGCAACCTTGAACTTGAAATTTTCGTTCGAGTTCAGCCGTAAAAAAAGAAAGAAAAGAAACAGACATAAAAATGGGCGCAATCATTATTGTAGTCGGCTTTGGGGGCTGTTTGGGGTTGCTTGGACTGTTTGGGCTGCTTGGCTGACAGCCGCTAGACGACTTTGCTTTTTTGGCTGGGTCGTGTCCTGTCGCCGTCGCTGTCGCTGTCGAGTTCAAGCGCCGCCCAAGCATTGAACTTTAATTTTCAGTTTCAAGGATACCCTTGATGAGTGGGCACCTTTTTTTCGGGCCGCCAACAATTTGCCCAATCACTGCCGACTGAGACGGCGACGGCGACGGCGACGTCGACTGAGATGTGTCTAACAAGCCGTTGACATTGTAAACGGCCAACGACGGATGACGACGACGACGACGACGACGACGGCGACGGCTGCAAAGATTGCTCACTTTTGTTTAGAGGGTTCAGCATCAGTCCAAGGTTCTATTGCGGCCAACCGCCCTCTCTCCGCACTTAATGCAGCCCCCTTCGCCCCCTATTTGTCACACTGCAAAGTCTTCATTTCGTTTAGCTCACACAGCTCGACAAGCGACACAAAGTTGCAAAGTGGCAAAGTGGCAAACGGCCGGCGGCGGGTTAGACTTTGACTTGGCCACGTTATTAATGTCAAGGGGTTCCACACACGACACACGACCAAGCAGTTTGAATTTGAAAAGTGCGTTAATTTCTGCGTTCGTTACTTTATCCGCTCACTTCAGGGCTGGCGATAAGCGACAAGCGACAAGAGATTCCCAGCAGTTGCAGACGGTTGAAGAACAGAACATTCAAAGAATTTTGAGAAAAAGCCACATGCAATTTACTATTTATAAGCTTTAACTTGAAAATTTTTATAGTTTGTTTCTGCATTTCCTGTATTTTATAACCGTATCAAACCTCTGCTATGTGTGTAATAAGTAGTCAATTAATTGATTCGATAAATTTATAAATTATCATATCATACTTAAAATATACTTTCTCTTGGTTTCTAATTATTTATGCTATTTCATTAAAATTATTTTTTATTTTCCCTTATTAAATTTGTTTAAAACCAATTGATACAAATAAATTTTGAAGAATTAAAAAGTGTTCATAAAAAAGATTGTGACTATAAAATTATTATATATATGTATGAGTATGAAAACATATTAAAGGTTTAGCTGTGGTTTTTGGAAAAGTGTTAAAAAGTAAAAGAGATCTGCCCAAATTAGTATTAGTACATTTTATTTTGGCATTTCATTAATTTACCTGTATAAATTCGAACGAATATTATTTATTCTGATCAATATATGTTGCCTTTTCTGTCTTTTCTGTCTCAAAAAATTAAAAAAAGTTGCAGTTTTATTTCAATTTATGTATAAATATAGATAAAATTCTAATTTTACATAATATTCCTTTTTGGTGATTTTCTGCTCATTTTCTACTTTTATTCTCAAAGTGTATTCGTTTGATTTACTTGGCCAATTATCTGCGTTGCGGTTGTGCCCATCCCTGGTCCACTTTGGTTGTTGTTGATTAGTTAACTGCCATTTTTCTATTCTAGTTGCCAATGCATGTGTTTTTTTTTTTTTTTGTTTTTAAGCTTTTAGCCATGGCTCATGGCTAAATCGTCAAACAAACGGCAACAACACGTTGCACGCATTTCTTGGCTGCCTTTTGGCATCGTCGCATTCGCAATTTGAATTTCAAATCGTGTCGCGCTTTTCAAAATGTGCGTTGTTATAGCCAAATCAGGATTTCTGCGTGTCCCCCGGACGGCAAATCGCCTAACGACAATTACAATTACAACTAAAGCAGCAGCAACACAAGCAACAACAACAAGAACTGCATAAGCAATAACAACTGAAACAAACGACTGCAACAACGACAACAACAGCAACAACAACTAACGATGTCAGGGGCGTTCATTTGTCCATTGCCAGCCAGCGAACCGGGCCGAGCACGTCACTGTCACCACCGTCACCGCCGTCTAAGCGTCACCCCTTCACCTCCCAACCCACCTCCTTACCTCACCTCATCTGTTCCCTCCAACGCCCTCCTGCGTTTGCCTCAAGTGCAAAACGTTGCCACTGCAAAATGCACTTTGCAATTTTGTTGATTGCTGCATTGGCAATTGTTGCTTTTTTTCTATTTTTCTCGATTTTGTTGTATTTCATTTATCTCGTTTTATTTTTCATGCATTTGTTTGGCGACTTATCTAAAATTGTTCGCTTGTTTTTTCTTCTCTTTTTTTTGTATTTTATTTGTGTCTTGTTAGTTTTGTTGCACGCAAGACGCAGGTGACCGCTGGGTTCAAGTTTTAACGGATATCATTTGAATACCCAGCACTTGGGTTGCTTTAAGGGGTATTTAAGTTGTGCAATTGGTTGACTAAAATGAAAATATTGACTAGAAATTATATGATACATTTTTTAGTATGCAGTTGATTTCCGACTATACATATGTATATATCTTTAGGGTTTTATTATGTAAAAGCAGAAAATTTAGAGAGTGTTGCTGAAATGCCTTATAAAAATATTAGAAAAATTAATCAATTAAATTTATAATACTTTCAGTTGAAAGAAAATTCAAATATTAAAGTAATTCTTTAAGTAAGTCTAAGAACATTCCAAAGAAAAACTCTTAAAAATCTGTTCTCTTTTAAATTCAATGTTTCATTCATCCAGTTAAATAAAAAAAAAACAATGATACAAAAAATAAATGGATTCTGAAAATCATCTTGTATCTTTTGTAGACACTATAGACACGGATATAGACACAGGATATATGTTCAGAAATTACTTAAATAATATATTTATATTAAAATCAAATAAAAATCTTTTTTCTTAATTGCTTTCTTATATTCTTTTAATCTGACGAAATTTTTGGCAAAATTTGCTAGTTTCCGAACAATTTTAAGTCATTCAAAAAGAATTTTTATTAAACTACACATAATAAGCTTATTTAAAGGGTATTTTAGAGTCCATCTCCTTTGAATTGATTGCATTTGACTTTTGGTTTTAATAGTAGAACAGACGCAGGAGCCTCACCTCGTTATATTTGTGAGTTAGATTTAGATTGGGGGCCTTGTCTTGTGTCTTGTGTGTTGTGTCTTTTGTGTGTGTTCGTTATGATGTCATTTTGGACGCCATTTTGTCAGGATTGATTGATGACGCCTTCATCAGTCAGAGTTCGAGTTTTGATGAAAATGTTTAATTAGTTTTGATTGTAATGCATCGCCAGACAATTACAAGGCTTACGGCTATGGGAAAAGATGAATTGGGTGTGCCAATTACCAAGCCAAATGTTAATGTTGTAACCAAGATTAGAACAGAGATTAGAATATATGAAAAGCACAGCATGATAAGTAAATTAATTCCAGGGTATGATATATTAAATCTTTTCAATAATTGATTTTTCAGTATGAAATACAATTTAGACACTATTTAGATAAACTTGAATCAAAATTAAGCAAATTGAAGTAATTAAAATTTTCTTAAAGAATTGGTGAATAGGTCATTCTTCTTGAATGGAATATGAGGAATATGAATTTTTCTCGAATTTCTCTCTAGCTCGAGCTAAATGAGTGGCAGTAAAATTAAAAACCTTAAGAAAAAGGACTTTGTAAGTCGAATATCTCCATAACTCGAACCATTTCTTTGGATAATGGTGATTCGAGCTAGGGAAGTTCGACTGTAAGTCGAGAAAGAAACTTTTGCAAAAATAGCCTTTTATAAGAACTACAGAATATACAGAATATGATTCTCAATCCTTAGCTCTTTTTATCTATGTTTTCTTAGTTAAACATTTTTATTAATATTTATTACATACCTATTTATACATATGTTTTGGTCAGTCCATAATATGAACTCTGTGTTTTTATGGACCAGATATCTAGTTATTTAGACAGATCAATTCCTTATATAGGATATAGCCTCGACTTATCCAAAACAAAGTCTACTTCTACGCGCTCGTTAAAAATCCAATTGGAATTCAATAAAGAGACTCGCGATAAGCACACTGTCCCAATTGCACTGTAACCCATTAACACACCAAGCACACAACAGCAACAACAATAGCAACAACAACAACGACAACAACAACAATAATAAAAGCCGATCGTCATTCATTGTCGGTCGACGATCGTTAGGTCTGTTTCTCTCGTCTCTCTCCCGCTGTCTCTCTCTCTCGGTTAGGTGAAAAAGTTTTCACCTTCACCCCAACGGACAACAGCAAACAAACAAACAACAACAATGCGAAGGTGCAAACACAAAACAGGCAACTGCAAACTTCAAATAATAATAGAGCATATCAATAATAGATAGACCTTTGGGGGGACCGAGGGATGTGGTGTGTCAGAGTGGGAGGGGAACACATGCATTTTCTCTCAATGTGCGATTGTGCAGACAATGAAAATGAAATGTGGCGACTTCCACAATGTTTTTCCATACAACAACAACAAACGCAACACATTTCGCTGTCCCCATTAGAGCAGTTTCAATACACCAACCCATCCCACACTTCCCCTGCACCACCCCCAACCCCAACCAACCACCTACGCTGTCAACAACACGAGCAACAACAGCAACAAACACCAAAAGAATTGAGCAAATGAACTGAATACTGAATGGTGTGGGGAACACAGCGGGTTTGCAGTTGTTTGTGTGTCAGTGAATATGCACATGTGTGTGTGTGTGTTTGTATGTATGTATGTTTCAGTTCCAGTTCCAGTTTTGCAGTCTCACAGTTTGTGCGACGTTCGTTTGCTTTTGATTGCATTAGAGCGTGTGCCGACTTCGCATCTCGTTATAAAGCAGAAATGAAAACAAAAGGCAAGCGCCAAATGACGGCGATGATGATGATGATGATGATCATGTTCATGATCATGATGATGATACAACCTTACAAAATTCTCAGTCGCAGTCACTGAGTCTCAGTCTGCGTCTCAGTTTCAGTCTCTGTCTCAGTCTCAGTCTGCGTCTTGCGCTTAGCTTTGGTCAGCTTTGAATGTTTAGCGCTGAACTTGTCTTGACTGCACACTCAAAAGCACACACACACACAAGCACACATGCACAGAGACTCACATAATTTTTGTGTGCAAACTGAGAGCAATGCTTTTCGCTCACACTCACTGCTCACTGCTGCCGGGCCAACGAAGCGGAGAGAGAGCAGCAGCAACACTAACACATTGATAGCTTTATTTTTGCTTTGCTGTAGCGTGTGGTATGCAGCCTTGAATTAGTTCGCTGCACTCGCGTGACGATGTATTTTATGTATGAGCGCAGTATATACATACATATCTACACATGTATGTGTTGGTGAGTGTTTGTGTGATTGCGTATGTACTGGTAGCAGCAAGCAGCAAAAGCAAGGCAAACACACATTCACATTCACAGCCGCTTTGCTTGGCGGAGAGTCTGCGAAAGCTCTCCTTTACCCCGCGACAACAAATGTAGAAAAAAAACTTAGATGCGCATCGCCGCTGTCTCTGCCTCCGTCGCTGCTTGCGCCGCAGTCGCTTGGCTTTCATTGGTGCGAAGCGCTTCATTATACAAAATACAAAAAAAAAGTGCTTTTGATTTTTTGCTTCTTGTTTGCATATCCATTTTCCGTCTTTGAGCAAACATTTTGAGGGCAGTTCTTTGGGTTCCAGTTCTTTAGACCCATTGGCAAACATTCAATAAATATGTATGCATCGATCCCACTTGCATACACAAATACGAATACATACAAATACAAATACAGATGTCAAGTAGCGTGTGCCCCTAATTAGCACCTCCTGTCAGTCAGACAAACAGTCGCTCCACATGCCACTCACCTCTATATCCACTCATCCCTCCCACACCTCTTACCACCCACTCACATTCACAATGCGTTGCAGCATCTTTGCCATAATCAGTCATATTCAGTACGACAGCGTTTATATCTAATAGATACATAGATACATATGTATCTCTGTCTAGGTTTCAGGTCTTCTGATCGTGCCGCGAATCACGAATACAATCAAACATTCGCTTAGTATCTGGGAAAACGGATATGCACGATAGACATTTTTAACGCGAGAAAACACACAAAGAAAATTGCGTTTAGCAAATGAGGAAAATGAGCGGAAAAGTATCGTAAACGTATCTGTGTCGTAGGCGGACGACTAATTGGATATATGTATGTATGTACATATGTGTAGATTGCGGACTTGCAACAATTTGTGCGTTACCGTTACTCACTGTACTAAAAGGGGGCAACATTAATTAGTTTGAGACAATAACAAAAGTTGCACTGCAGCAACAAGGACTTATAAATGGTCATTGGCAATTTTATTTCCTCGTTACTTTAAAAGCAACGTGTTGAATTCAGGAAGTAAACATTACTCGTTATTTTGCAGGACTTTTGAATTTATCAAAATAGGAAAAAGAAGGGAATATTCAATAAAAGTTCTAACATTTCACTTTTTGTAATTAATTCGTATTATTTGAATTCAAGTTGTGAATTCAAGGTCAGTTTCAGCAATTTTAATTTACATAACAAGTCAAAAACTTTCATTAAATCAGAGAACCAATTGAAAATTAAGATTGAGATTACATTTATCAAATGCCATTCCAACACATATTACGACTAAAAATAAAACAGCTTGAAAAATAAAAAAGGAAAAGACCATGTAAAATATAACGAAACATTAAAATGAATAGTTTTTTGGAAAATAAAAAATTAATAAAATATTATCTTGCGAAGACTACTTAGAAAAGGTTTCTTTAATAATATTATGTTAAAAAAAAAAAAAAATTTCAAACCTAAAACAGATTAATTTTCCGAAAAGTGAATGTTTTAATTTTTGCAAACTAAAGTAGTTTTTATAAATGGAAAAATTGAACCGGGATAAGAAATTGCAGCACTGTGCGTCAGTTGCACGTTATGCGGCTAGAATGTAAAATGTGTGCGCTTATGTATGTATAGTACATGTATGTATATACAGTTTGTCAAGTAATTGTTTGCAAAGCCTTAAAAATGTAATATTTCGACTTTAAATAAGAAAATAATAGCTTATTATATATATTTGGAAAGGTCATTTAATTTTCGTTCAAATGATGCAAAAATTTCCTTAACCCATTAAGTACCCATTAAAATATTCGAATTTTAAAAAAGGTCTACTTTTTCAACTTTTTTCCTCGATTTTTTCCAAAAAATGTTGGGATGCAAAAAAATTCTGGAAACAATTCTAAGAGTAACTGCAAAAAAAAATTTTCAAAAATATTTTTGCTAGTATTTTTTAAAATTGTTTGAAAATCCTAAAAATGACCATTTTAACCCATTTTTCCTCATTTTCATGCAAAAAGTGCCTTTTTTTCAGTTTTCAAAAAATTTTAAAAAATACTAGCAAAAATATTTTTGAAAATTTTTTTTTGCAGTTTGCAGTTTGATACATTTTTTAGTATGCAGTTGATTTCCGACTATACATATGTATATATCTTTAGGGTTTTATTATGTAAAAGCAGAAAATTTAGAGAGTGTTGCTGAAATGCCTTATAAAAATATTAGAAAAATTAATCAATTAAATTTATAATACTTTCAGTTGAAAGAAAATTCAAATATTAAAGTAATTCTTTAAGTAAGTCTAAGAACATTCCAAAGAAAAACTCTTAAAAATCTGTTCTCTTTTAAATTCAATGTTTCATTCATCCAGTTAAATAAAAAAAAAACAATGATACAAAAAATAAATGGATTCTGAAAATCATCTTGTATCTTTTGTAGACACTATAGACACGGATATAGACACAGGATATATGTTCAGAAATTACTTAAATAATATATTTATATTAAAATCAAATAAAAATCTTTTTTCTTAATTGCTTTCTTATATTCTTTTAATCTGACGAAATTTTTGGCAAAATTTGCTAGTTTCCGAACAATTTTAAGTCATTCAAAAAGAATTTTTATTAAACTACACAAAAAATTTTAAAAAATACTAGCAAAAATATTTTTGAAAATTTTTTTTTGCAGTTACTCTTAGAATTGTTTCCAGAATTTTTTTGCATCCCAACATTTTTTGGAAAAAATCGAGGAAAAAAGTTGAAAAAGTAGACCTTTTTTAAAATTCGAATATTTTAATGGGTACTTAATGGGTTAAGGAAATTTTTGCATCATTCGAACGAAAATTAAATGACCTTTCCAAATATATATAATAAGCTATTATTTTCTTATTTAAAGTCGAAATATTACATTTTTAAGGCTTTGCAAACAATTACTTGACAAACTGTACATATGTATGCAGTACTGAGACTGGGGCGACACACCATCGCCAGGCGTTGGTCGGTATTCAGATCGACACCCAGGCACATCGACACATAGACATAGACTGTCTGTCCTTCAAAATGAATAAACACACACACACACACACACACAGACAAACAGACAGACAGAAAGACAAACTGACAGCGCACGCAAAACTGAAAGCGAAAATTGCATGCGTAAGAGATACAAGAACAACAACAACAACAGCAACAAGAACAACTGCAGCAAAAATATTAGGCGGATGTCTGATGACTACGACAACAACGTGTGCATCTATAATCCGGCTACGAATGTATATATACCATATAGTATATATATTAATATTTATAGAACTTAATAGGCGGCCAAAACTGAAAATGAGACCAAAGCCAGCTGGTAACTGGGCGTGGCCAAGGAAGCAAAGCTAAATTATAGATGCAGCAATTAATTGCACATGAAACCGCTAGGCAAAGGCAAAGAACATGGAAACTTACATGTCGATGAGTATGTATGTATGTATACTTACATACATACATATTAAACAGATTCACAGCCCTATAACAACGTGCATAGGAATATAATCAAGTGCAAACACCACTCGACCAACTGTCAAGTTTATAGAATCGGGAGACTCGAGACTTGCGACTACTTAATAGACACATAGATATAGTACGCATACATACATAGATACATACATACGTATACATACAGTATGTGCATATTTTAGAATGTAATTGTACATCTGGCCTAGACCTAGAAAAGGAAATTTTGTTGCTATTATTATTTATACTCGTATTCGTTCTCGTACTCGTAATCGCGCTCACTCGTTCGTGCATCGCTCGTTTGTTCGTTCGCTCGTTTTTTGTTGCATTCGTTCTTACTACACCACCAACAATTCGCAGCGTGAGTTAGTTTTTCGTCTTCTTCTTCTTCACTTGTTGTTGCTGTAGTTTGTGTGAGCAGCGCCGTTTGTGTGTAGTTCTCATTATTTGTTCTCCTTCCTCGCAAATTAAAAATATGCCTAAGCAAATAAAATGCATTTATACATATGTATGTATGTATGTTTGTATGTGCACATCAATGGGTAAATGTGCGTTAGTTGCAGTTACAGGGTGACTTTTATTTATTAAAATATCACAATTCAATTCAATTGAAGCAGAACAAATGCCTGACCGTCTCTGTATCTGTATCTATGTATTTGAATATTTATTACATGTTTAGTACGTTTGTTATCTCAAAATCTTTTTTTTCGATGATATTAGTACAAAGTTAGTTTCTAGAAAATATTGAATGAAAAATTGGTCCCATGTCCTTTCTCTAATGAAATAAATTAATTTTAGAAAATGAATAAAAAATTTGTATTTACAAATTCAAAAAACCAAGAAAATTATAAATTTTCTAAAAAATTGAAGCTTTTTTCAAAAAATTGATTTGGTGTACGACACCCTTCGCATGGTAAAGTTTAGTAAGGAATTCTTAAAAAAAAATCTTTAAAATTCGGGAAAAATTCAACGAAAATTTAAGTGTAATTTTCAAAATTGTAGCTTCAAAATTAAGCAAGTTCCAAATTTAAATAAATTTTTTGAATCGAGTTTAATCTGGAAATTGAGTTATCCGTGAAACCTGATGGTTTTATTTTTTTTTGCCAAGTTTGCCACATGATTTCTTACTGAATTTGGCTCTGTTTTTTTTTTTTGACTCAAACTGATTTTTTTAAGTGGCAACCGTGGTTTCTAGTATCTGTTAGTGCTGATTCATTTCTACCACTTTCAGTTTTGTGCTTTATCTACTTTTTACATTAATTGATAGCGACACTACGTAGTCAATAAAAAAGAAACGAAAGTGCAATTTTATAGTTTGTGTCGAATTCTTTATTAAACTCTTAAAAAAAACACCCATTTTCAATATTGAAAACGACGTTTAAATGTCTGCAGCTACAACAACAACTGCAATGAGAACTGACATACAAACAACAACAACAACAAGTGGCAAATAACAAACAACAGCAACAATGGCAGACCAACAAATTAAATTGAAAATTGTTTTTCATTTTGTTGTAGCTACCAAAAACGACTCAAATTGTGGCCTATGATTTGGGCCATTCAATACGCATAAGATTCTATAAAATTAAAAAGAAGAAAAAGAACAAATAAACAAATAAACTAACTTAAAATGAGCCAAAAACGAAATAAAAAACTAAAAGACGCAACATTGTAAAACGCTTTGCCATAGACCTGGGAATGTTTTAGATGTACGTTATATGGGTAGAGGGGGAGGTGGAGCAGTGAGCGGGCGGATGTCGCTGCATTGCACTGTGGTGCACTCTGCGGTTTGTTCTGCCCGTGGGGAATGTCGACGCCGACGACGTCGACGCTAACGACGATTCCGATTCCGATTCACGTCGACTGCGACTGTCGACGGCTTTTTTGAGCGTCGAGCGTCGATTGTCGATTTGTCGAGTGGCGAGTGTCGAGTAGCGAATGCTCGGTCGGCTGCGAATCGGGTAAACTGATGGGGCTGATTGGGGCTGTGGGGCGGCAGGAGGGGCGGCACGCATGTTGTCCATGTCCCCATTCGAGTCAAGTGACGTGTTATCTGTCGCCTTCTCTCAGAACTTTGACTTCTATTGGTTGAATGTCGTTTGCAGTTTTTGTTGTTGCTTGCAGTTTGTGCAAATTTGACGCTTGACGTTTTGTTTGTAGTTGTAGTTGTAGCTGCTGTTGTTGTTGTAGATCGATCTCACTTAGGCTACCGTATTGCCGTTTGTCATTACCCGTTCCCCCGCCTCCCCCCCTTGCAACTGACTGTCTCCCTCAACCGTCTCGTTTCAATGCCAATGAATGGTTGCGTGTGTGTGTATGTGTGTGTGTGTGTGTGTTTCTCTGTGAATTTCTGAATTTGTGTGTGTATTATGCGATTGGTATTATTAGCAGCATGCCATGGAAAATGAAAACTGCCAATAGTAGTGGCACAAAACACTTTCCCTCTCGTTGCTTTCCATTTGCAGCGCTACAGCAACAACTTCATCATCATTGCCAGGCATTTGTGGCAGCCACAGCAACTTGCCACTTGCCACTTGCCACTTGCAACTTGCAACAACTTGCAGCTATGCAGTAATTATTGCACGATCAATTTGCCGGCTGCCGGCCATCCATGTCGCTGGTGAAAAACTTTCTTCAAACACATGTATTTATGTATAATATGTACATACAGTCAAAAGATAACAACGAGGGCAGTTTTATCAATTTGATAGCTAAATTAACTTATGCAAATCTAAAAAACCCTTTTCTTATTCATAAATGAATGGCTGAATTTTCGATGAACAGCTGAATCTAAATCCTCTAAATTATAAACTTTAAACTCCCTAAACTTTGTCAAAAATTAACCGATTTCATTGCGGAATGTCATAATTACTATAAGAAACTCTTTAAATTTGATTCTAAGATGGTTTACATTTTTTGGTTTAAAATTCATGCCAAAATTAACAAAAATTTTGACGTGTAAAGTTTCCAGGTCTAAAAACAGATCAACTCCAAGTTTTCTTAGCTTTTCCAAAACTGAAGCGATTTCCAAGCGGAATGTCATTCTGATCATGTTTATGCCTCTTAATTCTGCGCTCAAATTTAATTCTTATCGCTAAAAAATTTTATTTTCTTGAAGATATCGATTTCAAAGCAAAACAATCTCAAGATTTAACAACACTATATACTCCTAGAATAATTTAACTAACTAATAATACCATCTTTGACTTTTAAAGAGGCAAGCAAATCTAACAGTTGTATACAAAGAAGCTTAAATCTCAAAAGTTTCTTCGGTCGTTAATGATTTTAATTAGAAAAGGATAAACAAATTTAAATTAAAAGCAAGACCAGATGAGTTCAACATTTGCAAACGTGATCGATTCCAAAATTTCAACTTATTTTCGCAAATTATATCTGGGCTTATCTAAGTACAAACTTAGTAGCAGTTACTAGCAAAATAAGCGGATGAGCTGTCACAGTCAACGCAAGCAATTGTTGTTGCTATTACTATTGCAATTGTTGTTGCTGCTTCTGTTGCAGTCACCGTCATCGTCAGCGTCAGCGTTAACGCCAGCGTCAACGTCAGCGTCAGCGTCACTGCCCGCCGTCTGCCGACGCGACGCCTCTAATGCCTGTCGTCTCTGTCTTCTCTGTCCCAATGTCTGCGGTTGACGGTCGTACAGTTAGACGGACGTTTGCTTTGCTTGCATTTACAACTTACACACACATTCACATGCACACAGATAGACAGACATGCACAATAATGGCATTGAAAATCTTTTTCAATAAAACACGTAAACAAGCAACAAAAACCAAAACAAGTAAGGCAACACTAGACGAGAGTGCTCGACTAGCTAGTTACCCTGTTAACTGCATAAATGCAGTTTTATAAATGAGTATACATTATCGAATAAATAAGATGATGTTATGTTTAATATAATATATAGTACACACAGTTACTCTAGTAATTATTATGACCAAATAAATAGTTGACATAATTGTTTTTAATTTTAAAATAATATTTAAAAAAGAAAATTAAATATTTAATTGATTTCTATATTTTTTTTTAACCTGTTTTGAAATCCAAAAGCTAAAAAAGAAAAGAAAATAAAATACTTGAAATAGTTTTTAAATTTCATACATCAAATATGAGTTAATATATGCATAAACTTATGATTACAGGGTATGCAATGAAAATAATTTACATTTATAAGTACAGACAATAAATTTTGCAGTTGAATTGCATTTGATTTGAACTTTTAGTTAATAGTTTCTCAGTTGATTTTTGTGTATTTTCTTTATATACATACATATAAACCATACCTGTTAAATCTCGATTAGAATTACTAATCAATTAGATTATTTATTAGAAATAATCGTAATGATTATATAATTCACTGTTGAAAAATTTGTGATAATCTAATGATTACGATTAGAAAAAATCAAAAAAAAATCAAGAATTATTACGATTATTCAAAAAAATCAGAAAAAATCAAAAAAAATCAAAAATAATCGTTTTGGGGTATTTCGGATTATTTTTGATTTTTTCTGATTTTTTCTGATTTTTAGATTTTTTACGATTATTTAGTAAAAAACGAAATTATTTTCACAATCAAAGTAGCCAAAGGTTTTGATTATATTTGCTTTGTGCTGTCTAAAGCAGTTAAATTCAGAAGAAAGAAGGAGGCAGCTACAACAATTCCGTAGCTCACTAGTTAGAGTTGCTGACCTGTCAGTTCCAGTTTGAAAAAAAACTGGGTTCGATTCCCCCCGTCATAAGTTCTTCGGAATGAAACGCAAAAATATAGTATTCAATTTTTTTTTTTTTAATCAAAAGAGTCAAGAAAATAATTGCTTGCAGAATATTGGAGAGCTAAGCGGAGCGCTCAAGAGGTCCACATTTATTGCGTATACAATCGAAAACAAGATATCCTAGTAGTTGGATTGCCGACTATGAACATCTACAGTAAGTTTATGTTATTGATTATACAAGTACAAGTAATGCCCTTATTGCGGTTTTTCATGGAATATGTGGAAGACTCGATCGAGTTTGATCTGGAAATGCCTGCGTGAAGTACCAGTACCATCACCAGCCAACTCGAAACCAGAGTACCTGAAGCAATGCGCACCAAGCTAAGCTGCTTAAAATAGTTCAAATGTACTCCTCAGGAGGACTTTATATAACCAGCACAAAGCAACTATAATCAAAAGATTTGGCTACTTTGATTGTGAAAATAATTTGGTTTTTTACTAAATAATCGTAAAAAATCTAAAAATCAGAAAAAATCAAAAATAATCCGAAATACCCCAAAACGATTATTTTTGATTTTTTTTGATTTTTTCTGATTTTTTTGAATAATCGTAATAATTCTTGATTTTTTTTTGATTTTTTCTAATCGTAATCATTAGATAATTGGGCAAAACCCAAAATAATCGTAATTTAATCATTGGTTCGACTTTTAAACAAAAATAATTTAATTACTAATGATTATGATTACTAATCATTATTTAACAGGTATGATATAAACATAGTTACTAATCAGACGCTTGATAATGTGTGAGAATTATGTTAATGAATGCTCTTCATATTGTTATTATTATTACTTTTGTTGTTGCTTTGCAGCTGCATCAATATGTATATGCATATGCATATGTATGTATGTATTTTGGAAAATTTCCAGCAAAACTGCTCTTTCAAATTTATATTCATTGTGTTGAACTTGAAAATTGTTGTTGTTGTCGTTTGTTATTGTGCAGTTTAATCAACTTTTGGTTTAGAGACGTTTCGAGAAACGATTCCATATGGATTAGAAACAACAATAGCTTCCACAATTGTTGTAGTTGTAGTTGTAGTTGCTGTGGGGATGTAACCCCACCCTCAATTATTATTAAATAAATTAAATGCATTTCTGCATATTTTTTTATGAGTGAATTATGAGTAAAATTCAAATCAATTTGTATTTCTATAAATAATAATCGAGTTAGTCAAAGATTTTGGATTAATTGATTCGACCTTCGATTCAAGGCAATAGTTTTTAGTGATTAAAGATAGGTAAACAATATATAGATACAAATGAAACTGTTTTCGAAAATGAAAGTAAAAACATCCTATAATAGGAAAATCTGAGCTTTTTTATTTGAAGAGCTTTTCATCTTTCTTTTTAAGTAATTTTTTTTCGAAATTGAATCAAAAACATCCTTTCAGATCAATGCTCAACTAGCGAAAGTTAAGTCCACACAAATCAAATTGATAGCTTTCGGAAATGATAGAAACAACAACAATCAAAATATCAAATAGAGTGTTGGAGTTTAGAGTGTGTGCACACATGCAACATGCAACAATCAACACTTCAACGCCATTCGTTAATTAAAATAAATACTTTCCGGCTTGCAAGTCAAGAAAAGAGAAGAGAAGCAAAGCCAAGAAACTGGCCAAAATGTTGGGAAAATCAAAAGCAATATCGATAGCATCGAATGTGAAACCGGCCGCTGCACTCGCCACATGTGGCATGAACAGAAAGACAGACAGACAGATAGACAGACAGTTAGACAAAGTCGAAGCCTGGCCAGATGTGAGCTACGAGTTTGCCAACTCGAGCTGCAGTTTTCTTTTTGCCAGTGATTTCCTTTGCGTTTGCTGTTTACGTTTTCGCCGCATGGCCAAGAAGTCAGTCAGTTAGTCAGTCAGTGTTACCAGGGCCGAATGCTTGCTCGATGATGACGATGCCAAAAGCGACCGCCAACCAACCAACCAACCAGACGGACAGACAGACAGACAGATAGACCGATAAAACAGCGAGTTGGCCAACAAGTTACTCCAACTGGTTTTTCTTTTTTTTGTTGGCTTACACAGCCAAGCAGAGAAAGAAAGAGAGAAAAGTTGAGAGGCAGCATTAGAAATTAGCCATATATGTTTGTAGGAGAGTATGCGAACATACGGATAAATGTTGTTGCCAATCTGTCCGGCCAAGGAAAGAAAAACTATGCGAAATTCACTTTCATTATGAATGACCGGCGATGCATACAAATGCACAAATGCAACGGACGCTGAGCTGAAGTCATCCAACCTGCTAAAGTCGGTTAGACAAATCATGATTTTCACGTTGTCTTTTTTATTTTTTTGTTAACTGTAATTTCTGTTGTCGCTCGCAGGTTGCACGTGACCGTTGCAGTTACCGTTAAGTGCCAACAATATTAAAAAAAAAAATAAATACAGCAAAATGATTTCTTAAGCAATTGGAGCGTTTAAACGTTCCATTAGTTATAAAGCTAGATTAAATAAAGGAAGAAACATAAGAAAAACATAAAAAAAAATGTTTCCCTTAAAAATCAAAGCAAGGCAAATGTTAGGCGGTACACGTTGGGCACCAAAAAATGTCAAACTTGGCTCTCAAAGTACATGCTTAGGATCTGCAATCGTAATCATAGATTTAATGCCAAAAGTTATAATTTGATCTTGATATTCTTAAGTGGTTAGTCCTAGCAACTAAAACATTTTTGCAAAAATTAAGCAGAAACTTAATTAAATACTTTTGTAAAGATTCAAAAAGTAATCAAACTATATCATTATATGGATATAACAAAAGAATATGACTTATAAAAATAAATATATTACTTATGAAAAACGATGATTTCTTTAAAACATTAAACAAGGAAAATAGTGTAAGCACCACGTTGGGCGCCAAAATGGTTAAGTTGCTTATGTTCATTGTGCGACTCTGTTCTAAATGTCCTCATTTGAGATCTGTATTCATATATTTAATGCATTACGTTATTCGTTCTCCTTAAGACCCTCAAGTGGTTGTAATAAAATCAAGCAGGCAATCATAATAACTTCTCCCTGGAGACAAGTTTTCAATTTAGGACGCAGCTCGCAGCTAAAAAGAAAAAGAAAGAAAACCCAATTGCAGTTTTCCCTGTCACACACACACACAGACACACACATAAATATATACTAACTAAGTTAGGAGTGAGTCGTCTGTCTGTCTGTCTGTCTCTCAGGCGTTGTGTTGTTGCACTTCTCGCTTTCATTTTCTTTGCTGCAAAAGTAAAAATAATTTGCTGCATTTTTTTTTTCTTCTTTTAAATGCGAGAAAATCGAAAGTTTTTCCACACGCCATAATGCAAAAAGAAAGTGCAAGTGCAACATGCGGCCAAAGAAAGGAAAATCAAAACGTTGCAGATGGAGACGAAGACGGCGGCGAAGAGGAGAGTGAGAGGTAAACAATGCCAACGGGCTAAGAGGCCAACGGGGCGTATGAGCGACTTGCTGTGGCCAAAAGTAGGATGCCATTGTTTGTGGTTTTGCTGACAAGTTTTTTTGCCAGCAATTTCTGTTTTTCTTGTTTTTGTTGTGGCATTTTCGTTGTCAAGTGCAAGTGGAAAAGCATTGGTCAAATGAGCAGTCGCTCTGATGGCCAACAGCAACAACAACAACCGCAATAACAACAACAAAATCAGCTGCATCATCAGCTATTTCCTTTGAACAACATTTAATGCTGTCTGTTGTCGTTTTGTCGTCTGTCTGATGATGGCTTTCGATTTCGTTGAGGTTTAATTAAAACACATAAAAGTCGCTCGTAAAACGTTGTCTAGGATTGTTGTTGGATTGTCTAGGATAGTCGTTGTCTGTTCTATACTCCTATCTTATATTAAACTATGAAATATATACAGATTGAATGCATAATTCTTAAATATGTATGCAAATTTTGCAGTCTACTTCAATAACAAGTCCAAGTGCAAGTTGGAAGTTGAAGTGGAACGCGGTAAGAACACAGATTGGCCAAAAGTCAGGGTCATAACTACATAGAGCTGTTGTCAGCTAGTTGTTGCATTTGTCGGTGAGCGATTGTAATTGTCATGTTACAAGAGTCGCACTTACACGTTTATTACTCATACGCAGCATGGGCCAGCCAAAGAGTTGACAATGTTTATTGTCTTGTTTCTGTTTTTATTACTCTTCTTTTTTTGGTAGGTTTTTTTTTTGGGGGGTCCAATGTTAATTATAACAATGATGATTATGTCTTTCGCTGACGGTCAAGTGCATTGTATAGTAAAAGCTAAAGTGTTTTATTTGTTTTTTTTTAAGTAACTGAACTTCTGTGTGTAACAATTTCTTTGTTTTTTTGCCATTTTTTGTCGTTGTTAAGAAATGGGGAAACAGTTGCGCTGAAGGTTGTTGGTTGCTGTGAGGCAATATTAATGCTGAGCTACTTACTTTCTGAATGAAAAGTTGAATGCCAAGAAAACTTCAACTGCATATAATGATAATAACAAACATTGCAAAAAAATACTTTGAAAATTTTCTCAAGATTTTGTCAGCTGAAAAATTAAATTTGAAAGCTCAACGTTAATTAGAACTACAAGTTATCTTAATAAGATATGTATGATGATAACATTGATAACTTTTTTAAGAATTGGTTTCAAATCTCAATATCTGTTAATATTCGAAATGTATTTTTAATCATTTTCATATCTATTCGTAAAATATTTTATTTCTACCATTCCAAACATTTCACTTAAATGAAACCTTGAATCAAAATTCACAACCCGAGGCAAAATGTTGAAATCCTATATGTATCAAGCTGCATTATCTGTCTTATCTGATAGCATTAGAATCCAAATCGTCAGCCATCATAAATGGGCGTCCGTTTAACCTACAAGTGACCCCGCCCCGACCGCCTGCAGCGCAGACAAAGAGCCAACATCTCCATTGACCAGATTACCAACCGCTAAACAAAGAGATCCATACACCCACCACCCTCACCACCCACAGTCAGCAGCCTTACAAAACGGGGCCCGCCTCCAAATCAGTAAGCCCTTCCCCTTTCCTTTGCCCCTCTCTCTTCACTTTAGTCTCTTCTTCTCTGACAGTCGAAACCGTAACAATTACAAGTCTGCTGATTTTGCGTGAATGAGAAGCACCAAAATAAGTTTGACAAACGTCGTTGCCATCGTAATCGACAGTGAGAGAGGGAGCGGGAGAGAGAGAGTCTGCAGGTTATTCAAGGGAGAGGTGGGGGCAGCAATTGGGACTGTCGAGATAGGGACAGGGCTGGGGTAAAGCAAAAAGCAAAAGCGACTGGGTTTGAGTGCATGGCGCGTGTATTAGATGATATGAGGTCATTCACTGCTGTATACTCCGAAAATGTTGTCTCGCCGTCGTTGTCGTTGTCGTTGTCGTTGTTGCCGATGACGCGGCGATTCGCATCATTTTCTCTTGTCAAAGTGGGTTGGGTAGGCAGGTAGGGGGGTAGGGGCAAGACAAGCAATACCCGAACCAACAGTAAAGCGATACATTTCCGACACTTCCTAACCATCGTCCGTATGTCTGGACTGAGACGTCGCCGACTTGGCAGCGACAGCAGCAGCAGCAGGAGCATGTAGATTTCTGCAGTTGTCGTCGTCGTCGTCTGTTCAATGACTTTTTGTTAAAACATGAAACATGAATCGACTACACAAGCCTAACCTCCAACATCTAAACAAATCCCCAGTCCCAGTTTTAGTTTCAGTTTCAGTCTCAGTTTTAGTTCCAATTCCAACTTCAATACGCAGTCAAGTCCCGAGAAGTGAAGGAAGAGCCCAGCCCAAAGCCACCAAAGAGCCACCTAATGCGCTTCCTCTTCAAAATTCTTTTACGACTCTATGTCTGTGTCCCTCTCTCTTTCACACTGTTTCTCTGTGTGTGTGTTTGTGTGTGTGCTTGTATTGAAGTCAAAGGAGCTGTCTGTGTTCCCCTGCCATCTACCTCCTTCGTTGTCGGTACATTGGACTCATTTCGCACTCACACTAGCATAGCGAAAGTATGTCTGTGTCGCCTCCATCGCCGTCTTCGTCGTCGTCGCCTCATTAAAGTTCTCCTCATGGCTTCCACCCCCTGCACCTAAACGCCAAACTCTTCCTTCAGTTTCATCTTCTACTGCTCTTGTTCTGCTTCCTTTATTTGCAATATTCAGACACACTCATATATGTATGTACGTACATATGTATATGTAAAAGAGAGAATCTCACGCACACATTCGCAATTGCCAAGTAAATGGAAAGGCCCCCAACAACTAAACAAACGGAAAGTGAAAATTTGCTCTACTGCCATCGTCAAACGGTGTCCGCAGCAGAGAGCACTTTGGCTCTCGCTCTCTTGGGCCCTCTCTCACACATACTTGCATTGAGTCATAATCGTGTCGATTGCACGACGATTGCAGCAGCAACAGCGAAGTTGACGTCGACGCGACGTCGGCATCACCACCGTCGCCTCCTGCTCACTTGTCGCACTCTCTCACACACACACGCAGACAAATATTACAGTCACTGTTGCTGCTGCTGCTGCTGCTGTTTCTGCTGCTCCCCCATGATCGCACAGCCCTTTTGACTTGGCCTGACCCATTTGGGGGCCCAGATAGCTGCAATTGCTCGCCACTTGCTCCACTGAAGTAAACGCACTGGGTCTGGGTCGCATCAGCTATTAGATGAGAGCCAGTATTTCTACTTACATGCCCTGTATTGTGTCCATGTATGTATGTAATTATGTGTGTCTGTGAATACGTAAGCTTGCATAAGTGTTAGTGAATGGGATCTAGTTTGTAGATCTGTCGGACAAGGAAATGCTAAGTTGGAATTATTTATTGAAAGCTTTAAAAAATTGATAAAAAAAGACTTCTCCTGGAAGTTAAAAAATAAATAGTATTCTACAAACGGTATATTATTTTATATTTTATATGAACTTTGGAAGCTTACATTTAGTTGAATTGTTCCTTTGGGTAAATTGAATAATACAAATCTTTGTTGAGTATATACTAGTATTCAGCAAATGGTTTTTACTTCTGCACCACTGTTCTGGTTTGCTGGTTGCTGGTCGCCTGTGCTACTCGCAGTCCTCAGAGGAGAAATGCAATGCAAATGCGCATGTGGCCCACAAAACCCCCCCAATATACACACACATTCACATTTACAAAAATCGCCTCAGCTGCAGCAGCAATAAAGATATGTACAGACATCTGGCTTACATACTTGCAAACATACATACGTACATAAACAGCAACAGAAGCAGAGAGCGACAAACATTTGCTCTCGGAACGCTAAACTGTTACGTTTGCTTTGCCATTTTGGCGCGCTCGCAACACAACAGCGACAGCGTCGGCGACTGCGACGCCGACATCGTTTTCGCAATAGCAGCTCCAACAACATTTTGTGGCTCGCGCTCTTCCAGTTGGCGCGAGCCGAGCAAGCGAGCCCCATTCAGTCGCGTCGCAGTCGCTTGCTCATTTTTTGTTCGCCTTTGCCTTCCCACCTGTCTCTCTCGCCAGTGTGTGTGTGTGTGTGTGTCGTGTCTATGCCAGTGTGTCTGTGAGTGGGGCGCGCGCGCGCTTTGCCTGAAACGTCGACGTCAACGTCGACGTCGAACAGCGGCATCCACAACGAACACGAAAACGACAGCGCACGCTGCAGTCGCGTCGCAGTCGCAGCCTGCAACGTTTGTTTGCGCCTAATAAACACTCGGGCAGTGCTTTTTGTGCTGACTTTAGATTTTAGTTTTGCTGATACCGTAAGAGATAAATGACGTGCCGCGGCTGACAGCAAAAGCAAAAAAAAAGAAGCAAAAGCAAAACTTACGTAGTAGAAGCTAAGCTAAATAATTTGTTGCCTTTACGTTAAAAACGTTACGGTAACGTTTCCGCACTCGCGTTGTGCGTTGCACGTTGCACGTTGATGGCCTGCCACAAAAATGTGTTTAAGTGCAGGCAACGCCGGCAAACGAATCTGCAAAATTAGTGAATTAGAGAAATTATCTCAAAGTTGGAACGTAACAAACACATCGTAACATGTGCAACGTGTAAACGTGTGTAATCAATAACAACAACAAGAAATAAAAAACTGTTAAAATGATAATGGTGCAACATTTGGTGGCCGCCACGGCGCACAATTTTGCGACGGCGGCACTCTCAAACGTCTCCTCATCGTCCAGCTCCAGTTCAAGTTCAATTTCGAGCTCATCATCAATATTATCGCTGTCCTCCGCCTGCTCCACCACATCCTCAGTCTCGGCATCTGCCTCGCCAGCGGCCTCGCCCACAGCTGCTGCCTGTGGCACGCCCACGCCTACGCCCACACCAGTCGCCTCGCCGCTGGCGCCCAATGCGCCCACATCGCCAGCGCCAGCGACGACAGCAGCGACAGCGACGCCAATCAAGGAAACGCAGCTGGAAATCGAGTCGGAAAATGAAGGAAAAGAAACCGCAAGAACAACAACAACAGCAACAACAACAGGAGAAGCTGATGCTGAAGCAGAAGCAGCAATTGAAGGTGCCATAGATGAAATCAAGTCAGACCGACAGAGTCCCAGACCAGCAGCAGCAAGTCCCGATGCAACAGTGGAAGCAGCAACAGCAGCAACTGTTGTTGCCACATCGCCCAACAGTGAGTCCGAAAAGGAGCTGGCTGGAGCAGCAACTGATGCTGCTGAGGAGGAGCCAACAGATTGTCGTGAGTTCAAAGTGCTCTACAATCACCTAAGACAGCAGCAGCAACACCAGCAACACAATCAACAACAACAACCGCAGCAACAGCAACAACAGCAACAATCCGAGCCAGACAAAACGCGTAGCACCCTCGACGATGTCTCGAAAATACTTTGGGAACGCAAGCAGCAGCTGCAACGCAGCAGTGTCATCACCAGCAGCAACGAGTTGCAAGTGCAACAACAGCAGCAACATCCAGAGCAACAACATCCCCACCAACAGCAACAAATGAGCGACATTGAGGATGAGGAGACGCTTGAAGAGGACGCTGATGCGGATATTGAGGCTGAGGCGGATGAGGATGAGGAGCTGCTAGAATTGCAATACCAAGATGGCTATGACTCACCCCTGGATCTCTCGCTGAGCAGCACAACGGCAACAGCAGCAAATGCCGCAGCGGCCGCAACAGTTGCCGTTGGCGCCAGTTGCAGCAGGCGACGCGGACGCACTTACTCCGGCACCGAATCCGATGACGAATCGGCGTCGCACTGCGAAAGGGCGAGGATGCGTCTGAAGCCGGCTGAACGGTCCGCCGCCTACAAGAAGAGCTTGATGAAGCGCTACTGTAAGTGAGAATTGTTGTGAATTGAGAAGCAAAGAACTGAAACTGACAAACTACGATATACCCTATAAGTCCTAATATATAAATTGATGAACATTTTATAGGGGAACTAGATTTAATGAGAAAATATTTATTTTGCTCACTGTGATTAGATAAAGCTGTCCCATTTTTAATTGATACAGGGTATTTAACTGAAAAGTTTTTAAATTTTTATCTATCTATCTATACAGAAAATATTATTTTGACTCACTGTGTTAGCACTCACTGTATAAATATTGTCTATTCATACACTGAGCTGTCCTTTTTAAGTTGATACAGGGTATTTATACCTTTAGATGAATATTTTTTATAAAGTTATTTAGCCTAGCTGCCCCTTTATATTTAATACAGGGTAAAAATTCTTTTAGTTAAATATTTTGTAAAATTATTATCTTACAACTGTTTGTCTTTTCGGAATCTATACAGAAAATACTATTTTGACTCACTGTGTAACACTCACAGTATAAACATTGTCTATTCATACACACTGATTCCCATTTTTAATTGCTACAGGGTATTAATAATTTTAACTGGATGTTTTGACTTTTCGCTCTTAGCCTTTGCATCTTTCACTAGACACTACTAGATTGTGAAATGTCAATTTGGCAATAGCAGCAACAATAAAACGCTGTTGAATTTTTAACAACAACAACAAAAAGTTTGTGCTCCCCCAGCAGCAACAACAACAAAACTAAAAAACAAAGACGTCCAAACGCAAAATAAACATTATTTAAAATAGCGCAATTTCCGCTGACGAAGACGACAAGCAACAACAACAACGACAACAACAACGACAACGTCGCTGCCAGCGTCGCTGCCAAGTCTGAGCAAAGAGCGACGGCGGCAACGGCGGCAGCTTCGTAACAGTTTCCTAACCCACCTCAACAATTTTATTGATTACTTTAGGCGGCAAACGCACAGCAACAGCAACAGCAATAGCAACAACTACAACGCCAGCAAACAGAGCCACGTGAGAGCGAGAGAGCATGCTAATGTTGTTCGAAGAGCTTTCTAGTGAGCGGCAATGCCGCTCAACTATCAAATGCTCTCTGCTTTGCTATTGCTTTGCTTTTGCTTTTGCTTTGCTATTCGCGCTGCATTCACAATGTGTGTGTATGTAAGAGTATGTGATTCGTAAATTGTAATGTAGTTGATGTGTGCGTATGTGTGTGTGTGTGTGTATGTTTGTGTGAAATAGTTTCTCAGTCAGTTGAGCGCTGCTGCTGCTGCTGCTGCTGCAAAGTGCCAAGGCGCCAACTGCGAATTGCCAACTGGGGGACTACTGTGTATATGTGTGTGTGTGTGTGTGTATTGGCACTTGTTACATATGTATGTATGTGTAAATGTGTATGTAAGTAGACTGAGACTCGCTAGGTAACCCTTCGTTATAAACAGGCAGCAACTTGTTTCCTCTATTTGACACGGGCGTCTGTCTCTTTTGACTTTTGCAAACGGCTGTTGCCTTTGCTCCGATTTGGCTATGGGGAATCTCAAGATAAATACGAAAGTCTCTAGATGTACACACACACATTAACCAGGTACATACATATGTATTGTCTGTGTGTGTGTGTGTTTGTGTGGAAAGAAACCGAGAACAATCTATGTACAATTGTATGAATGTATATAATATATTTGTGTTATTTGTATGTACATTGTACATTCGTAAGTTCGCAAAAGGGCGTCAGGTACTTGAATATTTGTATTAGCGGAAATGCGCGTCGCTCGCAGCTCCACAAAGTGGGCGTCGCGTCAAGAACTGCGGAATGAGGAATGGGGTAATAAGGATAAGGTTGGGTTGGAGGATTTTGAATTGTGGACGCGGGTTATTGAGCATATGGCAATGACAGATTTATGCAGTTGCCAGTTGTCTTGACAACAGGAAGAAGAGCAACTGCTCATTTATTAATAGGAATATTATTTACGCACTAATAATATGATATGATAAAGAAGAATATTCTTTCTTTTTTTTTTTTTTTCTTATTTTTAATGTTAACTTTTTAAAGCGAATATTATTGATTTTAAAACAGGTATTTTTCTATTACTCGAAATAAAAAGTGATTATTTTATTTGAGTAAAATCTTTATTCTAAATACTTCTGAACTATATACAAATTATAACAGTACAATAGTATGCTTCCTGATTTGCTTCCCCCATATTCAGTTCTCTTGAATAACCCTCATTAAACCCTACTCACTTCCTATGCATAAATCCCATAAAATTTAAATGCATATTTAAATTCTTTAATTCCAGTAATGTGGGAGTTATCGTTGCCCAGATAAAACCCGGCTTATTGCTATCATTTCTTAAATAACAATACATATATACATATGTATACATTAGCATTTATATGCATATTTATGATTTGCTCTTGAAAATTTGCGTTTAACCAAAATCAGTTCAACAACAAAAAAAAACCGCAATGGCCCGCAGAAAGAAAAAAAAACCGTAAAAATGTTAAATGCTGGTTCCTCAAACCAAATCAAATGCCAGTGTGTTGAAATCAACAGCCAGTTAAAGTTGGAGCTTTGCCTTCCTGATTCCCGGCAAGCCTAACGACATTATCATGATCTTTAACATCATTATGATGTAAATTCTTTTGAAATTTATATACAAAAAAAGAGAAAAATCTTTCGTTTACAAAACTCTTTTGGCAAAACTTTAGTTGTACATTTTTTTTGTTATGTACACACAAATACAAACACCACATGGTAAATACATGTGTATATATGTATAAACATTTACAAATATTACATTTTCTTCTTACAACATGCAATCATTTTTATTGTAACCTTTTTCCTACACGACTTAATATTTCGCTTTTTCGTTTTGTTTTGTTTTTGTTTTGCTTTTGATTTTGTTTTACCTTCAACCTTTTGGGGTTTCAACCATAACATCGCTGTCTTTTCCTCTCTCTTCCTGTCTCCCTCTCTCCCTATTTCCACTCCCGCTAGCATTCCCAGTCCCACCGCCCACACCTACACAAGCTCACGCAGACACAGAAAACAGAATGCGAGGCAACTTTCAATTGCGACATGAGACGAAGAGCGCAACGAGCTTACAAGCTGTTACGCTCTCGCTCTCCCTCTCTCTACGTGCATGCTTGTCTCTCTCTCTTCGCCGCCTTCTGTCTTGTGCTCCCCTTACATGTAAAACCAGCCCAGCTTCAGCTTCTGTAAGTGTAAAATTGTATTGCTCTGTCTGTATGTGTATATGTATGTGCATTAGTATTAGTCGCTGTGGGAAATAGTGGAAAAGAGCGACATCGTCGTCGTCGTCGTCGACGTTGTTTCCCTTTTACCCTCCCTAATGCCCACCCCACCGAGCTGCACAACGAGGTCTGTTGCTTTGAGGCCTAACGCAAAACATTTTGAGGTAGGTTGGGAATAGATTGGCAACAACTGAGCACACATATACACGGTCATAGAGAGCGAGACAGAGACAGCAACAACGACAACGACAACGACACCGACAGAGTGATAGAGAGAGATGAACGCGCGGAAAACTTAAATTTCTCGTTTCAGCGCAAGAAATTAGCAAATCATTTTCTTTAGCTTAACCCAAATACAGTTGAGTTTTTAGAATTATGTAAGCTCCATGTCTCGATGTCTGTCTATGTATATATATATATATGTATTTATGTGTATGTATGTGTGTGTGTAAGTTTTGTAAACGCAATTAAATGCCAGTGGCAGTTCTCTATGTATTTAGTATTGGTTGAGGACTCCTTATCTGTCCATTGATTGCAGTGCGATAATTGATAATAAGCATGAAAAAGAGAGTGCGTGTGTGTGTGTGTGTGTGTGTGTGAGAGAGAGAACTGAGATTATGTCACATGGCAAATACTAGAGAGACTGTCGCAATGCAATTACAAAATCTGATTGGACACAAAATTAGCTAATCAGATAGCGTTGCCATTGCTTTATTGTTGCCGGTTCCGTAGACTGTAGACAGAGAAGCTAACAAATGTGGAAATGTGGAAATGCTATGCTAATGGGTTCAAAGTACATAGGTCAATCGCTTAAATGAATTATAAATAACTTTTTTATATCATTGACAGTTTTTCAAAACAACAGCAGATATAGAAATATATGTTTAACAGGCAGATCAATTAGCACTTGTAATGTTTAAGTATTGGCGCGTGATATATAGAAAATAACAAATTATTTATGGATGTACACATGTGTGTATGTGTGTATGTTTCTTCTAGAATTCTGCAGAGAAAGTGCTAATTATGACAAGTGTGAGAATTGGCAGCAAGTCGAATGTTGAGAATTTAATGAAATTATGTAATGACTGTCAGGAAATGTATCATATGAAAAATAATATTGTTTTGACAAAGAAAAAAATATTAACATATTTAATTTGGTTAAAGAAGCATAACTTTTTTTTCTCTTAATTTTATTTAGTTGCTCAAGATTCTTAAAACCAGTTCGAAAAGAAATAATGAGATCCAAGACAATTACCTGACTCTTATCGAATATCAAACTCTTTAAATTCGCCATCTTGTATCTCATAAAATTGGATTCAACAATTCTTTTTAATTTTGTCAAACAAAGAACAGAATATACACTCCACAGACATATGTATATATGTACATATAATCATGTGATGTCACAATTAACTTCTTCGCCATTTCTTTCTTTCTATATAAATTTATTACACAATTCCTAACATTTTGTGTGGTATTCAAATTGGAATCGGAAACTCGTATAAAAAAATTACAGAATTCATTTAGGTAGCTAACAAATTGCGTTTCAAGCAAATGACTCAATCTGCATTTAAGATGTACACACAACCACATACACACATATAAATAATAAAAAAATAAAAATACATACCCAAAGCATTTTTAAACATGCAGTCTAAAAAATGAAAAAAATATAAACACTTGTCGAAATTAAAATATACTTACATACATACAACAATACAATACAATACTTGTGTACATATTTACATACATACCAATTTCTATATCAAAAAGAAATGGCAGCCGCAATTAATAAATAATAAAATAATAAAAACTCGTATCATTTCTTAATGCGGAAATATTGATGAACCATTTTTGTAGTCGCTGCGTTTTTTTTTATTATACTATATTTATTTATTTTTGTGCTGCTCTTATTTTGTTTTTGTCTGCTTTTTATATATCATGTAGATATGTATTTATAAAAGAAATAAAAAAGAACAGCGACAACAAGTAAACACACTGATATAATACAGATGCAACTAATGAGAATTTGCTTTATACTCGTATTAATGTATGTATGTATGTGTGTGTGTACAAGCAATAAGAATCGCACACATGTGTGTGTGTGCGTCTCGCACTTGTTTGCATGTGTGTGCGTTATCCGCGAGACCTTGAACTTGAGACTGAATTTCCAAAAAGCGCACAAGCACAAGCACAAAACACATACTCTCACACAGTCAGGCAAACAAATGCGCCCAGCGACGACGACGACGCGTCGAAAGCATCAGCGACAGCGACTCACAAATACAAGAACAAAAGAAGCAACAACACATGATAGCCGACTGCGGCTTTTTATTCTTTGCACCCCTCACACAAACACAGCAGAGGAGCAGTGGAGCAGCAGCAGAGACAGTGGCAGCGGCAGCGGCATAGAATGGGCAGAGGCATGAAAGCCAAAATAAGCCAACGACAACAACAATGATGCACACAGAACAGGAATTTAACCGAAAGAGCATGACAGAGAGCGGGAGAGCGGCAGAGGGAGTGGAAGTGTGGAAGAGAGGCGCATGTGAGAGCGCCAACCAAAAACTGGGAACGAAAAGTGGGAATGAACTGGGAACTGAGTTCGCTGACGGAAGCAGTCGCATGATGGCAATGCGGGAATGCGGGAATGCTTGAAGAGAGTTAAAGGAAGAGGACAGCGGCAATAACAACTAATACATACATACATATGTACATGTACAATAGCCAAACAAACACATAAATTATAATATTTAAATATAGAACTTTTGAGTTGTTGTCGTCGTTGTCGCTGTCGCTGTTGTTGTCGCTGTTGCTTTCTTTTGTCTGTGTTTCTGTTATTCGCATATTACTTTTGGTTAATCGGTCGTCAGCGTCGCACAGTTGTTGTTGTTGTAGCTGTTATTCTTATTGTTATTTGTTGTTGTTGTTGTTGTTGCTGTTACTGTCAAATTGAAATTGCTTTCACACACACACACACACACACACATAGGAATGCACATAAATTTTTTGGCAGTTGTTATTATCGTTAGCTCCGTTTTTGGCAGTGCAATCAAAATCTACATATGTACATATAACTTAATTATTTACATACAAATATACAAATAAACAAACTTACTTTCCTGTGTAAATGAAATCTTTTATATTGTATGCATTTAATTAAATACTTGAAAGATTTGCATACTTCCTTCTGATATTCATTTATTATCTTTATTTAGTAATTATTATTTACTGTAAATTGCCATAAATTTGAATGACTCTTTTATACTTTTCTTTGTTATTCCTAATATTTAATTCAATCAAATTATTTTTATGCTGTCTTATCAGATCAGATTAAAAAGAAACTCTTTCCGAAACATGTTGCCATTCACAAATAATATCTGCTCGAATCTTTTCAATTGATTTCATAATTTTAGCTCATTTCTTGTAGCTTTATGAAAGAAATTATATTTGATTTATTAATCATTATCTGAGCGCCCACAAAACACGTCAAAACGTTAAATAGGCCAGTAAGTAAATGACGCAGCAGCAAACAAAAAATATAAAAAAAAATAAAACAACAGCACGAACACTCATACACATTAAACAGGTGTTGTTGTAAGTAACTGACAGACAACAACCAAATCAACAACAACAATAACTAGTTGTTAAGACTGCTCAACTATGACATATCCTGTAGCAAGCTGTAGAGTGTAAGTTTTGAATTTCATTTGCACATACACCTCGAGTATTTACGCCTACATATCAAGCATTAAAGACAACTAATCATATCAATGACAACAACAACCACAATAACAACAACAACGAAAATAACAGTAACGATGCATACCTACATTGACCTACTATTCGCAAATGCTGCTGACTCCATTGTGACTGTGAATTGTGATGTAACTGTCCCAAAACGCCGCACACATATCAACGAGGCAGTTCAAGTCCAAATTCGGGCAGGGAAATACATACATAATATATATAAATAGGCAAAAGATATATGTACATGACTTTACCGTTAATTACACAAATAGATACACATACATACATAGATATGTACATATCCCCAGGCTTGTTGGCCAATTTCGTTTTCTCATAATATATTAAATTGTTGTTGTTGCTTTATAGTGTACCTTTTTTTTTTCTTTGAATTTTTGTGTATTTTTTATTTTTATTAGACCGCAGCTTTAGAGGTCAGCGCACATTTGGCCCAACATTGCAATGCGAAATGCGTAAATGTGTAAATGGGTGTCTTGCTTTTGCTTTTGTAAACAGCGCTTAATGCAGCATTCAATTTATCTCTGCTTTTTGCTGTGCAACATTGCGTATGCGTAATGTGGTTTAATGCACATATTACGCATACGCCTGTTGCTGCCAAGTTAGCCTGCAACATTTTTAGAATCTTTTTACTCGGCAGTCTTATTTCCTTAATTGATTTTAACATGTGAAAATACAATATCACGTATACGACTCACAATGGTTATTACACATATTACTCATACGCCTGTTGATCCCAAGCTAGTCTACAACATTTTTAGAATCTTTTTGCGCGGAAGTGTTATTTCCTTAATTTATTTAACGTATGGAAAAGCAATATTACGTATACGACTCGTGAGCCAAGTCACAATGGTAGCACGTCACACATACGCCGCGTTAGCCTGACCCAAACAACAAATTCTGAACTCGCGGCATTCACGTGCTAAATAGAAACAAATTCTGCGAAACAAATATTCAACAACAACCAGGCATTTCCGCCAAGCAATTTCAACTAATCGGCCAAAGCAAAAAAAAAAACCCAAATAACCAAAAAGAAAAATTCTACAAATTATAAAAAATAAAAAAAATGTGGTTCATGTTTCGTCTAATGTTTACAGTTTCCGCCAAAGAAATAAAAGTTGTTTTCTCGTTGCACACAAAAAAACCAACGCTGCAATTTGCACTGACAGAAGGACGGGGGTGGGGAAGAGAACAGGTCACAGCTGATTTTGCTGTCTGCCCGCAATTTCCGTCACGACTTGGCAGCTACACAGGTCGATTGAACGCCTGGTTTTGTAGGTAAACATGTATTGTACATATGTATGTTCATATGTGTGTGCCATATTTTTACAGCCGTTTTTTGTATCATTATTATTGTATGAATATGTATGCATATATATATATTTTTTACATGCTTCTCATTCACCCACAACAAACGAATAAGCGAATCGAAATCGAAATCGAAAACGAAGAAAAAAAAAGCGAAACAAGCGGCAATCAAAACGAGACGAGGCAGTGTGTGTGTCTATATGTGTGTGTGTGTGAGTGTGTGAATGTATTTAAAAAGCTGTAAAAGAGGCGCACACACTCAAACGTACAACATGCAATAATGCAGCCAGCAAAGCATAAATTGTAAACTCGTCGCCGTTGCCAGCAACAACAACAACAACAACGTCGACAAGCCTTGACCTGATTTCTCTTCCTCTCTTGCTGCCAATTGTATATGTGTGTGTGTAAGTGTGTGTGTGTTTCTGTGTCTGTCTGCGTTTGCATGCAAGCTTTATTGCTGTGGCTGCGGCAGTTGTTGTTGTTGCTTTTTAGTTGGCCTGCACAATGCACATGCAAGAAAGGGAGAGCGAGAGTGAGAGTGAGACAACTGTATGCCAAACGCATAGGTATGTGTGTGCGTGTATTTGTGTGTGTTTGTGTGTGAACAGCTTGACATTCAATGCAATTCTGTTTTTGTGATTTTTTTTCTGCTGCTGCTGCTGCTGCTGCTTCTTCTTCTTCGTCTTCTGCTTCTTCTTCTTCAACATGCAGCAGCCGCCGCAGCGTTTCGCATAAAATAAGTGAAAATGCACTTTTACTTTTCAACAACAACAACAAGAATTGAAAGAGAGAGATATACAAAATAAAACAAAAACACAACTTGTGCATTTTTCTTGCGTTGCGCCTCAATGCATCGACAACAACAACAACAACAACAACAGCATAGTGGCAGCATTAAAAAGCTACAACAACAAGAGCAAAAGAAAGTGAGATGCAATTTTTTGTTTCACTTTTTTTCTGTATGCTGTTATTGTTGTTGTTGCTGCTTTTCTCACTTTTTGCATTTCTTTTGTCATTGATTTTAACGGTTGTTGCTGCCGTTGTTGCTGTTGTTGTTGCTTTGAGTTCATGGCTCGCCAAATTGGGGCATTTAATTTGTGAGTGTGTGTGTGTGTGTGTGTGTTTTGTTCGCATTTTGTTTTCTTCTTCTGCTTCTACACTCTTGCATGTCGCTCAACATGCCAACAGCAACAACAACAAGCATAACAATAACAGCAACAACAACAACTTTGTGTAATTATGTATGTTGCGAATTACTTAAGTGTTATTAGCTTCAAATTCCATGTGAGTTTAGACATTTTGACAGGTTTCGGTTTCTCACTGAGGGCGTTGCTTGAAAAAAGGCTATTTGTCTTTAAAGTTGTTATTATTGTTGTTATTATTGTGATGAGATAAAGTTGTTTTTTTAATTGGGTCGCCACAGTTGCCAGACATTTTCGAGTGCTTCGAGTCTGTCTCTCACATGTCTCACAAATTGAATCAAGTGACAAATGAAGCCTTAAATTCAATTAAATACATAATTTGTTCATTTTTACACTTCAAAATATCGCAGACTTTTAATTTTGTAGTATAAAATTATATATTTAATATATTCTAATTGTTTATTCAAAAACATATTTACGAAGTATATTTATAGTGTAAAAAACTAAATAAATAAATTATATTAAAAATTGTAAATTAGCAATTAAATAAATAGTAAACAATTTTTAATTTAAATCTGCGATTTAACTAATTTTAACTTTTGCATACATTTTCTATTCTAGATACTGAAATTCCTATTGTCAAACAATCAACCAGTCCGTCACCTCATCAACAGCAGCAACACCAACAGCACCAGCAACACCAACAACAGCAACAGCACCTGCAGCAAAGTCAACAACAATCTTTTGGAGGTGCCACAACATTGCTGCACATCAAGACCGAACAGAATACGCTCTTGACGCCGCTCCAGCAGCAACAGCAACAGCAGCAGCAGCAGCAACAACAGCACAGTTTACAGAGCAACAACAATGGGCACCAACAGCAACAGCAGCAACAACAACAGCAGCAGCAGCAGCAGCAACAACCTTTGGCCATACCGCATCGGCCATTGCTACACAATTTGCTCAGCGGCGGTGCAATTCACAATCCACATCACAGAAATTACACGTCGGCCACAACAGGTGAGTGAGAGCAGCAGCCTTGCAACAGCAGCAGCAGCAGCAGCAACAGCAGCAGCAGGAGTGTGAAGGAGGTGAAGGTGAACCACTGCACACGCCCTTTACTGTTACTGGTATTTCCACAACCACTGCGACTGCGACTGCTTTGCGGGACTTCCCCCAAAACAAGTGACGTCTTATTAATCCTTGTACTTCTTCTTCTTCCCATTCTTAATTGTGCCAGGTTCATTTCCACCCAGTCCGGCAGATAGCGGTGTGTCCGACGTGGACAGCTCCAGTTCCGGCGGCCAGCCATGCGCAGATGAGTTGAAGGCGCGGTTGGGCATGCCCACACCAGCATCAGCATCATCATCATCATCATCAGCAGCATCAGCGTCTGCGTCGGCATCGGCAGCAGCCGCTGCGGCAGCGGCCACCCACTCAGCAGCGGCAGCGGCCGCAGCAGCGGCGGCAGCAGCAGCGCACCTGCACACGGGCACATTTCTGCATCCGAATTTATACCAGAACAATGCGGCGAATTCGTTGCGGAATATATGGAATCGCAGTGTTGGGGGTGAGTATATCAAGTATGCACATAAGCATACACATAAACATACAGACAAATACATATGAAACAAAAGTTCGACAAACGAAAAATGACAGAATAGCAAACAAAACGAACATATGTATTGTGCATATGTATTGTATTTCACACAGACAAATACAAACCGAATCAATTGCAATAAGAATGTGTTGCACTCACTGCTTTTATGCTTTTGCCTCGCTCTATGCTTGTGTGTGTGTGTGAGTATTCGCTGTGTAAAATCTGTGGTCATCGACACATTGCCTTTGCGCAAATTGTGAAGGTCACAACGACAACGACAACAGCAGCGACAGCAACAGCGACAACAGTCAGAGTCAGCGCCAATGTGGCAATGCTGGCGCTGCGAACGTCTCCCGTTTTTACTCTCGCAAGAGAGAGCGGGCATGAGAGCGAATGCTCCAACACCAACGCGCTATTGCAACAATGCGATGGAAAGACACGAATAAACGAAAACCAACACGAACACGAATGCGTACGTTGCTCTCTCGTGCATACGCTTTGCTCTCGCTGCTCGCTCATTCGTACTCGCGTTGGTTGTTTGTTGTTGGTTGCTGTCGGTGAGCGACTACTTTTGATTTTATTCACTCTTTCGCTCTTTTCGCACGTATGGCCCCCCCAACCCCACCGTGTGTCGACCAACGGCCAACTGGCAGTTGAATTGGGCAATGGCAGCGCCGTTGACGCCGGATGTAAAACAAAACTTACTAAATAGCATATAAAATTACAAACATACAAACATATGTACGTATGCACGATTGTATGTACCTGTGTGCACTGTAAAATAGCAAACAGTGCTGGGCACAGTGGGTCGCATTTGCACTTTATGCATGTAAATTTAATTTATGTATGTCTGATTGATCTAATCTTTGTTTTCATTTCTGCCATTACAGTGCCCGACAACTATTATGGCAGCAGTGGGTCCAGCGGCGGCGGCGGCGTCAATTCAGGCACGCCAGGTGCGCCCAACTATTTGACAACGTCCTACTTCAATGCGCCAACGGCAGCGGCGTCACAGCGTAACACAAATGGCAACGCCTTTGGCACACATCAGCATCATTCCCTGCAACATCAGCAGCAGCAGCAGCAGCATGCGTCGCAGCAACAGCAGCAGCAACAACTGTCGCATCACCAGCAGCAGTTGCATCATCAGCAACAGCAGCAACAGCAGCAGCAACAACACCCGCAGTCGCAGCTGTCGGCGCCGCAGCTGACGTCGACGCATCCCCATCAGCTGCACAGTGCAGCACAGCACACGCATTCCACAATTGCCAATGCAGCGGCAGCGGCGGCGGCAGCATCGGTTGTCAGCAGCAGCAGCGCCGTCGCAGCGGCGCAGGCGATGCTTAGCGCAGGCGCCACGCAGAGCGTCATACAGCAGCCGGCGACGTCGAGCGTTAACTATGATCTCTCTTACATGCTGGAACTGGGCGGCTTCCAGCAGCGCAAGGCGAAAAAGCCGCGCAAGCCCAAACTGGAAATGGGCGTTAAGCGACGCAGCCGGGAAGGATCCACAACATATCTGTGGGAGTTTCTGTTGAAGCTGCTGCAGGATCGTGAATACTGTCCGCGCTTCATTAAATGGACGAACCGAGAGAAGGGCGTCTTCAAGCTGGTCGACTCCAAGGCGGTGTCCCGCCTCTGGGGCATGCACAAGAACAAGCCGGACATGAACTACGAGACAATGGGCCGGGCACTGCGATACTATTACCAACGCGGCATCTTGGCCAAGGTAGATGGTCAACGACTTGTCTATCAGTTTGTCGATGTGCCCAAGGATATCATTGAGATCGATTGCAATGGCGTATAGAGAATGAGAAAGAGAAAAAAAGAGAGAGTGAGAGAGAGAGAGCATGTAAATAGACGTAACCTTACGGAATCGGTGGCAATAGAATGGGAGCTGAACCGGCTAGCGGCAATAGTAGAAAATATATATATAAAAGAAAACAGAGCGAAGCATCCAAACCTAAACACACACACATACAAATATATATACAGATATACAGTTATATATATAATAATGGTACGCTACGTTTAATTGTTTCGATAAATGTGAGGAGGTTTTTTGTACATGTTGAGTTTTTCTAGGTCTAAGCTAAGTATGATCGATAACAGATGATTCGAGATCAGTTTGAATTCGATAAATCGCGGAAGAGTATAAATTACATAGTTGCTAGGCATATGCATATATACATACATATATGAAGTACATTTTAATTATGTGTACATATTATAAACATACATACTAAATTCTATGTAAACATGCTAAACAAAAAATCTAAAAAAAAAGAAAAGAAAGAAAAGAATTCGTTAGTAATTAATGATCTATTCATTGGCTTTAGTGTTTTAATTGTAACATTTAATATTAACATTTAATTAATTAATTATTATTACAATGCATATTGTTATTATTATTGATTATTATTATTATTATTATTATTGATGATGATGATCGATGATCGATGAAGAGTTCTTATTGATATTTGATATGTGTATGTGAAAACTTTTAGCTACGAATTACTGTATACCTATAAAAAAAAAATGCCTAGCCTAATATATCTAAATACCCCTCCAACAATCCCAACCTTCCCCTATCCCCCCTGCTTCCCATCATCAGCCCAAGCGATCCACATGAAACTCGTAGAATCACATATTGATCTATTTTGTATAACTATGTGAATTGTTTTGGGCGCATTGTTTTTGTTGCTTATTTTATAAAGATGAGAAATATTTCATAGTTTTAATTAGTTTTTATCGTTAACATTAGTTTATTTATTTAAGTGTTTCTTCTACAACCCCTGCCCCACAATCCTAGCTGCTGGTCTAAACTTTCTTGTAATTATTATCTTGTAAGTTTTGTATGTATTTTTAAAGAACAGAAACAACATGAACCACAAAAATCACATCAGCAGAAGAGCTGAAAACAACTCCAAGCTGCACTGTACTAATAACTTTCGGATAATGACAGAAAACACAACTCTTCAAGGAGTTCATTTCAACAACTTACAGTGCAGCTTCAGATAAATGCAATCACTCTAGCTAAAAAGAATTATCTTTATTATTTAGAAAAAAAAAGAGCAAAGATAAAGAGAAAATTAATTTACTTTTGGTCTGAAGTTTATGTCTGAAACAATTTTGTAAACGCTTTTTGTTAAGTACGTCACACTGCCACAATGGAAATCAATATGTTAAAAAAACAAATAGTTCCAGCAACAACAACAGTAATTCTCAATGCAACACATAGATACACACACTTACACACACATCAACAACAACAACAATTTCCAAACACTGCCCACAAAACGTGCAATCTCTTAAGTGCATAAACTAAACTTTAATTAAAAGAAAATAAGAAAAGAAAGCAAACTAAAAAAAAAGAGAAAGATACCAACAAACTCCTAGTTCTATTCTATACGATATTTCTTTTATATAATTAATACATATATAGTTGCGTTCTCTAAGTACCTTTATCTTTATCTATTATCTTTTATGTGTATGTCAAGCAACAGAATGAAAAAGTTTTCTAATTTTTATTTTTGTTCAATGATTGAGAATGATAAAGATGATGATGATTATAAAAATGATAATGAAAATGAAAATAAAACAAAGTGAGTTTTGAGTTTAAACTCTGTTCATTGTAAACACATTTTTTATGATTATTTTTTATTTTTTATTATTAAAATAAAATTATTATTTCAATATGCATGAGTTTTATTTAACATACTTTCATTAAAGTATATATGTATATATATACTTATATATATCGAAAAATCTTTCGATTCATAATATACAAATATTTGCAACCCGCTACAAATTTGAAATCTACATATACCTCCCATTAAAAGTACATAAGACATAAGTTACAAACAAAAAGATACAATTATATACATTAACATAAATATATATATTCAAAGTCTATATAGTATACAATACAATACACAACAAAATATTTATTCGATGACGCAGATTAAATACATATTTTAGATAAATTTAGATGATGCATTTTGTAGCTTAAGGCAGAGAATACTCGAATATAATATATGAATAATATATGTGCAGATACATGAACTAGATGAGGACTCAGTTTTTGAGGTTTCGAAAGTGAGAGCACGGGAGAACGGGAGCAGCAAGTGCGTTTATTTGTCTATCTAAATATACAAACTTATTGTAGAATTTAAGATATTACACGTACATACATTACATAAATCTTATTCATACATAATGCAATAAGCAAATCTGAACAGTTTTACATAGAACAATCGAACAATATGCAAAATACATAGAAGTACAACGAAAATATGGATTAAGATTCTGAATACATAAATAGTTCCCTTGACCCTTAACTCTGAGAGCAAAACAGCTTTACACCTTGATACAATAGCATAAAATAATGTATTTCATAATTTCGTTAGTTTTTTGGGAGATTTCTTTCAGTATGCAACAACAAATAGAACCTTTTTAGGGACACGACATCGAATTACACTTATTGATTTCATAATAATAATATTTTTACAAGATGAACAAATTTTTGGAACCGCCAAGCTAATATGCACTGTAATTGTATATAATCAACTTCTGGACCTCATGATTCACTTATTAGTCGTAGTATATAAAGAATATATATGTATATGTATATGTAAGTTATTTCGTATAAATCTATGTATACACCATATTTATTTGTGTGTAATTGTTAAACAAAAACAACAACAAAACACACACACACACACATGCTGGATAAGACCAACTAAATTAATTATATTATTATATTATCTATGCTACAGCAAGATATTTAGCAAATTAAGGAAAACCACTTTACTTTATTGGTACTAAAAAATGATATGAATGAAAACAAAGTATGGGCTTAATTTTAAGATCGATCGAGGGCAGTTTATGAAGTTTGATATATAGAATGCAATTCATTTTTGAGTTATAGGAATAGGAATGGTCTCCATTAGCTAGTTGAAATGGTTTTGGTAAAGGTTTTTAGTGAATATGTTGAAAAGATATTGTGTAGTTTATATATTATATATGTATGTGTATCTATGAGTATATGTATTTAGTTTAAGTTTATGTTTTATTTATGTATATTATGAACAGACGAATTAAAGACGTCTGCATTAAAATCAGCAAATGCGAGCCACAAATTAGCAATTAGAGTTATATAGAAAAGGATCTGATCTGATGGCAATGATATATGGATCGAGAGTATGGAAACACTAACGGTTTAATTTTAATATGCATTAAATGAAACGAGATGATAATCTAAAAAAAGATCTAGCATAATTATTAACTGTTATGGCAACGTTAGTATTTTAAGATTTTTAGCTAAATTTTGTATATTTTAATCAACAGATTGCTAAAAAGTATATAATATATACATTAGGGTGTCCCTTATTTGGTCAAAGACAATATTTTTAAACGCATACGGGCTAGTTCTGTTCATTAGGTCCTAAAGCACTCAGAAATAAATTTTTACCTCAATCGGAGTATGATAACCCGTGCCGACTTGGATCGGAAAATTTAAAGATTATATGGGACAAAAAAATTTTTTTTTATTTTTTTTTTAATTTTTTATTTTTTTATTTTGTTAATTAGGTCCTAAAGAACTCAAAACCAAGTTTTCACCTTAATCGGAGTACGATAACCCATTCAAATTTGCATCGAAACATGAAAAATCATCGAAAAATGTATAATCAGTGTTAAAATACTGTTTTTTCATGTTTCGATGCAAATTTGAATGGGTTATCGTACTCCGATTAAGGTGAAAACTTGGTTTTGAGTTCTTTAGGACCTAATGAACAAAATAAAAAAATGAAAAATTAAAAAAAAAAAAAAAATTTTTTTGTCCCATATAATCCTTAAATTTTCCGATCCAAGTTGGCACGGGTTATCATACTCCGATTGAGGTAAAAATTTATTTCTGAGTGCTTTAGGACCTAATGAACAGAACTAGCCCGTATGCGTTTTAAAATATTGACTTTGACCAAATAAGGGACACCCTAATATACATACATACATAAATATATATGTATATATACATACTTATATATTATCTGTTTTATAATTAAAATAAATAAATGAGACTAAAACAAGATTCTGCTGTGTTTTATATTTATTATTGTTAAAATTAACAAAATTTTAAATTTAAATTGTGCGCCATAAATGCACTGCTTTGTATGCACTGCTATACATACTGCTTGCAAGTGCGTTCACTGCTTTCAGCGTCAATCTGCACATACTGCTTGCAGAGTATCGATACTCCTTGCCGCAGATAGTTGCGCTACTTCAAGATCGGTGCATATTTAGGGTTGCTATTAACGTTATCGAGTTCGAAAGCTTGTTCAGTAATAAAATCGCAATATTCAATGTTGGACTTTGTTTTAAATTTAAATCAGTGGAAATCATAGGAAACTTGCGTGGCTACTGCGCTGCCGCTCACGTTTTCTGCGATTTGTTTCTGTTACGTCGCTGTTATTCCGCTTTTAGGCGAACAAAAATGCACATTAATGCAATGCAAACATATGAATGTGCTGGTGCAGACCACTGATTTAAATCATTGCTAACCCAAGCTTTCTATTATATTTTCCAATCTTTTAATTTAATTTCTGTTTTTATCGATGAATGCAACGTGAATGTGACCATTGTCTTGTGCTGTTTTACATCCACTATCGATAGATAAAATACTAAAATCATACCTTGAAATGTGGTAATACCGATGTTTTGACATGTCAATGCGCGCTATCGATAGGCGAAATCGACTGCGACGTAGTGTTGGGTAAACAATGCTCATTTAGGTGAACATGTTCACTTGTTCTTTTTTTTAGGTGAGTCAACTCACTCAGATCGCTCAGTTGCTCACTTGCTCAGTTGCTCAGTTACTCACTTGTTCAGTTGCTCACTTGCTCAGATTGCTCACTTGTTCAGTTGCTCAGTTACTCACTTGTTCAGTAGCTCAGTGGCTCACTGCTCTAAGTCCCTCACTCAACAAATCAAAAATTTCATACGTTATACATTTCATACATTTCCATTTAAATCGGATTCATCACTTTATTATGTTTAATATACATGTACATAAAATTAAAGTAACAAAACAAAAAATAAAATAATGATAATATATGTATTCCCTTCATAACAAACAACCAAATTAAAAAGTAAAATAATGAAAGTATTTATTTCCCATCACTTCTTTATACTTTTCTCCAAAATGAGCTAACGAATATACGCAAAGTGCCGTAACAGAATTCAGAGCGCAAAGGAAATAAAGAATAACAACATTTGGGCGATAGTGAGTAAAACAGAGCAACGGAACAAGACTGAGTAACTGAGCAAGTGAGCAAAAAAGATCAATTTGGAAGGAACATGTTCACTTGCTCACTTCAGGGAGCAACTCTTTTTTGTTCACTCACTCATGAGCAACCCAACACTACTGCGACGGCCATACTGTAAATACATATACATACATACATACATTTTTTCTTTTTGTGTCATTGTGCGTTCCAAAACCAAAATCACATTTTTTGCGATGCATTTGCATTGCAGATTATAGATTAAAAATGTTATGTTTTTGTGTGGAGAAAATGGAATTCGAGCAATGATAACAATGAATTGATGTACAAGTTGCATAACAAACGTCGTCGGGCTCGTCTGTGTATGTACGTCGTTGAGCAGTCGCAATTTCCAGAAAACCACACACACACACACAAGCTCGCACTCTACGCCATCAAAACAGCAGAAAAAAACAGATTTTTGAGTGGCGTAAAAAGTGGGAAATTTGGAAAACAGGCCAAAAACTATCGAAATCGAATGTGTACGTTGCCTTTTTCCATAGCAAATGTGTTGTGACGGCCGCGACAGACGCGCAGCATTCGCAGCACAGGCAGCGTCAGGCACCTTTCCCTCCTCCCGTCGTCAGCCCACGCCACAAGCAATACTAATACCAACACAAACGCATCTGTCACAGCCGACAAAGAAAAAAGAGAGTCTTCTTCTTCGTACAGTCCCTACGGCGACGTCGACGACAACAACAACAACAACATTTGACTCAGCTGCCAAGCCAAAACATCAAGAGAAATCAAATAGTAGAACCACAATAAAAATCAAAAATATTATTGTGAGATTGTGTGTTTTCAACTCTTTCAACAACCAAACGCAACAAAGAGGCTTGCATGTGAAATTAATAAATCGACAAAAAGAGAAAAACAAAACAAATCGCGCGCGTTATTGTGTGCGAGGTGGAGTCGCTGTTACTTGTACGTGTACGCGTGAGCAATGAGTCTCTCCGGAGCGCCCGCAGGCGTCCCAGCGTCCGCATCGTTAAGTGCGTCGACGAGCATCGCGGCCAGCGGCAGCAGCAACAACAACAGTGGCAATGGCAATGCAACTGGCAGCACCAATAACAACAGCAACAACAATAACAACCTGCCGTTTGAGAAGGATAAGATATGGTACTTTAGCAACGATCAACTGGGCAACTCACCAAGTCGTCGATGCGGCATTAAAAGCGACGATGAGCTGCATTACAGACAGATGACCGCCTATTTGATACAGGAGATGGGACAACGGTTGCAGGTGTCACAGCTATGCATAAATACGGCGATTGTTTATATGCATCGATTCTATGCGTTCCACTCGTTTACACATTTCCATCGCAATTCCATGGCATCGGCCAGTCTGTTTCTGGCCGCCAAGGTGGAGGAGCAGCCGCGCAAGCTGGAGCATGTGATAAGAGCGGCGAACAAGTGCCTGCCGCAAACAACCGAACAGAGCTATGCAGATCTCGCCCAGGAGCTTGTCTTTAACGAGAATGTACTGCTGCAGACGCTCGGCTTTGATGTGGCCATCGATCATCCGCATACGCATGTGGTGCGCACGTGCCAGCTGGTCAAAGGTAGGCACCATGCTCCTAAAATATATATATGTATATATATAGTATACTACTAGCTACACTGCCAATGCCAAATCCAAAATATGACTTTGTTTTGGCCTTGGCTGAATGCAAAACGTAGAGCAATTGTCAATTGATATATACTATGATATATTTTAGCATGCAAGGATCTGGCGCAAACCTCCTACTTCTTGGCCTCAAACAGGTATGGCTAACAAACAATGATAACTAATGGTGGTATCCAACACCTTACTTTTTGGCATACTCCTTCAACTGTACGGTATTTAAGAGCTTGTGCGTGTGTGTGTGTGTGTGAGTGTAGGAATCTGCGGGTTAAAATTACTGCAACAATAAGTGGTGTTCCTTTTAGCCAAGTACAACAACAGCTGTGTACTACTGTACCTACAACTAATTGTTGTCGACTTAAAAACCGTTTAGGCCAACTTTCAACAGCTTACCTGTGTGCCAGGTGCAGCGTTGAATCCGCTAATCCGGCAAAAAACCCTTGACCATTTTATGACTTTTATTTGTTTACCTTCTTGAGCATTTGAACCATGATCTCATATGTATAACATATCATATCATCTTATCATTAGTAAACTTACCGAAAAGAAAGTAAATAAAGACTGTCCTTAATTACAAAAAAAAATTAAACGATATTTGGCATATTTCTGTTTGTTGGGGGTCAATATATGACTTAAAGTGGATTTATTTATATATCTATTAACTCAACTGAGAGACAAATGTTTATAATAAAAGGTAGTTACATCAGAGCTGGAGCAGAGTCTGTTAAACAAGTTAAAGGTATACACTAAACAGGAAGGAAATGTTATATTTGGCACGCCGAAGATTTGATTCCTTTTACGACTGATTGTTCCTATGGCTGATATGTATTAGCACTCCAATTTCAAATAAATTTCTTGATATCTCAGAGACCAACGTTTGATTTTCGTCCTAGCTTGTCAGAAAGTGTAGGACAATATCTGAAATATCCAAAAAGTCGTTTTGCGAGGTATCCTTATTCTGGCAGCTATAGTGATCCGATTCAGATGGCTTTAGCAAGTTTAATCAATATAGTTGCAAAAATTAGAGAATAGTTTGCATAGAAACAGACGAAAATTACAGTTCATCCTGATTAAGTTTACAATATACATCAGCGGTGGGCACGCAGTGGCTCCGAGAGCAGCGGCTGCTCCCAACTTAGGTAGACTCTAATAGGGTTGTTGTTGTTGATGTAGTGCTTCCAAATTCAGATTTTGTGCCCACCGCTGACAAATCTAAAATACCCTCTGCTAGGGTGTATTAACTGATTCCCAACCAAACCTTATCATACACACTCGCACATGCAACGCTCGTAGTTAGGGATTATAACTTGGAAATATATATTGCATATTAAATGTGTTGTTCTTGCTTGGACTGAAATCTTATAGCTTGCATCTAACCTCGATGTGCCTGCAATATCGACCCACGGTGGTTGCCTGCTTTTGCATTTACCTGGCCTGCAAGTGGTCGCGCTGGGAGATTCCGCAGTCGACGGAGGGCAAGCATTGGTTCTACTATGTCGACAAGAGCGTCTCGCTGGAGCTGCTGAAGCAGCTGACGGATGAGTTCATTGCCATTTACGAGAAGAGTCCGGCACGCCTCAAGTCCAAGCTGAACTCGATCAAGGCAATTGCCCAGGGAGCCAGCAATCGCACAGCCACGAATAGCAAGGATAGCAAGCCGAAGGAAGACTGGAAGATGAGCGAAATGATGAAGGGCTATCACTCGAACATCACGGCGCCGCCAGAGCTGATGAATGGCAGCGACAGTCGGGATCAGTCATCGCAGGCGGCGCTGCTGCCGCCGCCGGCAATGGTGCCGCCCCAGCAGCGCAGCAGGGATGGCAGCCACCAGCGATCGTCGTCGGTGGGTGCGTCAGGTAACTCATCCGCCACTACCTCCTCCTCGTCCAATCACAAGATGCCAAATTATCCAGGCGCATTGCCGCCAGAAGCACATGGAGGTAAGTATTTGATTCACACCTGTTCGGACTGACGGCATTAATCATTCCATCATAATGTTTGTAGATCACAAATCCAAGCAGCCCGGCTACAGCAGTCGTGCTCCATCGGGCTCATCGTCGTCGGCGCAGCGCAGCGGCAGCAGCAGCTCCTCCTCGTCCAGCAGCAATCAGCGGGGCTCCTCGAGCCAAGCGTCTGGACGACCCCCGATGCCCATGGACTATCACAAATCGTCGCGAGGCATGCCACCCGTGGGATTGCCACCGCATGGCGCACACAAGATGTCCGTAAGTTCCAAGCCGCCGCAGTTACTCGACGGTCGCAGCAGCAGCTCATCCGCATCCAATGCCACATCCGCGGCGGGTGTGTCATCCAAAGACCTCAGCAAATCGAGCAGCAGCAGCAGCAAAGTGTATCCAAATGCACCGCAGCCCTATAACAACAGTGGACCACCCAATCCGCTCATGTCCCGAGGAGGCTACCAAGGCAGCAGTGCTGCTGCTGCTGCCGCAGCTGGTGCTGGTGGCAGCAATGGTGCTCCGCCGAATCCAGCTGCCTATGGCAGTCACAGCTCGCACCGAAACAAATCCGTCGCACCATCCAGCTCATCGTCATCCGTCCATAGCATGCCGCCTTACGAGCAACCACTGCCCTATGGCCAAACCCAGAGCGTGCCCAGCTATAATCATATGCAACAGCAGCAGCAACAGCAGCAGCTGCCACCTCTAGAGGCTCCTCCGGCGACAATGACACAACAACCACAGCAGCAGCTGAGCAAGAACAATTCCCTGTTCAGTCCCGAGTGGAGTGACATCAAAAAGGAGCCGCACTTTAATGGATTGCTGCCTCTGCCACCGCCAGGACCAGCACACGAGAGTCTGGGCTACAAGCTCAACAATCATACGCGGGACAGGGACAGTCCAAAGAAGGAGCGTCTCACGCCCACCAAAAAGGACAAGCATCGCAGCAGCAGTGGCTCTGGATCTGGCACTGGCAGCACAGCGAAGCCCATGCTGCCGCCACATAAAAAGCCACATGGCGATCTGCTGGCAGCGCCAAATCCCAACGAACTTGCGGGCCCAAGTCGCGAAGGTAGCAATCTGAAACGCGCCAATGAAATCTCTGGCAGCCAATATGGACTCAACAAACTGGACGAGCATGATGGCAGCCTGCCCCGCGACAAGGTGCGCAAGCTGGACACTGGCGTGGGTCTGCCGGGATACGCTGGCTATGAGGAGAAGCACGCACCGCTGTCCATGTCCAATGGGATCGAGACTACGCCAGATCTGGTGCGAAGTCTGCTCAAGGAGAGTCTGTGCACAACGAGTGCCTCGCTGCTGAAGCAGGATGCGCTCACCATGCCCGGCCTGAAACCGCCCGCAGAGCTGCTGGAACCGATGCCATCGGCACCACCAATGCACATCAAAAAGGAGCCCCTAACTGGACCTGCAAATCGGGCGACAGTGGCCACAGGCCTGGAACTGGATGCACTCACCAAGCTGGGCGATGTCAAGGATCAAGATGGCAGCATCAAGTCGGAGAAGAAAAAGAAGAAGGACAAGCATAAACACAAGGAGAAGGACAAGTCCAAGGACAAGCCGGATAAGGAGGAGCGCAAGAAACACAAGAAGGACAAGCAGAAGGAGCGCAGCAGCAAGGACACATCCATGGACTCGCTCAAGCTGGTCATTAAGACCAACACGGCGTCAGCTAATCCCAATGGCAGCCTCCAAGTGGGCGCGGCGGCGCCTCTCAAGCTCAAGATCAGCAAGAACAAGGTGGAGCCCAATAACTACTCAGCAGCTGGCGGCGGATTGCCAGCGATGGCAGCAGCACCCGGCTTTGGATTGCCACCAGCGGTGCAAGCGCCAACGAGTGCGCTGCCAGGTGGTGGACAGCAAATGGCGCCGGGGATGCCTCCTTATGGTGGGTATAGTAATTCTTCAAGTAATTCGAGTAGCAGCAAGAAGAAGCACAGCGATCGAGATCGCGACAAGGAGAGCAAGAAGAGCAAAACCCAAGACTATGCCAAGTACAATGGAGTCTCTGGCGGTGGAGTTGGAGTTGGAGGTGGCGGTGTCTATGCCCCATTAGGCGGTGCAGGCACCGCGTCCATTACGCAAGCCTCGCAGGTCTCCAATCTCTTGGGCCTGCCCACAACAATGACGACCGCGTCGTCATCGGCCAACTCCATGGTGATGACGCCAGCGAGCCTCGCCGCTGGCATCGCTCCCCCCTCTGCGCTGCCCATCTACAACAAGAAATAGTCGTAGTCAACGTAGCCGTAGACGTAGACGTAGTCCATGTCCCCCTCCCTTTATTTGTCTTTTAAACAACAACATCTTATGTATAAAACAAACACAAAACCGATGGAAATAGAAGAAGATAATATCCCCCATTAAGCCTATGCTAGTTGTAATTGATTGTTGGTGAGATGCATTAGTTGTCTAAGTTATTATTGATTCACCCTAGTTAAGCACAAAACAAACAAACAACAAAATCCACAAAAGATCTACACAGAGCTAAATGCAATGCGAGTGTTTGTTGAATAATCGCAGACAACAAAAAGGAATAATTAAAAGAAAATAAATACTTCTGTACAGCATTAATTAATTTGTAATTTAAACATATATATATATATAAAAACAAACACACAATACAAATACACAGAATAATTGTAAACGAATGAATTATTGTAACAGCAACTCCTTGGTGGATGATTGCGACTAAACAGTTAATATAACTGCGCAGCACGGCCGTCTAGAATATAAGTTAGTAAATCAATTACCCATGCACACACACACACACACATACAGGCTTTTCAAACTGTTGTTGTATGTATATAGCCACAAGAGAAACAACTTCCGCTTAGCTAAAAATACGGCCCTAACTAATGCAAATCGAAATTTTGAAACAAAATATTCAAAAAGCAGAGATACTGAAGACATAATGTATGTTGTAAAGAAAGGGAGATGAGGAGAGATGTGCACTTTAATTATAAATTAAAGTGTCATGGAGACAATTTAGAAATCACACGAAAACCATTAAAAAAAAACAAAAACTACACATAAATTATTTGAACTAAATAATAGTGGAGAAAACAAATATATGAACGTCGTTTAATTGTCGGAAATTAATTTTTAGTTAGCAAAGTTTTTCATTTATTGTAACAAACTGAACGCATTAGTTGTATTCTTTATTATTATTATTATTATCAGTAATGAATTCGTAATATAAACGTAACTTTTAGTTATTATGGATGCAAACAACAAACAACAAAATTGTGTTAAAATTGAAAGTGAAAATTTGGTCGATCACTTGACGTAGCTTTCACTTGTTTCTAATTTTAAATTATATTTAAATATAGCATTACAATGAATAATGAATAATATTAATAAATTGTTGTGCAACAAAAAACACGAGTCGACGTTTCCCAAATTGAACGCCGAAAACAAGCAAATACTAAACAAACAAAAACACTATGAAAAATATATGAAATTAAGCAAAAAAAATAAAATAAAAAAAATACTACTTATATCAAAGGGAATAACTTATGTAATTTTTCGACTAGATCAAAAACAAAACAAAGAAAAAAAACACAAACAAATTTAATCAAACGTTGCGCGTTTTAAACAATACAAAAAAAACACTATTCGATTTCAAATAATTGCATTAAGCTAGCAAAAAGTAAAAGCTATATACTATCTACACACATACAACAAATACAAATACAAACCATACATATTCATATATTTGGAAAACGAAATCTTATTTAAGTTGCAACAATTTTCGAAAACACGTTTTTCCCCCAATTGCTGCAGTTCTTTAAGAAGAACAAAAACAACAACAACGACGACAACAGCAAAAGTAATAAATATTATAATGATAATATCTTATTTTTCCCCCTCTTAACTTTTAAGTTTTGTACATAGAACAGATAAAAAAACACAAAAATGGCATTCGACCGCACTCCTCGAATTGGTTGGGGGTTTCATTGGGGGCACGCTAGTTCCGAAAATGAATACTCGGAGCATTCGTTTGTGCGTTATTCGATAAACCGAATAAAAATTTCAAAGCCCAAAACAAAAGAACAATAAAAAAAAATTGGAAAACCATAAAATAAAAAACAAATCAACACTTGAGTTTTTATTATTCAGTATTTCAAATATTGTATCTATGATGATGATGATGATGATGTGTGCTGCTGTATCCACCCCAAGTAACTGGTTATCCGGGTGAATATCGAAGGGAAGCCAATTTCACAGCCCATCGAGAGACCAAACGAGGTGATGCCAATCAAGTAGTCGGTGCCGTTCTCCTTGTACACAAGTGGACCGCCCGAGTCGCCGTGGCAAGTGGATTTGCCACTGTTCGTGCTCATGCAGATCATCTTCTCGGAGAGTGCGCCGCCCCAATACATTTTGCAGAGACTGTGCTGCATGATCGGCATTGCCACGTACCGCAATGTGGCAGATACGGACGGGGATTTGTCACTCTCCCGTCCCCAGCCCGAGGCATACGCCGTCTTCTGCTCGTAGGAGGAATATGATCCATTCAATCTCCCCGGCAATTGAGCTGCTCTCACTCGATCGGTGTAGGGTATATAAATGGGTAGTTCGATTAGTGCTATGTCATTGGCCACAGTGCTAAGTGTCCAATTCTCGTGCACCACAATGCTGGACTTATCCACGCTGTAACGCTTCTGACCAATCTCAAACTTATTAGTGATATTTATAGCACCCAAATAGACAACTGCTCTGTCAGCTTTATCCACGCAGTGGGCAGCCGTGACGATCCATCGATGGGTTATCAAAGTGCCACCACACCAAGTGCTTGTATTACCCAAAGATATATTCAAGCCCACCTGGTAGGGAAACTGTCCACCTTTGGCCATCTCGCCATTCGTTATGCGATTGTCATTGTCAGCATCCGCAAGCTGAATCAGAGCTAGTATAAGAAAAGCAACTAGTGCACTCGCTCCTAACAACAACCTCATGTTTGTAGCTCAATTAACCAATTAAAAATTGCATTGCGGACAGTGTATGATTATACTTACTATGAACTAAACGGCTAATAAAAAGATACGTCGCAATTCTCGTTGTTGATTCCATAATCTTATCGCAGCTGCTGGGATGGAAACCCTTTAAAATTAATACCCACCATTGAATTCAATTGCATTTTATTTAGATAATCTAAAATTGAAGACTAACATTTTTGAAAAAAGTATTTATAAAACAAAAATAAAATATATAAGACTTAATATTTCTGCTTGTTACCCAATTAAATCAAAACTCCAACTATAATTAGAGTTTTTTAAATTATAAAGATTTATTTCATATTTTTATTAAGATATTTTTAAATTAGAGTTAGGTTTCTGCTTCTTACAGTATTATAGTATTTTCTTCACTAAAAAGTGACTTTTTCAAAATACCCAAAATTAATTATTTCAGTAAAGTAGAATTTCCGGCTAAAGATTTTCAAAACTGTATTGAAAAATAGTATAAATTACTGCTTAAGCAGATCACAATGTTAATTTACTTAAGAATAATAAATTACCAATAAAAAAATTCGAAATTGTCATTCAAAGTTGAAACTTTATCTATAAATTTAAAGATTAAGATTTGATCAAGCAGATCGTACTGTTTTAGAGGTTTCTGATTCAGTTTTTAAAATAATCATACAGTATATACATTTTAATTATTAATAGTATTTTTATTAAAAGTCATAGTCTCTATCAATATCAATCAAATTTTATTAAATTCGTATAGTTCGATCGTTTATCGTAGTTTATTTGTTGACCACACCACTGTGCTGCTCGATCCAATCCAGATAGGCGGTGATTCTGGTGAACACAGCTGGGTATCCCTTCTCGCAGCCCAGAGCCAGACCGAAGGATGTGGCGCCAATCAGGTAGTTGATGTCTCCCTCCTTGTGCACCAATGGGCCACCGGAATCGCCGTTGCAGGTGGACTTGCCGTCCTTGGTGCTCATGCAGATGACGTCGTCGGTGATGAGACCAGCCCAGTAAACGTTGCATCTGCTGGGCTTCATTATGGGCATCTCGACGTAGAGGAGTACGGAGGAGACGGCGGTGGCATCATCGCTGTCGCGACCCCAACCGGAGGCAATGGCCTGTTCTCCCTCATAGGTGGAGAAGCGACCATCCTTCTTGGGCAGTGTGGCGGGTCGGACGCGATCGTTGAACTCCAGTTTGGCTGGCAGCTTGATGAGCGAGATGTCATTGATCAGACGACTGGGGTCCCAATGCTCGTGCACAATGATGCCCTCCTTCTCCACATGGATGCGCTGCTGACCAGGCTCCTCCTCCTTGATATTAACGGCGCCAACATAAACAGTTGCGGCATCAGCACTATCCGTGCAATGGGCAGCGGTGACGATCCAACGATCCGAAATCAAAGTACCACCGCACCAGGCACCGGACGAACCGATGTGCAGACTCAATCCCACCTGGTAGGGGAATTGACCCACACGCGCCTTCTCGCCATGGGTGATGCGACCATCGAGTGGGGCAGCCACTGCAGTTGCCAAAATGGCGGCCAATGCAACAAACAACTTCATGATCTGTATTCCTAACTTGTGAATTCACAAACCAATTCACCAATCATTTTTATAGTCCTCTCAATGAATTTGCTAACGTCAATACGAGTGCGCCAATATCTTATCAAAGTATCTCTTGAGACGGACCCTCGAAATGAGCTGATAATAAGTAGGCGTGTGCTATATACTTGTATATACTTTTTACCTTTCATAAGCAATTGATTAGATGCCATGATTTCATCAGAAAAATCATTTGAGAATTAATTGCTATTTTTGAGTATTTTAATTAAACAAAATAAAAAACAAAAATATTTCAGCAGAAATTATGAAAAGATTTAGAGATAATTTATTGATAAATGTTAATTTTAATAGATAGATATATTTAGGTATTTTAGTAAAAGTTTAGAAGAAAACTGTAGTTCAATTCTGAAGGAAAAGTGTGGGAGCTCAAAGATAAATTTGGTTATTGTAAATAATATTAAATGATAGATATAAGATTCCAATTGACTCAAATTATAACTAAATTTGGAATTAATAGATACATTTTTGGAATTATTTGTTACTTTTGAGTATTAAAATTAAAGAAATTAAAATAGGATTCATCTAAAGACTTACCCATATCTAAAGATTAGAAAATATTGTCACTCTGAGGAATAAATCTTTGCTAGATGATGGATAGAAGATTTAAATGCCACAACCACGCGACTTCACTTAATAAAAAGTAAATAAAGTTCTCGGAAATAAAATCGCAATTCAGAGACTCAAAAGGCGTGTGTGAATTATCGAATTGAACTCAAGACTAAATAAACCCTTCGCATATGTTGAGATAAGCTCACGATCAAGGTTGAAGTGCTGCCCACTCTTGTGCCAAAGCAGCGACTGATAAGAACTACGTATACGTAATTTCTCAGCGAGGAATCTGCAAAATATAACGAAACTTACCAAGTATATTTATTTATTATTTAGATAATGCATTTGTATTTAGATAGTATATCTCCTTTTAGTGCCCATTCATTTCGACGTGTGCCATATCTTAACAATGAAAAATAAAACTAAAAAACAAGATTCATTTTTAATTAAATCGATAGGAACGTGAGAGTTACAAGAGTTGCCACTTGAGCAAATATCAGACGTCATCCTCAATGGCCATTGATTGGCCACGATTCGTATAAAAGCCGATGGATATTCTATTGATGTTTCATAGTCTTCCGAGGAATCGAATATGAAGGTGCTCGTTGTTTTCGCTCTGGCCTTGGCCTACGCCTCGGCGTCCGCTCTGCGCGCTCCCCAGGACGACGTTGAGCTGCGCAATGTGTACATGCCAGTTTTGGATGGACCAGATGGCCGCATTACCAACGGACATGACGCCAAGGAAGGTCAGTTCCCCTACCAGGTGGGACTATCTCTGCATCTGGGCAAGAACTCTGCCTGGTGCGGTGGATCTCTGATCGGTCACGAGTGGGTTCTGACTGCCGCTCACTGCACAGACAAGTAAGTTCGGAGGCAGCTCTAGAGGAATGACCGTTGCTAATTCCACTCTTATTTTTCTAGTGTCGATGCTGTCACCGTTCAATTGGGCGGAACTGTCCGCGCCAGACCTCAGGTGAAGCACACCGTCAACAAGGAGCACATCATCATCCACCACGGCTGGAACAGCAGGACTCTGTTGAACGACATCTCGCTCATCCGCATCCCACATGTGGAATACACCGCCGACATTCGCCCAGTGGAGCTGCCCAGGATTGAGTCCCACTACTCCACCTTCTCCGGTGATGAGGCTATCGCTTCCGGCTGGGGCCGCACCTCGGACTCTTCCAACGGTGTTGCTTCCCATCTGCAGTACGCTCACCTTAAGATCATCTCCAACACCGCCTGCATGGGCACCTATGGTCCAACCATCCGTGGCTCCAACATCTGTGTCTCCACCCCCGATGCTGTCTCCACCTGCAACGGTGACTCTGGTGGCCCATTGGTGCTCGCCTCCAACAAGGTCCAAATCGGTCTGACCTCCTTCGGTTCCGCTTCCGGCTGCGAGAGGAAGCTCCCGGCTGCCTTCACCCGTGTCACCAGCTACCTGGACTGGATCAAGGAGGAAACTGGCATCCACAATTAAGCAGATGCGTAATATTTATGCGAGTGATATTCCATTTAATAAAAGCATATAGAAATTAACGTGATTTTTTTTTTAATTTCTAAAGGATGGGAAATCTGTATCTAAAATTCAACCTCCCAAACACAATATCAAAATTCGATCTTCTTTTTTTAAATATTTTTTTTTGCTTTGGATTTTTATTGATTTTTTTTTTGTTTTGTTCTTTGCACTTGTCTCACTTTGAAACAGTTGTAGTTTTTATTTGCTTTCTATATCATAATTTGACTTTAAAGTTCAGTTTTTATATAGGCTTTACTCGGTTTGTTTTTGTTTTTGTTTTCGATTTTAAGATATATCATCAGTTATTTGATTTGTTTTGTTTTTCGTTTCTTTAATAAACATTTGGAATGCATTATATAATTTAAATTTAACAATATACATAAATTTGATTTGCGATTCAGTAGTATTCTTGTTTGTTTGTTTGTTTGTTTAGTTATTTATTAACTTTATCAATTAAAATTGGAGATACTTATGCACATTTAACATTAATCGTTTCTTTTGTTGTAAATACACATACGTAGTTATACAGAATAAAAAAGTTACTTTTGAATGGTCTTTATCAGATGTCAGTTAGGTTTTTGTGGATGTGTTGTTTTAGACATAGACAAATATCGCATAAAAATAACAATTATAAAAAATTTCATACAAGACATACACTTTTTGTTTTTTGTTTTTGTATATTTGTTGTTAATTTTGACCATGTGTGTTTTTCTTATATGAACGCAGGCAATGCATATTCATTTGTTCTAGTTGTTGCGGTAAGGTCTTTCTACTTTTTACAATTGTTGGCAAATGGTAATATGCGAAACGCAAAACAATAATTATCAATCCTTCGTTATTTATGGACTACTACATACTATATACGTTGTGGATATCGGGCTTTGAAACTGGAGCTGTGTGTGTGCTGCCGCCAAGTTAAAAATACATACGAAACAGTACGAAACTAGCAAAAATGATTATAATACAAAAGCAGACAAACAAATAAGTACACGAGTGGCTGGCGGTAGTGTTCCAAGTGTTTGCAATGCGGTTGCGCTGTTGCAGCAGTTGTAATCGTAGTTGATGGTCACTATCTCGTTGTTGTTGTTGTTCTTGTGATGTTGTATGTCGCCGTTGTTGTTGCTGCTCCAGATATAACTGCTGAACTGTTTGCCACAGCCAAGTACTGTCACCCACATTGCCAACGCCGTCGCACACAGGACCAGTGTTATTAATCCACGCCAGCAAATCCTTGGCTGCCCTCAATGGCCTTTATCAATTTGTCCTTCAACTGCAGATAGCCCTCATAGGGTGGCAGATCCAAGCGATTAAAGCTGCAATTATTAAATGCGATTAATATGTTATAATAGAATCGTTTAATTCCTGTATCCTACCAGGTATGTGCACGAGGGAAGTTGTTGGGCGTTCCCCATTTCTCAATTGTAAACATCTGTGGACCGTTTGAGCCGTAGAGCTCTTTGAAACCATTCATGGGCACACGTGATGTGCCCGTTACGAACTGCAACAGACGCGAACGCATCTCGTTGGAGAAGGAAAGGACGGCACGCCAGAACCATTGAATAATGATGTGATTCATGTGGTAATCACCCTTGTACAATGTGTTCTCGCGCCAATCCTTAACATCGATATTCTGTATGCCACACATCAGCAGCTCCAGCTCGTGCTCGTCAAAGATTTTGATCAAATTCAAGGGTATTATCGAACCAAAGCCATCCAAAAATGACGTCATTTGGTCCTTGACGCGAGCCACAAAACGCCACTCGATGACAAGTCTGAAAAGTACACAAGTTTAGTGTGTTTCATTATCGAAATGATCTAACAAGAGAACTCACTTGATGTATTCATCTTTGTTTTCGTTGGTCACATCAATGCTCGCGCCACCTGGCTTGAGTTCATGCTGACTCTTCTGACCAAACACATCCTCATCCAGGCAGAATGTCAACTCCAGAATGCGAGGATCGTTCTCCTTGATCCACATCAGCGAATTGTAGTACTCCGTGTCCACAGATTCCATATCCTTCAGATCGATTGGCTTTTGCAGCATCATCTTATAGAAGGGACGTATAAAGAACGCATCCAACAGTTTGCCATGATAGACAGCCATGCCCGCAATGCGTCCAATAAATCTGCAAGACAGTTTAATTAATTCATTTTATATTATCTTATGCTGCTCTAAACTTACTTGAAATAACTTAAGTGCTCCTCGTTGCACAGACCGCTGCCATTGTTGATTTGCAAGGTGTAGTTATCCATAGCTGAGTACTCAAAGAGTCCATAATATGGATTAAACATTTCTTTGGATAACAAATAGAACCATTCTCTAGCAAGGCCACCATAATCTAAAAGTTGCAAACATTAGACAACCACAACATGATGTATACTTGATTAGTAACTTACCCAAGCCCGTTTCTCCTTCAAATTCTACCCATAATTTAGTCTTTAGTAAATCGGTTTTGGTCACCGAACTAATAATTCTATACGAATCCTCCAATATCGATGTTCGGCGAATACGTATCTCAAATTTATTTGGTACATTTGTCTGAAATAATAATAAAACTTGTTAGTTGGTTACAAAATATAGAGCTCAATGAATGCTTACAGGTTTTCTAATATGACTCTTGAAATACTCATATTTCTGTTTGTAATCTCGCGAATATGGAACCGCTTGTCCGGCTATATTTGGATTAGACAAGCGTGGATCCTCCCACTGTGTGGTGCGCGTATCTGTTATTCAAAATAATAAATTAACAACTTATTAGAAATTGAATTGTTGGGCATTATTTACTGTGATCTATGTAGAACACGCGACCATCCGTGTGAACGCGTTCCTCCCAGCCCTCGGGCAAAGGTCCCAGGTCGTCCTCGACACGTCGTGTTTGATTTGGCATTGGACTGGCGCGGCCATTGCGGGGATCAATCCAAGTGGTGCGGCGTGATTCGTGATCGATAAAGAATGTACGTCCATTGGGCGCCACCTGCATGGACCAGCGCGGTGGTAATGCTTCCTCCTCATTGACTGCGGTCTGAAAGCGACAAATAACAATTAAATCTTGTTTAATTCCATTTAACACGTTTTTCGGGTGGTTAATTGAGCGTGTAAATATTGTTGGTATCTAGAAGCACATGCATAAATAATAGATGCATCATTTGTGTGCAGTTTGAATATGGAATGAACACATTACTTGATCCGTGGGCACAGCTGCGTTGTCTTCCTCGGAATTGCGTCGTGTGGACGGAGCTGAGATCTCTGAGGGATTGTGGCTGTCTGTGTGATCGGTGTCTTCACTCTAATTTTTGTTTTGTTTGATAATTGCATTCATTTCAATTGCGTTATGTTATGTTTTTTTTTTTGGTTGTTTTTTGTTTTATATTGATGTTTTTATTGCAGTCGGAAGAAACAGAACAGAAATGGATTCCAAAATTATAATCAATTTGGCAAAATACGAAAGATTTATAAAATACATAAACAATAAAATAAACTAAAAGCAGAACACACAAAATGTTTAGTGCAAATGCGAATTATACTGCAGCATGGATAAAAACAAACACAAATCGCAGGAAAACTTACAGAATTAAACTAAAATGATATGGTAAATTTACAGATTATTCAAAAACATTGATGTAAGTTTGTTAGTATGCATGATGATGATGGGAAAACATACATATATTATACTCTAGCTGCCCTCGAGATTGTTGTCTAAGTTTGGAGTGTGAGTTGTGTAATTGTTTGCTTACCCCTTCCGCTTCACGAGAGGACCAAATCAAGCCCATCCAAAAGTTTGGCAACAATTTAAAATTTTATCTAACTTGTACTTTACTTGCCGAACAATTTAACGATTGATTGATGTGATTATTGTATTGTAAACAAATAAATTTTGATCTAAGTAAATGGCAATGCTACGAAACTGAATCTGTTTACCATTATGGGATGGACTAAATATGTATAAGCTTCGATGGTTATATCTGGGAATGCAATTTATCAATTAGCATCCAAATATCACGGAAATTTAAGCATATAAATCAATATATACAAACATAATTATCTGAGTGGCTGACAAAAATTACAAGGAAACAACACAGAGAACACAAGCTACAAGCGACAGTGAACAACGACTACATGCGACTATGACTGACTGTTCATATGCTGGGATGTGTTTGGATATGTTTCTAATGTACAACGAATGTGTGTGTGTTTCTGGTGAGTGTATGTATTAGTTTGTGTTTGTATGCTAACCAAGTGTCTATTTAACTGCTGCAGCTGGCGTCGTCTCTGCTGCCTGTTGTCCAACTGATGGCGGCCCAAGCTGTGGTCAACAGCGCGTCGGGTTAAGAGATTTGTGATTGCCATATTGACAAGACCGCTGGGAGCCTCACGCACCGGTCGCAAGTCATTTTGCAAACTGGTGGCTGAGATTTCTGGATCCCTACGACCAGTGCGATGTTGCAGTGAATTGTAAACAAAACTGAATTTAAAAACAACCAAACAAATTATAAATGCTAGGTGAGTAACTCTCAGGAGGCGTGACACAGATTTACGAGTAAAATATGAATACTCAAGAACAGGGAACGTAATGATCTTTAAAAAACTGTATATATATGATTAAATTAAGGCAAATATATAATAATTATTACAAATTTTGAGAATATATTCATGGTTATTTCAGAATTCATTTATTTGCGATCCCTGTTCAGTGAGTTTGGGGAGTGTGGACAACAAACAAAACAGAGGAGGCTTTTCTGGTCTTTAGTAGGGTTGTTGTTGGGTATATTAACCTGGCATGATCCACCATTTGAGTTGGGTCTACCTCAGTTTGGCCAACATCATTACCATCGGCATCACCATTGCTGTTGTTGTTGTTAATTGAGACTTGTGACTGAGTGCGTGAGATTATTGTTGGTGTTGTTGCTGTCGTTGTTGTTGGCGTTACATTGTTATTGTCCTAAGTGTGTATGAGTATATAGGGGCAGGTCATAAAAATAATAAATTAATAAGTAAACTGATGGGATTCACAATGAATGAACCTAGGCTCTAGCTAAAACTAGCTTTAAATTAAATGCATAATTTATCAACTTAAAGTGAGAATGCGAATCTAGCAAATTGAATCGAGCTAAGAATTTGTTCAGATATCGATTTGGCATTACAAACATGCGACGCAGATACAAGTTGCAGTCGAGTATATCACAGTTTTGAGCATTGTTTATGTCTGAATCGTGCTCTTCTTCATCTTCCGCCTTTACTTCCACCACCTCCTCCTCATCCTCCTCCGCCTCATCATGCTCTTCGTGTACTGAACCACAATGCAGACAGTTGTCTTGGTTACTCGCTATTTCAGCTGAAGAATACTCCACCTCATTCTCATCCTCAGATTCGCTACTTTCTTCGCTTGTTGCAAGGAACTCTGATCTGGCAACGTTCTTTAGTCGCTGTTTAGGTTTTAGTTTTGGTTTTATTTCAGTTTATGACAAGGCTCACAGATGATGATGTGTGTGTGTGTGTGAGGTGCAGTGTGTGTATGAGTGACAGTTAATGAATATATATATATTTATAAAGTTCATGCATAACAATTGTGTCAATTTGCAATTGTTAATCACACATGCACCATAAAAAGTATAATTTAATAAAAACAAAAATGGTAGTAATATTTAAAGTAATTGTTGTTTGTGATATTTTGTTAAGTGATTGTCATATCAAAAGTTGGAACTGCACTTACCGCCCCGCGTCCCGGTTCCGTTTCATCCACACTAATGTGAAAACGTCTTTGGAAATCTGAGGCCAGTTGATCAACGTTTTGGCTGTTGTTGCTAGTCAAGCTGTAATCGAATTGTGAATGTAATTACAGACATTTATAGACAGATTGTCATTAGCTTACATGGTTGGCCTCTCCCATTGCGTTGTACGCGCTGTGTGATTCACATAATATGTGCGTCCATTTGCATCCTGTCGCTCCTCCCAGCCAGCAGGCAAGGCATCATTGCCACCACTAGGAAATGGATGCTAAACCGAAAGAGATCAGTAAGTAAACTTATTTAGTAGTAAGCTAAAAGTGTCGTCTTCTTACCGGCTGTGATGACACTTCACCACCCGCATTTGTAGCCTCCACATGCTCCCATTCGCCGTCGCTGTTGTTGCTCGTCGGTTCGCTCGGTTCGCGTGTCTCGCGAATGAAGGCATGGTATATCTCCAGGGTACCCTTGATGCGTGATTTAGCGCTATATACACATACATATAGTCGAGAAATAGAGCATTGCATAAATGTTAATGAATACCAACTGTTGAAGGCCAACACAAATGCACGACATAAACACCACCAACACCAACACCGCAACACACACACACAGACAAACAAATATTTATACACATTCCCATAATTACCAAACAAAAATATAAATATGAATTACACAAAGCCTAAAAATCAACTAATAAGCAAATCTAGTGACGAATTTGAGATGCGACAAAAAAATAATAGTTAATTTTATGACTAAATACATGGAAAATTGTGTAAAAAAGCTTGTAATTCTGGTGATTTGCTGCTAACTAATTAACAATTTACATTTGGGTTTAACTTATTGATTGTTTTTTCTGTTTACTATACATTTTTTTGTGGTATTTCTTTTTTATGTTGTAGTTTTAAATGAACTGAAATTAAATAAAGGAAATCAAACTGCAACTCAAATAAACATACCCTACTGACCTGCGCGGACGCAGCGTATAACTCTGGGATCCGATCGTGCGTCCCTCCTGCTCCGTGGGCAGATTGACCAGGGTCAGCTCCACCATGCCCAGAAAGTCATCGCGTGTCAAACGGTTCTCGTCAAATACTTGAAACACAAGCTTATGCTCCGACGGTTTAACCTAAGGTCATAAAGAATCAAGTTAGTTTGTTGACAGGGCTAATTTAACATTGGTAACTTACCCTGAATATAAACTCCTCGTTCCAGGATGGATTCAATGTCTGAGGGAAACGAAACAAAGGTCAAATGTTAATAAATTGAGCTACAAACATAACTCCCAAACCTATTTGTTTGACACTCTGACATTTGGTTTCCTCAACGATAACACAATTATCATGGTTATGACTAAACCATCCTCAAGATATTTGTTACTCATTTCCAGCATTTTCACAAAAAAGTTACTAGCTGATAAGATAACCAATAACTGCAACTGCCCCCACACATTTGGCCTTTGTAATTACCTTCTTTTTAGTTTTGGTTAAAACCGAGTCAATATTTATATCTCCGTTGATTGTATTCAAATCGATTCTGACATATGGATCACTGTAAATGACAAAAGAAAACAATTTTCAATTAATTGAATAAGAATACGTTCTTATTTTAACACTTACCTGGCACCAAATATGTCCTTTTTGGCCAAGGATTTGCCGCTAAGCACAACAATGCGCAAATGACACGAATCGCCAGTGTCGTTCTGCAAATGAAACAAAGTAGCATTTCTTAATTGAGTACAAAGTCCAAGATAACCAAGGGTCAGCAGCTGTTCTAATCCAAGCAAATGCTCGTAAAAGCGGCTACGATAACTGCCTATCAGTCGAAAGCAAAAAAAAAGCAATTTTAGTTCTTCGCCTTCTTGTTAACAGCTATGAAATAGTCCAAGACAAAATTCTGCTACAAATTTCCTCGGTAAACAGATGAGTTTCCAAATTAAATATTAATTAAGTATATGTTTTATTATATAGAAACCTGAATAATGAATTCCTTGAATTATATTTGCATCTTTAGAGAAAACAAGCTGTCTACTTGAAGTCAATAACAACAAATAATTACTTAGAATAATTGAAAATGCAGATATTTTTTCAAATAAATTATGAAATTTAATTTCGCACATATTAAATTTTCTTTCCTTTACTAGATTTTATTTATTAGAACAAAAATGAAAAAAATTAAGATAAAGTTTCTTTTGTTTCACACATGATTGTGCTTCTTATTGCCTTTTCCGCCTATTAAACAAATTAATTATGCTCTATTTAATATGATTTGGGCCCAAGCAACTTTCACTAAATCTGAAGTAGCAAAGACAAATGTCAAAAGCACACAATTCTATATATGCGGGTAAACAAATATATATATATTATTGTATTGCATATATACAGACATAAGAGCCACATAAACTGTTGCCGGGCATAAGCTGCGTATGCTTAATGCCAGTGATTACGCATACGCAACGTTGTTGATGCTGTTGAGGCTGTGGCTAATTTATGCATTTTAATACTGAAATATAACATGTTTTGTGGGTCACAACAAAATGCCTTTGGATTTGCCTTTGCTTACAATTGCCTTCGCTCTTATACTATTTGTTGACCTTGACCCAAGTGAAATGGAAACTTAAGGAGTCTTGACATTCCCTCAATGGCAATTATAAGAACGAGTACGTAGCACTTTACTTTTTAAGTTGCTACAAAGTGGAAGCGTACATTCATTAGTTGTGCGCATAAGTATCTAATCGCACAACAATAAAGAATTTAATACGTGAACTAAGAAAGTTATTTTACTCTTCATAACATACAAAAAGAAGGCATATTGGAGCCATGAAAAACAGAGTCGCCTCTTTGTCGCCATTTAATGGAAGAACATTCCAACTATTCCAGCCCCAAGTTATTTCTTTTCCTTTCAATCTACATACACACACACATACAAACAACCACAAGACAAACCTTTTACTATGCACATTATAATAGAAGAAAGAGTGGCAAAAGATGTAATAAATCATCCGTCGGTAAATATTCTCACAATTTGAAGCCCAAGTCATTTCCAACATTTCCCTTTTATTTTATTTAACAATGAGTTTCTTTAAAAGTCAAATGATGCAATAAATCTGTCGGTTAATAAGATTTCAACTTGTGATTAAGCCAACTTAATTGTTTCTACCACATGCACAGCACTTTTTAAAGCCGGCACAATTCCGACCCCATGCCCGAGAATTCCCAGTGAATAATGCGACAAGACGTGTGGCATGAACAAGTTTCCTACATTTGTGCATTTTTAACAAGCCCTATGGTGGATTTTCCATGAACTTGTTGTGTTGTGTTGTTGTATTGATTTTCAGCGGTTTCCATCTCAACACGCTTGCGGTTTCCCTCGCTGCTGACTTGTGCAATAAACGAGTGTATTTCAATATTTGCGAAACAGCTGAATCAAAGCCATAATAAATTTAATTACAATTTACAGTCTGGTCAATTAACATGTCATGGCTTAATATGCATCACCTGTTAACCCCAAAATCCGATTAAATAAGATCAAACAGTCAATCAATAAATTGTTGTGCCTTGTTGGCTTAAGAATATATCCCCAGACCTTGACAGCCGTGACATTAAGCCCAACTGTGGCTACATTAAATTGATTTTTAGCCCTTAAATCGATTGTGTTAATTAAAATGTCTCACTAAGGAATCGCTTTCGATTTTCGTAGAAACAATAATAATAATGCTAGACGCAAAATCAACACGATTATCGCACTTTTCATTATCAAGAGAACGCTATAGTTTCCATTTTGAAGTATATAGTTGACTTTTAACATGTGACACACGAGGTGCAGTCCCATTGCTTTCTTCTAGTTGTTGTAGCTGAATAATAACATACAAAAATATATGTATGAATAATCATTTCGTGTGCTGGCTGATAAGTGACGTCTGCTGGTAGTTGGTAGTTAAATTTGAAATTAAACTCAAGGTGCCGGGCACAAGTGTAATTCTTTTTATCTATAGATCACACTAATGACTTTGTAACTCGTATTAAATAGAGGAAAACAAAGAGAGAGCATTTATTAATAAGTTTTACTAATAAATCCAATGAGCAAAACTACATGCCATTAACTAAATTGATTTAATTGATTTTTTTCACGCTTATCCAAATGTCAAAGCAAATGCAAATGCATTACACAAATTGAGCTGCCTCTTTGATGGATTGCCAAGAGAGCACATGTGTTCGGGGTTATCCGATTAAATTGACACATTTCTCATTCACCTTTCTATTAAATACGTTTTGAAAATAAACAGTTTTACTTTATATGTACTAATATGAGAAACCCTTATCCGTTATTTCTATAATCCCCTGCTAAATATATTACATATCAAGGGGGCTTTAAAAGTTGTGAAATTAAAAATAAAGAACCATTTCCAGTTGAGTAAAAATCTATAAATAACACTTGCCCACAATGTGCGAGTTGGGGAAGATAAATCATAATATTAAATAGACTGAGCAATAAAATACATTAAGTATATTATTTTTAGAAATCTTTTCCACCAATTTTAATTATACTATTGTTAAGAATTTTATAAAGTATTTCAGAAATTTATTTTGTTACTGAGTTTTGGTATGCAGGCCAAAACAATTTAAAACACGAATCCATATAAATAATTATCGATAAGACGGGTTTAAAACAGGTTTAGTTGATATCAATATGATTACACGTTTCTTACACAATACAAGCCTTGTACTGAGTACGCAATTCCGGTGTAAATACTACATATACAATAATGGATATTGCAAAAATCGCCTTATTTTATTACAATAAAATTTGCTTGAAATATATCACCGATTACCACTTCAAAAAGTTAAATTAGGTTTTAAATTTATAAACTTGCCAAAATTTATAAACTATCGCTCTGTTGTTAAAGAACTTAAGTATACTTATCATTAACAAGAAAAGTTCTACAGTTTGTGACGAAACTTTGATTACTCTCTGAACTCATTGAAATGAGAAAGAGTGAGAGAGAGAGCAGGTAAAGCGTAATTAGGTGTGAATAGATTTAATGGGAGAGTCCGAGAGAGGGAGAGCGCAAGTTACTGATCGCGATAACTTACTTCACTATTGTTGTAGCCATGAATTTGACCATCTTCTGGAGTACTTGTTGTTGTTGTTGATTCAGCCATTTTTATTTTGATCAATGTATTTTGTTTACGTTATTTTCTGATGCCCGGTGTGTGTTAATTAATACACTCCTCTTAACTATAAAGCAATAAATATTGACGATTATTTGTTGTACACACAGAGATTGGTTTTAACTGCATTGATCGAGAGATGGCCAACAATATTTATTATTCTTTGAGTTTTATTTTTAATCTTTTTAGTGCAGTACTCTTCTTTTATATGCTATTTTCATTGCTTTTCCGCTTTTATGCTGAAAACAGGTTTACATTTGGTTTATTTTGGGTTAATTTATTTATTTTTGTCTAATTTCTATATATAGGTCTGCAGGCCAAACCAAAGTGAAATATACATAAAATGTGAAATTTGGCCTGTATGACTAATGAATGCCCCAAAAGAGCAAAACGAATCCAAATCGAATCGCGGAGAAAAGGGAGCCACATTAAAGCGCGATGGCGAATCTTGTTTTCACATTGCGACGTTGATTCTTAGCTCACGACCAGCGACCAGCGACAACGACAACAAAAACGACAAAACCACAACGACAACGACAGCAAAAGGCTGGCCTGGCCTGCCTGTTTGACTGTTGCTTTTCTGTACACATTTATATATAGAAGGTATGTTCATATGTATTGCACATATGTACATATGCATATGTACGCACAGATATTTTATATAATTAACACATTTTCACACAATTGTGTACAATACAATTCCGAACGCACGCGGCATTTATATTTTGTTATATGTGTGTACATAATTCAATTATTCATTTATTTATCTCTCATTAACAGCCAAAGCGCAAAAGCAGCGATAGAAACAATAACAACAACACACTAACACTATTGCAGAAACATGTTCTACGTCAGTCTTTGCCACTTTTTTCTTCTGCTTGTATTTGTACAACAACAATAAATACAAACAACAACACGACGGCTGCCGTCGCACGTAACGGGAGCTCTCGCGCTTTAAGCTAAACTAAAATATTAGCCCCAAAACAATGTGACCAAATGGTTATGGTTTAAAATGGGCGTAAAATAGGTGAATCCAACGCTAAGCTTTTGTGGGTGTTGCCAATTGCCAATGGATATAACTAAATAATTTCAAACTTTAATAAATATAATTAAATATGTGTTAGCATTATCGTTATGCATAAATAAATAAACACCTATCAATAAATAATAACAATAACAATAAATTAAATAAAATTCCTTAATATCTTGGTAAGTAGTGTGGCCGTAGGCAACAAAAATCTCGAAGTCAGTATTATTAGCAGCAGTGAGCTTTTCACGCATCAGCGCATCTGGCAGCGCTGGCAGCTGCTCAGCGAACAAGTGGCAAAGCAACCAAAACAAAAACATATGTTTTGATGTAAATAGTTGTATGTATATGTATGAATGTAAGCAATTATTTTGAGTGATGTGAATGAATTGAATTTAGATAGTATACAAATGTAAAACCCAATCAAAGTCAAACATGTGATAAGTAAAACATAATTAAAACTGGACTGTTACCGGCATTAAACTATTTTTTTTATATACTGTGAAGTTTTATAAACTCTTACTTTCGCTATTGTGGGCGTTCAGTTAAAAAGCTCATCTCACTCTTAATCAAAAATTAAAGCGCGTCAAATGTAACCTGTTTTAGGGGGCGGCTGCACTCCGCCTGACAAGTTAGCGACGTCGACGGCGACGTCAACTGCGACCCGACAGCGGTTAACACAAGCGCACTAATGAAGATAAAAAGCAGCTGCCTCGTAGCGTTAAATGAGTTAAGCAAATAACTTGAAATCACTCAATTCATTGAGGGCGCAAATTACGCACGTTGAAGAGCTGACGATTGCTGTTGATAAATTCAATTACCAGATAAATTCTCAAGCGATTTTTGCTCCTTACCCGCAATTAAGAATAGAAATACAAATATTTATATGCATGTTTTTGAAAACGTTGTGCTTTAAGTGTTTAGCTCTCTGTGGTCTTTGTTTATTATTATAGTTAGCCCAAGCAATCGCTAATTGTTTACTTATAAAGTTTAGTGAATGAAAACCCAATTTCCAGGCAAATCATTCCCCGACAGACGTGCTGGCATTGCACAGCAGCTAGAGATGGGCATGGGCCTCCTTTTTGAGGCACGGCACGGCCCAAGCACGGCTGGTAAAAACTGAGGCCCAACACGGCCCAACACGGGATTTTTTTAAATAGGCACGGCACGGCACGGGCACGGCACGGCCAAGCACGGGCGCTTTTAATAAAAAAAATTTATTCATTTTTGTCATCGTGGCGTCACTTTTTTATTATAATCGATATAATACATCGATGAATTCTACAGCTCAAGCTGACAAACAAGCGATAAAACTACGCCAACTTATCGATAGTACCATATTTAAGTTCAAAATCTGTACCGTGCCTACCGTGCCTACCGTGCCTCCCGTGCCTACCGTGCCTACCGACTTAGGCACGGTAAAACACGGCAATTTTTAATAAGGGGCCCAACACGGCCCAACACGGATTTTTTTTAAATAGGCACGGCACGGCACGGACACGGCACGGCCCATGCCCATCTCTAACAGCAGCCCATTAAGTCGAAACGTGCTATTCAAAGATCTGGAATATTATAATCGCACTTTTAGATACGCTTATCAGGCGATTTCGTTATCTCCAGCCCTGGAAGCAGTCAAATGAACAAAAGTACACAAAAAAATAAAGTATATGCAGCTGGTAGAATTGTTGACATTTAAATAAATATTGCACTAAGTTAGGTGTTCTCAAATTTAAAATATTAATACTATATCTTTCATCAACCACACAGCTGTTTTTTCTTTTATTTTTTTGGATTTAGTACGATTAGATTGAGTGTGAAAGCACCGTAAAAGAAAAGAACAAGACTTTGATAAGTAACTGCACCACCCAAAAACCCCTGAGCGCACCCACTGCCCGCTTGCTCGTTTACTCGCTTCCCCCACTGCACCCTACTTGATTATCCGGTCGACTCACCACAGCGGCCAACGATCTACGTGGCGCGTGTCCGTTGTTGTAATCCAGGCGTTGTTGCGGTTGTTGTTGTTGTCCGGCAACTGATGCGGCACGACGACGTGGCGGTGGGCGTGGCACATCGCCCGCTGACGAGGATGCGGCCACAGCACTGCTACTGCTGCGTGCTGACATTTTGCGATGCCTCCAAACTGTAAACGGGAACGCATGAAAGAAACAAAAACGGAGCAAATTTTATTTTACACAATAAAGACATCCAAGTGCTTCAATAACAATAACAACAAAAGGTTACAATAACTGCGAAGCTGCATCCAACACAACAACACAAGGCCAAATGACAGCAGACAACAAAGGCATAGAGAACGAACGGTACTTGCTCTCGTCTGTGTAAATTCGCAAATCCATACAGCTAGTCAAGTAATTTTATTGACCACAAAAACTATACACATGTTTGTTTTTTTAACAATACAAAAGAATAATAAACCAAGAAATGTTTCATTTATTTCTGTTTTCAAATTAAAATGCGAATTTCGTATTTTGTCAAAAGAACTACTTGACCAACTGTATGTTACATATGTATGTATATAAGTCATTATGTGTGTTAGTGTTTGCCTTTGTGTGGGCGAGCATAGAATACTTTAAGCAAGCAAAGCATTAAATGAAGTAATTATCCAAGCGCGAAAGGTTCAACGCCGTGCCGACCTGGCCGGCTTTCGTCATAGGGAAAGACTTCCAACTTAAACAATTTATCTTTTTCTTAACTATATAAAATCACACACACACACACACACAAACAGACAAACCACAATCATTGCTACGAGCACTGACACGATAAATTATTTTGATTTATGCTGGATTTTAAACTAAATTGTTCTACTATAAAATGTGTGCATGTATATGCCGTTTCATGCATGTAGTTTGTACATACTGTATATACTATGTATATACTAAATATGTGCAATGATACTGGAGGAAAATTCTTTGTCACGTACATTTTATACAGTGCCAACTTCACGATACGCTTTAGATTCGATTTATTCGCGTGTCAACTTTTAATTCCGCTTACATCTTTTGATTTATATATGAGTAAATTGATCGTTTTCGTACAATAAAACGTAAAACACTTAAAAACAATTAAACTTTTACAACAACACAAACACGCCCGACGAAATCCGAAAACTAACTAATTTCGCGATAATTCGCACGATAACTTTTCAGCGCAACTCGTCAACCAGAGACGATTGTGGAATAATACAAAAATGTCGATAGGTCAGTTATAGGCTAATTACACTGAGCACATCTACGGGGAACGCATGGGAATGATGGTAGATGTGAAACACCGATTCACATAGCCAACATCTAACATCTAACATCAATTTGTCACTTCACGTCAAAATTTTGTAAACAAATATGGAAAATTTTGCTCTTCATATAAAATGAGTTTTGATAAGAAATTGCCTAGGTTTGGTGGCATTCGATACAACCAACGAAATGGTCAAGATTGAGCAAAATGCAGACGACGGCGAAGAGGTCGACTTGTCGCTGACTGCCAATTTAAATAACATACACCAACTGTAAATCTTCGAATAAAAAAAATGAATTTAAAATTAAGCAAATACAGATATTTTTAAGTTGTTTATTTATTTAAGGTGAGTTGGGGGTCATTTTTACAAGTAAAGCCCATAATGCTCCTCGCGAAATTTGCGCTGCTCTTTCTTTACGTGCAGCCTCATCCAAACTATTTTAAGCTGCTCGGCTTGGCGCGCTTTGCTACAGGTGCTGCTCTGGTTTCGTGTTGGCTGGTGTTGGTACTGGTACTCCACGCAGGCACCTCTAGATCAAACTCGATCGAGCCTTCCATATATTCCATGAAAACTGCAATAAGAGCTTTACTTGTACATTCTGTACGTACTAATATAATCAGTTACAAAAACTTACTGCAGATTTTCATAGTCGGCAAGTTTATTTCTGTGCGGACATCTATCTAACCACTAGGAGATCTGGTTTTCGAGCGTATGCGCCATTAATGTGGGACCTCTTGAGCGCTCCTCTTAGATCTCATATATTCTGCTAGAAATTCCTTTTCTGAGCTCTTTTAAGTAAAAGAAAGCCATCATATATTAGCGAAAATGATTTAAAACCTTTTTAAATTACATGATTCAGCCAATTCTCATTGTTTTGTTTGTTTTCCATTTGTTTTTGCCATTCATTTTAGTTGACATTGTTTACATTTTTCTACCGAATTGGCAAATTTCTAGTGTTGCATTCAAAAAAAATCGGCTCGAAACCGATTAGAAACCTATGAAATAGGAACATCAGTAGGAGATGGTGGAACGGATGGGGAAATTTCGGCACGGGTAAAACTATAGGCACATCAAATAATTTGATGGCAGATGTTAGATGTTGCTCAGTGTGAAAAGGCTATTACAGTGACAGTCACAGTTACTTGACCACGATAAACGAAAATGCAAAGGCTGCCCCCTTGTTTTGCTAAAGTTGAGCCAAGGTGGCAGCACGGTGGCATACGAAAACGCGAAAGGCAGTGAAAAAATTGAAACGAACAATAAAATCGCAAATTCAATGAAGAATTCAATTGTAAAATCCATTTCTTGTTAAACATACAGATCGAAAATCCATAGCGCATTTTAAAATAACAAACTAACATTTGGAAAACTTTGCCAGTTGCCCGTAGTGACTTGGTGCGTGGTAATTGCGTATTAAAACAACAAAAGCAACAACAGCAACAGCTCGCAAACAAACTGCAAACGCTGGCAAAAACTCAAACTGAAAGTGAAACCAGAAAAGAAGCAAGAAAAAGAGAGAACATTTTGGTATAGTTCATAGTCAACTTGTTACATGGGTTTAACAGATCAAGATTGGATTGGCAGTGCGGTCAGCTTGACCTGCGACGACGAGCTGGGCGTGTTCCAGGGACTGATCAAAAAGATATCGGCCGAAGAGATAACGATAGTGCGCGCTTTTCGCAACGGTGTCCCACTGCGTAAACAGAACGCCGAGGTTGTACTGCGCTGCAGTGATATCAAGAGTATAAATCTTATTGAACCGGTCAAGGACGTTGAGACGACGACACCGACGGTGATTAACAAGCCGACACCGGTGAAGTTGCCGCATTTTTCAAACATTCTTGGCAAGCAACAGCAGTTGCAATTGCAGCAACAACATCAAGTGCATCAGGAGCAGCGGGAGCGGGAGCGTGAGCTAGAACGGGAACAGGAGCAACCAGTGACGACCAGAGCCAAGGCGAATGGACATGGAAACGCGAATAGAAATGGCGGATTCAATGCACCCGGTATGAACTCCGCATTGAGCGATAAAATGCACCAACTTATGCTCAATGCGAATCCCAATGGCGTTAATGGGATGCGAAGGTAAAGATTACAAATGTGTCCATCTCCATAAGCTTATAGGGACAAAAATATTGTTAACTAAAGGAATTGTTAAACGGAAAGAAGAATTGTAAGGAAATGTGAATGTATTTTGAATGTCCTTTGCTTAGACCTACTCCGTAAGCTTTATTTCAAATCGAATTTCACTGTCCATTTATGAAATTGTACTAATGCTCGGTTGCTTTGCAGAACACCGCAGAGCTCACGTGCACCCAGTGCGCAGCAGCAGATGGCGACGACGCCGAATAGTGTGGCTGCCTTCTTTGGGAACATGATTCCGCCAAAGGTGGAGGTAAAGCTGGGCAGCACGGCGTACAATCCAACGGGCGGCAGCTTTGGAGGGGCTGCCAATAACTTGGAGAGCTACTGCAGCAGCAGCGCCGATGGCAGCGAGGCAGCTGGGAGCAGTCGACCCATTGACATAATAAGCAATAGCAATGGCAACGCTAATGGAAGCTACTATAACCAGGCGGCGATCAGTCATGGCATTGGAAAGCGAAATGGGAATGGGAATGGCAATGGCAATGGCAACGGCAATGGCAATGGCAGTTTCAACTCCAATTCCTTTACTGGGAATGGTCATGGCCATGCAAATGGAAATGGAAACGGAAATGGTAATGGTAATGGAAAGAACAAGCAGCAGCGTAATCGTGTGCGCCGTGAGAGCAGCATGCGGCAACAGCAGCAGCAGACATTTGGCAGCGAAGCTGATGATCCACTTTTGCACGAGGACTTTGACTTTGAAGGGAATCTGGCACTTTTTGATAAGCAGGCCATTTGGGATGACATTGAGTCGACCCACCAGAAGCCGGACGTAGTCCGCCATGCGGTTCACGTGCAGAAGCAACAGCAGCAGGAGAAAAAGTATCGTCACGATGAAAACATTTTGGCCAGCAACACGCTGCAGTTGCGTCAGATTGAAAGTATCTTCGATGGCAGCAAGGATTTTGTGACTGACGACGGCCTCATCATACCCACCATACCGGCCTATGTGCGCAACCGTATCGAGTTGAGTGCCGAAAAGGCTGGCTTATCGCTGCAGCGCCAAATTGATATCCTTGCACGCGGTGCCAGCGATTTGGCCATCACACTTCTCGGAGGCGCTCGTCGCTTGACGCCGGCGAATAATCATCAGTGGCCCAAGATTGCCATCATTTGCGACGGAGTCAACACCATGAGGTGGGTGGCATTATTCTTTCCCCAACTTATGACCTATTCATTTACATAAATCAGACTTGTATTCAGTATTTTTCTATACGCTCCAAATGCAGCGACTATAAAGAGTTTTATTATCTTGTAGAACAATCAACATTGGGGCTGCTACAGGTCGCCTGTTGGCCTCCCATGGCCTCACTGTACTTCTATATGTGGAGCAGGTGCAGCTAATAGAACAAAACAGCAGCTTGGAGGTATCCCTGTTCAAGGCGACCGATAACACCATAGTACATTCAGTTGATGGTAAGCATTTTATAGAAAATTTGTTAAGCAAATAAGTAATTTCTGTATTTAAATATATTGCAGCAATGCCGACACCGGATCTTGTGATACTATCGACAAATACCGCTAAACTTTCGGATGCAATTATTAAATGGCTCAGCATTAGTCGGTTAGTATGATATAATATACAATTTAAATACATTTTGTTACATCATTTATTTCTTTTTAGTGCTTCGGTGCTTGCCATTGATCCGCCACCTTGTGGCATTAAGGATGTTGCAATCAAGTACTCAATATTACCCATATTGCCATTAATCCAAGATTCAAGCAATTCAGCTGCTGCAGCAACAGCAGAAAATACATCAACGAATAAATGTGGCAAACTGTATTTATGTAATTTAGGTATACCAGATAAATTTTATCGTGATTGTGGCATTAAGTACAAAAGTCCGTATGGACATAAATATGTGATACCGATTCACTCAAAGGACTGAAACAACGATAACAACACAGACAAACATTAACAAGAACAACAATCACCCGAATCAACAGAAGAAACAACAACAGCACCAATAAACCAACAATACAATAATAATAATAATCAGTAAATGCAACAGAAAATAACTCAAAAACAAGATAAACACCCAAACACACATGTGATGATCATCAAAGTCCTGTTTCCTGTGAATCTAGCTAGCTGTTAGAAGTCTCTCATATAACTCAACTTAGTTTTATCTATGGCGCATATACATACACACATACATATATATATTAAGTTTAAGACCTTAGTTTACACTTACATATTTTCTTTAATTATCAAGTGCTGCCCTAGAATAGTGCCGAACAACATTTAAAACTGTGTATTTATTCAATTTTTATTCTTTTTTTTGTAAAACCCCTTAAAGCTAGTCCAGCACAACTGACTGGGACTGGGAGCTCGTTTAGGTTGCCAATTTTCCTGCATTTCTAAATTATGTACAACCAAAATTTTCCATTCTTGATGCTCCCATTCACAATCTTAAGATTTTATTTTTTATTTGCAATGGACAACTCAATAATCCCCCATAAACTGGTCTTCAAGATAACATTCATATTTGAAAAAGAACGAAAAGAATCAAAATGATTGTATATAAATGTATAGTTGCATAATTGTTTGTGTATGGAATGAACTCAATTGAATTATTTTAGTGAAATTGAGCCAAGTATGCGCAATACATGCCAAATTAAATGTCTACTTTTTAAGCATCAAAACTAGCAACTATTTTATGGTAAATTGATAACAATACAATTACAAATTACAAATCAGATAATTAAGTTAGTTTCGTAAGTTTAAAGTGTTTAACAACAAAAACAAACAACATCAACAGAAACAACAAACACAAAGAAAAATATAACTTTTATTTGTATTTAGATATAGTATGTAAGCTGTAAAATCGAAAACCTTATTTTGTACTCCCATCGAATACTGTAAAGTGAAACAAAAAAGCACACGAAATATTTCAAATGTATCGCGATGAGTTTTGAATAAGTAATATATCAAAATCCGATCAAATAGTGAAAATGTTAGCCTTTGCAAACTCAATATCGCAAACCAAAAACCTTAACTAATTGTTGTAAACATATATTATTATGTAGATTCTAAATTCCAATTGTTGATGATCAATCTGCAAATTACAATTTGCACTTAATTGTTTCATACTTTGAAAAACCCAGAAAATAACAGAAAAACCGAAAAAACTGACAGTATAATGGGGACGCTGACTGTTTTGAGTTAGGAGTAGGCGGCGAGGACGTTGACAGGACGTTAAAGTGATGTTAGAGAAGTGGAGATGCGTATGGAGAAGGTTGAGAAGGTTATTTCCAACAAAAACAACAACAACACACAAAACAAGAACCACAGATTTTGGTAAATGCTTTAAAATTGTAAATGAAAACCAATTTTCGGTCCAATTGTATTAAAAAATAATTTTAAAAATGCAACAAATACAAAATTATGCCGACAAATCAAAGTACATTAAAACACAAGTTAACTAAGAAAACATAAAACAGCTAATATATACAAACAACAATATTAAAAAACAACAACAACACCGAAAGCCTTCTCATGGAAAACAAAAAGATATCTGTGTTTTTATTTACTCTGTATTTTGTTCTTTTACAGATGGTTTTGTCACAAAACAATCCATATATAAATCAATTTATATAGTCTACAAATTGATTATAATGAATGGCTTTTTTAGAAACATAACATAAGGCAACTTAATTTCAACTTGCACATTAACTTTCATTCATAGTTAACATTTGTTGATCTACAAGAGCAAATATACTCAAAGTATTAAATACAACAATTAAATAACAGGCTTTTCAAAAGTCTTTTGGAATAGAGTGATAAATGCTAGGTCTGAGAGTCGTTGTCCGTCTTTAAGCGCTTAGACTCCGGGTCTTCGCATATAACAAGGTGACTGCGCTTTAGTGCTGGCGGCTGTTTGCAAGGTTTCTGCAACTGCACGGTTATAATGTTGAATGTTTCAACCTCAACAGAAACAACTTCAACTTGTGGTGCTGACAGTTGCTCTTCGAAGCCAGAGTCCGGGCTCTGCCAGGTATTCTCCGACTGCTTTTGCACATCCACATCAGCTGCAGTCTGATAGTAGTGATATAGTATAATAATATCCACATATGGCTCAACCATATGCTCAGTGTAGGCTGTCAGCTCTGTTAGGTACGGTGTCCAGACCTTAGGAACTCCGCTCACCTGACGCACAGCCGCAATGCAAGCGGCAGCCAACAACGAAGGTGGTGCGTTTGAAAATCTGTGAACTGCAGGTAACAATATGATAATTAATGAGTACGAGTACAGCAACATAATTGCAATATTTTCTGCTTACCATTCAAGGTGTAGTCAGTCATGCGTAGCAGAAGTTGCGCAAGCGTCGCAAGCATTTTTTCAAAGTTATTGAAACGCGGATACGTATCTTCCAGCTCGGGACAATCATCCAGTTTCTTGTTAAAGGCTGCATAGTCCTCTTGGGTGAGAAAACGACATGCTAGCATCTCCACAAAGCTGGCAGTGGTGGGTCGAATCAGTTCAAACTTGAAGAATGTAAGAACCTTGCGTTCCACGGCCTTGTACTCAAAGGGAGTGTAGCAATCCTTGGTTAAACTATTCATTTGACTGTAGCGTGGCACAAAGGCATCCGTATTTTCAATCTGACTTGCAAGTTTCAGACAGGTGAGCGCGGCCAGCTGCAGTTTGTCCGGCCGTATAGTGTAGGAGTCCATAAAGCGATCCAGATAATAAATGGCTGTCAATAAGAATTGTTTAAATGTTTACAAATATGTGTGTATGTATTTACATATTTACTTACACAAATGCAAAGCACAGCGACTGAGTTTGTACGTGCGCGTAACTAACTGACAGAGCTGGATAAGTTTTGGCCTATGATCGAGTTGAGTTGACCAGAAATTCAATGGCCGACGGCGCAGCTCCGACTCCTTCATTGTTTTATAAATGTCAAGTGCGTAGTCGCTTAACCAATGCGATTTCAATAGGCGCTGCAAAAAATATGAATGTAAAACGAAAGTAATCTTTAAATTCTTACAATTGAGTACAAACCTGTCCTTTATCTCTATCATGCTCATTTCTTTCATTGGGCGTTAAGATACTCTCCTCCAGCGCTGGGCGATCCATTTCCTTCAAATTATATTTATATACTTTGATTTTGATTTACTACGCTATGTTTAAATTTACAAAAACGCATTGCGAACGAAAAACACAACACAAGGAGCGCCAAAAACAGTATGGCTGTCCTTAACGGTAAAAGCTCAGCGTGCACTGTTGTCAGCCGTTATGATTCTGTTGGGTGAGGAGCAATGCTGTTGCTTTACAGTCTGTTGCAGCAGCTAACGTTCAAATTCAGTTTTTTACTTAATTTTGGTCCTAAACAAAATTCTATATGAAATATAATTTTAGGATTATTATTATTAAGCGAAAATCAATATACTAGTCCGCAAAAGTAGTTCGCTTTGATGACATTTCAGTCAAAGGCAACATGTTTTTCCTTTTGCATATGTATATGAAATATATATATATAGGGGAAATAATAGCAGAAAGAGTTCATTAAATCCAATTGGATTTTTTTATCATTCACATGTTCAAAAGCGGCAGCAGAATGTTAAAATTAGCGAAAATGAAACATATTAACATTCTGCGCCATATAACATATTATCGAAAGCGGTCTAAAATATCGAGACTAGATACCAACATCGCTATCGATAGCGCCGATTTCTTTCCTCTAATTTAATTCCCTCGGCGCGAAAATTAAATGTTCATTTTATTTATTTGTTAATTCAGTAATGATTTAATAAAAGTACAACTTAAATAAATACAAAAAGTTATAAATTATTAATTTGGATAATGAAAATATGGTTTGTGGCTGCCACAGTTGCAAGGGCTGCCACCTTGTTTATATGTTTTCCAAAGTTGGCCCAATGTGGCAACCTTGTTTTGGCCAAAGCTAGCACCGAATTTCGGCGAAACGTGCGAAAATTTATACATTTTATCCCATTCTAGTTGATACAAACAGGCAAGTTGTTAACCCGCAGCAAGGAAACCAAGGTGCTGCCGCCTAGAAGGGATCAGCTAGCAACAGCATCGTTATTTGTATACACGGAGATAGAGTCTCGTCGTTTCGTCGCATCCGTCGCGTGCACACGTTCAGCAGTGAATTACTTTCGGACTTTCGTGGGTGCTCCAAGAAGAAGCGTGTTGAGACTGCGCCAGGAAAGATGGTTAAAACTAAAAAGGGCAAGAAAGAGATACTGACCACTGTCGAGGGTGGCTCATCGGCTGATGAAATGTGAGTGCGCTGTATCTGTTGTTGTTATTGTTGTTGTTTATGGATATGCCACGATGGCGTATCACGTTGGCAACTTTCTATTCAAAATTAAAAATGCATTTCCATCTGATTGCAGTGAAACCAATGCTGTCATCGACTCGGACGAGAAACTGAGCACGAACAACAAGAAGAATCAGCCAAAGGGCAAGAAGAAGAACAAGAATGCCGCTGCTGATTCGGATGAGGGCAGCGATAATGATGTTCCGGTTGATACCATAACAAAGGGAGTCAAAAAGATGAATGTCAAAGGCAAAGGTAAGGCCAAGTCTAAAACTGTCGACGATGAATCTGACGAGGAATCAAGTCAAGCGAAATCAGCTAAGAAGTCTGCATTTAATCTATTGGATGACGATGACGACAACGAGGATGAAGCGCCGGCTCGTCAGATCTCTTCCGATGATGAGGAGGTGACGGTGAAGACACAGAAGAAGAACGAGAAGAAGGGCAAGAAGTCCAAGCGCAAGGGCAAAGACGATGACGACGAAGATCTGGACAAGATGCTAGCAGATCTGCAGGCGGAGTACGCTGGCGAGGCGACACAGGCAGCTACCGTTGTGTCCCCTGAGGAACTGGCCGATGAGGTATCCAAAAAGTCCAAGTCGAAAAACAAGAAACAACAGCAACAAGTGGCGACTGTTGACGATGCCGCTCCTGAGGTCGATGACGATGAGAATGATGATGCTGGTGGCATGAAAACAGCTGCACAAAAGAAAAAGGAGAAGAAGGAGAGACAGAAACGTGAGGCTGCGCTGGCCAAGCAACGGGGAGCTCTTGAGCCCAAACAAAAGCCAGCACCTGTGCAGGCATCCGCCCCAGAACCAGAACCTGAACCTGAACCGGCTGCCGAAGATGTTGCTCGGCCAGAAGCTGAGGAGGAAGAAGCCGATGATGGCAAGGCTGGCAAGAACAAGAAAAAGGGCAAGAAGGATAAGAAGGCCGAGGCCGAAGAGGAGAAGGACAAGAAGGACTCCAAAAAGAAAGGAATGTCTGCAGCTATGGTAGCCGCCATGCAGGAGCAGCTCAAGAAACGCAAGGAGGAAGAGGAGCGCCTGGCCAAGCTGGAGGAGGAGCGCATCCGCCTCGAGGATGAGCGTGAAGAGGCGCGTCTGGAGGCAGTGCGCTTAGAAGCAGAACGCAAAGAGAAGAAAAAACAGAAGGAGGCGGACCGAAAGGCTCGCCTTAAGGCTGAAGGAAAATTGCTCACCAAAAAGCAAAAGGAGGATCGTGCACGTGCCCAGGCGCTGCTCGAATCGCTGAGGGCGCAGGGTCTTGAACTACCCGATCCCAACGACAGGCGGGCAACCAGGCCAGGTAACACACAACAAATTACAGATTCCTGTAAGTGGTAATAATAATGTTTCAAATGTTTTTACAGGCACCCGCATAAGGCCAAACAAGAAGAAGGGTCCTAAGGAGGAGCCCACTGAAGAGGAAGCCCAGGCGGCCGCCAAGGAAGCGGCTGAAGCAGCAGCCGCTGCAGCAGCAGCTGATCAAACGCCTAAGGAAGTGGTTAAGGAGAGTTGGGATCTCAGTGACAGTGAGCCAGAGCCGGAGGAGGAATCCTCGCAGGCAACCAACACAACCACCAACAATGGCAAAAATGAGGCAGCAGATGACGACGAAACCGATGAGGACGACGACGATAGCGACGATGACAGCGATGATTCAGACGAGGAAAGCAATGAGTCCGAAAAAGAAGACACTACGGCCAATGATCCCGAATCGCGTCGTTTGCGTGCCGAGGCACGCATCATAAAGCGCCAAGCAGACGCAGAGAAGAAACGGACGACGGATGAGCTGCGTGCCGGTGTTGTTTGTGTTCTCGGCCATGTGGACACGGGTAAAACGAAGATCTTGGACAAACTGCGACGCACAAATGTGCAGGATTCGGAAGCGGGCGGCATTACGCAACAGATTGGTGCCACCAATGTGCCCATCGATGCCATCAAGGAGCAAACGAAATATGTGAAGAATGGGGCTAACTTCGAGCATCGTCTTCCTGGACTGCTGATCATTGATACACCCGGCCACGAATCGTTCAGTAATCTGCGCAATCGCGGCTCCTCTCTCTGTGATATTGCCATTCTGGTTGTGGACATTATGCACGGTCTTGAGCCGCAGACCCTTGAATCCATACAGCTGCTGAAAAAGAAGAAATGTCCATTCATTGTTGCCCTGAACAAGATTGATCGTCTGTATGACTGGCAAGTTCTTGGCCGCCGCGATGTTCGTGACGTGATCAAGGAGCAGCAGAGCAACACCCAACTGGAGTTCCAGCAGCGCACCAAGGATGTCATCCTACAATTTGCCGAGCAGGGTCTGAATGCAGCTCTGTTCTATGAGAACACAGATCCCAAGACTTATATCTCCCTGGTGCCCACTAGCGCCATCACTGGCGAGGGCATGGGCAACTTGCTCTTTATGATTTCGGACTTTTGCCAAAATATGCTGGCCAAGCGTCTCATGTACTCAGAGGAGCTGCAGGCCACGGTGCTGGAAGTTAAAGCGATTCCCGGCCTGGGCACCACCATCGATGCCATTTTGATCAACGGCAAGTTGCGTGAGGGTCAAACAATGATTTTGGCTGGCACAGATGGACCAATAACCACACAGATTCGTTCGCTCCTAATGCCACAGCCCATGAAGGAGCTGCGTGTGAAGAACGCCTATGTGGAGTACAAGGAAGTGAAGGCGGCTCAAGGTGTTAAAATCGCTGCCAAGGATCTGGAGAAGGCCATTGCTGGTATCAATCTGCTCATTGCGCACAAACCCGACGAAGTCGAGATATGCAAGTGAGTAAATTGATTATGCTTCTGCTTTTTTAAGACCTTGATTTTATTGCTTGTCCTTTGCAGAGAGGAAGTTGCTCGCGAACTGAAGAGCGCCCTGAGTCACATCAAGTTGGCTCCGTCTGGCGTCTATGTGCAGGCCTCCACTTTGGGCTCACTGGAAGCTTTGCTGGAGTTTTTGCGCACTTCCAAGATTCCGGTAAGTGGCTATTAAAATTCAGTTAAAAATTGTACATAAATATTAGATGAGGCAGAACAGATATACATATAGTTATATAGTTGACTTATATTAATGTTAATGTGTAAATTAGAGTATAATAAAATTGAGCTTAAGATTATGTCCTTTCCTGTTTTAGAAACATTTTAGGGCTGGAAAACAAAATTATTTTCGTAGTTTTGTATTTTTTACCTTTTCAGTGTTAATATATAAATCCAATGGATAATATTTATAAAATTCAGAAACTTTGAGTCATATAAAAAGATTTGGAGGAAAAGATGCATTCTTCCGATCGGCATCAATATCCCAATGGTGTTATCCTAATGTTATGTTATATTTACATATATTCAAACTTTTTAAATTAACAATTAAAAAGATAAATAGCTAACGATTTGTGTTATATATTTTCAACCGAATTTTTCTTTATCTTATCCGACTTTTCGATTTTAATTGTTACACATATGATTAAGAAACTTTTGCCAATTCGAACGGAGATTAATGTTAACAGTCTATAAATTAAATGAGTAGTGAAATCATCAGTGCAGCTTCTGTGAATATTTATATTTTAGTTCAAAGGGAGCGTAATAAATAGAATTGCAGATAAAAAGTAAAAGTAAAAGTATTTGTTAGTCGATCAGGTGTTTATTTATATTCACGTTTACCATATATAAACTCTACCAAACGTACCGATGCTTAATTAGATCATATACTTTCCGTTCATTTATGATCATAACTGCAACGTCGATCTGAACTTTTCCTTAAGAAACTTTTCGATTTTTAACAAATTGAATTTGGTGAAATATGGCGAAAAGTTGTAAATTGTCAGACAAAAAGTATTTTTGGAAAATTATGAGTGCATGATGCGGCGTCGGCGTCGTCATCATTGCGTTCTGTGTCTGCCTAAGCCTCAGTCTTCAGTCCTCAGTCCCCAGTTCCCAGTCGCCACCTGCGTTTCCGTCTCCTTCTGGCGTCCGCGCAGCCAATGCGGCAGACAACATCGAGTACGACTACGTCGAGAACGGCGTAAACATAAAATGTATTTTTGTAAATGCGGTGCAAATAGTTGCAACAACATCAGCGACAACAACAACAACAACAAAAGTAACAACAAATAACACAACTACGAGTACAATCCCGGCCACATCGAATGATTCATGCCCCAAGCAGCCATGCGGCGGGCGCATAGCCAACAACACGCACTGCCTGCCCATCCATCCCATCTCATACCATCTTATGCCATCTCATACCATCCCAACCCATCTCGTCTCATCTCATCCATTCGTCGTCTGCCCCCCAATCAAGAAAAACTTTGAACATCCAACTAAAAATATCTTGCGCTCTATATATACCAGCCAAATACGTTTACATATGTATGTAAATATGTGTAGATACATGTATTTGAAGTATATGTACCTCAACGGATATGGAAACTCACATTGCAAATTTCAAATCACTTTTTTATATACGTATGTATGTATGTATGCCGATATAGATATTTTCATCGCCGTATTCATGAATGAATTTGCAATAGTGCAATTTGAAGCCAGGAATTTCATTTAATAGTATGTCGGTTTAGCTTTATAAACATTTATTCGAGTATAGATATTTGTATACCGTAGAACTTTAGTTTCAATTAAATGCAAGCTGGGGAAATGCGTAACGGAAGTAGCAACAATAAGAATAATTTGTTAAATAAGCCACTGTGCGTTTTAAATTTTATGCCATACTTATAACGTTTTAAAATTAAATTCAAGAATAACTTCTTTTTTTATTTACATAATATGTTTGGTCATACATATATATTTTTATTTTCTACGATATTTGAGTAATTGTTAATGAAAACTTTATATAATTTGCTTGTAACTAAAGTTATCCGAGTTGAATTAAATCGTAATTTGATGCTAGAAGCCTTTTCAAAATAAGATGCACATTAATCTGATATTCGTAAATAAATATAATGAAACAAAATATGTCTACTCCTGAGATCGGCAGATCAGACTACAGAGGAATATAATTGATTATTGATTCGGGTATTGATGATGGTGCAAAAATAAAATAACATTCTTAATGGAATACGATATTTTTCGCCTTTAAAATTGTTTACTCAGAGAAAATAGTTCTTCTAATAAAGCGACATTTTTGAAATTTCTCTGCTATTAAACTAAATTAATCTTTAAATTTCCTAGTTCCAAAGTCGTTTGCTCTCATTTGGCAGCGGAACCAGCTAAAACACAACAAGCTCATTAGCCGCAAGCTGCCTACATTTGCTAGGGTTTCCCACAGTGTCATCATCTTCATCATCATTTATAAGACGGCAGCCTCAACACTTTCCCATGCCAAAGGTTCCATTCAAATCAGACGCCAACGCAACCGACAACTATGCAAATTAGCTAAAACTTACATAATTCTACTCAAACTCATGTGTAGTTGTCAACTTTGGGTCCAAATGACTGAGTGAATGAATGAATGCACAGATGAATGAATGAACTGTCGACCCACTGTATTCAGTGCCAATCAGTTTGCTTTGAAAGAATCACAGCTAAATGTAATTTGATACATGCAAGTGATAAAGAAAGGGTCTAAACAACTTGTAGAAAAACGTGAGACAGCTTAAAACAAGAAATCGGAATCAGAATCTAAAGAAAAATTTATATAAAGAATTAATCAAGCTATTTAACACAGTAAATTGATCTTAATCTATATAGTATCTTTAAGTTGAGCTGTTTTCTACATATATTTAAAATTAACATATTCGATGCTAAATTTGTCGCCGTCATGTTTGTTTCAAAAATCGATTATGGCCAATCTGACAAACTGGCTGACTGACTGACTGACAGACAGACTCCACTTGATTGCCATTCATTCATGAGTTGAGTGGAAAATGTGGGCAGTCACCGGCCGGCTACATAACAAGTTCCGCCCTCGTTTAAGCCAAATTTAGTAAATAACTAGCGCCAACACAAACTGATTACTGATTAAGTTTATTAATGTAGGGTATTATCAACTTGATAAAACTTTGGAAAAACAAGGATATACAAAAATTAATATACGATTGCATAATTGATTTTGCACAAGCTACAAATAAATAAATTGTTGAAGATAATTTTAGTATGGCAACCTATGCAGGGTATATTATAGTGTATGCTATGGACAAACTTAAAATTAATAAGTCACAAAACTGTGTAACTATTGCAATATTTGGTTGCGTTCGCGTAATTATTTTGAAGCCCCCACGCTTTGAAATACGAACTGGGATTCCGAATTTATATTGGCTTTGATCAAACTGACCGGAAATTGTCATTTAACTCACTTGTTGTTGTCGCTGTTTTGTTGGCTGCCAAAAAATAGATTTCAGACACGTCGCCAAATCGCATTAACCCATAAAATATGGTGCGGATGCAAATCAATAGGTGTCTGGGACAAAGTGTATGCAACGGAGTACACACATGTGTTTTAAACTCGGTTGCCATCTAAAAATATATTTATTTTTTTACTGCATTTAAGATAAAATGGTACCATGTGGTACATTACTTTATCTTCTCGTGGTTTTTTTAAAATTGTACTTCTATTATAACTTTGTCAAAACATAATCGATTTCCATGCGAAATATCATTTTAGTCACTTGATTTTCTTCTAAATAGATCCTACATTTATATTTTGTTCTATTGAAAAGCTTATATATTTTTAAACAATTCCTGCCTATTTTCATACTTATCCTTAACACATTTTGAAATATTTTGAACTGTCGCAACTTTATCAAAGCTTAACCAATTTCCGTGAGCAATATTTTCCTTAACATAGAGTCGGTTATTGATGCTGTAATAAGTTTACGAATCTTTAGTTGAATCTTTTTTTTGTCTGGGAGACTTTGTTGTATTAGTATCTTCTTCCTTGCGAAGAATGCATCTCATGCATTAATTCATTGAGCGCGCGTCGCACTTAAGCAATTCACAATACATCAAAAATACGAAAAGTAACAACAGCAATAAAAACAAGTCAAGTTAAGTGTCCCCAAAAAATAAAATAAAAGGAAAAGAGCAACAGCCAGACAATAAATTGTATAGAAAACAAATCAATTATAAATACATACATTACTGTCGCTATCTCTCTCTCATTCTCATTCTCGCGCTCTCTCTTTCTCCCTCTGCTGCTTTTAATTGCGGCTCACGACGACGCAGCGGCGTTTAAAAGTTATTATTATTTCTGTTGTTTCATTCATTTTGGGTAGACAAGTTGCTTGTTTGTACAGACACACACATGCACATTTACACACACTCACACACTGATAGTTGCTCTCGCACAGTAATTCATTTTATTGATCAAATAAACATTTGCTACACTTTTCGATAAATTAAACACGACGCGGCAGGGCGTATCGACAGCAGCAGCAGCAGCTGAAGCTAAAGCGGCAGCGGATCAATGCCGCTCTTTCTATTCATAAAAATTAATTGCACTTGTTGCTGTCGTCCCTCTGCCCTCCCTACCTCCCTCCCTTCCACCCTCTTTTCCTCTCCCATCCACCCATCATGTTCATCTCCAGGCCATGTGTTTAGCGCGTGCGTCACACACTCTAAAGATTAACAATTTTCACTTGGAAAAGCAATACCCATAATATTTGTATAAATAACCATAATTCATTAGTAGCATTTCTTACCCCGCACACAATCACACCCAAAAGTCAGCCAGAAATGAAGAATATTTTAAATTTCTTTTAAGATTACATGTCTTTTTCAGGCAAAGATGAAGAATTCGCATTTTTCTTTAACTCATAAATATAAAATTTTGATTTGTTCTATTGTAATATTAAGTGGGAAATGGGAAAATAGAATAAAATCGCTCTGAACTGCCAACTGAAGAGAGAAATTTGTATCTCTCATATCACAATAATTATTTTTGTTAAACAATTATTCAGGTTTATAGAGACTAAGTCTTTTCAACCAACAATCAATTTAAATCTTCAATGATATCTCATATTTATGAAAATGTTTTAATTTTAATACAATGTATACGTCTTCTTTGATTGATGCAATCATATGTGTGATTGACTGTTAATTCATACAGAGCACCTCTGTTGCACTTAAACTCAACTTGCTGCAATCGAATTTGGGCAGCCGCATTGCCCATTACGCCACTAACTTGGCTTAGAGTTGAGGTTGCATATTTTTTTTTATGAAACAGAAGACAAGAGACATGAACATGAGGCACAAACAACACAGCCCAACACCCAAAGTTTGTGGTGCCACAGTCGCAGTGTCGTTATGCAATTGGCCTGAACTGCAGTCTCTGCTTAAATTCCGTTTGAATAGATGTTGTTGCCTGTTGCCAACTGGCAAACTGGCAAGCGGCTTCATTAACATTTGCTGCTCGTTGTCGGCTGTCGGCCAAATATAGCGAAGTCAACCTGACGACTGACGTTACTGCCATTCATAAAAAGCTTTGCGCCTTTCGACGCTGTCGTTTGCCTTGTTGCTTATACAACTCTTGGCCGACTTGGCGTTTGTTATTGCTGCTTTATCTATATACCCTGTACAGTGTACAGTGTACACACTATTACCTAGATACTTTTTGGCATTGGTATAAGTATCTTGCACCCACATAAGAAAAACACCCGCAACAACGCAGTTGCTGTTGTTGTTTTCATTCATGCAAACAGTTGCTGTCTCTAACTTTGTATCTCTTTCTTTTATGAATGAAAAAATTGCACAAAAAATATACGTAACAACAAGCTCGGAGTCTGCCTGTCCGTCCGTGACGTTTTTCTTTTATGAATGAAAAATTGTGCAGAAAAAAACCTAACAGCAATTTAAACACAAATGGTAAAACACTCACTACGAACAGAAAATACTCTAACGAAATTTTCTAATATTGATAAAAGTGATTTATTTAGTATAATAGTTATATTCTCAAGAAAAAAATCAATATCGAAAGCGTTGCAAAATTATATGACATTAAAATATCAAAAGGGTTGAAAATAAATTCCTTAGTAAGTTCCATGTATTGACTCTCAGATGTGTTCAACCAGTAACCTTAATTAGATAACGTATATAATGAAATGAATTATATTGAATATTAATTATTGAAATATTTATAGCTATTATTGTAGCTTAAAATTAAGCCAGAATTACAATGCTAGTTTATAGCAGAGTTTGAAATTAACTAAAGTTTACTTAAGCTTGTTTAACAATATATAGATAATTTTGAATTTAAAAAAAATATGTGTTGTATTTTTCTTAAGTTTTAAATTTTAATTTGCATATATTTTAAATTTAGTAAAAAATGTAATCCTATTTTCCAAAGTAGCCAAAGAACTCTGTTTTTTAAAAGTGTGTAAAAAATGAATGCAACTTGGAGTGGCTGCCTTTTGAGTTTGTTTTGTTTAATGCAGGTATTTGGGCTGTAAATGTAATTATGCAGCATTTGCCCATTTCTAAGCATTGTTGTTGTAGTTGTTGCGGTTGGTTTTTGCCATAATGGTGTGCTGCCTCTGCCTCTGCCGTTGGTTGCACTGTGCCTCGGGCGTCGCCGTCGACGTCATTGAGTGTCAGTTGAGTTTGTTAGGTAGTAGCTACTATAGGCTAGGTACGAGTACATTTTGATATGGATGTGTAGGTAATTTGATTCCCCTATGCATTTTAATTAAAAGTCAACAGCATAGAGAGGTTTCGCAAGCACACACACACACACACTCACACACAGATACAGACAGTCTCAAGCGTTGGCAACAATTTGTAATCGAGACGCAGTTGCATGCAAATATGCGAATGTTATGGAAACCCGCAACGCGCAACGCCCACAACCAAATGCAAAATCAGGGGAAGCACAAGAGGAAGAAGGAGAAACAAAAACAAAAATGAAACCTAGATGAAGCAACAAAATAATTGGCCTTTTAATAATTGCAAAAAACGAGCAACGTCATCAATGGAAACCTTTTCTCAATAGATGTAAAATATATAGTAAAACAGGTGACGTTGACAGCCTCCTTAGAAATGGACTCTCTATCGTCATCATGGTTCCATCTGGCCAAAACAAAAACATTGTAAAGGTCAAAAAAACAATGACGGCAAACAGCGTGAAGCTTTTAAGTTAGGCTTTTAGGTTTCATTCATGAATGGGCCCAGAAGCAGCTGGAAATGTAGTTTAAACGGAACAACCCTCTTGCTATCTTGCTCTCTCTTTCTTCTGTACTCTCTTTGTTCTCTAATACTGCTCTCTCACTCTTTGCTTTTCTTACGCTATTGGAACGTCGAGGTTGTTTTACTGAATTTAATGAATGAATTGAATTTCGTGCGCTTTTTCTTATGTTTTGCGGTATACTCTACAACTACAACTGTGTATGTGTACATCTATATCTACATATACATTTACATCTACATCTACATCCACATCGACATTAAAAGAAAGAAAGGAAGGAAGTGAGCAAAGAAGCAGACAATGCCAACGTTTTCATTAATGCGACGTAGTTTGCTGCCAAGAACACAACAAAATAACAACAACTGCCTTATAAAACGACCAACAATTGTTGAAAAGTAACGATGTCTGAATACCCTTTCTTTTTTATATTGTTAAAGTTTGAACATTTGGATATGGGGACAGTTGATCTTTTACAATGAGTAATGGTTTTGGGGCCTCGATAAAATATTTTATAATAAAAACTAATATTATCTTATAAAGAAATCAAAACTTTATTCATATTAGATGATCATTTATATAGAAATAATAGATATAATATATAAATTCTAAATTTATATTGTCCTAACTGCATTTATAATGATCTGATAACGTACTTTTTAATATTTTTTAATAAACAATTCTAATGGAAAAAAAATATTAAAGATCTATTCATCTGTTATGTTGCCTTATAATCATTTTCTATACTTTTTTTTTTTTATAACTGAATTGTCAACTGAGACTAGGAGCAAAATATGCTAAATATATTTCACGTTCATATCAAACCCAGGACAAGTGACATGTCCAACTGCTTATACGCATTCTAAGGGTATTAAAAACAAAAAGAGTGAATGAGTGAACAGGCCAGCGAGTGAATGAGTAAATGAATGAATGAGTAAATGTTCATACATACATACGTATAAATGAAAACAGAGAAACAACAACAGCGGAAGTAATTCTTCCTGCATCGTGTACACACAAATACACACTCAGACACACACACACAATGGCAGTTTGAAGAGCTTATTGCTTAATTTTCATTCATAAACACGTTGCGACCGCATTTTTAATGAAATCAAACAGCAGAGGAAGTTAGTCCGAAAAAAGATAATAGATTCCTGCCTGTATGCATAATCGTAGAATCGTAGAAGAACGGAAGTTGAGCGGAACGTGCTTAGCTGAAAAGCTGAGAAAATGAAGCAGCTATTTTCCGTTTGAATATTGTTGAAATGACACGAACTGTGAACTGAACTGACAGGCGAATTGGAATTGGAATTGATCTGACCCGTTCTTGGATACAATTTCAGTTTCAGGTCGATTGCTGACACTACCGACAGTGACTATGCCCTTGTAGTGACCTCTCCTGCTGCCAACGTGTGAGCCTTGAGTGTTGACGTCATTCAAAGGTGTCAGGCTCTCAGTTTGACCTATTACCTTTTGGCCCCGATGTCGTTGTCGTTGTCGTTGGTTTGCCGTCGAATCGTTTGCTTTGCTTAATTAGCTTTGCATTTGCTTTTACGCAATTTGACCGCCTACAAATTTGGTGGAACTTTCCAGCTATCTAATTCGTTTATGGCTATGAGAGAGAGAGAGAGACTCGATTTCATTTTTATTTCGGTTGCCATGTGGATTATTTGTCACATTTTGCTATCACTTCCGTTTTCCGTTTTCCATTTTAGCATGCAATCGTGATTGTGATTGTTGTTGCTGTTGTTGTCCGCTTTACAATTACATTCATTATCGTTCCATTTTACGCATCGTTCTATTGTAATGCCCTACAATTGCACAAACAACAATAAACTTCCGATTTCATTTATTGTACCAGTTACCAGTTTAGTGTAAAACTCTTTTTTGATGTCCATTATATTTAGATTTGATTGAGATGATAGCAAGTTCGGTTGATTGGAATGCCAAAATGAATGTTATTTTGTAATTTGAGCAGTTTATACAGTATAGATGCCACAATCTATAGTATCGTTTATCTATTTATCGATTATTTTTGTTACTTATCGTTGATTTGTTTCTAATATTCCTTTCTGTATCTTTCTTCTTGCAGTATTCCGCCATTCGCATCGGTCCCGTGGTCAAACGTGATGTGATGAAGGCTTCAACTATGCTGGAGCATGAAGCACAGTAAGTAATCCTAATTCTGATATATTTTTACCATTAAGAGACTCACTATTAAGTTGATTCTTTGCTAATTTTAATTATTAACTAAGTAAGCAAATCATAAACTTAGGAATTGATTTTTAAAAACCATTTATTGGTTGGAATTTAAAACTTTCTGAAGTGTTTTATGAATTTGCAATAAATGTCAAACTTAAAGTCCTTTTATGATAATCTCTGCCATCTGATGTTATGATTTATAAGTTAAGTCAATACTCTATAAGAAACTGACATTAGAGTTTTCAGATCTTTTCTATATCATTACATTTAAACCTACTTTCTACTATAAAGTTCATGTTTTTATACACAATATGTGAACTTTATAAATTGTACTTTCTTTGGTTTACTCACATCTTTGATGATCTTTGACGTGTGCAAATATGCTAAAAGTTTATAAAGTAGCTTTAACTTTATTTCAGGCCATCATTAGCAGCACTTAAATAAGGCATACTGCCTTTGATATGATCCCATTTACAGGCAGATCACATATTTTATTATTATATCAGTTGGTGCGACAACATTGTAGCCATTGGAGTCGACATTTAACTTTAAAGACAGACTCGAGAACGTTTCAATTTTATTGCACCTTAACTTTATTAACACAACTGCCCCTCAGATAGGATGGGATGGGTATTTCATGCCGAGAACAAAAGACTTGTAAGAGAATGAAGCGGCTCTTTGAAGAGAGTGTGATAAAGCCGACACGAGCTGCAGCTGTATCTGTATCTGTATCTGCTGCTGTGGTTGGGTTAAGTGATTCATTTAGCGGCAATCACAAAATGCACTTTCCAGCCAGGCTCAGCGATCCTCATGATTTATTGTTGTACATTGGGGTCTGTGGGGGAGGGGAGTGAGGCCTTTTAAATATTTGCCTTGACGGCGGCTTTATCTCATTAGTGTCTCTTATTTATTTTTTATTTTTGCCTGACCATTAAGTGATGGAAATGAAATGCCAAATAGCCATTGCCAACACCTCTCTCTCTCTCTCTCTCTGTTTCTCTCTCGACTCTCTCTTCACTGCTTTGCCCTAATGACAAGTTTCCAATTGCAACTGGCAACTATTTTCGTGCTCTGCTTGGCAGCAACAAAGCGATACAGCAACAGACTGCAGATACAGATACAGAGACAGCTACAGATGCAGATGTTGATGCAGATAGGAGATACATTTACAATTCGTTCGGCCCACACAATTCTACGAGTGCTGCGCTCAAATTACTGCGTCACATTCGAAACACCAACAACAACAACAACGGCAACAAAAATGAAAAATAGAAATGTGCGGCTTTCAGATACATTTGTATCTGCATACGAGTACGAGTATCTCGACGCCCATGTAATAGACGTGGCGTTTCCGCTGCCGAACATTTCCGGCCCTTGCGCATGCGCAGCCATTTGAGTTATATATGTATGCTTTTAAAGCACTCTCTTCTGTTCCCTCTCTCTCTCTCCCCTCCTCTTTCCTTGCCAAACTGAAGTGTGCGTAGTATCTTGCAGATACTCACTTCGACGACTGTCTGGCTATAAACTCAATATTACATTTTTACTATGTGTTGCCGTTTATTTATTGATGATTCTTACGCGCGCGGAATTTTTAAACCATAAAAATTTGCTTTTTACGCTGCAGGTGATCATGAAATTTGTTTAAGAGCCTTCTTGCCAAACACAACAAGAGGAAGAAGCCCATTCCGTCCCAGCCTGTCCAGATTTATCTCTGCAAGAGCAGCATAATAAAATCTTTAACTGTCTTTTATGTGCAGTTTTACACTCACAACTAATATAAAGTATAACCACCCAATGAGATAAATGCTTAAGACAAATAATTTATATATATTTTTATTACCTTTTTTTATTTGCCAAACGATCAATGCATTCTTTTAGAATATGAGTGCTAAATTATTTCCAATTATAATACTATTATGTTTTTTTAAAATTATATTTGTATGTAATTTGAACTTGGTTAATCTTTTATTGCCCTCTTTTTTTGTTTGTAAAGCCAGATATTAAAAGACATTTATAAATAGAATTTGAAATTGATAAAACTTTATTTTTATTGCAAATGTATTGCCAAAAGTCTCGAATAGCACCCAATTTGTAGGCCCTTCCTGTCGCCAGTGTGACGCGTCGAAACGATCGCACGTAACGGGTTAATATCAACTGTTTCCTGTCACTTGGCAAATGAAAGAAGAGGAAAGGCAGAGAACGTTGTTGTTATCACAATTATTACAGACTTCCTGGTAAACTAGCTGGCAAGATCTTTAGGCGATCAAGTCAGAAAGATCCAATAGTTGATGATGCTGATAATGATTATTATTATTGTGTATTGTGTATCATGATAATTGGTAGATGCTTTAATTTGTTTTCCTTTTAATTGCACACAATTGCCTTGGCGTGATCACTAACTAACCCAATCTCTCTAATTGTCTCTTATCTCTTGTGTTTTATCAACGCCGACAGATATGCAACGATCTTGGCATTCGATGTGAAAGTGGAGCGCGAGGCGCAGGAAATGGCCGAATCGCTGGGTGTTAAAATCTTCCAAGCGGACATTATCTATCATCTGTTTGACAAGTTCACCTCCTACCGCGAAGAGTTGAAGCAGAAGAAACGCGAAGAATTCCGATCGATAGCCGTATTCCCATGCAAATTAAAGGTAAGCACAAAAACTAATGATTAAGATATCTTTATGATATGAATAGAACTGCCTCAGTGTTTCTTTGATTACGACTAAAATGGTATACAATCTTTGCTGTTATTAAATATAATCAACCTTTTTAAGTCTCGTTCTAACTAAGATCGAAACGTAATTATCCCGAAAGCTACAGGTGTAAAATGCAATCAACTGGATTTGTGGCTGTTGCTGCAAATGTTGATCTCCAGCTGGGACATGTCTGTCTCTTTTTTTTATTTCTCTCCCTTTTTTTCGCTTGCTGAGACTAATGATGCGTGCTGGCCAAGAAACGCCACTCGAAGCAGCGATTAAAGCTTGTCCAAGACGCTGCTGGCATCACGTCCACACTTCCTGCTCAAATAATGTTAAAGCAGCCCGTATTTGATTTATAGCTAATCATTAGGTTATAGTCACAGTCCTCTAGACCCTCTAGACCTCCAGAGTCAGAGTCAGAGTCTAGATCAACGACGTTACTTATATTCTTATAGTCAGCCATCGTCGTCGTCGTCGTCTCCCACTGTGCTGTTAATTGGACACATAGTACACAGCTGTTCATGCCACACGGCTGCAATGTTAGTTGGCAACGGCTAGTTGGCCTGGCTCACTGACTGGCTAGAGGCCTAGCCTTAACAATGACGTTGTTTAGTTAAGTTATTAACCTGCCTCATCCGCTCTCTGTGCCACTTTTTCTATAGTTATCTGAGCTTGTTTCAATGCCCGCTGCAGGCGCAATATCATTTAAAAACCATCTTAACCCGTCGAAGCTACAGAATCAAAACTAATTTGAGCAGCTTTAATATTTTGGGCTAGTTAGAAAATCATAAATAGAAATGGGAAACATCTAAACATATTTAACATAACTATATACACTGAAAAATTATAAAAAAAAATATTATTATAATTAAAGCATTTTGATTCTTGAAAAATGCCTTTTTTATCTGTGAATCTTTTGCGGATATCAATAAAGTAGTTAGCATTATTAATACATTTATTTTTCCAATTCTTTATTCTTGAAAATATACCTTTTTTTAGTTTGCATTATAATTCTTAATTGATACTCGAATTTTTCAGTTTTTTTTTATTAAAATTCTTTTATCTTCGTAAAACTTAAGGAACTAAATATTATTAGAGTCATTTATTATCAATATCAGACTTTGATTAAATTTCTTTTTCTTGACATTCCATTTACAGATACTGCCACAATTCATATTCAACAGCCGCGATCCGATTGTCATGGGCGTTATGGTGGAGAATGGCATCGTTAAAGTGGGAACGCCAATCTGTGTGCCCAGCAAAGAGGTAAGTACTATAGGTTTGTGGCCTGGCAAATATTTAACTATTTCTGCGAGAGTGCCACAAAAGGTTCATTGAATGGCCAAGCATTGTAGATCCCTCTATCCATCCATCCATTCATCCATCTATCTAAGGGACAGGGTCGTCTCCACTTTCGGTATCATTCTAACTATTGCGACTTGTGCGAGCGCACAATGAAAATCCTTGTCTCCTCTGTGGGCTCTTCAAAAGCGTGTCAAGTATCTAGATACAAAGTGTGTGTGTGTGTGTGTGTGTATAAGGGCCCATCTTTATAAACTGCGTCATTCTGGCGTTGGTTCTGTGTGTGTTTTTGGTTTTGTAGCTGACTTCGGGCTTCTTTCTCGGGGCTTTCATTGTTGACACAGGTGCGTGTTGTGTTGCGTTGTGTCTGCTATACTCGGTTTTTTTTGTGTTGTATTGTTTATTTGTCAATGCTCATGTGATGCAATTGCGCTGGATAATATACATTATCTATATGTATATTTAGATTTAGATTTATATAACTGAATACACAGTTTATGGTCTGCTCATTTGCCAAATTCTTTCTTTGATCAAACAACGTTTAAAATGCTTCAGATATGTACATATATTTCCTTAGTTCTTTCGAGTCTCTTTTATTCCGTGACGCGTTGCTGTGCATTTCCTTTGTGCATTTTGATATCCTGCTGCAAAATGAAATGAATGTGATTGTTGGGGCTCAATTATTTGTCCTTCCGTTTCGGATTGCGCTCGCTTCCAATTTATGCGAAGACATGTCCTGTTTCCCGTCGTCGGTCGTCGTCAGAGACGACACAACAATAACTGTTTCCTCTTGCTGCTGCTGCCACAATAACAACAGAAAAAACCAACAACGGGGAGAAGGAGAACAACGACGACAACTTGAATGGCTACTCCAACAACAACAACAACCAGAATCTCTTTTAGCAAAGGGTTTGCCTCCGTTTTGTGCTCTGCGCTTGACTTTTTCCAAGCCAAACAGGGAGGAGAGTCGATCGCCTGGACGGACGGACGCTCGCTTGGTCCCCCTGTCCGTCTGTCTGTCTGTCTGTCGAGCTGGCTTCATTGGCAATTATAACTTCCTCAATTATCCAGCAGAGCGCAGCTAAGCTGTGCGCTTCCCGTCATTCATCGTCATTCTTTTTAACATTTTCCTCCTTTATTTTTTGCAACTCTTTCTAAAGTATATTAATACAGATTTTTAAGTTCGTCTTGCCAGTTGGCAAAATACCCTACAAACAAACTGAGAGAGCTGTTACAGACAAACTATGATATTAGCTGTTCAGAAAATATCATACGATAAAGTGGAGAGCACTCTTCAAATTTCATTCAGGAATTGTTTGATTTATATTTTTACAGATTTTCAATGAATTTAGTTACATTCCTTTTAGAACCTTTCGCTGATGATCTTGCTAAGCTCTTCCTCTGGTAGCTCATCAAATCAGTCGCTATAGTCTATCCAAACTGTAGGCTGAAACATGTGAGCCCCTAATCAAGTCTACTTTAGATATGCACGTTATTTCTGCGAAGAATGCCTCGCAGTGTAGAGCTTGTCGCCAATGTATTGTTGTTGTTGTTTCTGTTTCTTGTTCTTCGTTTTTTGTTCCATTGCCTCGCGATTTCCGTCGATTTTGAGTTGGACTTGGAACAAGGGGTCCAACTTCCTTTGGAGCGACTGTCGACAGTCGACAGCCGCGTGTGCGTGTCAGTCGATCGCCAGATGGCCAGATGGTCAGGGATAGACATTGGGACAGGGCCAAAGTCAGATCGAGGCCTTGCCCTTGCCTGCCCTGTCATTGATTGCCTTTATTAATTATATAATTAAATCTGTAATGACAGAGACTTAACCACTTGCCCAACAGCTTCAAAAAAATAACAAAGAAATGGCCCTTTGTCTCAGCGCCGCGGTAATTGTTTCGTTGGATACCAAAACTTCCGTTCTCATACGCAATTTGACCAACTGTGCCTCAGAAACCACTTCCTTTTCCCGTTTTGGTCTTTCGATCGATCGGTTTGTCGTTCAACTGTTGGCCATTTGGCTTTACACGTTACGCGTGCTTCAACCCTTAACCTTAGGTCAATTGGGGCAGTTTGGTCATTGGTCTCTGGTCTCTGCAAGTGTCAAAGTGTGTAATGTAATTTGAGATATGACAACAGTTGCCCTCGGGCTTATGAGGGTATCTTTTTTTTTTATATACATATGAATTTTTCGACCAGACCTTAAATTACAAGTTCTTCTGATTGATCAAAGCTTTAATTATGATTGTGAATCTTGCGTATTTAACTGAAAGTAGTAATGTAAATTCAAGAGTGAATCAAGTATAACATCAAAATCTAAAAATCTAAAAACTTGACTTGTAAAGTTGCTAAGTCTAAAAATCAGACCAACTTTAAACTTTCATAGCTTTGCCTAAGCTGATCAGGTTCTGTTTAGTTATTTTTTGTCCATATCACACAATGCTAAGGCAACATCAGCAAGGGTATCTAAACTGCGGCATTCGGGGTGTATCTTTAATGTTGTGTTGCTTATTTTCTACGCTGGCTGCATTTAAAAGCCGAGCTAAACAGCGAACGGAAGTTGGAGGCGTTACTCAGCGCCAAATCCGACAATCACTTGATATGTGTGTGTGTGTGTGTGTCGACTATAAGTAATTTATATCCACATATGTTTGTGTATAGAGTGAGTGCCTAGTCTTGTAGACTTCTTAGAGACGGTTATTAATGCGCACAGCAAAAAACGAAACCAAAGCTGAAAAAATATTCAAAGTACGAAGAAAGCAAAGTTTTGTTAATTCAGACGTGAAGCAGTTTTGTAACTGTATCTATATCTGTAGTCGTTGCTTTTGTTGTTGTGCATGTAGATGTCGATGTATCTTGTAGGTAGTTTTGCATTTTTGTTGCTTTCATTTGGCTGCTGCTGCTACCTGTTGAGCAAGCTCCTGTGCTCTGGCTGCAACACTTGCCACTTGTTTCTTTTTTCGGTTGCAAGATCGAACAGAGGCGATCGATATCTTTTAATAATTTCATTCATGCCTCGAGTTGTGTTATGGCTTTTGCCGCTTTCGATACCGAGTACGTGTATATGCACAAGTGTTGTTCGACCGGAAATGAAAGCTTTTTCAACGTGCTGCCGTTTTTTTTTTTTTTTTTTGTTAATTAAACGCCGCCGGGCCGTGGTTTGATTACCTACGAATACTTGTTGTGTAGTAGCACTTTTCGCGCTTTGTTCCCTCATTCCCAAGTATTGTGAAAGGGCGTCCCCCCTTATAGGGGATCTTGGGTACTTAACGAATGTGCCGTCGCATTGCAGGCAAAGAGAGAAAGATTTTGATACGGTTCCCTGAATTGCTAAGACCACATGGGCGTACGACTTCCGTTTGCCAACTTGACTAACTTGGCCTGGGAATTTCGAATGTAGTCAGCCAAATGATGTAACTGCTATTTATTGTACTTTATTATGAAGTACAGCTAGAATTACCTTAAATACGAACCAAGAGTATATTTAAAAGAAAATCTTAAATTATGTTAAATAAGAATAAAGATTTATTAGTTAAACATGTGGGAAAGAGTATGTTCCATATTTACGATTATTTTAATAAAACTGGCGTATCAAAACAAAGTTGACGACTGTTAAAATCATGTATTGAGACATTTGAAAAAATAGCTTTAGATATTTCGTTGTGTATCTTAAAAAAATATTAGAATTAAGCAACAAAGATCTATCTCATTGTGTATCTAAAAGAAAAACTCTTATTAAATTTAATATGAATAGAGATTTATTAGTGAAAAATAGGGATTCAGAATAAAAGTGAGGACTTTTAAAATCCGATATTAAGCCATTTAAATGATTAGCAGTAAACTAAAAATATTCCATTGTGTATCTTAAGTACAAAATGTAACTAAGTATTTATAAAAAATTTAGGAAAGGGTATCTCATTTCGACTATGCTGAAAATTGCTATTGTTTCTCGACTTTCTCAATGGGCAACTGCGTCATATTTGCTGCTGGAATTGTTAAGAATCCAAGACGTGAGCGACAAAGGAGAATTTTTTGAGAATTACGATAACAATGGGAGTGACAATGGGAGTAACAGCAACAACAACAACAACAACAATAAAAAGGCGGTAGGAACAGCGCTAAGAATCGGAAGAAGTAATTAAATGGAAATTGAAAAGAAGTTGCAGCTGCGGAAGCGGATTTCACTCGATGCGAGGCAACAACGGCAGATGCGGGCTGCAATTTGATGCAGCGGCAGCGACAGCGGCAGCGGCAGAACGGAAGTAGGCAACGTTGCCGTTGTCAGCGGCAGAACGGATGTGAATACTTCCGCACGTAGACGAAAGAAAGAATGAATGAATAAATGAATGAGTGTGATTCTGAATGAAAGGATAGCAAAATGAGGTAACCGCTCCAAATTTAAGTAAGCACTTGAAGGCGTGTGTGTGTGCGAGTGTGTGTGTGCTGTTTGCTGACGTCGACAATCCTCTTACAGGCGAAGGGCGGGGCATTGCAGTCAAGTCGGAAGTGAATGAACGACACAAAGTGCAGACAGTAAGAGGGAGTTAAGAGGAAGCAGAAGCAGAAGGAAGGAAGTTCCTGAAGAAACCTCTCACATCAATGTTAAGACACGGGCAGGTGTGTGTATTCTTAGCCGGAAGTAAATGGAAATTTTATGAGTGCAAAGTTATGAATGGTCCGTTGACTCGACTCACGAGTGTGTGAGTGTGTGCTTATCATAGAATATACATATGTGCATATGTATTTTATTTTTCATGGTAAAATTTGTGTGGGCGCAACACAGCAAAACAACAACAACCAGCAACAAAAAAAAAATAAAAAAAAAGACAAACTTAGATACATATAGTATAATAATAAAAGCGTATAATGTAAAATGGAGCAAACAGACCATAAAAACCAACAGCAACGGCAATAACTGTGGCAAAGAGAAGAGCCCATGAATGAAATGAAATCTACGCTAATAGAAAACTATAAAAACAAGTTTTGAAATAGATTCACACATCGTATCTACATACATATGTATCTATTAGAGGTCTGCATGAATTCACTCAAAATTTTAGTTCAAATGAATTAATTCGAACGATATCGAATTGAGTGAGTGCGAGGCACACTTTGAATTGAATTCGTTTGAGTGTGAGTGACATTGAGTTCTAAAATAACAGTTCCTTAACGAAATGAGTGCGAATGAAGGAATGTGCTATGTGAAAATAATGAATTTGAAATGGCCGAATTCAATCGAATGATTCGAAATTTTAATTGTCAAATGGCTGCTTTTTTGACTTTGTTTCAATTTTTCTCGGGGTCGGTCGCAAAGGAATAATGACATTGATTGTCTGTGTTGGTGGAATAAACAGAAAAATATTTTTCCTTCATTGCACAAAACAAGCTGCATATGAATATTTTGTGTTAATAAAGGAGAAGCGTTGTTTAATTGCCACCAACACAGACAATGGTTCATAAAATTATGTTTTCAGATTCAAACTTATATTTAAGACTTTTTTTAATAATAAAAATTAGATTTTGAATTTATAAATTGTATTTATATTAAGCTGTATATTTCTCTTTTTTTTTTTTATTATGTTCATTACACACATGAAAGCAACAACAGAAAATACGCATACAAAAAAGAAAATATGAAAATTAAATCGAAATTCGAATCAAACTCGAATTAACTCAAAACAAAGTAGCTTTCTCACTCATTCAGTTCGTGTCACTCCGTATGAACATTGTCAACTGAGTTTGTCAAAAACGAACAAACTCAATCAAAATCTTTCGACTTTGCATTCGACTTCGTTCAATTCCTTTCAAAAATGAATGCTTCGAACTTCGTTTTAGCTCATTCATGCAGACCTCTAGTATCTATGTACAATTTATACATACATACATACTCTACTCGTATGTACATCATGATTTTTGTGGATTTTCACTTAAGCTAAACATTTTGCACGTAACTGTAAGTGGATCTATAGCAGTATCTACATCAGTATTTGTATCTGTATCTGTATCTGTATCTATATCTGTAGCTGCAACTGTATTTGTATTTGTATCTCGCTCGCAGTCGTTTCATTCCATAAAAATGCTTATTTCCTGTTGTTTGGCTAGGCGACCGCCTAGAGCGCTTCATGTTTCGAGTGTAGTTTGCACAGTCATAAAAAGATACACACTCACACACACACAAACACACATGCATATGTGAAGAGACTGAAAGTCATTCAGGCTCGCGATAAGATAATAAAATCCGCTTAGATACGCGCTTTTTTTGCGCTCTGTCCTCGTCGTCTCTTGTCTTCGTATCTGTATCTGTATTTGTATCTGTATCTGTATCTTCAATGTGTGTCTGCAGACATACAAACACATTTTTATATTTTACTATGAAAATGAAGAGCAACAACAAAAGAAATTAGCGTAATTAGCAAATTACTCGCCATATTTGTATATATTTTTTCTGTCTTTCCGTTTTGTTTTATATTTTGCGGCTTGGAATTGACGACGCGACGTCGCGACGTCGTCGGTCCGACGATGGGTCGCTTGGTCAGTCGGTCGCCTTCGACATCGTCGCATTTCAGTTTCTTGGCCGGATATGCTGAATTTGCACAAAAGTCGGAAAAATCGCATAAATACGTATTTCTCTGTATGTCTCTATGTGTATATTTCATTCTTTTTTTTCATTTCGTTTCGTCTCTTCATTTTTTTGCGCTGTGTTTTTGGTTACACGCGCTCCCAAAATAAATATACTTAATTGACGTTTGTTAATCGCAACGAGAGATGAGGCGGGAGCCCGCTCGGGTCGAAGGCGTACGTGTCTGGCATTCTGCAACCCGTAGAATTTGAGCAAAAAAAAAAAAAACAATATATATACTCGAACTACAGAAACTGACGACGTCGTCGACGCTGACGCCCACGAGTCTTTCTCAAAGTAGAACAATAAACCAGCCAAAAAGGGCTGACAGTTTGTCTGGTGAGGTTGGTCTCTTGTCTTGGCCATTTCGTTGTCATGTGGCCAATTAGTCGATTTCCACGCGTCATACAGAAACACGTGTTGGAGTTGGATTGAAAATGATTATGATTACGATTAAGATTACGCTTACAACCCAAGCTACACATTGGACGAACCAATTGTATGGTCCTGAATATGATTATATCTCTATTGGTTTTAAGGGAAATTTATTTAAGCTGCTGTTTTTTAAATTATTGAATTTTATGACATTTTTAAAAGTTAAAGTTACAGTTAAGAGTGAAATTTATAAGATACTTTGGAATAAAAGTAAAATTATCAAAATTATTTTAACATTTTAAAATGAAACTATTGCAACACTGTTTAACTTTTAATAAATTTCAGAAGATCAAAATCTACAGAAAATATTTACAGTAGACAGAATATGGAAAACTTGTTCATCTTGTAAGACTCCAATAATAAATATGTTATTAAATATATAATCATGTGCAAAAATACAATAATGAAAAACTAGGAAAAACTTGCTTTTTTTCCGAAATGTAGCGAACAAAAATTTGATAAAATCAAATATGATTCTATTCATAAAATTCATTCATTATTGGTATCATAAAAATAAAAATAAAAGTGTTTATAAATTTGGACAGACTGGCAAAGAGCCTTGAACTACAATTGACTGCATAATGCCATTGAACTAACGACGAGCTGATCACCTTGAAATATTTCAATTTTGGCCTAATCACTTCCTAGAGTGCTCAATCAAGTTACTCAGTCAGTCAGTCAATTTGGTCGGTCAGCCAGATGGTCAATCAAAATTAGAGGGTTGCAATTGTGCTTTTGTTCTTATCAGGCATTTGCAATTGATTCTTATCGATTTTATATACTTAGCACTTATTACTTTATGTGCTTTCATTCATTATTGTTTTGCACTTGGACTCATATGCGTATTGATTGATGCCTGATAAATGTATCTATAAGTGTGTCCGCAACTGTCAAAAAGGAGACCTTATAAACCTTATAAAAGTGTGTGTTTTATCATAGTTGTTATCAATGTTGTTGTTGTGGTTGTTGGCCACCGTTGGCACTTTGCAGCACCCACCTGAGTTGATACTTCAATTTGAATCCCACTGACTTCCTGTGAGTGAAAGAAAGACCTTTGTGCCTTTGTTCCCTCCTACGAGCTTTTCCATGTTTATCGCATTCTTGTTGTTGTTGCTGTTGTTGTTGTTAGTGTTTATGTAGACTGACTTTGTGGGCGTTAGTTGCTGCATTCACAGCGGATGCTAATGAGCATGACTAGACATATGGCTGATAGCTGGAAACGTGGTAACTGCCTCTGCTTTGCTGCTGCTGCCCGTCCGACTTATTCAATAGGTGTTGTTGCCATTGTTAACGCTGTTGACAGCCCTCAAGTTACGGCCAAATGCCGAGGCGTTGCAGATGAGCAACTGCAACGGCAACTACAACTTCAACTTGACTTATTCTCAACTGTAGTGAATTGTACAATTTGGAATCTAATGAATTGACAATTGTTGCTGAGATACAATTGAACATACATACTTATATTCTAGTTAGCTATTCTCGACTGCACAATCCAACGATATGATTATTGTAGCTCAGATACAAATGTATCTTTTGCATAGCATAAGATTTAATTTTTTTTTCTAAATTTTTTTTTTATTTTAATATTAAAATGGAATTGAAATAAAATTTGAAATATTATATTATAAATAGTACTTCTAAATTAAATTTAAAAATAAAAAGTAAAAAATGATTTTTATTTATACTGCGAATTTCGAAAATTAATATTAAAAAAGAAGATGATCTCTACTAGATCCTCCAGTTCTTTTCCAAGTCCAAGATGTCTAAATAAATGGCAGCTGTGCTGCCAACTTGGCCAACATATCTTTGTATCTGAAAGCCTGGCCCACGTGGGCTTTTGGGCCAAACACTCGAATCAGTGCCAAGTGTCGAATAAGTCGACGCCCAAAACCAAATACAGTCAGCACTCGTCGTAAATGATGTAGGCAGCGCTTTCCTAATGTTGTTGTTGTTGTTGTTGTATTGCAATATGTGTTGTTGATTGTTTATTGTTTATGCTGGGCTCTCGGATTCATTTGAAATGCATAGGAAAACAGTAAACAGTAAATGCTGAAAGCCAGCCATTGAAGAACCAAAGAACTTGTTGCCGATCTTTTTATGTAGCTGTCGTCTTCTGTTCGACTTCTGAATAAAATGAGAAGAAGCGAAGATTTCTTCAATCTACTTCATTCTTCTGCTTTCTTGATGACGCTGGCAAAGTTTGCGAGCGATTCGATTAAAGCTAAAACTAAAACTAAGCGTGTTTCTCAAATGTATCTTTTTGTGCTGTTGTTGTTGTATTTCTCGACGGATGTCGCAAATTTTGGCACTCTGATTTGCCTTTGCATGGCAAACACACACAGATGCATATCTATCTGTGTGTTCTATCTGTGTGTGTTTGTATTTTTGTGTCGAAATGCCGTAATTCTCTCAGTCGGCAGCTAATTTAGTGTTTCCTGCTGACAACTGCAGTTTAAGCTTCAAAGACAAAGCACAATATGATAAAGAATGAAATAAAGACAAAGCTAAAAAGCGGGACGGAGGGAGAGTGAGTGAAAGGGATAGAGAGAGCTAGAGAAAGAGAGAGAGGAACTCGAGATATTTACAGCTGTATTTATTAGAAATAGTTTTTTTTATTATTTATGTATTTTTTCTATTAACAATTTGAGTCAAAAATTAATAAAATTTTTTTATAAAAATATACAAAATATTAACTTAAGCCTAGGAATGAAAATCTTTTGCTAAGACAAAGGAAAACGAGAGAGGGAGAGCGAAAAGAAAAAGAAAAAGAGAAAGATTGCGTTTTAATTACAATTGTATCTATCAAACAAATCGAGTGCGTCTCATAAATTGCTTAATAAATTGTTATTTTGTGCAAAACATTAAAACAAGCTGGCAGCGCCTCATGCCCAACTTGTTGTTGTTGTTGCTGTTGTTGTTCGTATGTGAAAATAGACAACATCCGGCCTGTAGAAAATATATAAATCATATTTTTAGATAAACGTTGATGCACGCACACACACACACACACACTTACGCAGAAGTTGCAAACATTGCCAGTAGTACAATTAATAATCAAACTATGTACTTGAAGTTATAGTAGCTCATTCAACAATATAATTGTTGATATACAATAGTCGTTAAATCGCTTACCGCTTTTCACTCTTGAAAATATTGTGTGGAAATGGCAATAAATTAACACATTTAATGAAAAATGCGACGAGCAGACCAAAAAAAAAAAACAGCGAAAAGAACTGAAAACGGAGCGTATGAGTAATCAACGACAGGAAATGGTGACAAATGCGCCCCTCTAGATGTGTATGTGTGTGTGTATCTATGTGTGTGTGTGTGTATCTATGTGTGTTTGTGTCTCCCTATGTATGTAAATGTGTTGTAGCTATTTGCACCGATAGCAACAAGCCAAAAAAAGAGAAAAAAAAAGAATTTCAATAATTTATTTGGTTTGAATGAAATACGAACGAACGCAACGGCAACGGCGACGGCGACGGCGACGTGGCCGCCATTGGGGCGCCCACAGGAAACGTTGACGTCGACGCTGGCAGCGCAGTCAGCGTTGGCTTGGCGACAGTTTCCTGTGTTTAATTTGTTGTTGTCGTTGTTGTTGTTGTCGAGTGCAAACGAGTTACGACAACAAACATATTACAATTTGGTTCAATGACTTTGCCCAGCGATAGAGAGCTGAACTGAACTGAACTGAACTGAACTGAATGTGTGTGGCAAGTCGCATAGTTTTTCTGTTGCTGTTGTTTCTGCTCTGGGGGCGTTATCTAAACCCGCTGTAAACACCCATTTAGCCAAAACACTCACAACACTCGTTTATCAGCAGTAGTCGCAATGTTAAGGAAGTGCTTCGATGTCACACACACACACACACACACATACTTGTGTGTGTTGATAAAAGCCCGAATCGCATTTTATTTTATTCTTTTTCTATTTCAACTATTTCGGCATTTGCAGCTTAATATGCAATTATTTGTTGCCTTATCTGTTGCACACAATAATAGAATAATCCAAGTGTGTTTTTTTTCATTTACTCTATTTTAGTAACACTCTATTTATGTTCTATTTAAAATTTCTTTGCAGTTTGTGGACATTGGCATAGTCACCTCTATCGAATCGAATCATAAGCAAATTGAATTCGCGCGCAAAGGTCAAGAGATTTGCATTAAAATAGAACCGATTCCCGGGGAATCACCCAAAATGTTTGGACGTCACTTTGAGGCCGATGATATGCTTATTAGCAAGGTAAGTTCAACACACAATTTCTTGTACTTTTATCTATTTGTTGTTCTCAACTGCCAGCGTGTTCTTTAACTTTGTCAAAAAGTATGTAAGAAAGTCGACTAAATTTTAATTTATATAAATAAATTTACCTCATACTCTGAACAAGTTTTGTACATAGAAAGCTGATAACTTTTTAATAAATCTGTCATTGGAAAAATCATTAGAAAATTAATATTTGTTTGAGACTTTTCTAAATTTTGGAGATGTTATGATTATATCAAATTAAATTTTAAATGAGTTTCATAAGTCTTTTTCAATTAGAATGACTCTAACATAATAGATAAAGTACCAAATTCAAGGCTTGTGTTAAGTAAATTTAGTATATCAACTTCAGAAATAATTTAATCTGTGTCACCCTTAAGATAGTTTTTAGTGCTCTCATTTATTGTTTTTAATTTGAAACCACCTACTTATGTAGTTATAGCCCGCACTCGTTAATTGGCCAATTTAAATTGACAAGCTGTAGATAAGGTGTTGGCTCTAGAGTTTAGTATGGCAATCAAATCTGTTGTTATTGCTATTGATTTCCGTTCGTTCGTTCAATTCGCTGCTGAGTGAGTGGCACCTGCAGCAGGTAAACATCACATCACATCACATCACATTAATATCGCCCCATCCACCGGCGTCGTCGTCAATAATAGCACTTAAACTTTGGCAATGCGCCATTCTCATTCCATTTGCCAACTGGCTTATCAAATTACATGGCCAAGTTGTGTTAAGTGTGGGCCAACTTATATATAAGTGGCATTAAAAGGTCTTGGCAACTTCCGCTCCAGCAAATGACAATTGGCGATTGGCGGGAAGCGGCAAATGCGGGGACAATTCCATCATTTGATTAACATTGATAATTACTTAAAAATGCTTACGTCAAGCGAAGGTCATTTGGGCGGCAAAAGGAACTGAGGTGTGAGGTGCGGGAAATTTTCCTCAAATCGATAATAACTTAATTTTCGTGCTATTTTAGTGTTGTCGCTTATCAATGTGGTGCTGGCAACAGTGACGTCAGCACTGAAGTCTGCTTGGAGTGGGAAGTGGGAAGTGGGCGATGGGCGGTGGGCGGTGGGACGAAGATGGATTGGACTATGGATTGCTGGTCGTTGGGTAATTGCTCATTGAGCTCCAATTTACCGCGAGTTTGATTCAATTAATTTGCCGTAAAAATTGTCTGCCTGCCGAGTTGATTAATAAAATTTATTCCGCAACATGATGTAAAAGACGCACACAAAAACCACTAAAAGCGAGAGTGCACGACTGTGAGATACCCGTTTTTCTTTTTAATAAACAGAAATAGATTCAGCTCGAAAGGAACATGTTTATTGAATTTTTAGGTTTGACTAAGGAATCATAATTAAGTTCTTATCTTGAAATAGTTTCTTACAAATGTTAGCAATTTTTGTAATTTTATATTTTTTATTGGTTTAAAATGTCAAGAAACTTTGAAAACAATTGAGAAAATTAAAAATTTTTTATAAAAATCGAATGAAGTTGTTTAACAAAAGCTTGAGATTGAAACAAAGCTTTTTTTTGATTTTTCAGAAGCTTTTTTTAGATTTTACAAACACTCATCAGAGCTGCGTCTTCTTTCCTTTTTCCTATATACAAAAACTCTGTTTAGTATTTGATAGTATTGGAATTTTTCAAACAGATCAGAAATAAAATTGTTATCGTTTGTACTTGGCTCTAGGCTATATCTTGACTTACTTTACTTGCATAGGTTTCTACATAAATAAGATTTGTTTTAGATTTTGTCCTTAAATAGATCAACACTGCACTATTCTAAACTCTAGCTCTTTTAGGAACTGAAATGTTTTCAGCTGTTAATTCTAATGGGGCCTGAAATTTCTTTTTCTTTATATTGCACACCCTTGGCCAAGTTATAATACCCTATTTGTATATTTTAAATAAACATCAAACGTACATTCCAAGGACGAAGTGAGTGTATATGGGTGTGTATGTATGTGTGTTTTCCCATTCTCCAACTCATGTCTATTTACAGACGCCAAGCTAAAAATAGCTCTCAATGCCTTTTCATGCTATCAAAGGGTATTATGTCATGGCTGACCTGATCGAGGCAGGGCAACCAAGCCACCCCAAAGGCCATTTGAATGAAGGAACCACACTGGTCTGGTGGCACTCCCATTCGCATTCTCTGGGTCTCTCCCTGGTCTCTGGTCTCTCGCTGACGTCACGTTTCACCTTCCACGGCAATGCACTTGCTGCTCCGTCGTTCATTGACTTCAGTCCGTTCTAGTCGTCATCGCCGTCGCCGTCGTCGTCGTCGTCGTTGTCGTCGTCATTGCACAGCAATAACCTAGTTTTTGGTCGCGTTGTTTTTGGGTGCTCACTTGACCCAGTTGCGTGCAACGGGTTCAGCTTTCGCTTTCGCCAACCGAGAGACCGAGCGAAGCTTCACTGGCTTGGACTTTTTTTTTATCAGAGATTTTGACGCATTTGGCGACCCGGTTCAGTGGCAGAGACAGAAGCCGAGGCAGCAATAGCAACAGCGGCAACCCAAAGAGTCGTGCCATCGCCCATCCCTTTCCCCTAACTTCTGGTGGCCTTTTTGTTCCCAAAAGTTAGATAAGCCTTTTGGACAGCTATAAATAGCAGCGTTAAGTAGAAGGTCTTATGCATTAGCCACTTCTCAACTGCAATCAATGTCAAAATGTGGTTGTAAGCTGGCTCTTAATAGAAAAAATAATAAAAGTATAATTTGGATTTCTACATTAAACAACACTACAACTTATTTATTTAACAAACAATTAAATTTATTTTAATAGGATAAATAAAAGTAATATTCAGTTTGAGTAATAATTGAGATCGTTTCCATTTGAGAGGTTTGTTTTCCTATTTACCTTTTTGCCTAAAGAGCGCTTCAGACGAGCACTTTTTCACCGACACTTTTTGTCAAAAAGAGATTTTTTCGTGTCCGTATCGCTCACTATCGCTCACCGATGGAAAAGAACGTGTTATATTTTCATCGGTGAGCGTCGGTTTTTCACCACGCTTTGAAATTTTGTGTGGTTACACGACACAGACAGCTTTTTGACAAAAAGTGTCGGTGAAAAAGTGCTCGTCTGACCCGGCCTTAAAAGTAATTTTTGTATCTATCAAGAACAGATTTAAAAATATTTTGAAAAAAAAAAATTGCGTGGAGATAATGAAAATTAATCGAAAGATCGTTTCCATAAATTCATTTACAATTTCCCAAATAGGTCGTTTATTTGTTGATATATTTCCACCTTTTCTATATATGTCCACCTTTTCTATATATTTTCACCTTTTCTATATATTTCCACCTTTTCTATATATTTCCACCTGGGTGTATAGCTGCTAAAATCAGTCTCTTAGCTGCATTATAACGTTGAATTTATTTTCGCTTGGCCAACAAAAGCGACTGCCTTATGCTCAGCATTTTAATTTAATGTGCACAGCGCATTGTCAATTGTCAATTGTTGTGCGATGTCATTTAGGAGCCCATCTAGGGACAGGTAATATTTATACATATTGTCTGTATGCAATTCTCAATTCTTTGGAAGAATTGTTTGCTATGAAAATTAATATGCAACTGGCAAATATCATAATTAAATGGAATTGGAAAGTAAGCGGATGTTGGAAGTTGAGACAGACTCAGAAATATTAAATAAATATGAAAAGCCAAATTGAATATAATATAATATCTTTTTATCGCTATAGATTACTATATAACTTGTGAATATCTATCTTTATCTTTGCAGATATCACGCCAGAGCATTGATGCTTGCAAGGACTATTTCCGTGATGATTTGATCAAGACCGATTGGGCGCTGATGGTCGAGCTGAAGAAGCTCTTTGAGATTCTCTAAACTGTTTGCCAAAACCAGACGTACAACAACAGCAGCAACAACAACAACATCCATAACATATATAATTGTAACTGCAACTGAAATTGTAACTCAACTCTTAACTACAGACTGCTTGAGACTTTACCTTATGCGGTAGTTTTTGTAGCTTTTATGTAGTTTTATGGTTTGCAGTCGTCGTCGTTGCTTTGCTTACAATGTGTGTGCTTAAGAGGTTTTAAATCAAATTTGTAAATGCTTTTTGCACAACAACTACAACAACAACAACAAGAACAACAAAATTTTTTGCCTGCGCTTTTTTGTTACGCCTAAAATAAATGAAAAAATTATGAAAATAAAAGTTGTAAAAAAAAAATACAATGTGAAGAAGAAACTACAGCAAAACTGTCTTTTTGAATAACTATGTCAGCAATGACGTCACAAGCGTGAAGGCTGAAATATGGGCGTGTAACCTTCATTGAGGATATTGACCCAGTAGCATGCGCAGTGCAGCATCAGCTCCTTTTCATTCATTCATGGCCCATAGTCATTGAATGCGCCAAGGATGTGGATGTGGATGTGAATGTAAAAGTAAGTAGATGTGAACTATGAATGTGAACATGGATGTAAATGTCGATGTGAATGTGAGTGTGGATGCTGCAGATTGTGAATGAGCTTGGCAACGATTCTGGTCGGAATCTGGGTCAACCAGAACGCGGGTTCGTTCAACCTGCAACCAGTGACGACGCGTCGTAGAAGGACAATTGTTGTTACGCCCAGTTATGTACATAAGTGGCTTTAACATACTTGCTCATATACACTCCTCTATACATAACATATACATATGCAAGGACTGAAGGGGTTTGTTGTGCAGCAAGTGCGTCAATTAATGAATGCCATCCGTGTACTTGATGCGAATGCAGGATTCGATTATAGTTGAAGGACTTGTCCTGGTCCTGGTCCGGCCCTGCAATTGCAATCGGATTACGCAACTGCTTTTGCAATTGAGCGGATTATTCTGGCAGGCATTTCATAAATGTCAGATATAGGCGTGCATTTAAATCAGCTTAAGAAATCTATTTCAGTTCCTTCATTCTTAAAAGTGTAGTGCAACTTTACATAAAGTTGAAATTATTCTTAAACCTTCTGATGTAGTGAAAGGTCTTCTTTGAGACTACATATATGGTATATTCATATCTATGAATTATCTTTTCGTTATGAATTTTGGACATACGATGTTTTATTATAAACTTTTAAATGATTGTACAAAATAGTGTTGCAAATTCAAATTATGGATGGGGCTTTAAATCGAATTGTTAAAATCGTCAAAACGAAAAAATCAAGGACCGTTACTTTTATAAGTTTTAAAGCAAAAATGGAAAATTTACAATTATTTTCAAATTTTTATTTTAAAGTTACGAAATAACAATTATTCTTAATTTTTATTTAAAAAGTCAAAAATAATCGTTTAAATTCATTTTTTTAATAAAAGTTGAGAAATAACACTTATTTCTGATTTTTTCAATAAGTTAAGTTACGGAAAAACTCTGATTGTAACTTTTAAAATAAAAATAGCACCTTCTTTATTTATAGAAAATCAGAAATAAGTGTTATTTCTCAAGTTTTATTAAAAAAATGAATTTTAACGATTTTTGACTTTTTAAATATGAACTAAAAATAAGAATCAAATTTGATTTATATCTTATAAAATGAAAATAGAAGTGGTCGGTTGTTATTGATAGTCCCGACTGAAATAGGAATTTTGGTGTTTACCATTTTACTGTCGCATATTTCCTTCACATTGATTTTTTTAAATTGAAATTAGCATTCATAACTCTTATTTGAAATTCAATTTTTCGATATGTTTGCAGAAAAATAATCAAGTTTATGTACTTTAAAAACGTATTCGCGAAATCGTTTTATCGATTTTTCACTGTATTTCTTTTCATCTCTAGTCTATTTAACAAACGAACAATATAATATTTAGTTTAGTTCTAGAAAGCTTTGAATGACAGTAACCAAATATCAATATTATATAAAACTTTACACAACGCAAAAACGATAAAAGCTTATTTTTGATCGATATGTTACAGATTAAGGATTAGAACAACATATGTTCATATATTCTTCAACATTTGAAATTAATTACAAAAAAGTTTGTTTTCAACAAATGAGTAAAAAGCTTTAAAGAGTTCTTAATTTAAGCTATCCTTAATGTATGTATGTAAAAAATATGTAAATTTAAATCTGCAAATACATACATATGTGCACATACCAGAAAAATGACAATACAATTTACAGGACAGGTCAGGTCAGGTCAGGGAAGGCTGTCAGGATATTCAATGACGCCACAAAACTGGGCTGCCCATTGAAAAAACAGCAGCTATCTGCAAGAGATGACAAAGCAAGAGTGAGAGAGCAGCGCAGAAGTAGACAGCGAGAGAGAGAGAGCAAGTGAGAATGAATTTCATTCACAAGGCGCACACTGAATGGCATCCACAAAGGCCGCTCTTTGTTTTATTGTCGTCTTGTCGTCGTGGCTGCGTCATGTGTGGAATGTGGAACTAGGGCAACAGGCGGCGATGCGGCTGTGTGCCGCAACCTTCTCGCAGTTATGGCTGCTGCTGCATGCGATGAGAGGGGAGTTAGATGGGAGATGGGGAAGGGCAAATGGGGGTGGCATTTTCATTGAGAAAAACGAGCTTTGGCCGCTACAAAGGATTCGTGGCCACTTGAGGCTGAGGCTGAGACTGAGGCGGCTTAAATGCTTAGGGTGCTTTGTGTGTGTGTATCTGTGTGAGTGTGCGTGTATATCTGTGTAATGAATGAAAGGAGAAATAAAAGTCAAATTGAAAGATTTGTAAAAGAAAAAATGGCCAACAGAACGAAAACGAATCTCAAATCAAATCAAATCAACGTCAATCGCAGTTCAGTTTCAGCTTTGGCTTTCAGTTTCCGCTAACTAAAAATGCCCATTGCACGTGCTTTTCCACAATTTGCTTGTTTGTGGATCTGTGAATCTGTTGTACACGTATGTATGTACGTGTACTCGTATTTTGTTTGCCATGATTTCATGTTTATAAATTTCACCTCGACGTTGTTGCTGTTGTTGTTGTTGTTGTTGATTATCTAGGACACTTGTGACGTCAGGCGGCGCACAATTTATCGTACATTTTGTGTACTTTATGTAGAAACGGCAAATACAAAGTCAAAGCCACTCAGTCACACAAATCGGATGGCCAATTTTAATACATATTACATATACATACATAATACTTAAATATACATATATTACATATGTATGCCTATATACCATTTACACACACACACCTCCAATACATCTAGTGAGCATTTTTTTGTTTAATGAATTTGAAATTGTACGCATTGTAATTAATTGTCGTTTATTTTGGTATCTTTTAACTTATTTATAGATTTTACATTCATAGATTTTAAGTACTGTCGATACTCGTACAAGGATTTTTCTTATTGACCTTTACCAATCGATTTACACTGGATTAATTAAATGTAGACTCAATTTAGAGGTCAAAATATGACCACAAAGATATTCCGCTTGGAAATCGGTTGATTTTTGATCAAATTAAAAAAGTTTAAAATTATCAAAAATTAACCGGTTAGTACATATTTAATTTTTAATGTTTATCCATCTTCAAGGTCTATCAACTTAATTCTAAAATACCCACTAGTGACTGATTAATATCTTTAATATATTTAATAGGAAATGATATTTGATATTTAATTTCCCAATCAATATATAACTATTGTTCAGTTATGTGAATATAGTAAAGCTATAGCTAAGATTCCTAATAAACGAGTATATGTGTGTATTTGAATACGAATCTTTGTTGTTTGTTGCTAATTTGATGGGGCAAGCAAATTGGCTGTCGACGCCAAATTTGGTGGCACTTGGCACTTGACCGGATGTCGTTGAATATTTATATGAATATATATGGCAGATCTATATGTTTCGCTGATTAATTTATGGCCAGTAAAAGGGGGGAGAATGAATAAAAATTATACTAAATTTTGAGAGACGCGCCAAATCGATTAAATGAAATGAAAACAAAATTCGATAGTTAACGGAGAGTTTGGCGGTAACTCTGGATATCAGCTGGTATGCGGATGTATATATGTGTCTATTAGGGTGTCCCTTATTTGGTCAAAGTTCAATATTTTAAACGCATACGGGCTAGTTCTGTTCATTAGGTCCTAAAGCACTCAGAAATAAATTTTTACCTCAATCGGAGTATGATAACCCGTGCCGACTTGGATCGGAAAATTTAAAGATTATATGGGACAAAAAAAAATTTTTTTTTATTTTTTTAATTTTTTATTTTTTTATTTTGTTTATTAGGTCCTAAAGAACTCAAAACCAAGTTTTCACCTTAATCGGAGTACGATAACCCATTCAAATTTGCATCGAAACATGGAAAAACAGTATTTTAACACTGATTATAAATTTTTCGATGATTTTTCATGTTTCGATGCAAATTTGAATGGGTTATCGTACTCCGATTAAGGTGAAAACTTGGTTTTGAGTTCTTTAGGACCTAATAAACAAAATAAAAAAATAAAAAATTAAAAAAATAAAAAAAAATTTTTTTTTGTCCCATATAATCTTTAAATTTTCCGATCCAAGTCGGCACGGGTTATCATACTCCGATTGAGGTAAAAATTTATTTCTGAGTGCTTTAGGACCTAATGAACAAAACTAGCCCGTATGCGTTTAAAAATATTGACTTTGACCAAATAAGGGACACCCTAGTGTCTATGTATATATGTATGTATATATACATATAGATATATGGAAATGCATAGTTGTTGTTGTTGTTGATGACCTTGGGCTGCTGCAACCCCCAAGCGGAGCTGAATTCAGAGCCAATGTCGAGGTTACGCCTATCGAAGGACGTTCGTTGCCAAGGCAACGACAACGACAACGACGGCAACAACAACAACAGCGACAACGCCAACGCAGCGGGCGGGTCCGGACTGTGGGCTCCGGTCTCAGGGCCAGCTCATTGGGCAGGAAGTGCAGCTTGCAACGGGCGGCCATTGAACGGCAAAATATTTTCAAAATGGCCGTCAAAAGCGGGTGACCTTGAACGCAGCACGTTTATTGGCTGCAGTGGCAACAACAGCCGAGAGAGGGAGATTCAGGGGTAACCCCCGCCCCGTATTGGGGTTAGGGTGAACCTTGAGCTGCATGGTCAGGGTCAGACAACATCAGCGGCGGGCAAAGCATCGAGAGTTGTCCTTAAACCTTAAACTCAAATTAAGTTGCCCAAAAACTGGATTTGAATTTTATATGGCTTGCTGTCAATTTGAATGCAAGGTGACCATAGATTTGGATTCATCCAAGTGCAGCTGCAGCTGCCACATCAACATCCACATTAGACCTTTCTCTCGAATCTCGCAGCTCGCAACTCGCATCTCGAATCCCACGCAACGCGTCCAACCCAATCCGAGTCCGAATCCGAATTGACTTCGTCCCAGTTCGTCGCACTGTTGAAGTCGTCGTGTCCCCGTCGCGTCGTCGTCGCATCCTGTCGTCCGTCGGCTGCTGTGCCGAGCATCGACTCGACTGCCAGCCGACTGCCAACAGCCGAGCGGCGACTGCAGCCCAGGAACTTGGGGCCAATTTCCTCGATGCAAATCGCAAATGGCGATGCAGTCTCTGGTCGTGTCAGTCTCTGGACGAGTGTCAGACTGCATTCAACGTACAATCTCGGCGATTCTGCGACTATTCTCTGAATAAGGATAAATATAATACACTCTGAGCATATCCATTTCAACAATTTGCCCAGCATCGCAGTTTCCCAGAAGTCGCAATTCAATTTAACCAGATAAATTAAACGAAATTAATTTCATAACTGTCGAACGTGGCGTATACGTAATCTCATAACGCTCACGAACAATTAAAATTAATGCTAAAAGTAGTGCTTAAGTGAAATAGTTTATTAAGGTAAACAACAAACAATTATTCCCTTCAACATAATTAAACATTTTAATAATCTAATTAGTGAGTGTTTGCACATAATTAACCAACTAATTAAGTAATCTGTTGACTTACCAAGAGTACAGTACACTTAAAGTAAATCGCACTTCTTTGACAAATTATCAAGCTAATTAAATAAACAATTCAAGCATTCACTTGTTATAAACAAGTAAAAGAAACATTCAAACCAGTTGTGAGTGACATTCAGCCGAAACACTCGAAGTCGCAGCCAAGTCAAGCATCCCTTAATTGGTGAGTATTCGAATTTCGAATGATTCGTATTCCTGCTCACACATTTTCACAGAATGTCCTCTGGGTACTTCTTGATAATCCTTTCGAGATCACAAATTCTTAGATTCGAACGACAAGTGTGTATTGTTATTGTGTCTGCATCAGTGATGGCAAATATTTGAATATTCAATCAGGGTTTGATTTGTTAGTGTATTGATCCTGATCTTGGCCTGTTGGACATTGTGATCTTTGAGGTGGATCATAGTTCACTATATGTTTGTTTTTAATAAGCTAAAAAGCTTATGAAAAAAAATATATCACTTTCACTTAGTGATAACTTAGTTCTTAACAGCTTTATATTTGTATCGTTAAATGGTTTTTGGGTTTATCTTTCTTAACATAACAGATAGGGCTAGTTCCCTTAAGTATTAACCTATCCAATATGCATAATTATAAGAAGTGTATAGAAGTTATTTTAAAACAATTGTAATACCAATCATAGGATTAAATCTACTGTAATCATAGGTTTTTTAAAACTTGTAGCACTAACATCCTAGTGTATAAATAAATTACATTAAATTAAAATATTCCATTAACTAGGCATTAATTTACTTTTCTTTAAGATACCGATAATTATAATTGCTGTGTTTTTCCGACAAAATATTAAGCGAGACGATTAAACTCTTTCTTCTTCATAAGATAGATTAATTTTTTTTATCCCATAAATGATATTTTTTGTTTTTATATTTAATTATACAATTTTGTAAATTTCCATGACTTCGCAAATACTTTACCTGCATACTTTCCTTTTAGGAATAGTCTACTACTCAAATGATATTTTCTTAAATTGCTATAATGTTCTTTTTACAATTGACTTCCACTGTTTATATGTTTGATATAGAGTTTACATTACAGGAATATATTGTCTTTCTATAATATAATCAGCGAGTCAATTCCCTCTATATATTTTTTTTTATTTTAAGAAAAAGTTATTTTCATAATAACATCTTATTTGAGTTTCTTGCTATTTATGTTGATTTAGATCCTTTCAGTTTTTATATTTTTACGAGAGTTTTTCGATGTATAGCTCTTCTGTTTAATTCTACACTTCGCATATAGAAATATAGCTTAGCTTTTAAAACATATTTATACTAAAAACCTAGTTAGCGTGGACTTTAATCATTATTAGTGTTGTTAAAAAAATTTTGAAACAATACAACTTAAGTTTTATTTTGAGCAAAAAATAAAACTCATGAAATAATGATTATTCCTTAAGTTTTATATTTTTGCTCAAAAACAATGATTATTGGCTGAGTAGTAAAGTATGTATAACTCAAATTTAATTATTATTTTGTTCGCAAATCTATAAAACTTGGAAAATTTTTAATAATGGTAAAAATGCATAAACGAGCCACAAAGATGAATATTGGTATTATTCTCGGTGTCTCAAAGTAATTATAAGTGAATGATTTTTTTATTACAAAAAAAAACAAATAATCATTTTTGCAGTCCCTGCTAGTTAGTCTTCAACTTTTGTGATGTTTTTTTTTATACAACATGCTCCATCTCATTTCTAAAAAATGATCTTAATATATAAATATTAAATAGCTAGTTTCTTAACACTGTTAATTAATTTGAATTTTACTCATAACTTTTCCTTCTACTTCTATCTTTACTTTCTGAGTAATAATAAGCTGAAGCATAAGTTAAGGCCCTGGCATAAAGGCTCTTAATTGAGAACTCGACTTATGCCAGATAATCATCTTTTGGCAATTGCGAAAAAATTCAAAACAGTAGTCGATAAATTCCAACAGCTGAACGAATCTCTAAAAAAAAACAAAAAAAATACCGAATTGAATTGGATTCATTTGCCTGTTGATTTTGGGTCCCTGGAGATCGGTGAAGTCAACATGTTGGGGGAGCCAGAGGAAGACGAAGACGGAGTCATAGGGAGTTATTTTTTAAATTTTGGTATCATAATGACTCGAAATCAAGATCAGGCAGACACAGTTTTGCTTTTTGTGTGGACCTTTAGTCGGGGCGTTGCCATAAGCTCACATCAAATTCAATTCTTTGCGGGTTAACCTCAGAGTGACAGAAAAGGGAAAAGGGAGAGAAAGAGACGTAGAATGGAAGAGAGAGAGAGAGAGCTGCGTGAATAACTGCGTTAATTTCCCAAGTTGACAGCGGATGTGGCTACTGTTGCATGGCATTCCAGGCTCAGACTCCAGCTCCGACTCCAACTCAGACTCCAACTCAGACTCCGCTTCAGACTCCAACTGCGATCATTCGCATCACTGCAGCTGCGTCTGCAGCAAATTCACATTTTGGCATGAGGCATGCAACAATCTTTGGCATTCCGCGGGTGTGTCAACTGTCTTTATTTTGGCCAGCTACCGCTGCTGCCTGCTGAGCGCCATTTATGGCCAACATATGTATGTGAATAAGCCTGAATGAATGCCAACTGGACAACTGTTGTGTTGGTGACACCCGCACAATTTCCCTTTAACTTCAGATCGAAAGGGCTTCTTGTTAAAATCGAAAACATAAATCTACTGACCGTACCAGGTATAATTCAAGATCCGTCTGCAGTAAGTATTAAATATCTTAGGATTGCAATTACACTTTATATCATATTTTAAGCAATCAAAAAACTCGAATAAATAGCAATAAAAATTAAAGTCTATTTAACAGAAATAATACAAAAAACAAGAGCTTATTATTTATTTAAAATTATGTTAATTGATTTACACTAAAAATGTTGTATAAAATTGAAGATATTCAGCACTAACTGACGAATTTATAGACAGGTGTTGATCATGAATTCGATAATATTATGATATTCATCTCGCGGTATCCTCTGCGGTATTCCCTGCGATTTTTTATAAACAGACTATGTTGATTGTTGACCAATGATTGAAGCTAGTCACTAATTTAATAAGCGTATTTTATAGAGCTCTGCAATTTTCCGACGCAACTCAGTTAAGGATAGTTTGAAAAAGCGTCGCAATGTCAGAATTATATATTTGTTGGGAAGTTAAACTTTAATGATAGGCAAAAGAATTTTCTCTTACAAAATTCTATGTCTAAAACATTTTGACACCAAAGAAAATACATTTTTATATTGAGTTATGAGTAAATGCTAAATTGGTATTGTTGATTTGGGAACAATTTTTTCACAAATTTATCCCAAATATTAAAAATTTGGACTTCAACAATAATATCGTTAATTTTCTTGCCTCAAAAACCACGATTTTTGAGAAAAGGATCTTAGTATCATCTTACGATACCTCATTCGGGTTCCAAAACTTTTTTTTAGTAATTTTAAAAAAGAAGAAAATAAACAAGAATAAAATTTTAGGAATCCAAAGTTGGGAAGAAAAAATTTGGAGTCATAAATTATGAATTTTAACTAAGAAAAATATTCAGAGTACAAAAATTAGAAAATAAAATGGGAAAAGTATCTTTGGTTTTCCTGTCATTGGAGATAGGCCCGAAAAAAAACAATCAAGATATGTAAGGGTAGACCGTCTTTAATCGCTATTCAATACATACGACCAACAAAAAGAAGAAAAATGTTTTGATTTTTTATAAAAGGTGGCAAACAATATAAACATGTAGATTTTGAAATAAATGGTTCGAATAAATATCCCATGCGCTGGCAATCGAAGTCCTGATTTTGAAATAAAAGGTTCGACAAATGTTGTCTTTTTGCTAATAAAAAGGAAAAAACCGAAATTAAAAATATTTAACTAAAAATCTCCCGATTTTTTTATATAGGCTTTTTCTAATTTTTTTTTCCCTAATTTTTGTTCTCCCAATTTTTGTTTTCCCAATTTTTGCTTTCCCAATTTTTGTCTTCCTAATTTTGAATTTCTAATAACTGTATTCCCAATTTGGGATTCGTAATTTTGGATTCCTAATTATTCGATTCCTTATTTTTGATTAATAATTTTTTTTCGAATTTTCGTATTCTGAGTAATATTTTTCGACATTCGTATATAGAATCTTATCTTAAATGAAGAAATCTTTTGATTTTCATATAGGGAATATAAAAGTTCTTAATAAAGTCCCTGTCATATTTATAAAATCACCTTATAAATTGCAATAAATCGAAAACTACTGTCTGCAGCGGAATACAATGTATAGAGAAAATGAAGAGGAAGAAGAAACGAAAAGAATGAATGTACAGTTAGTTCACAACAATCTAACGGTACTTAACAAAGAGCACCTTATTAAACTCTTAGTTTTGCATTTTTATAAATTCACAATTTCACAAAAAATATTTTGATGCAGAAAAATTCTTGGAACAATTCTAAAGTAACTGCAAAAGAAAATTTTCAAAAATATTTTTGCTAGTATTTTTAATAATTTTTTGAAAACTGCAAAAAAAGGCACTTTTTGCATGAAAATGAAGAAATAACCCACTTTTCATGCAAAAAGTGCCTTTTTTGCAGTTTTCAAAAAATTATTAAAAATACTAGCAAAAATATTTTTGAAAATTTTCTTTTGCAGTTACTCTTAGAATAATATATTGAAAATTGTTAAAAGTTGATAAGTTAAAGTATATTTTAAGTTTTTTAATTTGTATTGAAATCGATTATATTTCTGTCATTGATAAAAGCTGTTTATAAAAGTGCTGAAAACTGGATAAATTAATCAGTTTTCCATGCGTCTTAAGCTTTCTGGGCGAGCCACCAACGCCGTCGGATTCGGACACTTTCCAAGTTAATAACATATACTTACGTAAATATGTGTGTGTGTATATACACATACACTTATATGCAAATCAGACAAAGCCCACATCGAAGGCGAGTCCAAAGCCAAATGCTTCACATTTAACAATTTTTGGCTGACTTGGCAAAGATTTTAAGACCTACGACGAGTCCAAATTTGTCTGTAATTTAAATATGCATTTATTATATGTAGGTCTCTCTTGGGCGGGCACCGAAAACCGCATAAAGTTGGAAGTTTTATGGTTAATATTTAGGCACTTAAGAGAATGAACGTGACATGAAATCTATACAATATATGCATAAATTTATTGACTGTAACAAATATCTGAAATTTTGTACACATAAGATCTTGAAATCAATTTGATTTGCGATATTCTGCGCTACATGGCTGATTTTCCATTTGATAAGAGATTAATTAATTGTGTCTTAAAATGAAAAAGGAGTTGAGGAATTAAAAACTATATAAAATTAGACATAAACTATGTAGATATATTCTCACTACATTTATTCTTTCTATTCTTTCGACAGATACTTTATCAACTCTAGACAAAGAGATATATTGATAGTTTATATATTTTAGCTTTTTTGTATCCATAAAAATCAAAAACGAAACCATAAAAAATGTTTGACAGTAAAAGTTTGCGTGTTAAACAATTAGCATTTTATATCAGCTGACCCAATTCATCAAATTTGAAATTTATTTTAACCATTTTTGACTGGCAAAATTCTTTCTGTCGAATTGGAAAAACCCAAAGTTTGGAAAAAAGAGAACTTGTTGTCTAGATTTGAGTTTCGAGTGGGTAAGAATGAAACTTAAAATGAGCCGACGGGCAGAGTGAGCGTAGATTTACATACAGATACATGTGTACGTATACTTGCATGTAGAAGTGTCGCAACTAACAGATACTAGATACCAGATTGTCAGCCCGCTGTCAGTCTGCCATCCGCTCCGCCCACATTCACATCAGAAGATGTGGGCAACTTATTTACCAAAAACTGTCGCAGTTTCAATATGCCCAAAAAATTGTTGTGTGCGTGTGCGTGTGTGTGTATTCATTAAAGAATTTCCATAAAATTAAGTTTTAATCGTTGCTCTTGTTGTTGTCAAGTGGGATTTGGGGCGACTGCAAGTCTGTTGAAAATTGTCCATTTTTCACGCAGAAACTGATCAAATCTAAGATAAAAAATTGCAATTTACTCGAAAATGAGCGTAAACAATTTACACAACAAAAAAAGCTAAATAAAACATAAAACACAATAAATATTAATACATTAAATAAAATAGCAAAAGAAAAACAGCAACAACAATTTGAAATAATACAAAAGCAGAAAATAAATTTTGTCTTTGCCAGCCCACACGACAACGGCAGCGACGTCGACGTCGGCAGCGGGGCAGCGTCGCTGGCAACGCAGGCCTCCATTCATTATAATCGGTTTCATTCATAAAAACGACTCTGGCAAGTGAGTGAGCGAGTCGTTTTCAATTCGCCGCACGCCTCTCTTTCACTCAGACAATTCGCTCGGCTCTCTCACGAATTCGCTTTCGCTGCGCTGTGATTTTGTCGCTCGCTCAAACGAGTTGAGTCTTGTGGCATTGAAGAGGAAGTTTCGAGTGTCGACTGTTGTTAGTGTGAGTGGATACAGGCAAACTGTATGTATGTATGCATGTTTGTTCATATGTGTGATAGTTACATATATACATACTAATGTATGTATGTACGTTTGTAAGCAGGTTTAATAAGCCATTTTGATAATATGCTATAACTAAAACTACTCGGATTTGTATAATAATATAACAGGCAACTATTTTGCTACACTTCCTCTTGCCCTGGAAAGTTCAGGCTAATAATCAGTGGCAAGGCACCCAATAGTCTATGTCACAAGTATGTATGTTATTTTTTTATTTTTATTTTTAGTTGTTATCGCCAGTCGATCCGATTTGCCTCTCTGCTATCTCCCCCGGTTATTTTTTTGAGGCTTGGCTTATTAGACAACAAACAACACTTCACGCTCGCTTTAACTTTTTGTTGTTGTTGTTGTTATTTTTGCTGTTTTCAACGCACGTCGACGAAGTCGTTGTTGCCATCGTCGTCGTCGTCGCTCGTCGTCTTCGTTGTTGCTGTTGTTGTTGCTGCTGCCGCGCACTTTTTTTATGTTGAAGCCAAGAAAAGTGCTACTGGTTTTGAGATTTTAGTTTGAAGTCGTTGCGCACAGTTGCCAACGCGCCGCAGAGACGTGTATTTTTCTTTTTCATACTGACTGCGCAGAGCACTCGGCAACTCTGCCGAACATCAACATCACCAACAACAACAACAACATTAACAGCAGCCCGACCAGAGACCAGCCAGACAACGTTGAACCAGTCGTTGATGTGTTTGCCTTTCAATATCTTTCACACTGGAGACGCGGCTGTTGATTAAATTTTAAGTGCGGCTGAAAAATATACTCCTTATGATCATAGGAAATTCAGATCTAGAAATTCGTTTATTTGCCTTTTAATTTTCTAGCCTATTAAGTACATTTTTTAAAAGAGTAAAGTTTAAATTTATATTTTGCTTATTATAAATTACTAAAGTGAACATAAGATTACTTAAGTTTGACAATAAATAATTTAGATTTTAATTAAGTAAAACTTAACCTACATAAAATTAAATTTTACATATTAATCCATTAAAAGCTATTTAATTTTAAGATTATAAGTTAACAGTTTATTATAACGAAAGCTTTTAATTTACATACAATTAAAGTAAATTAATTGTAAAGCTTAATTAATAAATTTACCTACTATTGATTTCGCGATCGTTCAATTTTAATTGCTTGCCCAGGTGAATGATTTGTGTGTAGGAGCTCGCCTGTTGTTAACTTTTCTACTCACACCACACTGCTACGAGAAAAACAACAACTTATGCTTACCTCATGCAACATTCAGATACAGATACTTGCACACACACACAGACACAGACTGACAATCGCGCTCACACTCACACATACTCGTATATGCATACATACATACATACGTATACACACTTGGCAGCTGCAGCTATCCATGCATAGGCAGCGACAACAACAACAACAACAGCGACAGCAGCAATAACAACATCGCCGTGGTTTTGTAGCTACTTTCGCCTCGATGTGTGCGTATTTTTCATTCATATTGGCAGCCAACGCGAAACAGATAGAGGAGAGCAACAACAACAACGCTCATTGAGGCTGATATTTTATGGCACAGCGCTAAAAGTTTTTTGGTGAAAATATGCAACTGAGCAGCGATTCATTGAAAAAGATCGACAAAATCGAGCAGGAAAATTCATTGTGGGGGGAAGTGATTGAATTTAAATTTTGAATTGGAATTGGAATGGGTTTTAGTGTGTATGTATGTGTAAGTTTGTATACACTCATTCATTCACTCAGTCGCTGTGTTGAATTCTCAGTCTGTGGGGGCACCCTGCAGGGGGTGGCTGTTTTGCTGTTTGCTTTTTGCTTTTAAATTTAAATGAATGAAAAAAACTGACATGAATTTTGTCACAAGTGCCCCCCAGCATTGCCCCCGTGGCGTCTCAGCCCCTCCCTTGCCCGGTCGTTCCGTTCCGTCATCAACAACGGCAACATCAACAACATGGCCGCGGCGAGCGAGCGCGCCTACAAGTTGGCATATTTTCAATTTCCGTTTTTTACACACCAACAACAGCAACAACATCGCTGCGAAGCCCCCAACACTCACAGACACACAAGCAAACACACACACACACACATATACTTACTCGCTCGCACACACACACAAACGCACGCACACAGCGACAAAGCTTCATAGCCCCAAAGCTTATGTTGCCGTCGCTTGCTGCTGCTGCTGACGGGCATCGTGTTGCGCACAATGGGCAGAGGGGGGCAACGGGCAATGGTGGTGGCGGTGGCGGCAACGTCCGGTTGGTTTTTCAGCCCAGTACCCAAATGGGTACAGAGGCTTTTGAATTTGTGACAATGTCTGTTTGTCCATATAAACACCAAGACCTCAGAAATGTTTGTCACGATAGAATATTGATAGTTGCTAAAAATCTTACATACATACTTATTTTTATTATTAATTTTTTTTATTTAATTTACGTTTACGAGTACTGGGCATCTAATAGTGGAGCACCACGACTGTAGCGTTCCTACTTGTTAGTACGAAAATTCGTCGTCGTCGTCGTCGCCGTCGTTCATAGCATAGGCATCGGCATCGGCAACGGCCTGGGATTGACACGGGCGCTGTGAGCTGAAGGGGGTTAAGAAAGGCCGACCATGTGTTGTCGCCTCACAATGCTGTGTAGTTAAAAATTGCTTTATAGTCGAGTCAGGCGAATTCATTGAGTTAAAGAGCGAGTTCGCTCTTGTCTCTCGTAAATGATCAACTATATATGCATGTACGCACACACACACACGTATCTACGTGCATGTATACAAATACAGGCATACAAATATAGAAGTATACATAACGAGACCCAGTCGGAACTTGTTTTCAAAACAGTCCATTTTCACAAAAATCATATTATTAGTGCTGTCTTGGTGATTATAACAATGTTAAGACGTTATAACATTCTTTAAAATATAAAAAAAATATTCATAAACTCATTTCATTTAAATTTACCGCCCTTTTTTGGTTGAGTGAAAGTCGGCAAGCACTGCTTTTGGCATGCCTTCGTGTACAACTGGGTGACGCGGCACTCTCTCAACGACGCGCTCAGTGTGCTCTTTTCGCCGCACACACAATTTCAGAATGAATTGAATTCGCCGTCGAAAAAAACCCAACGGTTGCCAGTACGTCGCTTCGAACTCGGCATTCATTTCGCTTCAAAAACTTTGAGCGTGTACACAGTGCAACGTGAACGGAGCTGAGCAGAGCGGCTGCCGCGAAGAGTACAATTTTTTTTAGCCTGGCATATTAAAACATTTCACTTGAAACAAATTTTAACAACAATTTCATCCGCACAAAACGAACGAACGCGAGCAATAATTCAGTTCAACAAATTAATAATTAATAATATTGTGCTTAAAAATATAGTGAGTTTGTTTAAATAAATGAATTGCAATTGCAATTGAAAATCTATTTTGGAATTACAAATTGCTTCCAATGGAAATCATGTGCCTAAAAATGTAAATTGCGCAAAGAAAATCGACGTCTATTTAAAAGTCCAACAAAAGCAACAACAACAACACCAACAACAACAGCAGCAGCAACAAAATAACGAGCACGGCAAAAATATCTATCGAAAAAAAACACAGAAAAATTTCAATTCAAATACAAAACGTGTTAAGCAAAAAAAAAATACAACAGCAACAGCAATATCAACAGCAACAACAACAACAACAACGACACACGAAATTTGTCTATATAAAATTGCATAAAAATATTTTTTTACTGTAGTGTGTTGTCGTAGCGCACAGATACAGGTACAAAGCGACACTCACATCTACAGCCGTCGACGTGGCCCTCGCCTCAGTGTGTGTGTGTCCGTGTGCTCGCTGACGTGCATGTGTGTGCCTGTGCGTGTGTGTGTGTGCGAGCCGCAGTCGCTGTCACCGTCAACGTCAACGTAAACGACGCCGTCGTTTGCCATCGCAGTCACCGTAGCCGTTGCCGCCGCCGTCGTCGTCGTTGTCGTCCTCGTCGTTGCCGCAAACGTTCATTATTATTCTTATTATTATTATTATATTTTTGGCACGCAAACCTGTAACAGTCGCCTGCTCTGCCAGCGTCGCTGCCAACGTCGCGTTTTGTGTTAATTAAATTTACTTTTGTGAATGAAATGCGAAAAAAACCAGCAAAGCGAATAAAAAATATTTTTTAATATGTACATAAATGCTAAATAAATAATACAACAAAAAGCAGCAGCAGCAGCAGCAGCAACAACAAAATAAAAAGCAAATCTACGGCCGTCTCTATTTGTATATACAATATATATATACATACACATACATACATACATATTTACAAATACAAATGTGTCGCGATCGCGAGTAGAATTAAAAGCCACCAAATCAAATCAAAGCCAAATCCGAGCGATCAGTGGAAAGCGGAAACTTTGGATTATACGAGTATACGACATCATTAATTGGATATATATCATTTTAAAAAACGATCGAACGGATTATAACTGCATCCCGCATCGAAACATAATATTATTGTTGCATTGGATATTTATTTTGGATTGCTTTTGAAAATCAATGTAAGTTTCTCCCCGTCGAGCTGGAAGATACAAGTTGTAGATAAAAACTTATGTTTAGTTTAATAGATTCCATAAGCGGGTGGTAACCTTGGTAGTTTCTATCTATCAGGAAATGCACAATATTCCATTTATGAGTACGAGTTGAGACATTCATTCTTAGCGATTTGTTGCAGGGTCGTGACAAATGCAAATCTTACTTAATTAGTATACACATATGTACGTGTAAATACATACATGCATGTTCATAATTATATATGCAAATCATAGTATTGCATATACTTATGAGCATTAATTACGCGCACACGGAAAGGATTGTTTTTAAAAAATACACAAAGAGACTTCAACTTTAACATTTGATCTTAAAAGTCTACATAAAAGTTTTCAATGTTTTCCAATGTTTTTTAAAACGACTTAAAGTTCTTGAATTGAAACACTTGATTTTATAAAATATATTGTAAGATTTTTTCTAACTTTTTTAAATATAAACTTGGAAATTTTCGATAATTCTTTAACTTGAATCGCTATGATTAAATTGTAGAAATAATTTAAAACTGTTTCTTATAAACATTTGATTTCATAAAATATATCGTAAGTTTTCAATGTTTTCAATGCTTAAGCGTGAATCTCTGAGAAAACCTTATCAATGCAATCTTAGGTTGTTTCTTATATGGAAATATTTTTAATACTTTCGCCTGAGAAAAGTGTATAAATAAATGTTTGATTCTTGATTCTGGATTACATAACTAAATGTTCTATATAAATTTATTTGTATCGCCCCGATCGTTCAGACAGATAATACGAAATAAGCCAAAATCAAATTATTCTCTATATAAATAATCAACAACAGAATCGAATGCGATTTGAATTCGACGCTCGATCAATCGATGCGAATCGTTTATATTCAAAGTGAATCGATTCGATCATTCGTCTAGTTTCATTGTTGCCAGTTTTGTGCTGATAAGAGTGAAATGATTATCGGACTTCCATTCAGTAAATTTGCCACTGGCAGTTTGTCTAATCAGTTTTTCACTCATTGTTGTTTGCTGTTTGTTGTCATTTTCATTTTCCAAGCAGCACCTGAAAGTGTTGATTGGAAAGCACAAACACAAAGTCGCTTCAACGTTGGTTTTGCTCCATAATCTCATCGAGCAACTAAATATAATAATAATATCACGTGCTGTATTCGGTTATGGGACTTTTGGGTCTCCACAAACATAGGAAAAGAGGCAAAAGAGGTTCTATTTATGGCCCGATTTCGTCATCGATACTTTTTTTGTATACATACATACATATTTTTATTTTGTAGGTGCATCCGCTCGATAAGCGTTACACTTTCGAATGGCTTTTACTTTCTATTTGTCACTGACACACGCTTATAATATCAGACCCAAAAACTGAAGGAGCCGCTGGAGTGGGAGTGGGAGGTGGGGAGTGGGGGCTAAGAACGTAGCCAGAGGTGCCACTTTAACGGTTTGTGGGAGGGGCTGGTGCGGGGAGGCACCAAAGGAAACGTATCGCGGAGCCGAAGAAGTCGAGAGTCCGAAAATAAATGAAGAGGCGTAAAAACTTTTCAACCGATAAGTTCGTTGTGAACATGTTAACATTTTGTTGTTGTTTTTTCTTTACTTTTTTCTGTTTTTCTGTTTTTGATCGATGGCCTCTGCGTTCCACATACGATTACGATTACTTGTCGAGCGTTTTTCTGTTTTTTCTCGGTTTTTTTGGCTCGTGACTGCATTTTTTGGAAATGAATTTGATTTCGATCTGATATGTTTGATATTTCTGTTTTCTTTACTTTACTTTTTTCTTCTGCTCTGAGAGCCAGCCACCCCTTACCAAAGGAGAACGTTTAAAATTGTGTTTTTGTATCATTTAAAATTTAATTTAAATTTATTTGACATACCCAAATACATATGTATACACATGCATATACTTAAATATGTCATAGCCAAAAATATTCGACAAACAACAAAAATTCATTCATGAAAGCAAAGTTCGTCGCTCAGAATAAATAAATAATATATTTAATTTTTTTTGATTAGCCAAATAAATATGAACAGCAACAACAACAAGTTGGTATTCTAAGTATTAGCCAAACATTCTCTGAAATCTACAATCTCGTTGATGACGCAGAATACTCATATACTCGTACCGAAAACATGGCCAATACAATTGGGCCAACTGTGGCAACTGAGGAGCAACATACGCAAATTCAAAAAAGCAAAGCAAAGCCAAAATTAAATTACAAACACGTATTACTATAATAAATGCGCAAAATACACATCTAGATAAATAATATTACAATTTGACATTAAGGCAGAATAGGTTAATTTAACTTTAATTACAAAACAAAACAAATCTATTGTCACTTCGAAACTAATATGGTAAAGTTTCTTAAATTCTTAAAAATTAATCTGTTAGGCTTTTAAATATTTTAAACCATTTATTTGAGATTATCATTTGAATATTCTGCAAAATATGTAAATTATATTGCCTCGGAATCTGGAATTATATTAAAAGATTACTATAATACTATAATCGAAAATATAATGATAAGTTTTCTTTTATATGCTAGACTAAAAGATGTCAAAAGTATGCCCCTTGGACAGGGATCAAATTGTAGTATAGTCAACTTTGATCTTTCTTCAATTGAATTAAGATCTACAAAATATATACAGTTTGTCAAGTTATTGTTTGCAAAGCCTTAAAAATGTTATATTTCGACTTTAAATAAGAAAATAATAGCTTATTATATATATTTGGAAAGGTCATTTAATTTTCGTTCAAATGATGCAAAAATTTCCTTAACCCATTAAGTACCCATTAAAATATTCGAATTTTAAAAAAGGTCTACTTTTTCAACTTTTTTCCTCGATTTTTTCCAAAAAATGTTGGGATGCAAAAAAATTCTGGAAACAATTCTAAGAGTAACTGCAAAAAAAAATTTTCAAAAATATTTTTGCTAGTATTTTTTAAAATTTTTTGAAAACTGAAAAAAAGGCACTTTTTGCATGAAAATGAGGAAAAATGGGTTAAAATGGTCATTTTTAGGATTTTCAAACAATTTTAAAAAATACTAGCAAAAATATTTTTGAAAATTTTTTTTTGCAGTTACTCTTAGAATTGTTTCCAGAATTTTTTTGCATCCCAACATTTTTTGGAAAAAATCGAGGAAAAAAGTTGAAAAAGTAGACCTTTTTTAAAATTCGAATATTTTAATGGGTACTTAATGGGTTAAGGAAATTTTTGCATCATTTGAACGAAAATTAAATGACCTTTCCAAATATATATAATAAGCTATTATTTTCTTATTTAAAGTCGAAATATTACATTTTTAAGGCTTTGCAAACAATTACTTGACAAACTGTATATAGATAAGTGTACTTACATACACACATATACTCGTATTTATATGCACATATCGATATGTAAGTAGACGAATAATTTGCTTTGACGATAAACTGAAAACTGAATTTCTGCGGCTTTTTGCGCTGCCAGCAAAGCGAAACGCCGAGTGAAAAGCCAAGAAAAGAGCAAAAATACAACAAAAAATAACAAAAACAAATGGAAAGCACGAACAGACAGACAGATAGAGAGAGAGACAGTGAGAAAGAGAGAGAAATGAAATAATAAATACATGCATATTTTAAAAAGAAAATAAAAAAAAAAAGAACTGAAAAAGTCTGAAAACATTTTATGCCGCAAGCAAACATGTGATTTTAATTATTTTTGTCGTCGCAAAATTGTTATTTTTGAAAATTATAATTTTTAAAAATAAACCCAACAACAACAAAAACTACTGTAGGGCATTGCAATGCTTGATGATGATGATGATGAAGAGGATGATGATGATAAAATGAATGGCACACTCGCTATAAGACTATTTTGTTGATTTCGGCGTTTGTTGTTTAGCTAAATTTTGAGAGTGTAATTCAGAAATACTAGTTCTTAAAGATTGTAAGCAAACTAAGTGCCAAGTCAACGTATCAATTTGTTAACTACACTGATAAGTTCATCAATTATCTCAGCTTTTCTTCTCTTTTCCGCTTTATAATTTGTAGCTTAATCTGTTCAATCAATTTTCTGTTTATTTTACAATGTTATAGCTACATTTTAAAGAGTTTCGTTAAAAAACAAATAAGTTTTCATAAGTTTGATTCATATTAAATCAGACTTTTGAATATTCTTGTCATATTTCGCGTATTTCATTGGAATATCTTTTAAGCATTATTAATACTTATTATAACTTTATCTTGAATTAAATGTATCTTATACAGTTTCAAAACTTATAAAGTATTCCTTAAATATTCTAATCCATTTGTTGGAATATTTATTTAAATATAATTCATAGTGCTTTGAACTGTAAATAATACTTTATTTTATACGAATATATCTGCAGTTAGATACATCAAATTGCCATCGTATCCTGATGTAACTCGTTGAATTTTAATGGTTTTGAATTTGTATTAAATTATATACTAAATTACATGTATTCATAATCCAACCTTCTGGATATATATTATTAAGTTTACTGAGTAACTTTAAACCATTAAAAAATGTTGAAATCGTTGACAAATCAAATTAAATATAAACTCAAATCCAGCTTGCAGATAGACAGCTTATTGACCAAGCTAAACACATTCTGGCCCATTTATTGAATTGTCTATTAAACTATAATTCATTTTCATTCCCCAAGCTGTCCATTTATCTCCCCTGTTCCCCTATTCCCCCTTTTCTGTCTCCGTTCTAATTCGATTTCCGTTTGTTAGTTTTGGCATGTCTCGTAATTCTCGTAAGCGGCGTCTTACCAAGTTCGCAGTTGGCCAATTGCTGGCCACCCAAATGGTTGTCGATCGAGATGCGCATACAAAATGCTCATTAATCGAGCGCCATTGAATATATAATATATATATAATACAGTCGTTTGTCGTCAATGAAACGATAGCAAAATAGAAATAAATATTGTATGAAGATGACGCCCAAAAAAAGCTGTCAAAACTGTGAAAACTGAATGGCGGCCTTTGATGTGAAGATGCCAAATTCCAAAATTAAGGAGTTGGCAGGCGCGATCTTTGTCACCTGTAGGTGTTAAATCATACATATATACATGTGTGTGTGTGTGTGTAAGTGTGTGTGTCTGTCTGCCTCCACAGATCCTTGACCATCTTTATTTGACAGTTGCCATGACTTTTTCTTCTTGCTTCGACTTGAGACGGGCCCACGCTGTTGTTATTATTGTTGTCCTGGCTTATGAAATTCAAAAGCACGACAGACACTAAAAGCGACACTCACCTCTTTTTTTGTAGCTGTCAGATACGCACACACACACAAAGATACATAGATAAAGATACGGATACAAAGAGCAAAGTGTTGGGCGGGATGCTACGTTTTTCTGTGTTGGCCAAAAAGTGTGTCTAAAAATAGCAAAGCGCAGACAGTCAAGTGTTTGTGACTCTGTGAATGTGTGTGTGTGTATGTGTGTGTGTGTGTGTGTGCTGCTCTCAAGTCACGCGCCTGTTTCTATGCTTTGATAAACTTTTGCCAGCTCAGCTGTTTGTGTCTCTGTCTGTGTGTGTTGTGGGTGTCTCTGTGTGTGTTGTGTGTGTCTCTGTTTGTGTTGTGGGTGTGTGTGTGTGTGTGTGTTCTGTGTGTGTACTTCAGGGCAAGTTAAGGCGGGTCAGGTTGATGTCGGGCGCTCTGAATTCATTTCATTTTTTTTCCATCTTTTTGGGTGGTTTGCGCTCTTTGAGCCCCAAAAAGAAAACTGTCGTTGTTTGCTCTCATTGTCGTTGTTGTCACAGTTGTTGTTGTTGCTATTTTTGGTAGCATTGGCGTTCTATAAAAGTGGAAAACATTAATGTATGTATGTATAGATACATATAGGTATAAAAAGACGCAGACGACAGACGTGCTGGCGTTCCTTTTAGCACGTGTGTGAGTGTGTGTGACTGTGTGTGAGAGTGTGTGAGTGTCTGTGCTTGTGTGAGTCATTGACGTCATCATCAGCATGTCATGAATTTCGCTTATTTCATTTTGGCGTATTCTGTATTCTGTTTTCTTTTTCCTTTTTTTCCTATTTTTGTTTTGTGTGCTGGGCAAGCCAATGAACATTGTTGTCTATCTTTGCTGATGTCTTTAGGACGTAGCTACGTTTTATAGGCAGCGCCGCAACCAACTGTCGCCTGCGCAGTCGACGTCAGCAGCGACGCCAACGGCGACGTCGACGTTGCCTAGTGCTGCGTGGGCGTTGCGCGTGTAAGGATGTGAACGGAATTTTTGAACAGCACACGAAAATTCGATATAGAAAATTATGTGTATGCTTTCTCTCTCACTCTCACTCTCTCCCTTCCTCACACGCTCTCTTTATGTTTTGTCTATGGCTCTATTAGTGCTCTGTTTTTGGAGGCGTCTTGGCAAATTGTGGGCGTTGCTTGCTCAAAAAAGTTGAAGAAGAATTAAATAGGGATGAGGGTTTTAAAATAAATATGAAATTAATGTGTAGGGAATATAATACAAATAGCTTATATAAACAACAACAACAAAGACAAGTTCAAAACTCTAAAAAGAAGAGAAAACTTATCTTAAATAATCAAAGATAGAAAAGTAATTTAAATGAGATTGAATTTGAATCTTTCTACATTTTAGTAAAAAATCTATTGAAAAAAGCCATATTTAAGGCCTTAATTAGACATTAAATTAATTTGAATAATTTATTATACGTGTATAATTACAAGCATACGCTGTTTAAATTAATTCTATCTCAAAACATAATTAACTATATTCGAATTTGTTATTTTTTTTTCAATTTAATTACTAAATCATTGATTAATACAGTCAACTAAAAAATTGCATGCAGAAAATAAATAAAATGCACTTTTTTACTTTTGGAAATAAATTAAATTTTTTTGGTATTTTATTTTCTTTTAATATTTATATAATTTAGAATTGAATCACCCATGTTTAATGAAACATTTTAAAAAATGAAATAATGAGATCTATTATCTTTAAACTGATTTATAAATATATAAAATAAAAGCAAGTGTGATTAGTTTTTTTTATCAAAAAAAAAAATTACTTGACTAACTGTTTATCAAATAAAAAATCACCTTGAGAGCAAAATTTTCTGATTTCATTTGACAAATCAATCAATATTATCCAAATTTAAGGAGCATAATTTACAAATTTTTTAAATAAATATAAATAGTCTGATTTATATTTGCGTAAATATTAGTTGTATATATTTGGCGACCATTTTTCTTAGGGGAAAACCTGACTCATAGATAAACATGGCTATTTCGATGATTCTCCTTTTTTGGGATCAGAAATTCCCCCTTTCTGGTAACTGACAACAGACTGAACGAACATTTTGAATGAAAATTTTTAAAAACATCTGTTGTGAGTTGTTGGGAAAAGGTGTGCAGCAACAACAATGAAACAGCACTTACGCACTCTAACAACAACAACAACAGCAACAACAACAAATGTTGCAGCTTCCTTTTTGGCTGCCACTTAACTGTAACTCACTTTAGTCATTATAACAACAGTCGAGAGTCGAGAGATTCTACCTGAAATCTATTGTATCTACCTACTGTTGGAGTGCACCAGCTGACGCAGACACACACACACAGACACATGCACATTCATAGATACAGTCAGAGCTAGAGCTAAAGATACAGATACATCTGGGTAGAAAATTGTAAGAGCCAACAACAACGACGACGACGACGACAATCAGTGCAAGAAAATCTTGAGGTCGATCATCTGTAGTTTATGGGCTTCTTTCTCATTCAGACAACAATAATAACAACAACAACAACAAAACTGGAAACGTGTTGTTGTTGTTGCTGTTGAATGTTGTTGCCCAACTCAGCCTCATTTGTTGGTGATTTGATCTTTTGCTGTTGCTGCGTTCGCTCTCTTGGCTTCGGCTTCTCCTGTCAGCCAAGTTAGCTTCAATGATTACTATAAAAGTAAAGAAAATAACAAATGAAAATAAAATGAAATACAATGAACAAAAGCAGCAAACATCATTATGATCAACATCATAATGAAGAAAGACTGTAAGACAGACAACAGACTACAGATGCGCGCATGCGTGAGTATCTTTCAGTTTGCTTGTATTTTGTATCTTCTCTTAGTTTGTGTGTGTGTCTGTCTGTATGTGTGTGTGTGTTTGCCACATGTGCTGCTCATTTGCTTTGAAAACTATTAGCTGCCCTTTCGCTGCAAATCCACAACATATGGCCTTTTTAGACTACTTGTGTCTGCTGTTTTCAGTTTTCAGGTTTCCGTTTTCAGTCTCTCAGTTTCCAGTCTCTGGCTTGAGCTGTCTCTCTGTCTCTCTGTCTGTCTTTCAGTCGGGCATTTAAATAGTTTAATGATCTGTGCTCTCCTCTCCGGCTCTGTGGCAATGATTCTTGGCTGGGATGCCTCCATTCTCCATTCTACAGGCAACATGCCGATTGATTTCCCTCTTTGCCCTTCTTCTTCATCATCTTCTTTTCCTTTGCCTTTCTATATATTTTATTTTGTTGTTTTTTTTTGCCACTTCTTTCCCGTTACCGCAGCTCTTTTGCTTGCAGTCATTAGTGTTTCCTGTGTAGGTTTTTCATTTGTCGCTGTCGCTTTCTGTATTTGTATCTCCAGCTGTATCTTTGTATCTTTGCATCTGTATCTGCATCTGTTGCACGCACGCTTTAGGCATATCCGCACATATTTTTAGCAGCCGTCGCGCCAAAATGCATTAAAGCCAACATATTTTCTACAGCATAAATCTCTGTTTCCCCCTTTTTTTTTTGCTTGTGCCCCCTGAACTTGCACACATTTCTACATTGTATCTCTATGTACATAATTTTTGAAAAATTATTTTAAATCAAGAAATATATATTTATTTTACAAATATGCCAACTTTGACTTAAATGCATAATATATTTATATAAATTGTTAATAATTTTCATTTTATGAAATATTATTTTAAATCAATTTATATACATATTTGTCTGTTAACTATTTACAATAAATACAAATATGCCAACTCTGATTTAAATGTGTTATATATATAAATTGTTAATAATTTTCATTTCATGAAATATTATTTTAATTCAACTTATATATTTGTGTGTTATTTACAATAAATAGGTACAAATATGCCAACTCTGATTTAAATGCATAATATATATAAATTATTTACTGTCTCGAAAGCGTTCTATTTTATTGATTGCTCAGCATATTTTGCATATATTTATATATATATTTAAAAAGCAAGTAAAAATGACCTTAACTAGGCGTTTCCTTTAGATTTATTTCATTTAATTACCTATTCATTTATAATCATAAAAAGCGCACATAATAATATTCATTATCGTTTGTTTCCTCATTTTATTAGCGTTATTTTTTTTTATTGCTTGCCATAATTCCGCAATTTGTGCAGCTTCCACTTTTATTTAGCTAAATGTTCTTAATGTTTCTTTAATTATTGCATATAAATATTAACGTTATTAACGCTGTGTTCTTTATGATTCTTGTTTTTTTATTTATTATTTATGTTTTGTTTTTATGATAATTGGGTCATGCTGACATTTCTTTTGTGGCAATTAATTAAATATACAATATATAAATGGCAACGGGGCGCGCCCTCTTAAACTATAGGCCCCTACCCTCCCCCTCTGCCCCTCTGTCAGTTGGCAGTTGTTGCCCTCAAAGTCGCCGGCTTATTAACCAGAACAACAATGGCTAGAACAAGACTGAGAATAAAAACCAGTTTGCATTTGATTTGCCTGCGTTTATTTTTACTTTTTACAAGTTTAAAAGCGCAACGATCTGTTGCTGTTGTTGTTTCTGCTGTTGTTGCGGTTGTTGTCGCTGCCTTAAATAATTTTTTTGTTGAATTGAAACACTTGTTTGTGCTAACAAACAACAAACAACAACAAACAAGAAACAGACAAACCAAAATACAAATAATATAAATACAATGGCAAATCCGTCGAATTCGAATTTTTGAATCGTTTCAATGAAGACAACAAAAAATGTTGACACCAAACGTCACTAAGATGCTGGCGTCGCTGCCGACGTCGCTGCTGACGGCGACTGAGACTTGTGACTTGTGACTTGTTTTGTGGCGCCCGCAACGCCAAGTTCACTTATTAATGAAAACGTTTCAAATTCAAATGCTACATTTCGTTTTGCGGGTTTGCTGAATGAACAGCAACAACAACAACCACAGCAACAACAACAACAGTGACAACAATGTTTAAAATAAAATGTGCTATGTACTTTAAAAAAATTGGCAGCACTTTTTCACTACACTGCGCTCCAAGGTCAAAGTTTGCCAGCTTCGTTCGCGCTGTTGGCGGCAAAAATAAAAATACAAAATACCAAAATCAAAATATAACAACAACAACAACAACAACATTGAAATTCTAAAGCAATTAAAAATACGAAAAATCTTTTTAAATTACGTGATGCTATTGTTGTTGTTGTTGTTGTTGTTGTTGTTGTTCGGCTGTGCCAATTAATTTAAGAATGAAATCGAAAATCTTGGCAATGCGTTTTTTTATTCTATTTTATTTTATATATGTTTTTTGTTATTTGTTTATATTTGTTTACTGGGTTTTAGGTCGTGTCAGGAATTTTCAAATAATACTTATAAATTGCTATTAAATTTTTAAATTCTGCTAAATATCCAAAGCTATTTTTATGGTCTATTCTTAAAAAATTCCTGATATTAATTGATTATTTAGGCACTTTAAGATTTAATATTTTCCATATTTAATTAATTAGTTAATAGCTTAATTAAAATCGTTTATTTTAATGGAATACAAGAATGAAACTAAAAGAGTTGTCGAATATTTCTGTTTCCTCATTTGTATTTATTATTTTTTTTGTTGTTGTTAATAAATTATTAAATAATTTGGTAACATGCTCACAAAATTTAATTTGAATTTGTTTGAAATTAAAGAGAAATCAAACGAAATGCTCAAAATCACGTTTACAAATCCACACAAACACACACATCGTTTCGTTCTTAGCCGCTTTTCTTCTTATTGGCAATCAGCAACGATCTGCCCCCCTGCCTGCTACCCCTGCCCCTGCCCCACCCCCTCGTCCATATGGCCAAAACCCATTCCTCATCTGTTGGCTGTTTATTTCGATTTTGTTTTTCTCAATTGTGGTCATTCTCGAAAATTGTTTTTGAGTACCGGACATGACGTCAATAAGTGGGCGTTTGTGTTAATTTTTATACCAACACACAAATACGATACAAATATGTATAAACACACAAGCACATACATACAAATATATGTATGTATGTAGGGTATACTTATGTAAAGATAAATCTACATATAAAGATCCATTTAGAACATTTGTTGTGCTCATTTTGTAAACTGCAAATTTTATTATTAATAACAGTCATAACAATAACAATTCTTAAGCGCTTTATATCGGCATTTTTACTACAATATATATATATACATATGTATATATAGACATAGGTATAGATATAGATAATCGTTGTCTATTTGGATGCGCTGGCGAATCGCATAATATTTTTTTCGCTCTTTTATTGAAGATTATTAATTTCCTGTATTTCCTTATTTGTGACTCGTGCCACGGGTTTAATTATGTGTAAACATACATATACAAACGTATCTCAATTTATCTTCATACATATATGCACTGCGATATCATTAGCAATGGGGCTGCGAGAAGTTCAAGTTGTAGTATTACAAAAAGTAGTATATGCATAGGATGAATATAAGATGAATATAAATAAGTTTTTACTTTCTAATAATAATAACAAAAATAATGTGTATACAATAGTAATTTGAATTTAATAGTAACTATTAGTTCAAATTATTTAGGGAAACACAAAATAGTTTAAAAAGGTTACTAGTTCAACATTTTAAAAACTTTTAGGACACAATTCTAGCTCAAATTCTGCTGAATTGCCATACAGCATGACATAAACATAAGCATAAACATAATCCAGTCAGAATTAGAAAACTTACAATTAAACAGGGAGTTTAAAGTCACAATCTCGAGTTATATCACGTGTTCAGACCAACAAATTCAAGTGAATTTTAGATTTTATATAATTAAGACAAACTTAAAATAAAGAAACAAATTATAACACAAAAAGAGCGCACAATTAAGAGATACCTATTAATAAAACATTAAATATCTTTTAGATATAAAACTTTAGAAAATAATTTAATTTTTTTAAAGTATTTAAATTAAAAAGTCAAATTAGCAACTAAGACAAATTTATTTATTTATTAAATTGTTAAGACCTGAAACTTAATTTAAATTTAAGATTATTTTAAAGTGTATTTAAGGGCAAACTTGAACTGCAATCCAATATAAATTAAATTATAAATATAAATTATAAATTTAAAGCTTTTTTACCAAACTTAATAAATGAATTCATAAATTATAAAAAAAATAATTAAAAAATAAAAAGTAATAAATAAAATATAAGTGTATATGCCCGCACTTGAATATCGTTTAGAGTGCGAGGTATAAAAAAAAGCTTTGCATTATGTTTACACAAAAGTCACGCCAAATATTTTTTGACCTTCTTCTTGGGCGTTGTTTTTGTTGTTGTTGTTGTTGTTGTTGTTGCTACTTTTTTATGGCTGAGCGCGAAATTAATTACAAACAATGAAATTTACTCGCATATCGAAAATGAAGAAAAGTTTTTTAGCTTTAAACTATATAAGCAGAGTAATAATAATAATAATAATAAGAACAACAATAACAAATAACAAGATAATTTTACATGGCACTGAATTAAATATAGTTATGTTTATATAAACAAAAGTCGTGCCATGTTGCAAGGGCGCAGACAACGGAGGGAGGAGGGGGAAGGAGAGGGGCAGGGGCACAAGGGGAGGGGGACCTTAGAATATGTATACGTGCCATTTGGCGGCAGTTGCTGATAATGTGCACCAAAAAAATAGAACACAAAAAACTATTCAAAAGATTAATAACAATGAGAAAAATCATTTGAAACTAAATCTGAAATTTGTTCTTTTGCTGATAATGTGCAAGAAATATAACGAAAAATTTAATACAAATTAATTTGAAATTTTCTTTCTTTTTCTTACAGAAAGCAATCGCAGCGTGGCGCTTGGAAAAAGGGAAAAGAGAAAGGAAATCGAAGCGAAAAGGAAATAGAACGTGCCAAGAAGGATGAAGGCAAATCGAGTTGATTTCGGGCATAGCAATTATCGAGGGCTCAGCAATTATTGAATTGTGGAGGAGGCAACTGGAAGGCAAGGCAAGGGAAGGGAAGGGGCCTTAGCAGTGCAAGGCTGTTGCTTGGAATTGGTTACAACACTACATGGATCGCAGAAATGGCGGCGATCCCTTGGCGCCACCCCGGCCCCCAAAGCTCCAACCGCGCGTGCATCGACCAAGGGCGCCGGAGCCGACAACAACAACAGCAGCAACAACAGCGTTAAGCGACAACAACAATTGCAATCAACAGCAACATTCTAGTATTACAACAGCAGCAGCAACTGTAGCAGCAACAACTGCAAACAGCAACAACAGCAACAGTAACAACAACAACATAATATCGATAATACCTGCAACGGCGGATATCGACGACTATCAGATACATCATCTGACCTTTTTGCCACAGCGTCCCAGCAGCCTGAGCCGCAACAGCAGCAACGCATCCTCATCGACGGCAACGGCGAACAGTTCAACGGGATCCACGTCCAGTTTTACGCGACGTCGCCAGCCCGTGCCGCTGCTGAGCATCAACAGCAACAACAACAACAACAGCAGCAGCATAAATAGTAACAACCACAACAACAACTTCCTTAGTCATTTCCAAAGCGCTGAACCGGTGTCCTTGTTGCCGACGGGAGGTCATCAGCCGCCCGCCTCCCCCGTCACGCTGGCGCAACCGCGACCCGAATCCGAGAGACTCACCAATGAGTATGTGGATACGCCGCTGCAGCATGCGACAAGAGCACAGCATCCCGCTGGCCAGCAGGACAATGGCCAGACGACGACGCATCATTTGTTGTTGCTGCCACAGCGACAACATCATCAGCAGCAGCAACAACAACACCAAACGTTACATTCGACAGGAGTTGGAGGAGGAGCAACTGGTGGACACCATCAACAACAACATCGACTGGCGGCGGCGACGGCAGCTGCGGGCACAGCAACGTCAACGTCAACGTCAACGTCGACGGGCACCGATGGCACCGATGGCTTATTACATTCTTCGCATTTGCACACAATTCCCGCGCATCAGCAACATCAGCAGCATCCACATCAACAACAACAGCAGCAACAGCAACATCCACATCATTTAAATGGTCACACCAAAGCACCCGCCTCCAAATTTGCAGCGCCGCCGGCGCCGCCTCGAAATGCGATTGGACTTGGACTTGGTCTTGGCTTTGCCGCCGTCGCCGCCTCCAATGTGCAGCCGATAACGCAACCGATAACCAAACAGCCCGCCACCACCGGCAAGGAGCACATGCATGCGCTGGAGCAGCTGCTGCAACAGCAACAGCATCAGCAGCCAGGACAACAGCAACCGGGACAACAACAACTGGGACCCATTGTCCTGGGCGGAGATCCCGCGCTGCTGAATCCCATCGTGTGTCCGCACTGCGGACTGTGTCGCTGCGAGCAGTGCCAGAGTCCGCGACCCCTGCCCCAGACCTGGGTGTGCAACAAGACGTGTCTGTGCAGCGCGGAGTCCATCATCGACTATGCCTCGTGCCTGTGCTGTGCCAAGGCCCTGTTCTACCATTGTGCGCGGGACAACGACATGGACTGCGACGATGGCACCGGGACGCCCTGCGTCGATAATCCCTGCTCCTGCGGACCGTACAAGCGCACCCAGAGATGGGGCTGGCTGGGCGCCTTGTCCATTCCTGCCCTGCCTCTGGTGCTACTGGCCAATGAGGGGTTGCATCAAGCTCTGCGAGAAGTGCTATGCGAGATTCGCGGGTCGCGGCTGTCGCTGCCAGCACTCCGCCGGCTACAACAACAGTGGCAGCGGCAGCGGCATCGGCATCGGTTCCAACAGCAGCAGCAGCATGATGCCCATTGTACCGCTTGGCGGCCTCAATGGCAACGGGAGCAGTGTGCCACCAAATGGGGCACAGGCCAATGGCAAGGGATTCGATCATGGCTGCAGTGCAGCCAGTCGCATTCTCCGCAAGGGCGATCTGACGCCGGAGAAACGGCTACTCGACTCCAGTCCGGACTACTAAGAAAAGTCGCGCGCGCGGTTTGTGCGCGTTTTTTCGCTTAGTGCTAAAAAACGCGTCACACACGCATCAAAGTCGCTTCGATCGGACGGTGGCTGCAACAGAAATTTCTATATATACGCCTATATATACAAATATTAAATGTATGACTTAAAGATATATGCCTATATATACAAATATTTAATGTATAATTTAAAGATATATATATATACAAATGTTTAATGTATGATTTAAAATAAAACAGAAAACAAAAAACAAAAAACAAAAAACAAAACAAAATATATGAAAAGAAAAAGAAAAGAAAAAATAAATAACCAAAGACTGCAAACAGATAATTATTAATTATTAGAAATGTTATATAAAAAATAATTTTCGCTTAATTTAAACAAATTAATTAATGAATGAGCAACTGAAACGAGCGACAACAACAACAACAACAAACAAATTAACTATTTTCGAACGATTTATTAATTAATTATTTACATTTATGTATGTTTCGAGATCTTGAAGACAAAATTCACTTTAAATCGAGGAAGCTTTTTGTTTTTTATGTTTTTGTACAAACTTTTTATTTTTGTAATTTCTTCTGTATCATTTTCGTCTGTTCAATGCAAATAAATAATATAAATAATTCCATTTCAATTGACTTTTCGATTAATTACAAACAATCCATAAAGTAAACTTGATTTTCTTATAGCAATAACTGAACTATTTGAAAGAACCTAACCAGCAACTTTTAGAAATATATTTGTGCGATCGATTTTTAAAAAGAATTCTTATACATATACTTATTGCAAGTCACAAAATCTAGGCAAAAATGTGTTAAGATACCAAAACCAGTCCATTTTTGATGTTGTAGAAAGAAAAATTAAAATTAATTGAACTTAAAATTATGCACATTATATATTATACTGAGAGTACGGTACGAATTTAATGGGGTAATATTATGTTTGAGAAACAAATTACAATTTACAGAATATTACAAGTAGATCAGTCTAAATGTGCTTATACAGTTGGCCATAACAAAGTTTACTTTACTGCAGGAAACTAAGCGAAAAAACTGATAACATACTTTATTATACATACATAAATACTAAAAAATAAAAAACGAATGAAGCAAGAGATAAAAATTAATTTCTTATAAATGTATTTTATATGACAAATTGTTATTATTGTGTTTTTTTTTTGTATTGTAAAAAGAAATTTCCTTATCCTCAAAACATGGATTGTAAATAAAAGCATTAAATTACTAAATAACAAAACAAATATGAAATGCAAGAAATATTCCAAATATACAAGAAAATATTAACAAAATAAAATCTTAACTAAATGCAGCAAAATACAACAACAACAACTACTACAATTTTCTATAAGTGCAGAACTAGATAAAATATATGATATATGAGCAAAAACCAATCCCGATTAGCAAAGGCGCAAAAAACAGAAACAGCAAGAAACAAATTTCTAAAAAATAATGTTAAAAAAAACCAAGAAACATTTTATCGTATGTTATAAATGTATATGTAATATGTAAGCTAATAGCTTAGTAATAATACAACAAAAATTTACGTATGCTTAAATCCTAACTATTAAACACAAAATAAAATAAAAAACCAACTAAAAGAAAAAACTCCTTAAACATAGTGAAAAACAAACAAAAAAAAACAAGAAAAATTAAACAATAAAAAATGGAATATTAAGTAAAGCGATTAGTATTTAAGGCACTATACATACAAGTACATACAAGCTATACATAAAGAATATTTATTTTATTTGTACATTTTAATATAATTAAATAAACTGAGTAGTCGATGATCATGATGATGATGATGATGATGTTGTGGAAACACAAGCAAATGATGATGAAGAAGAACTTTATGTAATGTTTTTAGAATGTATGTTCCGTTAAAAACTACAAAATAAAAAAAATCATATAATACTAAATACATATTAACAGACTTTTTATTAATCCAATACATACTATATGTATGTGGATGTACATATGTATGTTCATGCCACGTTGAAATGAACGATGACGTGGACGACGATGCAGCCGACGCCTAAGTCACTGCTGTGTCTGTCTGCCTCCCAGTTCTATCTGTGTATGTATGCGTGTGTGTTTATGTATGTATATGTGTGTGTTGCTGTGCCAAATGGCTATGGCAAAATAAAACTAAAGCAGCTGTTTCCGGTATTTGATTGATAGTGAACTGGCAGTTTGTTTATCTCGCGCACACGGACCGACCGGAGACCCGCCTGCTGCTCCAGCCCCAACCCCTGGCCCAATACTCTCATCTCATCCCATCCCATCTCTCTCTCGCTCGCTCAGTCGCTTATGCTGCACACGCATCACATGGCATGGATGATGTGCCTATCCAGTGGCAACAATAACAACAAGAGCAACGACGAGAAAACAGCGACTGCTTCTGCTTCTGCTGCTGCGCGGTTGCTGCGCTGCTGCTGCTGTTGCTGCTACTGCATTTCGCGGATGCTATTTGGGGCCGCCGGTCGTCGGCGCACTTATTTTTAAATTACTGAAAATGTTGCAAGCATACAAGCACACACAACACACACACACTTACAGACATGCAAAACAAATACACACACATTCAATTTAAATTTAACTGCAAAATATTTCACTCAAACTGGAAGGGAGGCAAGCGCTAAAACAGCAACAACAATAAAAGAAAGCAACAACACTTTCTTGCTCTCCTCGTCAATAAGCTCTCTCTGGCTCTCTTCTATTCCATTGCGGCGAACAGCTGTTCGCTCTGTAAGCTGAGCTTAGGGCCTAAGCATTGACACGTGCAAATTGTATGACAGCAAAGCGAAGAGTTTGCAAATAATTATTGTTGTTGTTATTGTTGTTGTTGCTGTAGCTTTTGTTGTTAATTAATGCAAAGTGCAGTAACCGTTTTGCATAATTGACTGCCAAGCGACTACGACCCTCGGTTGTGGGCACATTATTCAATCATAATTCGCGCGGTCAGTCAAACCAAGCAAAACCAACGTAAATTTTCAAACACTCAACTGAAGAGAGAGTCCATGTCCATGTGTGTGAGAGAGAGTCTCTGTATGTGTGCGTGCGTAATTGTGTGTGTGTAAGTTTGTGTATGCGTGCATGTTTGTCGTCGCCGCTGATAGCCTCCTCACAGTTCGCCGGGTCACCTTTTGCCTATGCAAAAAATAAGTAAGCAGAAAAAAATAAATTGTAATCAGCGGCGACTTTTGCGGCACACTACACACCCAACAAACAAACTGAGATGGCGAACGGGTCTCTGATAAGAGCACGAGACCTGCCAATTCGCTTGAAACTGGTATGTCGTTGTCGTTGTTTTTGTTTTTGTCGTTGTTGTTGTTGATGTTGTTGTTGTCGTTGTTGTTGATGTCGTTGTTGTTGTTGTTGATGTCGTTGTCGTTGCTGCTGCTGATTGACACAGTTTGGGTCGCTTTCTTATATTGATGAATGGAAACCGAACTGAAACATTGCCACGGCATCTTATAGCCTTCAAAAGGGTATTATAATTTTCTCACGACACGTGTAACGCATTAAAGGAGTCAATATTGCAATATTGTCTCCCAGTTTAAAAGTTATCTTCATTAAACTTGGAACTGATTCGTCCTTTTGTTTCAGGCATTGTACACGACCGAATAGGATCACTATATCATATAGCTGCCTTATAAATGATTGTAAAAAATCTACTTTCAGTAAAAAGTATTTAATTTTTTTAAATAGCTCAACCAATCTCACAGATTGTGTATGTATTTGGGATTATCTAATACATCCCGACCACAATTGGGTTTTATTACCATATACATATATTATATAGGAAATGTAAGGGTAATAAATCTTCGGTGTGCCAAAGATAGCTTTTTTCTTACTTGATTTTATTGAAGTGTGCTATATTTAACGATGTGAGTACCATCGCATGCAAGTCTGTAATGGGTCGCTAGCTCTCTCAATAACTAAACACACTCACACACACACACACACACAGCACGCACACATTGCACTGACAGCTCTAATGAATGAAGTTGATAAGACGGACAAAAGCGACAAAAGCTGAACTATTGCAACAGTTGCAGACGGTTGCCAAGTGCCGCAAATGGTAAATGGATTAAATGGGGGAAAAAGATGAACAGTTCAAATTGCTGCAAAATACCGCGTGTATTGATGGCAATACTATTTCAGAGTTTCCATGAAAAGTGTGGTTAAATCAAGTCTGGCATATTAAAAAAGTAAAAAATCAGTAAATAAATCTTTATTATCATATGCATAACATTATTCAGTGCATGCATATTCGTATTTATCTTGACACACAACATTTAAGTTTAGATATGCGCCTTATAGATAGGCTAGGGGTCATTTCCTGTCATGCCCCATACCCCATTTCCTCTACACACACACAAATAGACACACACACACATGCGCTCAAGTTTGATTGGCAGTCTAACTGCATTTTGATGTGTGCGCCCGCATTAAAATTACCGCTGTTTTCGTGCGCCAACGTTAACAGCGACGTCGACGTCGACTGCGACTGCGACGCTCCTCTGGCATCGCTGCCCGAAGGTGAAACGTACTCGTTAATCGGCTGCTGAAATGAATATGAGCCAGGAAGCGTTATCAGTGAGTATAGTCTAAATATATACACATATAATCATTCATATGTCTGTGTGTGTCTATATAAGATTTAATGCTCATATGCATAATTCTACATATAACGGACAGACATGCTGGAAGCTCCTGAATGACAGATCAATGAAATCATTATGAATTCGCAATTCGCATCAACAGACTGAGACAGCGAGATGAAGGGAGAGGGAGAGGAAAAGAGAGAGAGTGCGTGTGTGTGTTTCGTGTGATCGTCATTCGATCTTATCCGCTGCAAGTTCAACGAAAAACAAGAAATTCCATCTTTGCCACGCCGAAGACTTGACACCCTTGCCGAGTCCTGTATTCAATGCTCAACTGATCGTTTCTATGATCGTTTATATGCTTTAGTTGCCTGATTTTAACCAAATTTGATCAGGATACAGAAGACAATAAGATATCTGAAAAACAAGCATCGTTTTCATACTGAAGGACATAATTTCAATCGATCAATTCTAATACAGCAAAATTTTTAAGTGATGAAACCTGATCGTTTTTTAAATTTTTATGTATGTATGTACACAGAAAAGAAGCGTTCAAAATCTGGTTTGAAATTCTTGATTATAGCATGTATTTTTTAAGTATGTATCCATATTCTTGATCAAATAACGATTTTTCAATTATTATGGGATGCCACAGAAATCGCTTTCGCTTGAATTTCACTTAAATTTCATACAAATTTAAATTAAATTCAAGCGAAAGCGATTTTTGTGGCATCCCCGATTAACAATTAACACCTTTATTTATCTCAAAGCTTTTGTTTTTTTATATATTTATTTAGTATATATTTTTATTTAACTGCTTGAAATATAAATATGTTAAGTGATATCCTTTTATACGTTACAAATTTCATTTCAAAATTTAAATGCCCTTCTGTGATGTATTAAAAATAAAAACGCCAACTCACTCCACTTCAGTCTACTCCACTCGAATCACGATTCGATCGATCGAGAGAGGGAGACAGTGAGAGATAGAGAGAGAGAAAGGCAAACAGGTCCCAGATGTGGTAGTCTCTGAATGATCCTGCGCCGCTGCAGCGGAAGTCGCTTGTGGTTCTGTTTCTGTCTCTGGTTCTGTATGCATTGCCCGTCGTTGTTCGTTGTTCGATGTTCGTTGAAGTTCTCTTTGATGTTCTTTCCGTGTAAGTGCAACAGGTGTAAATGAAATTCAACAAATACGCATATCCGCCCTACAACGGAAGCACCTGTACATGCACAAATACATAGGTAAATATGTGAGAGAGTGTGTGGTTTATGTTAGTAAGAGATTGGGCAGTGTGAAGTGGGGCGAGAATCTCACGTAATTATTTGATTGTCTCACTGTTGGTTCGTCACATTCGGCACTGAAATTTGTAGTATTTTTTTGGTTTGTTATTGTTTTGTGGTCATTTTTGTTATTGTCCATGTCCCGAGTCCGATTCCGAGTCCGATTCCGCGTCCGAGTGCGACAAATTCATTTGACACTTTGTGCGGTTGCCTTATCGCTGTCGTTGTTCAACTTCCACTCTGGAAACTTGTTTCGGCTTTCGAAGTCAAAGCCGGGATGTGAATTGGGGATTGGAGATGGGGGACTGAGGACTGCGGAGGTCGAATCTTGTCGGTTTGTTTGCCTTGTTGTCTACTGCGTCTATGTTATGTTACAACGAGTATATTGCGGTTGCTTCAACTCGAAGCGCATAATTACCGCGGCGCGTATTTAATCCGACAAATGGTTTCAACCTTACTTGAACTTTGGCTATGGGCCACACTCATGAACAACAACTACTTACAATCACAACAACAGCAACAACAACCACAGCAGCGACATGTGCAACATGAACAACTTTCCTGATGTTGTTGTTGTTTTAAGCACTTTTGCGTTTGGCGTTTCTAATATTTCATGACAGCCGCTTGATGCCAACGGCTTTTGTGGTTACATTGTAATAAACCTTGACAAGATTCGTTGAGGCCTCAGGGCCTTAGGGCAACTGATGAGCATTGTTGATGATGTCAAGTGTTCTCTGACAAAGACATCTGGCTATGTCAGAGCTACATGGTAGAATAGATACATACATATACATATGTATTCACAAGTACTCGTACTTTTGACAAAACATTGTAATTACATTGCTTGTTGTAATTACATTGTTGGTAACACAAAATGCATAGATAAAAGCTGAAAATATATACTTTACATTAAAAAGGACTTGACATCTGAATTTTATCATTTAGCTAAAATCTTAGCCAAAGCTAAATAAAAGATAAATAATTCAAAAATATATAAACTATAAATTATTTAAAACAATAATTAAGATTTAGACCAGGGATTAAAACCCTAACCGAAACCGTATCCTTTAACCGGTAAAAACCGATTGAAATTGAAAAAGTAAGTAAAAATCGAACAAAATCGAGTGGCAATACTAGGCAAATTTCATACAATTCTACTTCCCTAACTCGAAGTCTCCCTAACTCGAACTTTTTTCGTGGATAATGGTGATTCGAGTTAGGGAAGTTCGACTGTATTATTATTAAATAATTAATATTATTATATTTTTGCAAAAAAAATTTTTTGTGAATCAAAACCATACCGGTATTTTCAAACCGAAACGTACAAAAACCGGTTCACCGTTACGAAACGTTTACTAATAGATTTTGCGTAACCGATAACCGAAAACATAAATGCGAACATAACCGAAACTGTAGCTAAAACTGATATTCGTTTTAGTTCTAATCCCTGATTTAGACATATATTTAACAATCATAAATTAGTCTTATTATGCATTTGGTTTATTCAGAAATAACTTAATTAAACTATTATAAGAAACTTTGAAATATTAACAATTATGATTGTAATATCCCGATATCTATACTATTTCAATAAGTATACCTAGGACACGTAGATATTTGCACTCAGCTCTAGCTGAAAACCGCCCTGCTATTTTATCTTTTCCGGCCATCTATCTGCATACATAAATATTCGACACACACACACACACACACAGAGAAAGATATACACAGAAAAACATGCAGCACGATCATCAGAATCAGAATCAGAATCATCGACATCATAGGATGCTGCACCCTCTCTCTCTCTCTCTCTCTCTCTCTCTCGCTCTGTCTCTCTCCACATGTTGCTTCATTCATCCCAAACGCGCAATGCGCAGCAGCTGCTCTGCTTTTCTCTGCTCTGCTCTGCTTTGGCTCTGCTCTGCCGGACTATGATAAATAAAGTAAAGTGCATTTCCGTCAAAACAAGTTTGTTCTATTAATATTTTCAATACTTCGAATTCAGACAGTCGCAGCAACTTTCACTGCACTCCCAAGTCTCGCGCAGATAACTAGAATTTTTATTTCGTTTTTTGTTTTTTTTTTTTTTTTTGTTTGTGAGCATGCAACATAATTTTAATTTGGCTGCGACGACGGCGACGTCGACGTCAACGGCTGCTGATCTCCCCCTAGAGATCTACAGTTGGGGGCTAGCAGCATTTACAGTTATTTTTATTGGAGTCAAGCAGCGCGACAATTCATCCATCATTTTTTGTTATGATTTTGAATATGTACATATATCTCTGTCCCCCACCCCTCCGCTCGATCTACCACTCTTTTCATTTTTCACTATCTTTCTTATTCATTCTCGCTCTCTCATTCTTTCTCTGTCTTTCTACGCTTGGCATGTGCGTTGGGTCCCAGTCCCAGTCCCAGTCCCGACAGCATCGTTCAACAGCATCCGGTAATTATGCGACACGCTGATTAAAATGCCTGGGACTTAGGTGGGTCTGGAATGGGACTGAGACTGAGACTGGGATGGAGACTGGGACTGGCACTGGTAGACCGACCTCCAAGTGAAATCTTCGCCTGCATTAACGAGTTTTCCGTGACGCGTTCAGTATACTCTTTTTATACTCTAGACTAGGATATTATAAATGTTACATGTGCTATGTAACCCATTAAGAATCTTCTACAGTTAGTTAACTAAATGTCAAATTCAAATATTTTATTTAAACAAAAAATACTTATCTAAAGAAATAAGAATCCAAAAATTAAATCCTTCGCTCAAATTTAAAATCCCTATCCTTTTATAAATCCAAGCTGTATCTTTCAAAATTAGATTTTTTTGAAGCTCTATATAGGAATTCCAGTTGCTTTAATTATAAAGTTTGATGTAGACTTAAGCTAAAATGGTATTATTAATATAATATAAACGAATTACCCAATAAGCATTTTGATTTTAAGAGTATTTGATGGTCGTCAACTTTAAATAAAATTTTCTTTCTTATTTTCTTTCTCGTTTCTTCTACTTCTTTGCCTTCTTTCTCAAGTCCGCTGCTCTTATTCTTTTACCTTCACATTGCTTTGCTACACTTGATTTCCACACACACAGCAACACACACGCACACACACGCATACTCACGCACACACACACACGCACACACTGTTGTAAAGAGACTGAGAGTGAGAGAGAGAGAGACTGCGTCGTCTCCTGATACTGGCCATTAGGGATCAGGTTCTCTTCAAGGCGCGGAGGCTGCGCAGGTGAGCAGCGGGTTTTAGTTTTCTGCTGTCGTTCCATGCTTCCATGGTTTTATCTGCAGCGTTGTTATTGCAGTCGTCGTTGTTGTTTTTGTTCTTGTTCTTGTTGTTGTTGCTGTTATAATATTCTCCTTTTCAAGCTGCCTTCGTTGCTTCGTTTACTGCTTTATCTGGCATTACACTCCACACGGCATTCGTCCTCCAACAACAGCAGCAACAACAATAACAACTACAACATTCACTGCTGCCACGCCCCGTTCATATGACCACAACAACAGCTACCGCCCAACCCAACTGCAACGTAAAGGATTCTTCTTATGTCGGATTACACGATGAAGTCAATTCATGAACTTCTCATTAATAAATTCATCAAGTTGCCATTTCTCATGAAGCATATCTTCGATATCGAATGAATATAGCTTTTTAGAAGTGGCGTATATCCAAACTTTGAATCAAATTTAATACCGAAATGTAATCATCGTAATTTGATTTTCTAAAATTAAGCCAACTTTAAACTATCATAACTTTGCCATAGCTGATCCGATTTCTAAGCGGAATGTCATTTTGATCATGGTTAGGCTTTTAAATTAATTCTGCATTCAAATTTATTTAATATTTTCCATCTTTCTAGTACTTTTCCAATTCTTTAATTGACATTTATCTTTAGCTTTTAATCTTCGAGCTTTTGAAAATCCCATATTCAAAGGATCGCTTTAATATTTCACAAGATGCTTCTCAGTAACTTCAGCTTTGCTACTAAGATACTATCAAGCAATTGCATCAATTACTGACTGTCACTTTTACAGGGTATGTAGTAGTCTACTAAGTTTAACTAAAGCATAACATACTTTATTTTATCGTATTTCTTCTAGCTCCGACGTTTGTTGACGTTGTTGTGTGGCTTAGTGTTGTTGTTGCTTGTCTCGTTTATTGATCGTGTTGCTGCACACACACACACACATATATCCCCACACTCACACACACACACACACTCAGTTGCAGTTACATACGCAATTCAATGAAGAAATGCTCCAAGTCCAAGTCAATGACCCGGAAATTGTGTCTAAAAAAGCAGCAATAATAACAACAACAACTACAACAGCAGCAGCAACAGCAGCAGGCAGAGGCAACAGTCACGCAGCCAGGCAACAACAACAATAACAACAGCAGCAACAACAACAACAACAACAAATACAACAGCAGCATCACATTGACGACTTCAGTATAAAACTTTTACCTATTCAGCAAGCAGCAGATGCGACTGCGTCAACAGCTTGCTTGTGTGACCTGCAGTGTAGTGTAGTGTAGTGTAGTGTAAAGCAGTGTAGTGTAGTATAGTGTAGTGCAGTCTAGTGTAGTGTAGTGTAGTGTAGTGTAGTGTAGTGGGTGTAGTGTAGTGTAGTGTAGTGTAGTGTAGTGTAGTGTAGTGTAGTGTAGTGTAGTGTAGTGTAGTGTAGTGTAGTGTAGTATCAGTGTAGTGTAGTATAGTGTAGTGCAGTCTAGTGTAGTGCAGTCGTAGTGTAGTGCAGTGTGTAGTCCAATGAACCAGCCACGCATTTGCAGCCCGCAGCTTTTGCCAGAGCTGCGATTGCAACAGCAGCAACAACACTAACAACAACAGCACGCGTCAATAACTCGCGACAACTGCACACTGAGCAACAACAACAACAAACTACTACAACAGCAACAAAGTCACCATCGACAATCAAAATCAACGCAATTAATGCTCATCCGGCTTTTGGCTTTTAAAGCGCAGCTTCAGTTGCCGCCCTCGGAAACGTCACACAATTTTCATATGTATTTCTAACAAGTCTCGCACATAAATAATAAATATATTTATATATTTTTTGTTCTATTATTTTTTTTATGCATACATATATCTTCCATAAATTCAATGATATATTGGCATGCAGAGTATATCGAAAAAATTAAGCACAAAAGTTCAGTGCCATCGGGCCATGTCGTCCAATTGGTCTACAGTTTGCAATCCCCCCTTGCAATATACATACATATACATATATATATAATGCATGTATGTACTATATAAGCTCGTACTATAATGAGAATTTATGTGCTGACAAGATGCTCATAAGTTTCTAACGTGAAAAGATCCCATGAATTGGGGCTAAAGTGCCGGAGAACATGCAGACTGCAATTACACTGTGCAACAAAATGTTGTCAAAATATGCATCTCAAATTCATAATTAATCTTTGCTTATATAAATATAATTTTTAAAAGATATCTACAAATTAAATCTAAATATTTATATGGACCATTAAATACAAATTTTGAATAAAATACTTACATACATACTTATTATATAGTTACTTTAAATTCCCTGTACCTAAGATAGTGACAACAAATTTTTGTTTGTTTGTTGAAAATTGCATAATAATTTATTAAAATAATTTTGGCACTTGTACAATGTTTGATTATCCACATCGAGCTGTAAGCAGAGTTGCTTCCGAGGAAAACATTTGTAAAATAAAAATATAATGAAAAAATTTTGACATTTAAAAAATAATTCTATGTAAAAGTCTAAAATAAAAAATATAATGGTTGCTCTAAGAAACTATTTAAATGTTGTTTTGAATGTTGCAAAGTTGCATGCGAGACATTTGGATCATAAGATGTTGATAGTCGCCCATTTGCAACATGATTGTGTTTGCTGCAATTGTTCCATATTTTGAAAAGGAACTTTTTTCGGTTGTGCTGCTTTTATTTTCGCATTTAATGCAATTAACCTCAAACTAAATGGCAATCACTTTAATTTGTTTTAATTAAGCTTTATATGCCTACATATCGCACCGAGGGGAACGCGGACAGAGACGCCTACGTCGCGGTCGCCATAGCTGCGGCAACGACAGCGGCAGCAGCAGCGGCAGCGGCTCTTTAATTAATTACAAAGTGTGCCTGAGCGGGAGAGAGAGAAAAAAGAAAGATGGAGAGTGAGAGCTTTCTACCCTTCGGTAGTTAATGCCCACTCAGAGATTGATAAGAGTTGTTGTTGCTGCTCGCTTCAAGTGCTGACAGGATGCGAGAGTAAATCATGTGCTCCTTTGGCATGTTCTGTTCGATGCATCGAACGAAAACAAAAGAGAACTGCAGTTGCAGCTGCAGTCGTCGTCGCAGTCGCTGCCGCTGTCGCTGCTGCAGTCGTAGCGCATGCGCGCACACTGCTCAACGAACATCGTGCGGCTTAACGAAGAGGCTGCTTAACGAACGCTTAACGGATATTTCGGTCGATTCGTGGGCTGGCACTTGTAACATAAACGCCTGACATTTGTTTCCTACAGATCTGGTTTGAGTATGTAGCCTTAGCCTTAGCAACCACTCCACTTCAGTCCACATCATTCCACACACTCCACTCGCTTGAGTCTCGTACGTGCCCAGATGCGTGGGAATGATGGGACAAAGACAGCAACAACAACAACAACAACAACTAGAACAACAACAACAGCAAGAACATCAACAAATGAGAGACCCCAGTGAGGCTGCTCAAAACTCAAAGAACCCGGGACACTCAAACGAAATTTGAGACTTGTTAATGTGCCAAATTATATGCGGCGACAGCATTCTGGGTCTACAGGAATACCCCTACTCTTGCTCCTATATGTTATACTATATCGATTGAATTCACTATAAGATTTTCGTCAAATATGATTAAGAGTACGGAAATTTAAAACAAAATTTTAATGAATTATACCGCAAAAAAAAATCAAATATTAAATGAATCATTAAATAAGACAAATAATTTATTAAATAAATAAGAAAAATTAATATTATAATAATAGGAATACGAAAATTTTAAACAAAAAATTAAATGAATTATTAACGAAAAAGTAGTAATAAAAAAGTTCAAATATTAAAAATATTATTAAAAAATGCATTCATATGTGTATAAATCAATTATTATGTACTTTTCTTTCAAAATTAAAATTATAAGACAATTCTGTGCCATAAATTATAAATATTTTTTTTATTGTAAAAAAAAATGAGACAAAAGAAATCTAAGAAAACTAGTTTAGAAATGAAAATTGTGAAACTAAAAAATAAATTTAAATAAAATTTGAAAAAACAAATTCGAATGACAAAACCACACGTTTTTTTAAATTATAATTTACCATGTATTTAAAATACGTAGAACCAAAAAATGTCTACGTTAAAATCATCTGTGCCACCTTGATTTTAAAAAATTATTTTATAAAAATTAATGAAAGATATTTTTGCTAGCTTTTGTACTCTGAATGTATTTTTTTCTAAATTAGTTTTCAAAGTTGTGTATTTTATTTTTAGTCCTTGTTTTGGTTACCTTATATATTACTCATTGTTTTTTTCTTAAATACATTTATCAAAATGTATATTCGTATAAGATACCATAAGAGAGATTCTGCTCTGAGTAAATTGAAAACTCGCCCCATATTGACAAAAGTCTTCTCTGTTTTCTGTCTGGCCAAAATAACGATATGAATTTATGAATGTGTTCGATTACGAGTCGTTTTTCCGTTCAGTTTATTTCACGGAAAGAAGAGAGTAGAGAGAGAGAGAGAATCGAGGGGGGCAACACGAATGAACACGCGATGCAATCTGTGAAGGATCACGTCTGGAATGTGGCTTAAATTATGACTTAAATGGCGTTGGCAGTTTATGTGGCTGCCGTGTGCTTCATCGTCATCATCATGATGATGTTGTTGCTGATGATGATGTTGCTGATAATGATGATGATGATGATGATGATGATGTTGCTGAGTAGCGGAAACGCACTCGAAGAGATCTTCTTGACTTGAAGCTGCTTTTAAGCCGTCGTCTCTGGCTTTCTTTCTTTCTCAATGCTGTTTCGCCCATTCTTAAGAGGTACAACTCCAATTTGGACTCGAACTCGGTCGCTGCTTTTTTTATGACTGATTCTTCACATACATACATACTTATACACATATATATGTATTTGTTGTTGTTGTTGTTGTTGTTGTTGTTGCTGCTGTTTGTTGCCTGACTTTGGCTTTATTTGGTTAGTTGCTCTTGCTTGACGATACATTTTGCGGGCACTGTCGCACATTCTTAGTTACATCCTTCACAAGGTCATGCGAGTGCGCGACGTGCACACACACACACACATGTAGACTTACAGTATCTGAGATATGTATATGTACACTAGTATTTAAGCCAAGTAATCTTTTAACAAATAATTGTAGTTGGTATGTTGTTTGTGTGTTGACTGCGGACTGCTCCGATCTCTCCCCTCCCTTCTCCCTCTCTCTTGCGCTATCGCTCTCTCTCTCTCTCTCTCTCTCTGTCTTTATCTCTGCTGCTTGATGTTTGCTCAAATTGTTAGCGACTGCCACAGAGATACAGTTTGTTTTGGTTGTTGGTTCTTTTTTTAAGCTTTGCTTCGCAGCATGTTCAAAAATATCATATTTCTCTTTCTCACTCCCTCTCTCTCTCTCTCTCTCTGTCTCTCTACCTTGTTCTCTAATTGGACTTGATGCTTCATTTCTTGCCAAACAGCTTGACTATTGCTCTAAGTGCCTTCGACTTGCATCTCTAACAATTCTCTCTCTCTCTCTCTCTCTTTCTTTCTCTCTAAGGAGCAAGTTGTGTCAACGACACATCATTTTCCTCATAACCTCAGACACGTGTTGAACTTTGTTAACTGTGTGTGTGTGTGTGTTCGGTGTTAATAAAATATCAAACATACAAGTGGTTAAACAACGGAACAGATTCCGTCTTCGACTCAGACTCAAAATCTTATTCGTTTGGGAATGCAACACAAAAAAAAGTTACATGAAGAAAAAACAAATTATATATTATATTTTAAAAAATTAATATAAATAACAATAGGTACAAGTCGGACTTAAAGATAATCCAGGGTATCCACAGTCTAATACTAATACTTGTCTGATTGGATTATCTAAGCTTTGCCTCTCTTTCTATTTAAAATTACAGAGTATTCAAAGGAAGTGCTGCCAAAAGTGCGACAGTCGACTTTAAATTTCAACTGGAATTTTTTGTTTATTTTTGGGAGCAGCGTAAGATTAAACAATAAAAAAAAACAACAAGTGTCTGAAGTTGAACGAATGCCAAATACTCTCCCTATATGAGAGCAATGAAATGTTAATGTTAAATTTGCTTACAAAGCCCTAAAACCAATTGTAGAGTATAGAATAAGTCGTATATTATCGACTCTATTTTTTCGCATGTTTATTTTCATTCAACTTGGATTCTCGTGGATTATTTGTTTTTGTATTTGAAATCGATACGCTGCAGCAGCATTAAATGGGCGCGTGCGCAGACGCGCTGACAAAACGAAAAGCTCAGCTGTATTTTGCGCAGTGTAGAGACGAGAGCAGAGCGTAGCACGGTAGCCCACTTTTTGTGTGTGTATGTGTGTGCGAGTGAACGATGACGCTAGTAAAAATAATGATAAATAATAAGAAATACAAATAAAAGCTTTACACAAGAAGAAGAAAAAAAAAACAAAAATAAATAAAAAGAAGACAGCAGAAAAATAAACCAAATACAACAAAACTTCGTCATCGTCTTTAGTGCGTGCGGCGCAACTGCAGCGAAGCAAACGAAAAACTGGTCGACAATGGGAGAGGCGGACGACGCTGACGGCGCTGTCGACGCAGGCAACGAGAGCAAGCAACGCCAACCAGATCACATGCTGCTCTCCTCTCCCCAGTCTCAACACACTCGCACTCTCGCGCAAGTCCAACTTGGCGTCGCAGTCGCCGTCGCCTTCGCAGTCTGAACCTTGGCTTGAGTCTGCGTCTCCAGCTGCGACGGCGACGGCGACTGCGACAGCGACAGCGACATTCACTGCCGGCACATTTGGATAAGAATTGCTTGTTCTCTGACCGTTCTGGTTTTTGTCATTGTGCTTGCTGCTGTTGATGTTGCTGTTGTTGCTGCTTTTGTTGTTGCTGTTGTTGTTGTTGCAGGGACTGGTGGAGTGTGGCAACAGCTTCCTTCGAGTGTTGCACTTATTATTATGCACTTCTTTTTTGCCTTTGCTTTGCTTCTGTTTGTCTCGCTTTTGCCTCTGCCGCTGCCGCTGCCTATGCTGCAGTCACTGCATTTGCTTTTGGGTTTTCTTTTGCTGCTTTCAGTTTTCTAGAAAAATCACAAAACACTTTTGCTACGTCCTTTAAGGTCATTAAAAGTTCATTTGCTGCTGGCGTTGTTGTTGTTGTTGGCCGTTGTTTGTCGATCTTCTCATACCCTGCACTCCTACAATTTGGTGAAGGGAGTCGCATAAACTTGTACACAAGAAATTTAACAGGAAATAAAAATTCAAAACTATAGTTATTTCTTTTTGTTTAATCTAAGATTCTTTTTATAATTATAAATTAATTCTTGGCCTTTAGGATTTCATTAAGCTAAAATTAATTTCACATTGAATTTAAAGTACAAATAAAATAAAAATAATATGTATAAATGTATGGTTTACAAAAATAAACCTATGAAATTTTAATATACATTTTGGAATATCCGATTTAAATCACAATATGTCCAATTTGAATATAATCTTGATGACCTCAGCGCTATGTTTAACCCCATATAGTACTTTTTTTACCAATTCAAAATCTAATCTCAAATGTTTTCAAAAATTTCGCTTTTAGAACTTATGGATTAAGTTGTCACAATTCAAAATTTACAATATGGATTGTGACTGAATGAATGTAATGTTGTTGTCGCTTATTAAGCCCAATTTGTAAACTGACTCACATAAGTATTTGCTTGCATCATTCAAGTTCAGAGCGAGAGGTCGCCAAATAATGTCTTAAAAATGTCATAACGGGTATTTAAAAGTGACAATGCCGACACTTTAAGAGACACCTCTGCCCCCTTCCTTTATACCCCCCTAACCCCTATCCATACTGCGTTCCCTATCTGCGAATCGAGCGTGACACAAAAGGGTTGTGCTTTAATTAATTAATCAAATCGAATCGGTCAAGGAATTCTCCAAAGCGTGCGTTGAGTCACTGCGAAGAAACACACACAGATGTATATTTGTATATGTGTATTTGGAATTCTTGGGTCTGAGCTTGGGGTCAATTTGCCACATACATAATTTTCTCCGAATTTTTCATGATTACTCGTATCAACTTAATTAACTTTTGCTAACTGTAAATGTGTAAAGTAACAGGAATGGGTTACCCCTTCCCCTCTCGATCTCTCTCCCTTTCAGCGGAAATGATTGCGTATACGTAGACATGCATTCATAGCACTCACTCATGGTATTCATACTGCCCGCTTATGGCATTCAAATACAGGAACTCCCTTAATAAACGACAAAAGCCGATTAGTCGGTTTAGTTGTGTGTGATTAAAATACACACACACACATATATATACATACATGCATATGTACGTATGTAAGGTAATGTAATTATGTATGTGTGAGTGTCGTCTACACACATACATACATAGATTCATCATGCACAATCAATGCAAATGGAAATGTAAATGTTCAAATTGTAAAATCAACTTGTTGTTGTTGTTGCTGTCTTTGTTGTTGTTGTTGCGCAGATGCTCACTGAATATCAAATTACTCGGTTTTTGGTTTCGAATCGAGTCGCATGTGTGGGATAATGTGTTTGTGTCGCTTGGATTTATGTTTATCCAAATAAACCGCGGCATTTTTTAAAGTAATAGTTGCAATTGTTGTTGTTGTTGTTGCTGTTGTTGTTTTTGCAGCTGTGCTTGCTGTGGGGGGTGCTAATAAATAAATCGCATTTACAGACATACAAGTACATCACGTATACGCAGTGTAGAGTTTATGCCATCAACAGCTACGAGTACACAGATAAAATTGTGTGGTCGACCCACCAGTTGAATCTGAATCTCCTAGTCCCATAGGCCCTAGTCATTCAATCAGCTCTTCTCTCTGTCCGTCCGTCTGTCCGTCTGTCCGTCCGTCTGTCGGCTTGTCCATCCGCAAGCTTATTCAAAAGCACTTGCCGTTTGCCTTTTTCTGTATGCGTAACGCAATCTATTCATAAAATGAAATTAAATAAAATAAAAATAAAACACAAACACGAAAAACAAAAAAAAAAACAAAAAAAACAAAAGAGAAATAAATATTTTCATTTGTAAGACCGGAAGAGCACTTCCTCTCTGTGGCTCTGCCATCAATCCGCAAGATAGACAACGACAACGACACCAACAACGATAGCCCCATGCTGTCCTGCATGTTGTTGCTACAGTGAGTCAACAAAGTTTTGGTGCATCTCTAATATTAAAGTGCATTTTATTACACCTATTTTATTTGTTATGCATTTTATAATATTTTTTTTGTACTCAGAAAAAAATCGATATCAATGTTGGTTGTAATTTAAATGTAATTTAAAAAATGTGCAAATTATACGTCATACAAATATTTGTTAAACAATTATAGAATTAAAGAACATTTAAAAAAAACGATTTATTTTATATCTTAAATAAAAATTGGTACAAAAATAGTTGATTATCCAGATAGCTTTTCCTAATAATAAAATTTAGCTTAATTTAGAAATTCTAAAAATGTTTATAAGACAAAACATTTTCCATTGCACTTTTGTGTATAGTTGAAAAGATATATTAAACTTCAGTCTTCTTTTAAGTGTAATATTTATTTTAAAAAGGAAAAAACAATTTTAAAGTCAAAGAATATTGACACACAAATAGTTGTTGATTTAAATTTTTATTAAGAAGTTTCCTAAAATTCAACTTGAACAAAAATTGCAACGATTTTCCAGTCAATTATCAAACAGCAAATAATGGTTTTTATTTATATCTATAGTTATTAAGTGCTTCTTCAGAAATGCATTGATATGCACATATATTTTTATCAGTCACTGTATGTATGCTAAATGGCTGCCCTATGGTCGCCTGGCCCGTGCTCTCGGCCACTCAAGCTGCAACAGTGGCTGCCAGCTGCTCTCTCACATGTAAATATGTATGCTTGTGTATATGTAAATGTAGTATGTATGTATATATGTACATATGTGTGTGTGCCTGATTCTACTTACTAAACATGTTTAGTTTTGTTATCGGTTGAGGAAACGCCTCCATCCGCCGCACCGCTCATTGAAAATGCAATGCGATGTGTGTGATTTTTATTGAAGCCACAAAGATATCAAAAAAAGATTTATGCGAATTGAATACATATAAGTATAAAAAACATTCAATTACACATATGCATATCTACATACAAACATATTTGCATACAAACTTACATACATAGCTAAATTACAATGATTTTTTTAATTTATTTATAGTTTCAAAATCATATAAGCAGGAGAAGAAGCCAAAGAATCGTTTAATTCAATGTTAAATACTAAAATGGGTTAGAATTTGTCCAGAAAACAAAGTAAAAAAGTGTCTGTTCTGATTAAAAGATGTATGTATGTAATTCAATTTTATTAAATTTAATTTAATTTATTGTAACTTTTATATCTTTTCAGATACGAAATAAAATTTTTTTAAATATAATTTAATTGTTAATTTTACATACTCATTTCAAATTTCTATTTAAAATCTTAATTCATTATTATTATTCATCACAAACAATTAATTAAATGTAGCAAATAATCTACAAAATTTCTCTTCAGTTCATTGAGTTCAATCCATTTCCAGTTTTCGTGAGTTCCTTCCTAAACTTTGCCCTATCATTCGAAACTATTTTGAGATTATACTCGTAATTGCGAGCAAACTTTTCACAATATTTAAACACATCTCAGCCGAAACATTAACGAAATGCGAAATTTTCCGCAAATAAAAGAAGGTGGGGAGGGGAAGGGGGCGGGGGAGGTGTTGGGCGAAGAAAGAACGCCCATCAGCAAAAATATTTCGAATAACATTTAGCGAATAACTGAAAAACTGCAAAACTGGCGCCAGCAATTGGCCCGAACCGAACCGAACCGAACTGCTCGACGTTTGGCTACCTGAAATGCTCATTAAATTGAAGCGTGAAAAATTGAATTGAATTGGGGAAAAACATTGAAATACTCGTACTCAAAATGGAAAATGGAAAATGACAGACGCCGTGAGAGGGCGGCCGTCGAATCGACAAAGTGGAAGCGAGTACAATTTTAGAAAATCAACACACACATATGCGTAGAAAGGGGGGGGAGGGATCAGTGCTGATCTGAGGCGAACCGTGAATATATATATGTGTACTTATTAACATCATGGGTATTTATAGTTTGAACTCAAACAGGTGTAAACCGTAAACCGTAAAATGGGCAAAACATTGTTTAAATCATTTAATTGTAAACTTTTTGGCAACGTCAGCAGCACTCGAAATTCGAATAGCACGAGCCGACAACGATCGAGATCGCGATCGAGATCGACATTGCTCAGTTCGCAGTGTCTGATAATACAATCAGAGATGAAAAACAACAAGAAATAATATGATTACAAAAAAATAAATAAAATAATAATAAGCACTGAAGGCGTACGCTTCCAGGAACTGCCCCTTTTCATTGAAGTTCATAAAGTTTTTTGGCACGCGGCCCCTTTTTGTGGTCCATTGTTAGAGCCATTGTTGTGTTGGTGTTGATATCCCCGAGATGCCCAAAGATACTCGCTCGCATTCAAGCTGCTTAATTTGAATTATTTCGCCGTAAATAACGCATAATAGGATCAGGCAGAGAGACAGAGAGACAGACAGAGAGAGAGAGAGGAATAGGGACTGGTTCACTTCGATCTTGCTCTTGTCTGTTCAAAATGAGATTTTTATTTCGTCGTCGTCGTCGATTTGAATTGAGACGGACCCAAAGACAGACCAAGAGATAGAACCTTGCCCAACCAGGGCATAAATATTTATAATCATAAAAACTTGGCTGGAAGGAGCAGCAACAGCAAAAGCAAAACAATTTCTCAATGTCTTTGATATGGACAAGACCAAGTGCAAGTCCAAGCCCAGCTCAACTTCAACCTCTACCCCTTTTTTTTGGGTAAACCCACAAAATAAAAAAAAAAAAATAAAAGGGAGTTGAGTAAGTGCGACTTTGGTAGACACTGTACTAAATCTGAAATTAAAAATAGCAAATTAAGTATGAAATTACTACAAATGTTACAAATTAAAAAGAAAAGAGAAAAATATGCAAAAATAATACTAATAATATAAAAAATATTACAAATAAATATTTAAAGATTAAATTTAATAAAACTTTTTTATCTTTTCAGTTACGAATTTCATTTAATTCAACTTTTCTTTGCTTTCAGGTATGAATTAAAATTGTTTTAAATATAATTTTATATTTAATTTCATTAAAAAGAAAAGAGAAAAATTTTAAAAAATAATACTAATATTAAGACAATAAATTTTACAAATAAATTTTCAAAGATTTAATTTAATTTAACTTTTATATATTTACAGCTACGAATTTAAATTGATTTTAATAAAATTTCTTGCATTTCATTTAATTCAACTTTTCTTTTTTTCAGGTATGAATTGAAATTGTTTTAAATATAATTTAATTTGTAATTTCATTAAAAAGAAAAGAGAAAAATATTTAAAAATAATACTAATAATATTAAAACGGTAAATAAAACAAATAAATACTCAAAGATTTAATTTAATTTAACTTTTATATATTTTCCAGTAACGAATTTAAATTGTTTTTAATATAATTTCAAGCATTTCATTTAATTCAACTTTTCTTTTCTTTCAGGTATGAATCGAAATTGTTTTAAATATAATGTAATTCTTAGTGTCAGTATTTTTATTTCATAATTCTATTTAAATTCTAATAAATTAATCTTTGTCTTTTAGTCTTTTGTTAAATTGCAATTTACTTTAGAGAACTCCACTTTGTCTTTTCGTTGACAAACTTATAAGACGCTTTGTACATTTTTAACGTACAGGGCTTGAAAAAAAAAAAGAACAACATGAACTGAACTGAAGACAAACTGAAAGAAAAAAGACGATCTCCGATGCGGCGATTCAACCAACGATCGAGAAACTTGTTTAGCACGCGTTACAGCGGCTGCCTGTGTTGCTTTTCAAATTATTTACCTTTGGTCACTCTCCCTCACTCCTCACTCTCTCTCACTCTCTCTGCAGTACACTCCCTATCTCCTTGCCTGGTCCTGCTGCTTCAGCCGTGTTCCGTCCAAGTTATTCGTACTCGTATTTGTTTATGCCACATGTAAAGAGTCAGCAAGCAGCAAAGATTTTCTCTCTCTCTCGATTTACTTCGTAATCCGTTCAGCTAAACGTTGATCGTACAACACACTACCCTCTATCTCTCTATCCCTCTTCCACTGCTCGCTGCGTGGGCTCATTCTGGAATTTCTACACTCATTCTTGATTGTTTCGTTTAGTTATGTTTAACGCTCTGGGCCATATGTGTTGCATTCCAGCTGAATTGGTTTTGCTTCAGAGCCAAAAACGATACAAAACGGGAAAAAATCAAAACCATACCAAAAAAATAAAAAAAACCAAACACCAAGAGAGTCTGCGAGTTGACCAAGACCAAGCCGGGGACAAGCTGGGCCAAGCCCGAGCTGAAACTGAGGTTAATAAATTTGAATTTCAATAAATTATTTTGTTGCTACAAGACAGGCGGTTAGGAATCTTCTTCACTTTTAAAAGACGCACAAGTATGATGAACTTGACAGATACCCTAAAATATTTATGAAAAATTCACAATAGTATTTTTAGGCCTTAGTCAAGAAATTATTTTCTTAAAATCAGGGATTAAAACCCTAACCGAAACCGTAACCTTTAACCGGTAAAAACCGATTGAAATTTAAAACCGTAACTGAAACCGTAACCGAAAAAAAATTTTTCATTTGACCGAAACCTTAAAGCCGAAACTCTGTAAGCCGAAATAACCGTTTAGTAACCGATTCATTTATAAGGGTTAATTTCGGTTTTTCGTACATCCAAAATAAAACTTTTTTTCAATTATAATTTCCAATTTGTATAATATAAATTGAATACAATTTTATTCTTAATTGTTATTTTAAAATTGCAATTAGGAGTTATGGTGTAACTTTTGAATACAATTTTAGAAGCATGTTTTGTTTTCAATTTTTATTATAAAAATTAAAAAAACGAGTTAAAAATAATCCCTGCTTAAAAAAAATTAGTTCACATATTTTATTTTACAAATAAAAATATAGTTTCTGATCTTTCATATTACAAAAAAAGGATTAAAAATAGTTTAAATATTTAATAATTTCATTTTATATTTTAAAAAATAATATCAGACATTATATATTTGTTGTTCTGTCAAACCAATAACTGGACTAACTGTATTTAGCTGCATTAGAGAGTATCTTCTAGTCACTCTCAGCTAGAACACTCTTACTTGTTCTTCTCGTTTCTTTATATTTTTATTTTATTTTTTTTCATTCTGTTTGGTTGTTTGTCTGAATCGCTGGAATTTCATTCAAAATTTTTGTTACTTGACCAATTTCTTTTTTGTCATTGTCATTGTCGTGTCTCTTTTAATGGCCAGAGTCCATTGTTGTTTTTTGTATTATATTGTATTTGGCAGATACGCACTGATGAAGCGATCAGAGAGAGAGGCCTTGACATTGAGGGGAAGTTGTTCCTGCTGAAATTAACAGAATCGATCAAATGTTCAATTCATTGTTTTACATTGCAAGATCAGTTATAGAAGACTTCAAATTCGCCTAGTCTGATCAGCATAAGTAATCACCCAAAGTTTCCAGCTTGACGCAGCTTGACATCTGTTGGGGCATAAGTATCAAATACATATACACTATATAAGTGGCAGACACCTGAGGAGAGGCCACTAACAATGATGATGATGATGATAATGATGATGATGATCAGTTGGCATAACCCGGCACAACATTAATTCATGGAGATTCCGTCAAAAGAAATTTAGAGCCCTCGGTCTCTGTCACACATGGCAACCAGTTATGGGCAACAAAGTTTACTAGCCAACTCAAAAAAAAAAAACAAGGAAAATATATGTCTAAAAAAAAGAAGAAAAAATTAAATCAACTGACAAAGCTAACAAACAACCTTCGTCATTAGCCTTAGCCAAACTATGGCATGTCAACGAAAATTAGCATTTTTTGTACCGAGGCAACTCTATGGCTTTTGGGTTTGGGTTTTAGATTTACGAGAAGGGAAGAGACAGACAGAGTGAGGTAGAGATAGAGAGACAGAGACAGTGAATACTTCAACGGGACGACGGGTTGTCTCTAAAGTTAGGGAGCTGTCATACTGTTGTGTTGTGTTCAGTTGCTCGCAAACTGTGCGTAGGTAAGAATGGAGATTGGAGAATGGAGAACCATACGAGTATTCACATACACTCACACTCACACACTGACACTCATATATTCAGTGACAGCCTACGCATATTTTGCAATTTCGTTTGTGACGCCCACGCATTTAAATTAGCTTAGAAATAAACAACGACGACAACAACCTACAAACTCACACTCATACTCATTCACATACTATTCACATTATTTGCGAGTGGTTTTCAATGCCTGTGAGTGTGTGAGTGTGTGTGTGTGTGTGTTTAGCTCAAAGTTACTTGTCAGCTCGAGTGCCTGTCTATCCACAAGCTATACAACTTACTAAATTTATCATTGTTTTTCCATTCTTTTATACTCATAGAGATCTGCAAATTTGTCAGGGTAGGTCTCTAATTTGCCATAGATTCACATAATCGTGGTTTGATATGCATTTATAATAAAAGAATATCAAATTTATTTTAGCATTTTTTTTTAACTCTGAACAAATATATTACATTAGATGGATTTGATATGACTTTACTGCACATTGTCCTAAAATAAGTAGTATACTCTCTGTCTAAATGAAGTCGTTTTGGAATACTAAACAAAATTACCCAAATATCGCTAAATATGTAAAATTCTAATTTATTACAAATTAATGCACATCTTCACAAATTTAAATAAATATAATCTTTATACATATAACATTAAACAAATTTAACATTATACAATTCAATCATAAACAAATACGAGTTCAAAGGAGGCTACAACTAAAATACACATTACGTATATTTAAATTTTGGATACTTAAAAGGAATTTGATTCTTTGTATTAGGAATTTACAATTTACGAGTATTTTTGTTGTTTAAAAATGGAAAAGATAAAGTTTGAATTGTGAATTGTGAATTTGAATTTTATTAGCAAAGGAAAACAATTTTTTATGGATAAAATATTTGGGATTTTTGGCAAAAAATCGTTGTACTTAAATTCGTTAACCAACTCAACAAATATTCGATAATTTTCATAAGTTAAACACTCCGCCTAAAATGTGCTTGAAGAAAGATATTGCTGGAAACGCTCTTTTGTCATTTAATTTTCCTGAGCAGAGCTCTGAAAATTTATGGTTGCGAGTTGGCAAATACAAATGCAATTTATGGCATCTGCCACACCCCCATATGCCCATATGCCATGGAAAAGCCACAAAGCAGCAAATGTGGTTCACAACAGCCGCCTAGTGTGAGTGACTTCGATACGGGTAAAAGCGCTGCCAAAATTTAGTTTAATCACCTCAAGACACGGCCCATATGGCCACATTACAAGCGAAGCCACCAACACGGCGACGTCGACGTCGACGTCGACATCAACGCAGTCAGCCCACGCCAAATACATGCACAGATCTGCATGTGTATGTGCGTATTTTAGTGTATGTATATTAGGGTGTCCCTTATTTGGTCAGTCAATATTTTAAAACGCATACGGGCTAGTTCTGTTCATTAGGTCCTAAAGCACTCAGAAATAAATTTTTACCTCAATCGGAGTATGATAACCCGTGCCGACTTGGATCGGAAAATATAAAGATTATATGGGACAAAAAAATTTTTTTTTTTTTTTAAATTTTTTTTTTCTATTTTGTTTATTAGGTCCTAAAGAACTCAAAACCAAGTTTTCACCTTAATCGGAGTACGATAACCCATTCAAATTTGCATCGAAACATGAAAAAACAGTATTTTAAAACTGATTATACATTTTTCGATGATTTTTCATGTTTCGATGCAAATTTGAATGGGTTATCGTACTCCGATTAAGGTGAAAACTTGGTTTTGAGTTCTTTAGGACCTAATAAACAAAATAAAAAAAAAAAATTAAAAAAATTAAAAAAAAAAATTTTTTTTCCCATATAATCTTTAAATTTTCCGATCCAAGTCGGCACGGGTTATCATACTCCGATTGAGGTAAAAATTTATTTCTGAGTGCTTTAGGACCTAATGAACAGAACTAGCCCGTATGCGTTTAAAAATATTGACTTTGACCAAATAAGGGACACCCTAATGTATATGCAGAATTCGAGAGCAAAACTGTGTGTGGAGAGCAAGTGGTGAGATGAATGGCAAAAGTGTTGTGTGGTGAGTGCTGGTGAGGCAGAGAGAGAGTAGCAAGCAGAGAGCGGTGGGCGATTGATCAAGCGATGCATTGTCGGCTGCAGATTTAATTACTCAGCAGAGCGGCAGAGGAGCGGCAGAGAAGCAGCAGCGCCAGCATATTTTCACCCGCCTGGCAACAGCTGCAGCAGCGACGACGACGACGACAGTGAAATTAAGAGCTCGCCTCTTTGGCTATAGCTATGTATTTTAGCTATGCTTTTGGCTTGAGTTTTTGGCTTGGGCGTTGCGACGACGCCAACGGAGACGAAGCGTCGCTGTCAACGGTAACACCAACGCGTCGTCGTCGTCGTCGTCGACGCCAACGTTGAATAAAAATTTCATTCACAAAAATTCAGAAAACGAAGTAACAAAGCCAAAAAGGCAATGGACACAAGTCACGCATGCGCGGCACGAACTGCGACAAAAGTGGAGTGGGGGAAATATTACATCCAAAAGTATGTGCACACATATACATATGTACATACATATATTAAATGGATAGACTTGCAACGTTGTTAAGCCGGATGTATTAAATTCCAATTATGAGTACAAGATATTTGCGTCGTTGTTGATGTTGTTTTTATTACTATTTTATTACTTATGCGAATGCATTAGTCTAGAAATAATACACAAACCAATTTTAGCCAACGGCCTCAATTAGCTGCCGACGTAAATGAAGACGCATTGCGTCGAACTCCGGCAGCGACGCCAGATTGAACTCTTCGGCGGAGTCCAAGCGATGATCGTACAACTCCTCGCCGTAGATATTATGCCAGTCTGTCAATATACAATTGCATTCTTATTAGGTTGAAACTCACCACTCCAATTGGAGTGATATTGAAACTCACCACGACTAAAGTCATGCGCATGGAATCGCACCCAGAGCGTGTATCTGTAGAAATCCGTGCGCAGACTGTAGCCCATGATTTTGATATTGCGCAGCTTGGGCTTGTCGCTGTTGGGATGCTTGGTGGGCAGCATCCCTGGACGTGGATATTGGCTCAAGGCGACGTAGGCCTCGGCTGCAGAGGAAATGTATTTCAAAAAGAATGAAAGGAAATTATTAATAGATATCTAGAATTTTTAATTATAGAAATGTTGTTTTTATTGAAGCTTTGAGATAGTTTTCTTAAATTTGCTGGACTATTGTAAATCTGGAAATGTTTCCTCTACGACACTTTGAATTAACTTTCTACTTTCTATATTTTTGAAAAATATTTACAATATTAAATTAAATATCCTAGGACAAAAATTGGATATCTGATATTTAGGGACTTGAATTCCACATTATTTTCCTTTTTTTAAGAATAGTTTCAATATTAAATTATATATCGTTCGTCACAAAATTGGATATCAGATATTTTGGGACTTCAAGTCCACTTAATTTTTTTTTTTTTTATTAAGAAATTAAAAAAACATTTGTCTTAAAATCGGGTATCAGAAATTTTGGGACTTGATTGCCATAATATTTTTTTTATTTAAGAATAATTCAAGTATTAAATTATATATCGTTCGTCACTAAATTTAGTATCGGATGTTTTGGGATTTGAATTCCACATTATTTTATCATTTGTTTAAGAAAATTACAATATTAAATTATATATCGTTCGTCACAAAATGGGATATCAGAAATCTTATCTTGAAAACATTATTTTTTTTTAATTTAGAATAAATACATTTTTTAAAAATCAAAATGAACTCTACTAGAGATCATGGAGAACTCACCCAATCCGAGACCCTGCAGCTGTGGATACAGACTCTTGCCCTCGCCACACGTCAACTGCTGCTCGGAGCTGCTTCTGTTGCACAACGGAAGCGCAGGTAAATGTGCGAGATCCACGAGCGTGGGAAAGACGTCCAGGAGCTCGGTGATGCTGTGCACGCGCTGTGGCTGCGTCCGGGGAAACTCGGGACTGCGGATGATGAGCGGGACCCGCAGGGCCACCTCGAAGTTGCTGTACTTGGCCCACTCGGCGTGCTCGCCCAGCGACCAGCCATGATCGCCCAGGACCACAACAACAGTGCGTTCCAGGTCCAGGCGAGACATCAGCTTGCCAAATAGATCGTCCACATAGGCGACGGATGCGTAGTAGGCCTGACGAATCTGGGCCGCCTGCAGCTCCGAGATGGGCCCGTAGGGAAAGGAGATGTTGCGGTTCTTGAAGTCGTCGCGGGAACGCACATCGGTGTACGGATTCCAGGCGACGTCTGGCATATCTGGTGGCTTCACTGCATCCTCCGTATAGTTGAAGAACTTGTCGAGGGGGAAATGGTCGAGGAACTGCCGGGGAAAGCGGAAATTAATGTGCGGCTTGTGGAATCCCAAGGCCAGAAAGTAAGGCTGACTGCGACTTCGTTTGCGGGACTCAAGGAATCTCAAGGCTTCCGTGACGGATTCAATATCTGGCAGCGTCTTGTACGGCTGCGTCTGCAGTTGCACCGGACAGATTAGGTAGTTCTTGCGGAGCACACTCCCGCCATGATCGGGACAGACGGGGGAGTTCATGAACTGCTCGGTGCGGGGTCTGAAGACGGGCGCCGACCAACTCAGCGGATAGTCGTCGCTGTTGTTGGAGGAGAGGCCGGGATGGAAGACCTTGCCACAGGCGTACGTGTAGTAGCCCTGCTCCTTGAAGTACTGCGGCAGCGTGGTGAAGTTACCCACAAAGCTGCGCCAGTAGCTGTAGAAATCGTACAGATGCAAGGTGTCAGGTCGTCGTCCGGTCAACAGGGAATTGCGGCTGGGTGCGCACAGCGCTTGCTGATGGGATGGGAAGAGCACACACTGAACACTGAGGATCAGACCAAGGATCAGCTCACCTGACTGTAGGCGCGGGTGAAGACGGTGCTACCCTCGGCAAAGGCATCCAGATGTGGCGTATGGGCGAGACTATCGCCATAGACACCCAGCGATGGTCGCAGATCATCGAAGATCACCATCACCACATTGTAGCGGGCGGAGGTGGGAACTATTCCAGCTGTGAGCAGAAACAGCAGCAACTTGAACATGTCGACGACGAGAGAGACTTTTCCGGACTGCTGTCTGGAAGTCGCCCATGCAACGGATGTGACTACGATGCCGGCGACTTTGTGGACCATTCAAAAGATTCTACAGGGCATATAAGCACTTGGCAAGAACTTGTGACCAACGAGGCAAAGGATTAAGCCAAAAGATTTCAAAACAGACAAATTCAATTGGATTAAGGGACAACATTCTTCAAGTGTGTTTTAAAATTGAGCAAATTTATAATTGCCGTGTCTCGCTTATTTATTATTGAATAATTACAGGGCATGGAAAAGTCGTGCTTACTGCAATCTACACATTTCACACTTGTTTACATTTCACAAAGAGCAAAATATTTGCACAAAAAGGCAGCGAGTCAAACAAGCGGCGTAATTTAAAACCGCCCCCATTATATTTCAATTAAATTTAACGGAAGCGACCACAGCAACAACAACAACATCAAGGCGGCATCAATGCTGAATTGCTGAACTGTTGGAATGATGGAATGTAATGTCTGATGTCGGAGAGCCATCGAAGTTGCCGTAACAGTTTCATATTTACATAGGCTATGGTGTAAACGTAGTTTAATAATTAACAAAGCTAACAGTTAGCAATTAGTTTGTGATTTAAATATATATGTATAAACAGTCCAATGTGTCAGGGATTAGTCCCCAGTTCGTGTCATCAATACTTTTAACATGATAACAAGTGATATTCCATGTTGAAATTGTAGCAGGTGCTGAAATACGCTTCACCTCGGTCCTTGTGCTTTTTCCCCACACGCATGTATAGTGCCTTACTCCTCACTCCACTCCAAAGTGGCCGGGGTGAGTTCAGAAGACGCCAACTTATAATTATTTCACCATGTACTTTTTTCAACTTAAAATGTTGCACCGCAGTTGCTGCAGCGCTTCTCTCGCATTGCCAGGCAGCAGAGAATGCCAACGGGGAAGAAGAATATTGCACAGCATAGGCCAAGCGGCGAGAATGTGTCTTCCAGATAACCAATCCGGCACGATGGACAGCCGCCAATGACAATTATCTCCGCAGGCAGCGCAGCAGGCTGCACCACAATACTAACTGGCGTTGTCTCGAAAGCTCCATAAGTGGACATGTTGGGCGGCGCTGTCGGTGCACCGTGATGTACTCCAGCTATGAGTCTGGCATCTGAAAAATATACACATGTATGTTAATTATTATTTCCAATTGCAACTATTTATTTACATACCTTGATAAGGGGGCGCACTCGCACTCATGACTTCCTCGTAAGTGGGCGGTTCGTTCTCCTTCTGTGTTATTGCAGCCATTCTGGCAAAGAAATAAGCTTTTCACGCTCCAATGAGTCACCGTGATTAATAGTCAACAACGTACAGCTTTAATTAGTTTCAAAATTATCTTTTGTTTTTATTGTGTTGTTATTGCGCTTGTTCTTTGTTTTCTTTTGCTGCCTATCGATAAATCAGCTGATGCACCTTTTCCGAGTATTGCAATACAAAATGATGTGTATGTTTCGCAACCAGACAAAAGATGGCGCCACAGTTGGTTCCTAAAAAATGGACGATATACATTTATTCTTATGTTAAAAAAGTATGTTATGATCCGACTTTACAATCGCAACCAGATATCGATTTGCCGGCTAGCTATCGGCTTCACTCGGGGATGAGTACGACCTCGATACCTGGCGAGTCGGGTAACAAAATATTTATATTTTTACATTTGGAATAAACACTTGGACTTCGGTTTCACAACACCTATACGGACAAACTGCTGGCAAGGATCTGGTGGACAGATGACGATATCCACTCATACGATGCCCTCCCTACCTATAGTCGGCTTTCGATATTTATGCCGACTCCCTAATCCACACTTCACCCAACCTACCACATACCCATCTCACCCTAATAAATAAATCAACAAATCATTTCAATGAACGTTATAATATTTAATCATTATTAATATTAATTTTCCCTAACATTTTCATATTACATTTATTTTTATCTATTCGATAGTTTTTGTTTTATATTCAACACCTAACAGAAGCTACAAAACTATCGCACGACATATACAAAAGTAACTTTCTGGCAGCCCTGTTAAGTGGGCGCGAGAAACGTAAACAAAACTAAACAGCTGATAATTATAATGAAGTGTAATGTATAAATAATATAATATTTATAATATAGTGTAAATATGGGACTGTATGTGGCTTAGCAGGTAAGTATTTTACTATAGGCCTTCCCTAAAGAGCTCTTCGTGGGGGGCGGATTGGCAGAAATTACATGCGTGTGAGTATGACGATAAATTTGTGTTTTATACACACACAATCGAATTAAATTGAACAAATTAAACAACTTATTTTACAGGAGATACATATAGTGAATGGACAGCATCAAACAAGGACAAAATCTGGATCGTCTCGGCAACTAGCTGACTAAACCAGCTTGAGGGCGAGGGGATGCTGCGCCTGAGCTGATGTTGGCTGCTTGCTGCTGCTGGAGCCTGCGGCTGCGCATATGTTTGTGGCACTTGGCGAGCCTATGGTAGCAACTGCGCCAAGTGCCGGCAGGGACGAACTCACTCGCAATCCTTGTGTGTGCTGAGTAATTTGTTGCTCCGTCTGGTGCCCACGTTGTTGTGCTGTTGAAGGCGAGTAGTTGCTGTGGCTCCCGTGCCTCTCGTCTGCCGGTCCCTCGTTCTGTGCTGTGTGTGTGTGCGTGGATGCGCGAGAATGTGTGAGTGTCTGCGGATGCTGTGGAGTCGCGTTTGTGTGAATTTTAATGTATTTTACGACGTCGTCTTTTAACTTAATTGTATTTTATCTTTTCAGATTTAAAATGGTGCGAAAACGCGTTTTCTCCCGAACCAAAAGGAAAATCTCCCTCACAGCCGCCACCACGCTATCCTCCTCAAACCAGACTCTCTTTTTCCTGTCCCCTAACCTCATAAACTCCTGTCATCTCCTCATCTCCTATTCCCTGTTATCCGCTTTAAATGTTCTGGTCGACGCTGATTGGCCAAGCTGTTGCTGTATGTTTTTCCTGTGACCAATAGGTGGCGTTAGTAACAGCTTGTGTCTATCGATATTTCAGCGCCGACCATAACAACACACCCTTCCCGGGGGGGGGGGGGGGAGATAGAGCAGGTAGATGTCCTTCATCCCAGGCGCCAACGTAGGCCATCGCCCACACCCTGAGATTAAGAGTTCTCATCTATCGACTGAGTTAGCCGGGCAGTTATTAATTTTATTTCCCTTCCAGATTCTGACGAGCAATCCGGCCACTGGGATTTTTCGGATCTAGGATTCAAACTTTTGAGCCGGATGCGTGCTCTCCGTGGCGTCTTCAGCACGCGAACGACACCGTTCCTCCACCAGCACGCGGACGATGTAACGCCTTGACCACTGGATCTATCTCTGAATCTTTTTCTGAGAATGGAGTACCAGCTATCTTCACCAATCGCCGGAAACTGATCTGGCAGCGTTGCTTCAAGACACCGCGCAAATGGGGCCAGTGCGCGCTCTTCCTAATCCTCGCGTGCCTCTCAAACCAATATTCCGCTGGACTGTCTCCTAACACATGGAATTCATGCATTATTCTGACCACGGGCCACTGATGGTTCTTCTTCTCCGTCTCTTTCAGCGAATCCAACCATGCTTCCGAGTATCTGGATGCGTCTGGGCCTGGAGAGCTGTCCGTTAGCCGACCATGCATCTCGGTGTGCTGCGGAATGTGTTCCTCCCTTTGCGCTTTTTGTTGTGCATCCGGTTCCCTGCTGGCTTTCACGTCGTTAAAGTTATTCGGCGCTGCTACCGGAGGTGGAGATGACCACGATAGCATGGGATCCCGGACTTGCGGTGATTTCAGAGCCTCGATGTGCCACCCATTGACGAAGGACTCTGCAGTATCTGTGCCCACGAGAGCTGTAGGAAGTTCAGTGAGTGGACGGAGCTGCTGCTGCTCTGATGGCACGGAATGCATGTCTCGAACCGTTTCCCGGATCTGCTTCATGAAAGTCAGCATCTCTTGGCGAATCCTGTTCTTGTAATCGGAGAACTGCGTTTCCATCGCCACCATATACGTCTCCTGGGCCCGGAAAAGCGCGATGTTGATCGCAGATTTGATCTCGCTTGGGATCTCTGCACCTTTTTCTTCCATAATTCTAACGTCTATATTTATATCTACCTATAATAATAAATTCTTCAAATAATTCCTATAACATGCAACATAAATAATAAATAACAAAAATAATGACAAAAAAAACGACAAGCTATTATATTCCTAATTTCATATGATATCCTATATAATTTATCCTATATAAATAAATATGAAACTAATCCTAAAAATAACTTTTACTTTTATCTATCAGTTTGAAAAACAAAAGAAATGGCCTGTGATCCAAAACAATTACTAAAGTAATAATTGCAAGGTCATTTCAAATGCCCAAGCTAATAAATAAACAAAAGCCATTAAACACAAAAACATAAACTATCGAATAAATTCAATCACAACAAAAAAATGGGTGAGATAAATATGGGCAGGTGTGGGATCCGTCGGTAGCTATCGTATCTCCTTCCTGCCAGCAGGCTCCTACTACAAAACGACCTTTTTAGACTATGGATTGGTAGTGATACTGGACACTGACAAGACTGGACAACAAGCGTATTGGAAAGCAAATCCAAATACGTGGACCACAGTCATGGCTCTGAATAATATCTTCTACTTGAATTTTTGATCTCTACAAACACAACATCATGGACTTCATCAGGCCTAGGAACGGCAACGCGGATTGGACAAGACAATTCCATTCCGGGACCAGCCCCTAGACCTGACTACTCATTATCGCCATCTTTACCCAAACGCTACACCAGACAAACCAACCGTGGCAGCGATAGGTGAGGCTTAATGGTCCTCCCTACGGTCCAATCAAAGCTGGTTGCCCGATGCACGCCGGGCAAAGATGACGATAGTTTTTATTTATTTTTAATTTAATTTTAAGCCGCCTGCTTAAGGCGGAACTCTAATCCTTGCATCCTTTTCCATTGGGCGCCACTTGTTATGATCCGACTTTACAATCGCAACCAGATATCGATTTGCCGGCTAGCTATCGGCTTCACTCGGGGATGAGTACGACCTCGATACCTGGCGAGTCGGGTAACAAAATATTTATATTTTTACATTTGGAATAAACACTTGGACTTCGGTTTCACAACACCTATACGGACAAACTGCTGGCAAGGATCTGGTGGACAGATGACGATATCCACTCATACGATGCCCTCCCTACCTATAGTCGGCTTTCGATATTTATGCCGACTCCCTAATCCACACTTCACCCAACCTACCACATACCCATCTCACCCTAATAAATAAATCAACAAATCATTTCAATGAACGTTATAATATTTAATCATTATTAATATTAATTTTCCCTAACATTTTCATATTACATTTATTTTTATCTATTCGATAGTTTTTGTTTTATATTCAACACCTAACAGAAGCTACAAAACTATCGCACGACATATACAAAAGTAACTTTCTGGCAGCCCTGTTAAGTGGGCGCGAGAAACGTAAACAAAACTAAACAGCTGATAATTATAATGAAGTGTAATGTATAAATAATATAATATTTATAATATAGTGTAAATATGGGACTGTATGTGGCTTAGCAGGTAAGTATTTTACTATAGGCCTTCCCTAAAGAGCTCTTCGTGGGGGGCGGATTGGCAGAAATTACATGCGTGTGAGCATGACGATAAATTTGTGTTTTATACACACACAATCGAATTAAATTGAACAAATTAAACAACTTATTTTACAGGAGATACATATAGTGAATGGACAGCATCAAACAAGGACAAAATCTGGATCGTCTCGGCAACTAGCTGACTAAACCAGCTTGAGGGCGAGGGGATGCTGCGCCTGAGCTGATGTTGGCTGCTTGCTGCTGCTGGAGCCTGCGGCTGCGCATATGTTTGTGGCACTTGGCGAGCCTATGGTAGCAACTGCGCCAAGTGCCGGCAGGGACGAACTCACTCGCAATCCTTGTGTGTGCTGAGTAATTTGTTGCTCCGTCTGGTGCCCACGTTGTTGTGCTGTTGAAGGCGAGTAGTTGCTGTGGCTCCCGTGCCTCTCGTCTGCCGGTCCCTCGTTCTGTGCTGTGTGTGTGTGCGTGGATGCGCGAGAATGTGTGAGTGTCTGCGGATGCTGTGGAGTCGCGTTTGTGTGAATTTTAATGTATTTTACGACGTCGTCTTTTAACTTAATTGTATTTTATCTTTTCAGATTTAAAATGGTGCGAAAACGCGTTTTCTCCCGAACCAAAAGGAAAATCTCCCTCACAGCCGCCACCACGCTATCCTCCTCAAACCAGACTCTCTTTTTCCTGTCCCCTAACCTCATAAACTCCTGTCATCTCCTCATCTCCTATTCCCTGTTATCCGCTTTAAATGTTCTGGTCGACGCTGATTGGCCAAGCTGTTGCTGTATGTTTTTCCTGTGACCAATAGGTGGCGTTAGTAACAGCTTGTGTCTATCGATATTTCAGCGCCGACCATAACAAGTATCTGCGCTCTCGATTTGCTTTAATTTTAAAACTAAGCATTTAAAATTGTACATGCATTTTAGATAGAATTTTGTTGAATACCGAATAAACAAAAAATTAAAACTTTTTATTTAAAATGCGCGTTAAATGCCCATATTTAGCTCCAAATTGCTGGCGGTCGGACGATAAACCGACTAGTATATATATTAGCATAAATTTCTCTTTTTTAAAAATAATCTAAAATGTGTTTTAACAGCTAATAATTTTTTTTATTTACAATGCATAAATGAAATATTTTATTTGCATGATTAATCAATATATTCGATACATTTTTATCGATAAGCAGGTATGTATTTATGTAAAAACGCAATGAAACGTTGCATTCGCCTCATATACATATAGCCGCACTCCTCTACCGCCATTGGTCTCTTGTATCTGTTGACGCAAAATCGGTGTAAAAAGGTTTGTTCTTAATAATAGTTTCATTTACGCTGTGAAAAATTGTAAATAAAGTGCAATAACGTTATCAAAAGGCTGCCGCGTGTTTGCATGCAACAGGCAGCAAGTGAGGAGTGTTAAGTTTTGTGTATTTTACTTCGTTTGTTGTGCAGATTCGCTTTGCTAAATCGATTGGCATTTTTTTTCTCTATGTCTATTTCCGCTGCTCCGTACGCTGTCTCACTCCCGCACGCATGAATGAACGAACCCACAGAGTGGAATAGAAAAGTCGCCGCCAAGCAGTCCGTAGTACTACAAAAACAAAAAAAAGAAACAAAAACAAAAGCAACAGCAAGAAAGCAAGTAAACAAACAGAGAACCATTGATTGCATCGACTACGTGAGTTACAGTAGTTGCTGATGCGCGACATGGCCGATTTAGACGCAGTACATCTCGGCCTAGACGAAAATGAGGCAGACATCGCGGAGGAACTGCAGGATTTCGATTCCTTTGACACGCGCAGTGAAGCATCGAAATCGCGTGGCGGATCCATGGCGTCCGATTCAGAGCCCAGCATTAGTTCGGTAAGCACGGCGCCGTCATCCGTGGAGGGCAGCAGGAGTAGTAAGCGCTTGACCAAGTCCAAATCCAGCACCAAAGCCGCTAAAGAAACTGCTGCAAAGTCCACAAGTGGAAACTCAACTGCTGCTGCAGCAGCCGCATCATCCTCGTCCTCGACCAGCAAGACTAAATCATCCAAGAAATCATCATCATCCAAACGATCCGCTTCGCCCAGCGAACAAAATGGCAAAAAGAAAAAGTCCAACGGCAGCGAGTCCAAGTCGAAGTCCAAGGCCATGGAGCCGGACGAGAAGTCCAACTCCAAGTCGCAGGATGGAGAGGAGCGCGAATCGAGCAGCAGCAACAAAAAGACGCGCAATAAGAAAAACACGAGCAGCAGCAGCTCCACTGCAGCTAATGTGAGTGGTGGTGGAGGGGGAGGTGGAGCTGGTGGTGCCAAGAGCGATTTAAGCGATGCGGAGGACGAGAAGCCATCCCATCTGCCTGCCCTGGAGTCCGACAGCGAGTCCTCCGACTCCGATTCGGGCACACAGCACAAACGCAATGGCAGCGCCCGCGGCAAGGCGACAAAGCCAAGCAGCTCCAAGGGCTCCACACCCGAGAAGGATGGAGGAGGTGGTGGCAACAGTTCCCAAAAGTCCTATGACTACATGACCAAGCTGAACTATTTATTCCGCGACACGCGCTTCTTTCTCATCAAGTCCAACAACAGCGACAATGTCCAGCTGTCCAAGAACAAGAGCGTCTGGGCCACGTTGCCCCAAAACGATGCGAATCTGAACCAGGCCTTCAAGGAGGCGCGCAACGTGCTGCTCATATTCTCAGTCAATGAAAGCGGTAAGTCCAAAAACAAGGAAAACAAATTCAAAGGAAGCAAAGAGAACGGGGAAAAAAGCGAGTATAAATTGGAATATTGCAACTAAGTAAAATATTCAGATTACAAAAGTTTGTATACTTCAAATAAGAAAACACATTCAGAGCAGAAAAAACTAAATAGTATATTTTTGAACTCAACTTTTCTTAATTTCTGCAAACCCAAATATGATTCAATATACGAATGTCGAAAGATATTACTCAGAATACGAAAATTCGAAAAAAAAAAGAAATCTGGAATCCAAAATTATAAATCGAATAATGGGGAATCCAAAATTACGAATCCGATATTAGGAATACAGTTATTAGAAATCCAAAAACAGGGAGAGCAAAAATTTGGAAAACAAACGGCCTTTTCTAATTTTCGTTTTCCTATATTTTGTTTTCCCAATATTTGTCTTCCTAATTTTGGATTCTGCGCGATTTTTAATAAAATATTTTTGATTTCGTCATTTTCCTATTAGCAATGATGAGCAAAAATGCAACTGAGTAAAATATTCAGATTACAAAAGTTAGTATACTTCAAATAAGAAAATACATTCAGAGCAGAAAAAACTAAATAGTATATTTTTGAATTCAACTTTTCTTAATTTCCGCAATCCCAAATATGATTAAAAAAATATTAATGTCATAATAACATAGTAGCTCCTGATTTTTATTTGCTAGTTTTTATTACCAAATTTATTGGAGTTTAATTTTTATTATTTATTATATTTATTATTATTGTGTTTTTTAGTATTAAAGTTGAGTTAGTATTATTTATTATTTATTTTTATTATTTAGTATTATTTTCGAAATTCTTATAGGGCATAGAAGCGATCGTCAACGTTAAATGTAAAAATCTTTGCTATTTTTTAAGATATTTCATCGTGAGAAACTTTGGTTAAAACTAGACGGTCAAAAATCCAACTTTTGACCAAATTTGGCACACAGACTTCTATAAGCCTCACGCAGGTCGAACTTGTTTCAAATTTATGCCACGCCCCTTCCCGTCTCCGCAAATCGGACAAATAAAAAGGTGGCAATGGCTGTTTTAAGTTGCAAGCAATGTAAGCGCCTAAAGGCATGCTATAAAAAATATTTTCAATTTATTTAAACAAGTATCGGGTATCCTAAAGTCGGGAGCTAAACTATAGCCTTTCCCATTAGTTTTGTTTTTTAAATCAACCTTTATAACAGATGAGTTTAAAATGTAATGCAGACCTGCAAGGGCATTAAATCTTCGGTGTGCCGAAGACAACCAATTTTCTCTCAACAGCAGTTAATTTGTATGCTCTTTTTAATTGTATGACAGGCAAGTTTGCGGGATTCGCCCGCATGGCAGCGCCGTCGCGTCGGGATATTCCACAGGTGGCCTGGGTGCTACCGCCGAGCATTTCGCCCAAGGCACTGGGCGGTGTCATTGAGCTGGACTGGATTTGTCGCAAGGAGTTGTCGTTCAATGCCACGCTGCATCTGCACAACTCGTGGAACGAGGGCAAACCGGTGAAGATTGGACGTGATGGCCAGGAGATCGAGCCGAAGATTGGCGGCGAGCTGTGTCGCCTGTTTCCCGAGGACGAACAGATCGAACTGACGCCCATCTTGCGCAAGTCGAAGGAGACGGCACGCGTGATGCGGGAGAAGGGCATCCATGTGATCTACAAGGCGCCACGCAGCTTGTCCACTCGCGGTCACAGCGGCGGACGCGGCAACAGCCAGCTGGGACCGATGCGGCACAAGCGCAGCTATGGCCACGGTGCCCCACATCATCATCAGCAGCAGCGACCGTATCGCCACCATCATCATCATCACGGCATGGGCATGGGCATGCCCAGCAGTGGTGGCTTTAAGCGCAGTGGTTCTCCCTACAGGCAGATGGCTGGCGGTGCAGCTGCCTCCGGCGAGATGGGCATGCCCTCCTGGGAGCGTTACATGTCCACGGCTGCTGCCGCCGAGGCGTATGTCGCGGACTACATTCGCAATATGCACGGCCAGTTGCCGCCTCTGCCCTTTGTTCCGCCCTTTGGACAGTTGCCGATGCCCACGGCGGCAGGAGCTGCTGGCACATTGCCACCCGGGGCGCCAGCATCGATGTACGAGCAACTGCCGCCACCGGTGCGATATTATGACGGACCTGGAGCACCACCGCTGCCGGATTATCCGCCGCCACAGCCGATGCGGCCACCACCGCCGGGTTTCGATAAGGCGCCCAGCTATGAGGACTTTGCAGCCTGGAAAAATGCCGGTCTACCCACCGTGGCAGCACCACCGGGCTTTCCCGGCTATGCGGCCAACAATGGTGGCAGTAGCAACACCGGAGGTGGCAATGCAGGCGGCGCAGCGCTGCCCAGCATCAGTGCTGGCAATCGGGACAATAACAACAGCTCCGTGGGCGGCCGACGACGCGATTATGGTGGCAACCGCAGCGGATCTTCGCGGCAATTTCGTGGTGATCGTGGTGGTGGCGGCGGCGGAGGCGGTGGTGGCGGCGGTGGCCAACGCAGCTATCGGGACGGCAGGCGTTGAGTGTGTTAATTAACGGGTATTCGAAAATAGAAATGAAGAAAAGTGCGCGAAAATCCTACTCCTAAATCCTCATCCACAATTGATGCACGGAAAAGTGTCGCGTGTGTGAAAAGTCGAAAGAAAGCAGAAGTCTTCAAAATTGCAATGAAAATGATAATGATAACGATAATGATAATGATAAACGTAATCTAAGCGGGATAAATGTTGGATTCACCACAGCAATCCAAATCCAAATCCGAATGATCGTATGAACAGCTCGTCTCTTATACACCACACTCCAACTCTCTCTCTGTCTCTCTCTCTCTCTCTATTCTCACTCTCTTTTGCTTAGCTATTTGTCTTGCGAAGAAAGAGTTCTATAAATTAAAATATAAAACAAAAAACTTACAAAATAAGCAAATTACAACCACAAAAAGAAAAACAAAAAAAAAACAACAATTCATATTTTAAAACACAACAAGAAAAAGAAAATACAGAAAAGAGAGAAAAAAAAATATATATCAAGCACAAAATGTGAACTTTATTTAAAAAGAGACGCTACAACAACAGCAACAACATACACAACAACAAGAACGTTAACTAACTAACTTTTGTCCACATCTATCTATCTAAGATGATGATGATGATGATGATGATCGAATAAATCGATGCAGTGATCTTTGTGTGTGTGCATCATGTGCATTGTGTCTGTGTGTGTGTGCTTCCCCTCCTGTGCTGTGCTGTGCTGTGCTTCCCCCAAACGAGAGTTGGACTCTTTTTTAGTCAGCAATTGCGCTAAATGAAAATGAAAATGAAAATCGAACGTTCGCATCCCGCAATTCCCTCTTTAAAAAGCAGACAGCACTCATATTACAAAATATCGATTTGCAACGAGCATACGATTCACAAATTCAATACATACATACATATATAAAAGAACCAACCATTAAACCCGAACTTGACATGACTTCAACTTGTGGACAGGAACACAAACACTTCTTGTGGCTGCTATTCAATTCCCAAGGATTATCCTTTGGGCATGTGATATATAAATATGTGATATTTTTGAACCTTTTGGTTCACCAAAAACTACAATTATATGACTTTAAGATTTTCATCACAACTGCAATTTATCTAAACTAAAAAATGCTGCCACACATTGTTCTCCATGACGACCAAGAGGAGAAAAACTAGAGAACTTGGTGACCGACACATGAAAGCGACATTTGGACTGAATTAGGAACATTATTTTTGTTTCGTACTTTGCTCTTTTTAATTGCAGATGTGCAGCAGGAAAAACAAATACAGATGGAAGACAGCATCTCAATCAACCAGAAGCTACTGGAGACTATGGAACTCAACTGAAGATGGAAATCTAATTATGGACTGCAAAAGTTCCTACAACATGCATTTATATTTTTTTTGTGATTATATTTTAAACCTCTTTATTGAATAATATAAAAAATATTTAAAAAAAAAAAGGATTGTCTGGTTTATTTTGCGTTCTTTCACTCACCACATTCTGCAACACTGAAAGCCGTTAATAAAAATATAAAAATGGGATTCCGGAAAGCGTTTTAGATTTGGTTTAGATTATTTTTAACCAAATCTAAATCAGTTGACGGAACGACCCTTTTTGCGCACTGAATAGTTTTAGATTGACAACTAAAGAGTATACACTAGTCGGCATATTTATTTTGACAACATTTAAAATTAATTCTACTCATAATTTAAACCTACTTCACGTACATTTTGGCATCAATGGAAAGGTCATTTCAATTCCGTTTGAATGATACAAAACTTTTCTTAACCCATTAAGTAAAAAATGACACTTTTTGTATGAAAAGTAGGAAAAAAGGGTTAAAAGAGTCATTTTTTGCAGTTTTCAAAAAATTATAAAAAATACTAGCAAAGAGATTTTTGAAAAATTGTTTTTGCAGTCACTATTAGAATTGTTTGAAGAATTTTTTTGCATCAAAAAACTTTTTGAAAAAAATCGAGGAAAAAAGTTTTAAAATTGACGTCTTTTTAAATTCAAAATTTTCAATGGGCACTTAATGGGTTAAGAAAAGTTTTGTATCATTCAAACGGAATTGAAATGACCTTTCCATTGATGCCAAAATGTACGTGAAGTAGGTTCAAATTATGAGTAGAATTAATTTTAAATGTTGTCAAAATAAATATGCCGACTAGTGTACAAAAAAAAGGGGGTGATTGCACAAAATGCCAGAAAAAGAAATTTATAAACGTATTAAACTAAAGTTTGCTCATTGAATATGTTTTTATTGAATATTCGCAGATTTCCAATGTAAACAAACGCCAACTGTCACACAGCTGTTTGAGACCAAATCGAAACGAAATCAGCCTCAGAGCCGCTTTCACGAAATCAATTAGTAAGACCACATTTCCCTGATTTGCTCTGGGCACACTGTAAATTTTGTATGGAGCAGCTGTGAACAGCTGACTGCGAAATCTAAACCAAATCTAAAACGCTTTCCGGAATCCCATTAAAGAATTATTAAAATAAACAACGCCAAATCAACAAAGCCAACAACAACAAACAAACAGGCGGCTGTCATTGAAAAAAATTAGTGTGACCAGCTCAGCAATGGAAAATTGTCCTGCTTTCATGAGAGTCCTAGAGTGATCATTCAACTATTTCTAAAAATACTGTAGTTCCTTTAAAATTTTGAATTTAGAAATTTAAATATTCGTATATGGAAATGGACATAAATATAGTGAAAACAAATTCAACAGTGATTTTAAATAGTTGGTAAACAAGACAATTAGTGCATTGTTATTTATAATAAAATACTCCAGTATTTTAAATATTTGGTATTTTGACGTTGTCCAACATAAATACGAGAGGGTGGGTGGTGGGTGGTTGGTTCGTGACTTTATGAATAAAACATTCATAATAACAATAACACTTTCAACACAGTCTGCTTTGGACTCTACATACTTAATCCACCGTTTCGCCAATTTTTGTTTTGTTTGTTTTTATGTCGATGTCTTCGAAATACGCTTTTGCTTGTGAGATGATTTCAACATTCCAGCGAGCCATTTCTTTAATCATTATGGTCTTTTAATTATTTAGATTATCCAAACTTATATACAATTACCCATTTATACTAACTTTCCAATATATTTCAACGTTCCAAGTTGCGCGCTTTGAATTGAGCAGGGTGAGCGGTTTTTGGCAGTTTGCTTTGTGCACGTCATTCGTTCGTCTTCTTCCCTCGACCCACAGCCGCTGTTGTTGTTGCTGTTGACATGTAAACATAACCCAACTTTTGAGGCCGAACAATACATGACGTGTGCCTGTGTGTGTGTGTGTGTGTGTATGTGTTTGCCATGTAGCGTGCCATGTATTCTTAGCTACATGGTAAAGACTGCGGGGAACACTTAAACTTACTAAAAACTACTTTATTTGCATTAAACATAAAATTTCTGACCCATTTAGTCCAAATATTTATGAAACTATAGCCTGAGTGAAAGTTTGATTGGAGTTAATTCATTGTAAATGGGAATGTCTCCGGGAGTCTCACCATGTATATGGTGTACATGGGCTCTTGTTCGTGACGGCAGCGTATACATGGCAACTATTCTAGCCTACATGGTAACCGCAAACTGGTTCTTGGGCAAGGGCGGACAACGGGGGCATTAGAAATTGCAAGAGGCCTCCCCAAAATAGCTGCGGCAAATGGAAAACAAATGCAAATTTGTGTATTTTTTATATAGTTTCATTATATTTGATGAGTGTTTTTAAGCTTAAATTATTTTAAGAATGACAGTGTGTTTTGTGTTGGGCGCTTATTAATTTTAAAATGTATATCATTTGCATTATTTAATTATTTACAATGGACGCAACAGCTGTAACAGCTGCAGCGGAGGGATATCTGCAACTGGGTCTGGCCCCAAATGCTACGGCTCGATCTTGCGTATTTTGAGACTGCCGCTTCCAACGCTGGCCACTCGATTTGTCATAAGGGCACCGGACGCACTACTGTTATTGCTTAAGGCGGGCGAGCTTATCAATTGTGGCACCAGCTGATTGCCGTTGCCGTTGTTGTTCTCTCCACCATTGTTGGTGGGACCGGAGGCAGCGCCGTTTTGAAGTCGTCGCTTGAGAACAAATCGACGGCCAGTGGAACCCGTCATCACATTGGCGGTGGTGTTTGGGGAATTAGTAGCCACTGTCGACGTCTTCGCCGCCTGTGACTGCAACTCCTCCGCCGTGGGATCCACTTCCATCTCAGTGTTGGCACTGTCGTCATGCTGTAATTAGCAACGATTTATTAGTTTAGATTTGATTTATTGCAGTGGAGGATGTTAACTTACCACATCGCTTGTGTGCTCTTCATCTTCGTGTCCCTCCTCCTCCTCAAACTCAGCACTCTCCGTCTCCTCGGGATACTCCACCAGTTGGCCATTGAGTGTGGGGAACTCAATCACCGGCAGAATGAGACGTGTCTGATGGGCATTGCTCTCGTCCATTAGCTGCTGGATTAGGTGTGCGATGTCCTCACGCTTTTTCGTCACCGTCAGAAAATCAAACCAGTTTGTCAGCTGCTTAATGGGCAGTCTGTAATCTTTGATGGGCTCCTTGAAGAACTGCTCCACATACTGAAGCAGGTACAGCCCGCAATCGGTAAAGTTGTTCTGTTGTGGCACCTTGACGCAATGACCCGGCATGTTGTCCTTGTTGAAAATGTGCGCCTGCGCATCCGGCTTCTTGATCTTATACTCGCATGTGAGATAATCCCGCAATGTGGCCACCACCCGACTGCGCGATGCTCCCGCCAGCGAGTCGAATATCAGGATCAAAGGTTGTTTCACAGCCGGCACATCATCGTTCGAGACGCGAGCAGGTCCAGTGCTCGTCGGAGGTGTTGGTGCTGGCGAAGGCGTTGCTGTCGACGATGCGGCATCCTTGCTGAGAGCTTGATTTGAGTTTTCGCTATCCTCGGAGGCCATATCGCTCTCATCTCCCTCGGCCTCATCCCGTTCGCTCTCGTCGTCGGCAATGCGACAGATATCGCTGGGCATGGTCGGCAGAGTGACCGTCTTGGACAGCGGCGTTATGGTGGTGTTTCCAATCTGAAGCGATACCTTCTTGCCGCGGGGACGCTTCAGCTGTTGCGGCTCAACGGGCTGATTGGTGTCATAGGTAACGGGACCCTTGAGGCAGGGAAAACAAATGATGGCGAGGAACCAGTGGGACTGCTCATTAATCGGCACTATTATAAAGTCCTTGTCGAAGATATCGACCAGCTTTGTCCATTTCTGGACGCGGGCGTGTCGCTTCTGTGCCGCCGTCTGTTTCATATCCGCGGGTCGAGTCAGCGTCGTAAGGCGTTTGTAGAAGAACGTGCTGAATATGTGCGTGCGTTCACGCAGTGCCTCTGGGATGAGCGTGTTGCGTAGCCAGAGCAGATAAAAGTCTATTATGATATCATTCAAATACGACTCCTTCGTCAAACAGACGTAGTCCTCCATCCGTATGCACAGTCCGCCCGTGCCCTTGGGCGGATACATCAATAGGCTGACTTGTTCATCGGGACGCAGCTGGCGTGGCGGCAACTGTGTCGGCTTGTCCAGTACCTTGCGATCCGAGTCTGCGATGCGTTCCAAGATCTCCGCTGCATCACCAGTTGAAATTTCATCCACAAAGCTAAACATGGACTTGATTGTCTCGCGTGCCGGAATACTGATCGTATCAAACAACAGAATTAGGCGACGTTCGTGTAAACTACCCTGCCAACTGATGGCAAACTCTGTAGATAAATAAAAGAATAAATAACCGTATTAAATGTTTGCTTTAAATGCTGCATTAAATGATACTTGGAACAAATGGACTGATAAGCCGAAAGTCGAATAAGTAATACATAACTTTATATAATCAAATTGATTGATTTCCTGGCTTATCAGTCCACTTTTGTAATGCTCAGACTCTAATACTTACGGTCATTGGGCGGATCATCGGGCAGCTGAAGTTGCGTCTTCACATACTGAGCGCAGGTCTTCAGCATGTAGAGCGTCACCAGCGGCTGTGCCTGCTCCGAGCTGGCAAAGTGTGCAATAACCTTGATCACCTCCCGCTTATAGATGTGCAGCACGAACTTCTCATCCTTATCCGGAATAGTGCCAGCTATGCGCAAGCCTTTGGACGTGAAGCTGACCTGCAATTAGTAGCATGGCATTAGTATAGAATAACAATACCAAAAGGGACTGGGCAATTACCGGTTCGGTAACGTGGAAGCGATAGGGCATCAGGCGCAGACACTTGCAGGTGAGTTCCGTGGTGAATGACTCGCCCTCGGCCGTATCCGACTGATCTGTCACATCTCCACGTACAAAATCTGCAATACAATTGTAAGTAACAAGAACAAAAATTAATTCCAATTGTTATATGTATATATTTTTTTTTTTTAACACATGTGGCGAGTCACATTTTTTCACTCATCTGTTACAAGTTGGTTTTTACCGTCTCTAGCAACTTACCGTCGTCGTCCATTATTTTAGTGTTCATTCAAAAATAAACTTCTCAAACATAAAAACAGGATTAAAAAAAAAAAACCTTTTAAAATGCAAACAAATTTGCAATTTCGTCTAAAAATGCAACACAGTCTCGCAACTTGTCAAATTAATGTGCTGTGTTGCTTCTTCTTCACACTCTCTTTCTTGAAAATGGCGTGGTGTTAAGGCGCCCTCTAGCGTATAGAGTCGCCACTACTGCACGAAATGCGCGGCATTGCCAACATCAAAATAACAGCACGCCATGTACATAGCAATTTAAGCAGCACAGGGCTGAACAACACACACTGTTCACAATAAACTCGCAATATTTAAATAATTAAATTTAATGAATATTAATTACTCACCTTTGTATAGCGCTTCCTCGTCGACTTCGGGCAGCAGTGGCTCGCAGGCAAAGGCGGCGGGCAGTTGGTGCACGCTGCCATTGGAATTGCGGTTCGCATTGTTGGCGGCAAACTGTGAAAATGCATTTTTATGAGAAATATGTTTGTATGTTTATATATGTAGGTAGGTTGCACTTACGTTTCCGTCGGCATTCGCCTCATCCTGTTCCGCCTCGTCCTCGCTGCTCAGCAGCACCACAGGATCCACCTCGGCCACGCGTCGTCCGCTCCTCGTCCTCCCGCCCCTCATGGCCATGCCCCTGCCCCGCAAGTTGGTCGTGCCAGGTGCATAGTTTGCGCCCAGTTTATTATTGGGTCGCGCTATTTCCCGTTTCTTCTCAATGGCCTTGACCGGCTCGCCGGCGCTGGTGGCGGCGGCAATGGATGCAGTCGTGGCATTCGACTTGGTCACATAGGACATCCGCTTGGGTGGCTCCTGGAAGACGCGCCGGCAGCGCTCGCACTTGGCATGATCCACGCCTGTGAAGCCGCACGATTGACAGACGGCATAGTAGCCGTCAATTAGCTTGGGTCCCTCCGTTGCTGCCACTGCAGCGGGAGCTGCTATTCCTCCTGCTGCCGGATCTCGTTTCACCAGCTCCCCAGCTGCAGCTGCAGGTTGTTGTTGTTGAGTGTATGCGGCGGGTGTGGTTGTTGCTGTTGCAGCTGAGGATGCCGCAGCCGCTGTTGCTGCTGCCGCTGCGTTCTCCTGCTGTCGATTCATCTGGAGACTCTCCTCGGCACGGGAGATGAGCTCGCTGGCCGACTCATTGACTGAGAACCCGACGGTGACCACAAAGTCCACATTGGCACCGCGATGCTCCACACACTGAATGGTCGTTGTGTTGTCAAATGGCACCGAGACCTGCTCCAGCAGATCCTGCACCGTGCACGATTCCCTGGGCAGTGTGAACGTGATCAGACGCTGCTCCCCCGAGGCGAGGATAACCAGCATCTTGGCGCTGTTGCGATCCCGATCCGCAATCGGTTGTCCAGCGCGATTGTTGAGCACGTGCTGCGAGTGAATCTCGTAGTTGTTGTGCGACGTCTGCTGCACCGACGATGCCTGCGGGGCGGGCACAGCTGCTGCATGTTGCGGTCGTTGTTGTTGTTGTTGTTGTTGAGGCTGCAGGATACGTGGAGCGGCAGCATTGGGTTGTTGTTGCTGCTGCTGCTGTGGCACCGTTTGTTGCTGCTGCTGCTGCGGCACCGCCTGCGACAACTTGGGCACTGGACGCACCAGAGTTCCAGGCGTGGTCTGTCGCATAGGCGTCAATCCGGCGGTGGGCGTGGCCGTTGGAGCTGGTGATGTAGCCAATGTCTGACGCTTCTTAAACTCGGCCAGGGTCATGCTGCTGCCGCTTGACGTGCGCACTCCAGGTGGTTGTTGCTGCTGCTGCTGCTGCTGCTGTTGCTGCTGTTGCTCCTCCTCGCTGCTGCTGTTGGCAGCTGATCCTGGCTGATAGTAGGTGGTCAACGTGGTGTTGCCTGCCGTGGGCAATTGCATGCCAAGATTGGCTGGCTTTTGTTGCTGCTCCTTCTTTACCACCGCCGCCTGTATGCGCTCCTCCAGATCCAATCCCATGCCGCTGCTGCTGCTACTGCTGCTGCTGGGTGGCGGTGCAGCCACTGTGGGCGCTGGTGCGGGAACTGAACGATACCGCAACGGTTGACGCATCACGACCATATGTTGGTGCTGCTGCTGCTGCTGGGGATTACCGGACGCATCGCTGACCACATGCCGATAGATGTGACGCGGCTGCATCTGCTGGCCAGGCGCCGTTACCGTCGGTTGGCCCAGATGCGTGATGGTTATCTGTTTCGTCATCTGTGCCTGGGTCACGATCTGCATCGTCTGACCCTCGGCGCCGGGACTGGCCTGCACCACCACCTGGGTGCGAGTGGGTCGCACTCCTTGGGGACGCACGCTCCTCACAATGCCGCCGGCGACGGTCTGCCCGCCACCACCACGTGGCCGCACAGGACGCATTATTGTGGGCGTTAGGGCCGGACGTGTTGCAATCACGGTGCCAGTCGGATGCCTGGCAATAACGGCTCCTCCTCCTCGCGGAGATTTACCTCGGAATGGCGCACGAACCATTTGCGTTGCAGTTGACACCAATTGCGGTTGCTGCACCACCTGTGGTTGCTGCTGCTGCTGCTGTTGTTGTTGCTGCTGTTGTTGCATGGGCGATTTTTGCATCTGAACCTGTTGATAGACAACGTTCCCCGTTTGCTGGGGAACGACACGCGTCTGGACAAGATGTGCGGTTTGTGAATGCAGCTGAAGTTGTTGTTGTTGTTGCTGCTGCTGCTGTTGCACGTGTTGCAGCACGTGCTGTTGCTGCTGCTGCTGTTGCGGCGACGTTGTGTACACCACACGATTGTTATACGAGTGAATGTTGATTCCCTGCGGCGGAATGGCCGTCGTCTGGCGCATTATCAGCTCCTGGTGCTGTGGCGCCTGTATCAACACCTGCTGCCCCGTCGGTTGTTGCACTATCACATGCGTGTTGTTCAGCATCTGCTGTTGAGTACAGAGAAATTGCACAGATCTTAGTATAACATCGTTTATTTTACCAAGCTGCCTGTCTGTCAAATATGTAAAGTATTTTAAGGGAAAGCTGAGATTTCTATATATATATAAGACAATTATTTGACTTGGTGTATATTCATGATCAGGACAACAAGCTGAATTAATAGAGCGATATTTTAACATAGTTTGTTTCAGTACAAACTCAAAATCTTATATTCCTCTTTGGAATGGATAATCCTACAAATCAGCCGTGGGCACGAAATCTGAATTCAGGAGCACAACAATAACAACTACAACAACATCAACTGAGAGTCGTTTGTGCGACTTCACGGCGCCGAATAGGCAGAAAAATAGTTGGGAGCAGTCGGAGCCACTGCGTGCCCACCACTGCTACAAATGTATAAAAAACTTGATGGTTTCTTGGTTTTTTGCTACTGATAATGACGTATAAGACACCATCAAGAATGTTGATTAAAACCGAATTAATGTAAGTCTTAGGAATGACCAGAGTAACAAATCTTCTAAAGGTAAATTGAAGTATTTGCAATATTTAAGACAAATCACAAACTTGTTGATACAAAATTTGTTTAACAAAATTATTATGACAGAGAATCAAAAGAACAAAACGGAATATATTCCGTTTAACTACAATATGAATTCTTAAACAGTTTAAGATGAATTATTAGATACTTACGCTTAGCTGTCGCTGCTGCTGTTGTGTTGTCGTCATGCGGTAGACAATCTGTGGATGTTGCTGCGGTTGCTGTTGGGGCTGTTGGGCGGGCGATGTTTGCAGTTGCAGCGTTTGTTGCTGATGCTGTGGACTTTGTAGCACGTGTTGCTGTTGCTGTGGACTGGCTTGCACCAGTGGCGTGCTTTGTTGCTGATAGGCGGGGTGTTGTTGCTGCTGATACTGTTGCTGCTGCAGTACTTGTTGCTGTTGCTTCTTTTGTTGTTGTTGCTGTTGTTGCAGCTGCTGCATCGAGGCATGTTGCACAATTGCATTGGGCTGCAGCACCTGATCCGATGTGTAATAGATTTGTTGAGTATGTTGAATGGCGGGCTGTTGTTGTTGTTGTACATATTGTTGCTGCTGCTGTTGTTGTTGCTCTAAATGCAACTGTTGCTGCTGTTGAGCTTCTTGCTGCTGCTGCTGATAGTGAACTTGCTGATGCTGATGATGCATAACCACCTGCTGCTGCTGCTGCTGTTGTTGCTGCTGCTGCTGCACTTCCTGCTGCTGCTGTTGTTGTTGCTGCTGCTGCTGCATGTCGGCGCCAATGATATAATGACTTGCAGTTGCCGTCTGCTGTGGTTGTTGATACTGTGCGGGGGCGGCGGTTTGATAAACAACTTGCTGCTGATCATTGAACACCAGTTGCTGATCCTCCTGCAGCACAAGAGACTGCAAGAAATTAATAATAACATGAATTTGTAGTGAGTTTTCCACATGTTGTTGTCGTTGTTGCTGTTGTTGCTACTTACACCAACTTCATCGTGCGGAACTTGCACCACTTGCAGATCCGAATAAACGGGCTGTGTATCTTCAATGGGAACTATGTATTGCTCCATGGCAAGTGCTGTAATAATGAAGATGCATTACAGTTAGAATACATTACATCCATAAGCACGAATGTACGTTGTATGTGCGTGTGTATGTCTGTGACGTCACATGCCCCGTAAGGCAGCAGCGCAATTTTCCTTTTCGCATCGTCGTTTTACCTTTTTGGGCCTTGGCCAATCGCTGCTGCTGTTACGCCTTACAACTTGCAATATAAAACACACACTTGCACGCACAATTAGCTATCAAATCATTTTCTCTTCTTTTTCAATTTCTGTTAAATTATGTCTCAGCATTAAATTATGCTCGAGATTGTATGAAAATTCGCTTTCTTTAAAACACCAAACACCAAAGCGACGAAGCAGAATCAAATATGGCGTTTACTTGCAGTTGGCAATGCCAACAAGCGAGAGATGCACGTGCGCCCTCTGGTGGCGCTTTGCACAACAGCTGTTTACAAAACATTTTCAGTGTTGCGTTTTGCTCTGCACTTTTATCGACGTTTGCCTCTGGCTCGCTTCCGTCTAATATAGAGGGGTACCTCTATTTGGCATGTAGGGCACTGAATAAACTTTGTGGTACCACTAAATGACTGAAAGCCACTTATCACTGGAGTTTTCATCATTTTCACACTTTTACTAACTAATCGAGAACGCGACAGTTTTGCCTTTATAATACACATAGACAACATGGTTAACTGATTCTAATGCACACGTATTATTGTTAATTAAAATTTGATTTAATGTCAGTTTGAACTATGTTTTGTGCAGCGCGAAAGGAGCGCGCAGCTCTTGCGAATTATTATGAAGAGGAAGATGAAGCAACAACACAGAACTAGTGTTGGGTTGCTCATGAGTGAGTGAACAAAAAAGAGTTGCTCCATGAAGTGAGCAAGTGAACATGTTCCTTTCACATGTTCACTTGTTCTTTTTTGCTCTCTTTTGCTAATTTTTGCTCAGTTGCTCTGTTTTGCTCAGCTCTTCAGTCTTGTTCAGTTGTTCTATTTTGCTTATTGTTGCTCATTTGTTCCTATTGCGCACTTTTCTCGAATTTTTCTCTGTGCTTTTAGGCCTCTCGGGACATTTTGCGTAGATTCTTTCTTTGAAAATACACATTGTTGGATTAGTGCCAAAGCTGAATACTCATTTTAAGAATTCAGAATGTCGCTTATCAAAAAGTGTAGCAAAATATGAAGCCATTTGGTAGATGTCGGAAGTCAGCAAGCTAAATGCAAGTATTGTAAATGTGTTCTGAGCTGTTATCACAGAGCAACATGAGCAGCCATCAGATTTAAATTGAAATATAACGTATGATATTTTTGACATGGGCAGCTCAGAATATTTTCTGGCGTTGTCAGCACTGTTTGGTAAACAGATTGCAACTCTTTTTTGACCTTTAAAAAAATTGATTGAATCAGTTTTTCGACTAGTTTAAATCTTTTTGAACAGAATTGGTGACCAACAAGCAGCAAAATAAAAGCCGAACTTAAATCTTTAAACACAAAAAGCGAATTAAACTGATTGAAGCTGTGCAACAGAGGCCAATATTGTGTGATTTGACCGACAAAAAACATTTTGATGGGATTTGTATAATTAATAATTATTAATTTTATTTTTTTACTATGCAATATTCATTTATTTTTCCGATCAAAAAAACAGAATATATTCCCAATTCTTGTTTTTAATTAAAGAGTACAAGAATTGCAGAGTATTCAGCCAGCTCTCCGATTTGAATGACTTTTCCAAGTCAACTTAGTTAAAACGAAGCTAATTAATAGAATCACATTCTTAAAGCTGTTCGTCTCTGTGCTCTTTTAACATTGTTTATCGCTGAAGAGTTTTTAGGCAGTGCCCACATATATTGAGGCGTTCGTCAGAATAAATAATATTGTGTCCGTTTAAAGTTCGTTTCATCTTAAGGGAGATAGTCAGAATGAATCTTCATATGCCCTTTTAAATAATCAACCCTTTTGAACGCCTTTGAACATTGCTCACATTTGTAGGGGCGATTGTCAGAATGAGTCATTTTGTGCTTGTCTAAAGTTCGTAGCAACTTGAACGCCATTGAGCAGTGGTCACATTTGTAGGGGCGATCGTCAGAATGAAAGATTTTGTGCTTGTCTAAAGCTCCTAACATTTTGAACGCCATTGAGCAGTGGTCACATTTGTAGGGACGATAGTCAGAATGAATGTTTTTGTGTCCGATTAAAGTATTTTCGTCTTTAAACGCTTTTGAGCAGTGTTCACATTTGAAGGGGCGATCGTCAGAATGAGTCTTCATATGCGTTTTTAAAATAATATCCCTTTTAAATGTCTTTAGACAGTGCTCACATTTGTAGGGGCGATCGTCAGAATGAGTGATTTTGTGTTCGTTCAAGGATCTTACGGTTTTAAACGCCTTTGAGCAGGGTTCACACTTAAAGGGGCGATTGTCAGAATGAACGAGTTTGTGTACATTTAAAATTGTTTGGGTTTTAAATGCCTTTGGGCAGCTCTCGCATTTAAAGGGACAATCATCAGAATGTAACCTCATATGCTCATTTAAAGTTGTACCCCTTTTAAACGCCTTTGTACAGAGTTCACATTTGTAGGAACGATCGTCAGAATGAGTAAGTTGGTGCCCTTTTAAATGTGATAAGATTTTAAACGACATTGTGCACTGCTTACATTTGTATCTTCGTTCACCAGAGTGAGCCACTTTGTGTCTTTCCAAATCAGATCGTTTTTTAAAAGCTTTAGGGCAGAGCTCACATTTATAGGAGCGAACTTCAGAATGAGTAAGTTCGTGATGTTTTAAAATGAATTTTTTTTTAAACGCTTTAGGACAGTGCTCACATTTGTAGGAACGTTCGCAAAAATCAATCCCTATATGTCTGTTAAACGAGGATTTGGTTTTAAACGCCGTTGAGCAGTGCTTACATTTGTAAGGATCACTTGTTTCTGTTGCTGTTGAGCATCCTTTAAAGTTGTCGTCATCCACAGTGTTATCCGGCTCTGGTTTTATGCGCCTGATCTCGCCTGAATTATATTCTGTAAGGAACGATTCGCCTATGGTTGGTTCATCGATGTCGGGCTTCTGTTCACATTCGCTCAGTAGATCCTTAAAATATTTTTCGCTATGCTCGCATCTGAACTTGAATTCATATGCATTCTTGGCAGCCGAAATGCAGGGCCCACATATGTTTTGAGGCAATGAATCCGACTCCCTGATTACACAGTTGGTACAATATTCCAGCATAACAATAAGGAGTGGTTCTTTATCCGTCCGCTCTCGCTCGGCAAATATATTCTCCAGTGTGGTACAGTTTAATGTGCAAAAGCGGCAAACTTCATCCATTTCGTATTTGATTTTGAGCTCCTCACTTTCTCTCAAACGTTCCATAAAATACTTATCGCTTTGCTCCCATCTGAGCTTGAATTCAAAAGCATATTTTGCAGCCGATATGCAGGGTCCACATATGCTTTGGGGCAATGGGTCGCATTTATTGATTTCACAGTTGGTACACGATTCCAGAATTGCAATCAGGACTGGTTCGTTATCCGTCCGCTCTCGCTTGGCAAATATTTTCTCCAGTTTAATGTGCAAAAGCGACAAACTTCATCCATTTCGTAATTTTTTGTTGTTTTGTTTATGCAGATTTAGAGACGGTCAAAGAGTTGTTCGACACGCAATAGATGATATGTATCGGAGTGTATTAGGTTAGATATCGATAGAAACTGTAGTGGTGACTAGAGGTGGAGAACTATCGATGGCACTATCGGCACTATCGATGGTCAAGCACTATCGAGCCACCATCGATGGCAGACCTGCACTATCGATAGTGAGCGATAGTTTTTTATGACGCTCAACGCGTCACAGGAAGGCGCTCTTTTGGCATCTGCAGAGCTTTGAAAACATTTAAGTTTTGTTTTTAATAATTATATATTTTTATTACATGGACAACTTCCTTACTGTAGTCAAAAAAGGTCAAGAGGAACGTAACGGAACTGAGCCGAGTCCGAGCGCATGTTCAGTAGGCTGGACAAAAAGATTTAGATCGTCGAACTTTGGCTTTTACAACAGCTAAAAGCGAAACATTATTATTGATAACGAACTTTACTTGTTTTTATTTTTATAATACCTAAATTAATACCAATTTCAAACATCAATTTGAATTTTATAAAAAAATTTATAATTTTCTGGAACTTAAAATACATTAATGCTCAAATTAACTCACTATCGAAAACTATCGATAGTTATCGATGGTTTGAAAAATAATATCGCTGACTATCGATGGTGCCGACTATCGATAGTTCTCCACCTCTAGTGGTGACCATCATGGTCAGACCATGTTCACCTAAATAAGCAATGCAACACTACACACAACGAAGTAGTTTGGTGAAAATTGTGCGCTAACACATTTGAGGCGAGTTGGCAGCTCTTTTAATATATTAAGTACTGATGGCGCTATTTTAAATAATTAATTTAAATTTAGTTTTGTTTCTGCTATAAAATTTCACTATAAAAATGATAAGATATATGCAAAATAAATATTCTTAAGAGAATAGATGCTGTTTCCTTGAAATTGGAATTAATTTAAATTTTCATTCATTTGTGCCGAGATAGTTGGCAACTCTAGCCCGTGACGTCACATACACAGTTTGTTTTCCTTAGTTCATGAATCATTCACAAAGACAGAAAATTAAATTGTAATTAGAATTCACAGTGAAAAGAGCTGCAGGTGACAGAATGTTTTCCAGCGGTCCCAACTACAATAAGCTCAAGACAAATCTGCGCTTGGCGCAGAATCGTCTCAAGTTGCTTGAAAAGAAGAAGGCGGAGATTACACAGAAATCGAGAAAGGAGATCGCAGATTATCTGGCCACGGGAAAAACGGAGCGTGCCCGTATACGGGTGGAGCATATTATACGGTAGATACTCAAATTGCGATTTCAGTGATTCCAATATTACTATGCTGCCACAATTGGTAATTGCAGTGAGGATTATCTGGTGGAGGCCATGGAAATTGTCGAGATGTACTGCGATCTTCTCCTGGCACGCTTTGGACTCATTCAGCAGATGAAGGAACTGGACGCTGGAATCGCCGAGCCCGTCTCCAGTCTGGTGTGGGTCTGTCCCCGCCTGCAGAGCGACGTTGCCGAGCTGAAAGTCATCTCGGACATCTTCATCCACAAGTATGGTCCTCAGTTTGGGGAGCATTCACGTACGGCAACCGGAGAGCATTATGTGTCGGAGAAGCTGATGCACAAGCTGACTTTGCAGGCGCCGCCCAAGCTGCTTGTGGAGAACTATTTGATAGCAATTGCCAAGAACTACAACATTGAATTCGAGCCGGATCCACAGGTCATGCAGGAGGAGCAAAAGCCCGATCCGCAGGCTCATTTAATTGACTTGTCAGATCGCAACAATCTCAGTGGTGGCGGCGGCGGAGGTCCACCCCAAATGGGCTTCATTGGCTATCCGGCGATGCCGCAATTGCCAGAAATGCCAGCACCGCCAAGCAGCAGACCATTTAATTATCCACCCTTTGGAGGAGGTGGTGGCGGCGGCGGAGGAGCAGCTGCCTGTGCTGCTCCAGCTGCAGCTCAACCGCCGCCACCGCCGTTTGCCTACAACATACCGCCCAACCAACCGGCGTCGTCGGCGCAGAGCAAGTGCGCCGAGGAGAAGGATTTGAATACAAACTTTATTAATGTAAGTCTAGACTAGGCTTGAACTCTTTTCGTTGAATGTATTGGCTGTAATTAGCATGTCTCTGCATGATTGGGCAATTGCAGCACGAAACCAAAGGCAGCCCCGAGCAGTCGGATGGCTCTGGCAGTCCGGACGAGAACATTTTGGTAGGTTTGTCTTGGTCCCTTGTCTTGTAACATAGTATGCCTGGACTTGGTCCGCAACTAACTCGCTTCTTGTTTACCCCATTACTCTAACCCAATTGCATCGATGTCTTCGTTCTGTGACGTCGTCTCCATGTACATATCTGCGTGTAAGTGTAGCGAATCCCATGAGTCCATGAGTCATTGTCGTTGTGTCTGCTTATAATATACTTCCCTTGCTTCTCGCTGCTTGTGATTGTGATGCATACTCTATCATTTTTGTGTTTATTATTTATGATTTAATTCTGCATTCTTATTTTGCATTCTTATTTTGCATAACAGCGCCCCCAACCGCACGATCCGCCGCCACGTTACTCCTCGATTAATCCTGTTAACTTGCAGGTCAGCGACTCGCACTTGACCGACGACAAAGACACACTACATTTCTAGTCATTTCCTTCTCGAACAATTTCTGACTCATTTCTCATTTTCTCGCTGCAGAATGCCAACAAACCGAAACCACAACCACGCTCAAAGCTGCCACCTGGTGGTGGACCCGGACCGGAGCAGCCTAGTGCACCGCCGCCATCCATGGATTTGCCATCGTTGCCCAATGTGCCCAACGATCTGCCGGATGTGCCCAGTGTTAGTGGTCCTGGACAGCGCGACGACGATGATGAAATCAATTTTGATGAGCTGTCGCGTCGTTTTGAGAACCTGAAGAAGCGCAAGTGAAGCAACCTCCTCCAGGATCGATCATTTAATCTTTATGTTAACATCAATATCCAATTATGATTTATATAAAAATGTAATCACATCTAGAACAACTCATCGCTCTCAACAACTTCCTTGAGTTCAAGCAGCTCTAGGAGCCCCTTGCCTTTAGTTTCGTTGCGGACCAGCTCGTCTATGACGCGATATTGTCCGGGATCGATTAGCAGTGTCAGATGCAATGTTGCATCTTCCCATTCCTCGTGCTCCACGGCATTGGCCAGCTTGACAACAGATTCCTTTAACTTGCCGCCGCCCTCTTTGCCCGCAAAGGTCACGCGCAGCTTCATGCGAGAGCGCTCAATGGGCATGTGCTCCTTGAGCATTTTGATGGCCTCCAGTGTGTTCTGCTTGATGTTCTTGTTCATCTTCACGGAGAAGTGTGCATCCTTCAGAGATTTCTCAATGATCGATGCTGAATATGGACGACGCGTTTCTGGATTAACACAAAGTGCGGCCACTCCGTTTACTATGCTATTGAGCTGCGAGTCCAACACACTGTGTCGCTCCTTTTCCGACACCTGCAGTTCACCTTTGCTCAAGATTTCCTTGCAAATCTCTGTTTCGTCCTTGGCACCGAATGCCTTCTGCAGCTCGTCCTTCTTGGCGGCTTGGCCCTTGGACACATTTGTAAATATTGTGTGTGTTTGCAGAACTTCATCAATGTCCTTTTCACTAAATGGCGTAGTTCTGTTAGTATTGAACCAAGTGATTAAATCTTTGTCGCTTACCTGTTGTTGCGCCAGGACAACACTTTGTTTTTGTAGCAAGCAATCTCAAAACGCTTGCCGGCCTTCTTGAGCCTTACGATTGCCACATTTGTAAGGCGTATTTGATTTGTTGGTGTAAATATTTTGGACATGTTGAATGCTTCGATGGTTCAGTCAGTGTGACGGCATGCAAAACTACCGAAAATAGCATTAGACGATATACCGAAAATACCAGAATTCAATCGTTTATAACCAGTTCATTTGAACTTGTAGTAAAGAACGAAAAAAATTAAATACAATCGCGAAAACTCATACATATTATTCTAATTGTATTTATGTAAAAAAGCTAATATTATTGCTTTTGATTTGATTTTTATTTTTCAGTCAGCTGTTCACAGCTGCTCCATACAAAATTTTCAGTGTGCCCAGAGCAAATCAGGGAAATGTGGTCTTACTAATTGATTTAAAAAAATCAGCTCTGAGACTGATTATTTTTGCATTTTGATTTTCTTTCAACTCAAAACTGTGTCAGCTGTGTGGCATATGGTGTTTGTTTACATTCTGCTGTCATGTCAATATGGAGAACGTTAGTCTAATGCATTTAAAGTATTTATAATTAAATAAATATAAAATGTTTGTTTAAATCTGCGAGTATTCAATAAAAACATAATCGAAAAGCAAACTTTCGTTTAAAACGCGTATAAATTTCCTTTTCTGGCTTTCTTTCGGCATTTTGTATACTTTTTAGTTGTCAATTAGCTGTTCGCCCAGGCTGTCAGCTGTTCACGAAATCAAAAAATAATCAGTCTGCAAAAAGGGTCGTTCCGTCAAATAGTTTTGATTTGGTTAAAAATAATCAAAAGCAAATCAAAAACGTTTACCGGAATCCCACTATTATTTTAATGAAAATTAAATAAAGACTGATCAACTGTAAAAATAAATTATATAGTTAATGATTGACTGATTAGGTTCATTCGGTCTCGTTCACTTGAACCTTTTCAGAAGGAAACGACACAGCTCTAGTTCATTCGTCCATTTGAACTTTTTCAAAACAAAACAATTGTAACTTTGCATTTTATTTTTTTGTCGCTTTATTTGTAGATAATTTGCGTAAAACATAAATCTTTAACAATATTTGCTTACTTTGGTTGCAACGATTTGGCGTCAATGTAATTGTGTGTGGCAACATGCGGCCAAGACGCGTCCGCGTGTTGCCAAACACAAGACAAAGCGGCTCTTTGGATTTCTTAGTATGCACCTGACCACCTGACGACCACCGGACGGGCCTCGAACTCAAAACTGAACTTAACCCAACCCAAATCGTATCTCATATTATTCATAATTGCGTCCTTCATTATAGATGCGGGGGGGTCGGCTGTGACTCTGGGCATTCGGACATTTCCGTTTCGGGCTCACAGGGACACGTCTCCATGCCGTCGGTCATGCAGCCTTCCTCTTCGCAAATGCCGGCGTCCGACGCCGATAGCTCCGACACGCCCTCCTTGTAGCCCATGTAGGCGGTGGCGCGCTGCTTGATAATCTCCTGAATGATGGCTGTGAGTATCTCACGGGAATCCACAATATGGCCCACTTCCTGGGCCACCTCAGCAGATAGCCAGGGGCAGACATTCTTGATGAGCTGCTCCTTCTTCACTGCATCGCTGGCCGGCTCAATGCTCTCCAGCACCTCGGGCACCAGGCTGGCAATGTGTCCCTGCAGGAGCTTAGCCGCCGTAACGCTCTTCTGCATCTCCTCATCCAGCTCCTTGGCAATTGCATCCTGGCGCAGGCGACGCTCCTTCTCGGCCTGCAAGCGCAGCTCTTCGGCCTCCAGGCGGCGTAGTTCGGCCAGCTCCGCCTCGCGTTGAGCCAGGAATCTGCAAAGATTAAACATTAAGTTTATAGCTACAATCTGTTCTCATCAGATACTTACTCTTCCTGCTTGCGGCGCAGTGCTTGCAGCTCCATCTCGTGGGCCACTTCGAGCATGCTTTGCTCAATGCAGGCATCCACAAGCACGTCAATGATGGGCTGAGCTTCGGCATCGAAGTGGAACAGCTCGCCATCGGCAATCTCGGTGCCCACATCGATGCCCACCTTGGCGGGCACATATGGCGGTGTTGGTGGCTTCTCCAGAAATAAGTCCGTCTGTGTGTCCACCGAGAACTCTGGCGGACGCTGCACCAGCTTCTCCAAGTATTTCTCTGTCTGCATGTTCTCGTGTTTTCTGCCCTTCACTGGTGGCGGTGTGCCCAGGACATTGCGCTGATTGCGGCACTGCATCGATCGCTTGCGCAGCATATTACGGCGTCGCAGCTCGGCAGCTTTGTCGAATGGATCCACATCCGCCTGTAAATGCAGAAAAGCGATTAGTCATGGGTCAGGGTTGCTGTCGGTTCACACTTGCAATCATTGTCGGGGTGCCAAAGTTGCTTCCCTTTATGACGCGACGGTCGTACATCATGTTCATGTAGGGCTCTGGCGGCGGCACGACGGGCCTGTAATGAGTAAAGAAACAGAAGCAGCCAATTAGAAAACCTCGACCCAGTTCAAAGCCCCCTTGAGTATTCGTTGTACTTTTTTTAGACCCAAATCTGTTGCACTCTCAAGGCGATAAGTATCAAATTTGTGCAATGGGGCGTATGCTTGTCAAGACATCTCCGATTCGAATCAATTTCCGTTAAGTTCACTACACTTTTGGGTCAAATGGGCAACGGCAACGGCAACTCACAGCCCACTTTTAAGCTGCTAAAAACCAAAGTTAAAGTCCTTTTGCCCAATGTCTTTAAGAGAGAGCACACAAGTTGAACCTGGGACTGGTCAGTTATTTATGACTTGCTAATTTATATATGCTGAGGATTCGAAATAGGTACATAAGGTATAAGGTTGTGCTTCAGCTAACATATATAACATTGTCAGACATTGCACTCCTTTGGGCTTTGGAACCTGAACTCGTGACCTATGCAAATTTCAGTTGGCTCAGTTTGTTTGGCGCAGAAACTGGCCCACAAAAACAGGAAGTCACATTGAAGTTGCCAGCCAAACAGCGGCCTCAACTGGCAAATGTCTGGTATACGATCCATACGATTCTCTCTCTGGGTCTGGGTCCTGCAGAACAAAGCAATCAACCAAAGTGACGACTCAGATACGAGAAACGACTTTATACAAGTGGCTAAAATAAACGGAATTGCGCTCTCGGGGAATTGTTTGGGTGGCACTTGAAATACTTTTCTTTTGCTTTAGTATTGTGGTCATAAGTCAAATTTACATTTCTCACAAGAGGGAGATATATACAGGTACATATATTTGTATATTTGAATACAAAGCAGTTACCGAAATGAGTTTGAATCTAAATTTAAAAAATATAATTTTCGGTTTTGTCAAAAGTAATAATTTTTCAATTAATAATAATATTTATAACGATTATAATGTTAAGAAATTATAATGTTAAATGTAATGTATCGACAACTAAAAGTTGTAAAAAATAATATAAAAGAAACTATGATAAATAATAAATAACTAATAATATGAGCGAACATAATAGAAATATATCGTTAAATAATATTCCTGATCAATCACAATGATAACAAGTTATACTGGGATACCTAAATTAAGCACAATTGGGAAATTATAGCTATCATTTATCCTTCAATTCTATAAGGAAATTAAATATATACATATACATAGATAGATATAAGATTAATGTTGTGTGTTTTTCGACTATAACTCCCTAAAAAAGGAAATCTATATGTATACATATTGCGGTCATTTATAAAAACAAAACTTTAGTTCACTGTAAATGAGCCAGCAGCAAAAGTTTCTTGATATGAATACGTATGTCCACATATAAATTCGAGTATATTTACTGGCAGTAGTTGGTATTTATATTCTCATGCCTCTACGGATCCCAATGCCATAGGTGGAATGAATGTCCTGCTGACTTACTTCACACTCAGTTCGGTTTTACGTTCTACACAGAAAAAAAAAATCCGGGATATTTAGCTCGGATTCAATCCGAAACGATGTCAGAAGTGGGGTAATCTCGGATTTGCTTAAACATTGCTTTTTAACATTTTTTATTTAAATTTTTTTTTTAAACATTTTTTATTTATTGTTTTTATGTTAAACATTTTTTTTTTAATGAAGAGAATGTTTGAATGCAATTGACTGGGGGGAATCGAACCCAGGTTTTTTTCAAACAGGTCGGCGACTCTAACCACTGAGCCACCGAACCAATTGAAATGACAGAGGCCGAGAGAGAATCAACTAATTTGGGCTTATTTTCCCATTTAATCCCGATATAGGCTTGATTGTTCAGTTTAATCCTGAAAACATACTTAAAAAATGCAGGCTTAAATTAAGTATTTTAGGCTTGATTTTAGAACGGCATTTTTTTTTCTGTGTAGTTGCCTTTATTCTTCTTTTGTATTATATATGACGTTTAAGGCACATTTCCGACAATTGTGGCTCTTTTTGCGGTTCTTGCTGTTGTTGTTGTTGTTGGAGCTAACCAAATCTTGATTTAAATTATTTAAAAGTGGCAGCGAAAGAGGAAGAAAGTTCAGAGTCGCGTTGCATGACAAATAGCGATGTCGCTGTCCTGCCATATGTGTGGGGGTTAAATAAGGCGATTAGGGGAAGGGTCTAAAATCGTTTTATCAACGACAATGCGCTAAATAAATTAATCAGCATTTGTGTTGAAAATTTAAAAAGGAATTGTAGCACATTTCTAATTGAATTGTTGACGCAGCAATCGATATACTGTGGTGGCTGTGGTGCGAGGATTGACCAGTGCCAACCACTGAACCACTGGACAGCCCCAAATTAAGTATGTGGCCCTCTCACGCGCATTTGAATTTATGGTAATACTTATTTAGAGCTGGCTGTTGGCCCACTTTTGCACCTGGGATGGTGTTTTGGGTCTTGCTTTTGTAATTTATATTTCTTAGACCCTGTTTCTAGAACGTGCAAAGGGTCCATTAGTTTTGTTAGTGAGGGAAATGTGCGTAAAGGCAGGAAGAGGTATGGCAAACCCCAATAAAAAAACATACATATGTTCTTCTTCAAGAACCAAGTCGATGTAGGATCGGTAATTCGTGGTTTGGAAAACGATACGTAAATAAATTTCATAAATACTTCATCGTGACATTAATTGGAGACTATCCTAAAAAATTATTTCAAATTTATATTAAATAATAATTTTAAGTAAGATTAGAGAAAATTCAAATTTTGTATAACAAATTTCATTGTCCAAAGCAATATAAAAAAAACAAGCAAATAAAAAATGTTGTGCTATTAACAGTAGCCACAAAATTGCAGAGTTCATAAGAGCTAGAGGCACCATAAATACTAAGTATGCAGGTTGCTGCATATCCTTAGAATTTAAAATTTAAATTTAGAATTTCAAATTTGTTTTTCAATTTCTCCGCATTAATCGAAAAACAGAAAAAACCGATTAGCAGTTTTAAAGCTATAGCTTGAATTTAGCCAGATATCATTGTGCCGATGGGCACTGAAAATTTGTATACTGATCGTATAATAAACTCGCATGTTATTGAAGCGAGGTACAGGGTCTCTCACAGTCGATTTCACTCAGCTTCAGCTTTTCTTCATGTTATTTTTCGTACAGTTTTTATTACCTTTTGTCGTTGTTGCGTCGCTGTTGCAGTTGCTGCTGAAACTGGGCCTTGGTAATGTGCAGGCCACCGGCCAGCGCAAGTGACTCGGATTTGGAGGCCGGACTTGGAGCAGCAGCAGCAGCGGAAGCGGCAGCAGCAGCCGTGGCAGCTGCCACAGCGGCTGTGGCACGCACTCCAATCTGACGAGTTGCCGTTGTCGTTGTCGTTGTTGTTGCCTTGTTTTCCTTTTCAGCACTTGGATTTGGTTTGTTATCCTTGCTCAGATTGTTGTTGTTGTTGTTGGCATTGTAGTAGCTGTGCAAGATCATGGGATAGGAGGAGTAGGCATAGACATGGCGTCGCAACATGGACGCGGGCAGCAGTTGCAGCTCATGCGGCGGCGGCAGAAAAATGCCCGTGGGCACCGTTGTCTCGAACCGTGGACGGTCCATTTGCCGGGTGACGTCGTTCCAGACGCCGGTGACGTTGCCGGTGTTGCTGCTGTGACCACTACCACTACCAGCGCGTCCGTAGTTCTCCTCCGGCGCCAGGAAACGCAGCTTCTGGCTCAGCTCATCGGCAAAGCTGCGCACCTCCTGTGTGCTCCTCGAGAAAAAGGAGCGCGTGGTCAGCGGCGGATTGCTGGACGTGGCACCTGCCGCCGCACGTGACTCCTCTACATGTTCCACCGGCTCACGTATGGTGGGACGCACTATGGCTTGATTGGGCTTCGGATTATGCGGATTACTGTCGTAGTCAATGTCCACGGAATTCTGCAGCACCGAGAAGGAATTGGTGACCACGTGCTGGAAATTGTAGGGACTCTGATAGCGTTGAACGTTGTACGAGGATTGCTGACTATTGTTGTTGTGGTTGTAGTTGTTGTTGTGGCTGTTGTAGTTGCTGCGTCCTGGTGCATAGGGATAACTGCTGGCAAAGGAAAAGTTCTGTGCTCGCTGCTCCGTCTCCGGTCTATTGTCTGGGAAGTGTTCTGGATTTATGTGCTGCTTGGGGCTGTTGCTCGTCTCTGGCATGGTCCGACCAAATCCAATCGAATCCAATCGAATCGAGCTACTTGCTTTGCATTTGCCCTCCCTTTATAAATAGCCACAGAAACTTGTAGTCGACACTCTCCGACTCCGCCTCTGACCACGTCTCGACACACGAAAAAGTTAATCAATATTATTTTTTCTTTTTTGCTGCTGCCCTTTGTTATGCTTTGTTTTTTTTTCAGTTGCTGCCCCTTTTGTCCTGTTGCTGTCGCTGGACGGCAGAAAGGAGCACGCGTAGTTACCGCACGGTTCGACTGGCGAACGCCAAATGACCACGCTGCTCGGCACTTTCAGTTGCTCAGTTGTTCAGTTGGTGCTCGGCCCCGGCTACTCGGCCATCGCATGGTCAATCGCCGCCAGCTGCCACCCAAAACTCCCACCATTGCCAGCAATTAACTGCTGACTGTTGCCGCACAATTGAAATGCCGCCAAATTCGCGATACCAAGAAAGCCTTTTGCATGCCACACACATTATGTATTCCAACCATAGTTATGTGTGTGTGTGTGTGTGGTATTTCCAATTAAAAGTGCTTCCTGGCTGCCCTCCATTCTCTGACACCTTGCGCTGTGTCCTTGAAATTGGCAAAGTCCTAAGCATTTCATAAGTTAAACAGCTGCTTGTGTCAAGTGTCGCATTTCCTGCCAACCCGTCACCTTCACCTCATTCCAAATCAAGATGACTTCACGCATTCGCCGCTGACATTGAAATAAGGTGGGTGGGTGGGTCTACCTGGAATCCTCAAGTCCACCTAATGTCAATTGCCAAGGTCAATTGTAAGTTCCGCCTTAAGCAGCTAACAGGGTTGACGTGGGCCGCTGATAAGCGAAATTAATGAGAAGCCGAGTTCAGTTTGTTCCTTGGAACCTATCGATGTGTCGCGACTGGCGACGAGTAACTGGCGTGGCTGTCACAAAGGTCACAGACCATGTTCGAGTGGAAATGGGTTCAATGCCTATAATAAGTATCTTTTAATTGCAGCATTATTTACAAGAAAAGGGCGTATTTGAGATAGTTATTATGGGAGATATTCAACAGAAATATCAGCATATCAGCGAAATTAATCTTGGGATCGAAGGGAATAATGATAATAATAATATACTCCAACATTTTGCATGGATTAGGTTGGAGCCCATTTTCAATTTAATACAATAAAATTAATTTAATTTTTATCAATTATTTTTATTTATTTTTTAAATTCCTGCACTTCAGTTGTCTTCAAAATTCAAAAGTTAACTCAAAACATTTCAAAAAATAATAATCTAAGAAATTTAAAGAATTTAAATAAGAATAAAATTAAATTGAAATAAAATTATAGATAGTAAAAAATGAAAAATATGTAGTTGAAATAATTTGTTTTGATCAAAACTTTAACTTCAATAAATAGTTTTGTCCACGAGTTTTTTTTTCATATTCTTCTGATAATGTTCTTAATATCAGTATAATATTAATTTCGCAACACGTTCTTAAATATGAAATGATGAGTAAATTTTTATATATATTTTTATAAACACTATTTTATAGCACTTGTTTATCAAATTGACCTTAATTTGACCCAAACATGTCGCCAATATGGCAATATTGACCTGTCTATTTTCGCATTTAACGACAGTTAAGGACTACAAACTGCGTCAATTAAAGTTTTAAGCACCCAACAATCACCATTCCATATCACAGTTCTGTTACCTCAAAATACCTGACAATGCACGACAATTCTCATTTAGAATGCGTGCCTGGGAAGTTGGCCATTGAGCTCGTGCCACTCGAGTATCTGACCATACCCAGCAATAATAATTTAATAATTCATTTACGCAATTTATGAGTTGCTTTTTTTTTGTTGCCCTCAACTTTCGTTTTCTATTTTCTTTGGTGGATTCATTGACCTCTGTGCAGTGACGTGTGCTGAAGTATTTTCCCTTATTGAACTCAACCCACAGGGAAATCTGTGTAAACTTACTTGGGACAACCTTTGATTTTGACGGGCTTTGGCTGGCTGGCCCACCAGAAGGCCTGTTTGCAGGGTGGGGCAGGACAGGGTTTGTCCTGCCACTTGAGTTGCATCTCGGTGACTTCGGTGCGTGTGATTCCCGTGCTGAGGAAGTCCATCCCGGTGCCTTTGCTGCCCACGGTAGTGCGCTTCGGAATCGTTGGCATTGTTGTGGCTTTGTACACTTTTCGTTTTTATTATGTATAATTTCCAGATAGATATATATTCGAAGTTGTTGATTAATTTTACGTATATAAAAAGTCTATAAACTGACACATTTTCCAAAGCTTTTGATGGATTTGCTTTTTATTTGAATTTTAAGCATTTGTATTTGCATTGAATTTAAATTTATAATTTGATAAATATATTTCGTAAATTTGTTGTCTTTTTCGACTTTTGTTATGTTTCTACTGCGTCGTATCCAAAATAAACAACAACGGCGGAATTTTCTCGGTTGCCATGGGAATTCGCGAGTATTGTCGGCATTGTTGCATTGTTTAACTGTTGCCTTGTGTGGCCTGGGATCGGGAGGATGTTGCAGTAGGCGCTATCTATGATGTGACTAACTTGGCAATAAACTAGATAACTAGACAAGGACGTTGTACGGCAAACATAAAACGGCGAACTCGTTAAGAGCCTACAAAGCTCTATCACCTTTATTTATGAAGGCTATTTTAATATTTATATTGTCACGCAAAATACTATACTCCCGTCAAAACTATTACTTTACTTGCAGTTCAGCTAAAGGGAATAAAGCGTCCAATTGGTTTGCCTTCAATCTTCTTGCTTCCATTCACTTTTTTCATAGACTGTTAGAAACTTAAGTTTGAATTTCGTATAACAGCAACGATTCATGTTAATAACATTAAACTGCAATTTCAACGTAAAGCAGTTAACTCAAGCAGTTCAAATTGGATGTCGACGAACTGCTTGTTTTACAACAGTGGCAAGCAGTTGAAAGCAGAGCTGTTAAATTTAAATGAAACTGTATCAGGCAAAAACTTTATTTTCCGTTTTCATTGTTGCCAAAAAGACTTGTTTGATGAACAAATAAATAAATAGTTTGACAGCTAATAAGCTTTAGCATTTAAATAGATTTTGCTCAATCATTAATTGCATTTGCATTAAATCTTGATAACAGCACATCTATTACAATTAATTAGATTCCCCTTATTTCGCTTAAATGTATTATATTATTTTATTTGAAACGTTTGTCATTTAAGCGGCTCATTGTCGGCATTTTAAGGGTCAATCTGATCGAAAAGGAAACGAATACGAAATAACGTTTTGTTGAAATTACATAGCCTTCCTTTATTGTTTTGCTTATTCATTAACACGGGGCCCAGTTGAGTTGAGGGCTCTCTCATTGAGCAATGACTTGCCTGTCAACGATGACGTTTGGCTTTATGTCCAAGACGAATACCGTACTTCGATGGGGGTGGCTGATAATTGGTGTGCGCGTGTGTCGCCGTGTGTGTGTGTGTTGCTTGTGGTGTCCTTTTGTGTGTACCCCTTTGTACCATGCATATAATACATATAAGTGTATGTATTTGGCTGCCTAATAAGATCATAGGAATGGGCCGAGAGTATCGAGCAAACATCAATAAGGGCCATGACGTTTGACATTTGCAGAGGTCTCAACTCGTCCCCTTGGTCTGTCTTTCCATCGTTTTTTTCAATTTCAGTTTGTTTTTGTTGGCATTTAAAAGGTTAATGATGCCCACTCGAATGGCCACACAGGCGATGACTCTCGATGTCGCTGTCGATGTCGCTGTCGATGCCTGGCGACGTCTGCTGACTCTGACTCTGTTGATAATCTTTGACTGCAATTTCCACAACGTTTTGTGTTCGATCATTTGCACTGATAGCCGGACGGGGCTACCTTTCTGCGAAAGGCCAAGACTCAGTGTCCCACTGTGTGTTATTGTCAAACAAATCATTTACAGATCTTTCCGTGTAGGTGTGAGCTGCAATTTTCCAAAGAAAACTAGGCAACTAACCAAACTGCCCAACTGGACACTCGAATTTTGATTAATTTATTGCCCTACCGTGCACTGACAGATTGTGTGTGTGTGTGTGCAGTTCAGGCCAAAGGAAAAAAGTGAAATAAACCATCTAGGTAACGGTTGACTCTCATAAAATCATACAATAATAAAAAACTATTGTACATTGTAAATTTCTGCGGGCTGTTGCGTATTTTTTAAATGGTTTGCCGGCGCCAAATAAATATATAAAATAACAAATTGGTTGTAGATAGATCATAAAAACTAAGACGCTAACTGTAAAAACCAGTTGTATGCGGATCTCTATAAATTAAACTGAATTCAATAAGGATAATAAAAATTAAACTAGTTTTTATTGTCTGCTATGGTTATTGATTTTGTTTATTGTTGGATTTCGCGTAAATCTTTTAGTTAAAAGCCAAATATCAGAGACTGTCCCTATAAGATCCGGAGATATTGAGCCGAAATTTAAGGGAAAATGTGAAGGAAATGAGACACAATAATAATAATTACACCAAATTTTTTATTGTGAAAAACTTCTACTCATAACTTTTATAATTTACATCATTTTTAATTATCTATTTTTGAAATTCAAATAAATGTTACATATGTAAATATATACATTTTATCTTTAACGACATTTCATACAAATCAGACTTTAGTTTCTGATTTAAAAATAAAAGATTCAGAATAAGGGTAATTTTTGCTTTTATCTTGTGGCTTTGGCTGAGAAACTGTATTTACAATTTCCACAGCATAAAAAATCTCAGCTCTGCCAATGAAGTTTGTACTTTTTTGTTCTTGTCCTTCAGTTTTGCCAGCAGCTTCTTTTTGTCGGTTACGAGATGCTTTTTTCTTCTTCCCTTTTTTAAGGGGGTGGGGTGTGTTCGACTTAATTATGAGAAACGGTTTCGGAATCTAAGTCCGGGTCCAGCCACAAACATTCGCATCAATTATGCATACGCCAACGCACTCGGCATTCTGGCAACTCGGCAACATTGGCAACGTTGGCAACACTGGGAAATGTGGCGTGGGGCATGGGCAGTTGCAATACATGGAAACAATGGCTAGAGCAGCAGCAAGGACTGCTCCTTGTGCATCCTTTTTGCTGGCTGAGCCATCAGTTTACCGCATGGCAAATTCGACGAATTTCCTGCGGTTTTCAAGCATTTCGGTTGGTTGCAACTTTGATTGCTGGCAAGCCAGCATAGAGGGAGGGGAGTGGGGCAGAGAAAGGGGGCAGGGGCAGGGGGCACGGACAGTTCTTGACCGCAACAGCATTGGTCGAATTCAATTTATTGTAAATGGCAAAGGATTTGTGTGCTGCTTCTGCTGCTTCTCTCAGAATTTGTGCATTGAAATTTGAAGTTTGCAGCTGTGCGAATAGTTTTCGGGGGTAAAACAGTTGTCTTCGAAGGGCAGGGGGAATGGGTAGAGGGGGGACTCGTTAACATGGCACATCCGCATGTCAAAAATGTCGCACAAAAATCAAAAATGTCGTCAGAGGGGGGCAATCGGACAGAGAGACTGACAAACTGACAGACAGTCGGACAGTCGGACAGTCGGACAGACGAAGACGTACCAGGAACACGACGCTTTCGAGGCCCTCGGCCCTCGGCCCAGACCCAGACCCAAGCTCTCCATACACCATACACCATACACCAGACCATACAAAACTCAAAGCAAACTCAATAGCAAATTAGCAATTCCGATGCGGCCATTTATATTGTTTATTCTTATTCTTATTGTTGTTGCTGTTACTGTTGCGGTTGACGAACAGACGATCGCGTTTTTATTTTTATTTCATTTTCTATTTGGGTGTTTTTTCGGATTCTTTTTCTTGTTTTTTTTGTTTTTTGTGTTTTGCGCAACGCAGCTTTTTTTAAATTATTCCGCTCTATAGTTTGTAGCGATCGAACGTTCTCTGTTATCAAGTCGCGACCCGCAACCGAAACCGATACAGAAACAGCAACAGAAACCTAAACCGAACCTGAGCCTGAGCCTCAACTCGCACCGCAAGTCCAATGCAAATTAGCTTAACTTGGGAGTCACTGGGAGCAGTCGGGGCATTACAATGTCTAATGTCTGGTTAACAGACGCTTTGACTCTCCGACAGAGTGAACTATTCACTTAGCTCGCACATTTGTCGCAATGAAGTTAAAGAGCCATTTCTGTGGCAAATGTTGGCAATCAATAATGCCACAAATATCTTCAGACATGCAAACTGTCCCCCCAAATAAACAAACCCACAAAGTTTGCGTGCTTTGCATTTCTTATAAACGTGCTGAACACGATTTGTCATTAAAAGTCAAAGCAAAAATTTGTTATATTTATTATTGTATAATTTTTTGGGTGCGCTCTTTTGTTTATTGTGACCAATTGTGAGAGCAATTGCTTTTAGCCAAGTTTCCCGTCTGTTTCACCGTTAGGCGCCACCAGGATTAACATCTATCATAGCTCACACTTTCACTTTTGGTCCTTTCCCTTCCTTTCCTTTCCATTCCAAGAACTTGGCAACAGTTTTACCTGCAATCCTTGCCACACTTGTTGTGTCTAGTTATTTCCTGGAAAAGGATCAGGCTGTAAATGATATTGTATTTGTCTGATCGTAATCGATCTTCTGCTTGGCTTGTTGTCGTCTTTGTTTTGGCTCATAACTCAATTTGGCCAAAATACTACGTGAAGTCTCTATTAGAGGGTGTTCATTATAGTGTGGTCACACCGTCACCACAACGTCGACTTCCGTTTTAGCTGGAAACAATGAAAATGTGTGGAAAGTCTTGTTCCTGTCTCAGCATTTTTACAAGGAACAAGTGTTAAGGATGTGCGTGACAATCATTATATGGGATATCAAGATATCTCACGTAGCGGTCAGAGGCGTGTAAATTCACATTGAAACTCTCTCTCTCTCTCTATCTCTCTATCTCTGTAAATCTCTCTCTCTAGCTCTGCTGAGAGTCTAAACGTGATCATTGTGTGTGTATTGATAATATTGTACAGACTGTAAAGCTATTATCTAGAAAGTGGCGATATTTCTCTAAAGATCTTGGCATTTATAATTCTTCTTATTCAATTTCTCTATAAATCAGTATTAAATTCTGTTAAAATTTATTTAGTTATTTTAAAGAAATTCTATAGAAACTTTTTAATGCTTATAAAATATCAAATTGAATTTAAAATCGGATTAACTGATTCATAAAAATTGGATAAAATAATAATAATAATGTGTCAATAGTTTTATTTAAAGTCTTGAAAATGTATTAATTACAATAATTATTTATTTACAATTTTATGAAAGGATTTCCGAAAATTATTAAAGTATGAATTTATGACATAATTTAAGTACATAAATACCATTAATATTCTGTAGCCCGTTCCGCCTTTTAAAAATCTTTTTCCACAGTGTCTACCATCTTTAAGTGGCTTATCCTTTTATAATAGATCACATAAACAGTAGTTTCCCCAATTAATATCGTAAAATTACCAATTTCATAGTGCATTTCTCCATTCTTTGTTTTGATTTTACGATGCCTACAAATTGATGTTTAATGATGCCCCTTCTCATGCCCCATTCGGTGCTCATAACTGGTCGTAATTTATTGTATGCCACTCAACAATCTCACTTCATCAAACTTTCAACAGTCATTGGACTGAATGTACCATCTATTGTTGTTGTTGTTATTGTTTATTGTCAACATATTGCAGTCGGGATACAAACAAACATCATTTTGTGGCGACCATAAAAACACAACTATGAAAGAAATTAAGCAGATAGCCAATCAATTGGAGGGATTGGAGCTAAGTTTCCTTTCTTTTACTTAATATATATTTTTTATATTTTTGGGTGGCGCTGCGTGGGGTGTCTTCAGACTGGTTTATAAGGTTTACAACTTGCCTTTCTTTGGAGATTTTTATTTGCTTCGCATCGTAATTTTTCGTCGTTTTATTGAGTTTTATTTTTGTTGAATTTGGAATTTTGGCCAAAACAAAGCGTCTTTTAATTATACAAAAATCAATATAGCATATATACTCTTCTCTTTTTTATGTGCCCAATGATTGCTGGTAGCGTGTGATAATTAAAATGGAAATTCATAAAAGTCAGCCTACAATTTTGAGAATCTGAAGCTGAAATTTATTGCACTTGGCCGCAAACAAAAGACGCACAGGAAGTCGTCTAAAAAAATGTATTGCAAACACAATCATATATCAATGAAGTTGTCCTGGCAGACCCTGTGTCCAGGATGCGCTTAAAAAGAAATCCCTTCCGTTTGCCGCTGGCCAAATGAGTTGAACTTCCGTTGCAACGCGTGGCCGACTTGTCGTTTGTCGCTTGTCGCTTGCCTCGCCCCCTCCCTTGCCCAGCCCCTCAGAGCAATCCTAATGCAGTTGTCAGTTGTCGCATATACGATATCTATATATCTATATCTATAAGTGAGTCCAAGTATCGCGGGCAACAACAACTATGCTAATCGATGCCAAACCAAACGGGGCAAGAGCCACAGTTGGCCATGTCAAAGGGGGAGGGGTTGGCCTGGGGAAGGAGAATCAGCTTGTCTAACCAAGGCGACGCCATTTGCAGTTTCACACTTTTTTTTGCCAATGGCTCGGACCATTTTTTATGGTCAAGCGTGCCAAATTTGTAAAATGCGTCAGCGACAAGTGTAAAGTAGACTTTTCTCGTTGTTGTTGTTGTTGTTAGTGTTATGGTTATTGTTGCATTTATTTATTTTATGTTGTATAATACGTAACTGGCCTTTAGGGGTCCGTGGACACGAGCCCCTTAGAAACTTTCCATAATTTGTGCAATAAATCAAATGAATTTCACTCAAAACAATCAAAATCTCAAGGCGAGCAGCCAATTATTAACAAATGCCTTGCCACCACTGCAACAACAACAGCAACAACGACAGCAATAGGAACAACAACAACAACAAGTTAAACATATCAATAATAGTCGGCACGCAAACAAGCGATTGACACGCAAAAACACATTTAAAATTGATTAGCCCGGTCAGTTTGAGATTCAGCTTGGAATCCACCTCAAACATACTACATAGAAGATGTGTCTAGACATGGCCACGGTGTGACATTTGCCCCTGGGGGCACTATTTTCGGAAGATCAGCCTCTCTTTCTCCCCCTTAGTCTCTCTTTCTTTTTATCTGTGTCGCGTGCTTAAAACCACAACAATACACAAATTGTTTGGCCAACAATTTTGGGCATTTGTTAAAAGAGAAATAATAAGTATATTGAAAGATTATACTTAATAATATTAATAACGAAGCGTTGATACTCAAAAAGGGAAGAGAGAGTAATAAGAAACTTCGGATCAGCGAACTTTCTTAGCTTAAAATTTATTAAGAACTTTACTTGATAGCTTATACAGAATTATCTGGAAGATACTTGCATGCAGTTTACTGAAATAATATTTTGGTTATATTATTAAATATAACGAAGCGCTGAAGACTTACATGAATTATATAAATTTAATACTCTGCCCAAATAAATAATTTGTTTTGTTATCTTAGATTTATTATGATCGAAGACGCTACAAAGATACATTCCCCTGAGCATCGAATTTGTTTACCTTTGACCTGTTTAGCTAATCTTACGGATACCTGTTCCAAAACGCATCTATAGCCAAGCTTATAGATTAGCTTTTAAGCTTTAAACTTAGTGTATTTGTAGACTCATAACTTTGGGCTTAGTAACCAAGTGATAAGCAAAAATGTTTGTTGCATGCCGCGGGCCTAATAAAATGTATCTTATAGATATAGAATGTATCTGTCTGTCTGTCTGCCTGACTGTCGTTAGTTTGGGGCTTAGGTTTCACTCTCAGTTTCTTGGGCAAAGGGGCATAATTATTGGGTCAGCATTCCAAAAGGGGGCAACGTCCAAAAAGCGTACGACGAACGACGAACGCCAAAAACGAAAACTAATTTGAGAGCCTGTCCCCTCTGCGGGCAATTTCCAGTAAAAGCTCAAAATGTTATTTTGTTTTGTTTATTATTATTATATATTTCTTCTTTGTGGCATTTTATGATTTATTAGCTTTGATCACTTTGATGGTACTTCTTTCTTTTTTTTATTTTGGCAAAATCCGATCGATCGATTGATGGGCTGGATGGATGGCTGGATGGATCGTATGTAAGTATGTTATGTGCCTACCTTAAGGGCTTTCCAAAAAATGCTTAAACCAATTTCCACAAAGGCGCGCTTAATTAAACGGAATCTCGCTGACTCTCTGCCTGGCTGTCTGTCTGTCTGTCTGTCTGCATCCAGCTTTCAGTTCAGTGGGAGATTCAGTTTCAGTTCAGTTTAAAGCTTCAATGGTGGTCGTCGCCCCAGAGACACGATAAACGCGTACAATTGTTTGCACTTAAGATTTTTACACATGATTCAGTAGCCAGGGCCAAGACTGTCTGCGATCCATGGGCTTTTGTGTCCTGGCAGTCATGTCTGCATATGTTGCACTGGCACTCAAATCACAGCAGCCAGAGTCAGACTCTGACTCCGACTTCGACTCCAAGTCAGAGTTGCAGTTGCAGTTGCTGCTGCTGTTGTTGCTGTTGTTCTATCAGATGCAATATTTGCTAACGAATAAATTGGCATTTCACAAGTTGCCCTGACAGACGACTGCCAACTGACTGCCTTCTTTCTGGCTGAGACGACTCCCTGGCTGCGAAGCTCCCTGAACCAAAAACTGGTTGGTGTCTTGACTTGTTGTCCGTCTTCTGTCCTTCGTCTTCTGTCTGCCTTCTACCTTCTTCACTTCTTTTCCTTTTCCTTGTGCTTCCTGGGCAGCCAACATGCATTGCAATCATTTTTGTTGAATCTAAAATTGACGCATCGCATCGCGGCTATGACTTCGTCATTCTGTTGTTGCTGCTGTTGCTGCTGCTGCTGTTGCTGCAACAAGCCGAGTTTTCTGCATCAACTTCAACTTCAACTACCGTGTTACGCGGCCGCCAACCGGGCGGTTGTCCAACGGGGCTAAAATGGCCAGCGCGTCGCGCATTTTTCGACGACATCTGAATCTGATTAGAAACTGAAGCTGAAACTCAAGTTGAAGCCGAGGCTCTGCCTGAGGCAGCAGCAACAGCAACATCAGCAGCAGCAACTCGTCGTCCATCGTTGACGTTGACGTGCAGCCTCACAACAAACAGCAAAACAGCAAAACGGCAACAAACTCAACTCAACCGCAGGCCACTTCAATTCAAGGAACAAGCACTACATTGAGGCACACTGGTATAACTTTTATTGTAATTGATTATATTTATGCTCGTATTTGTATTATATTTTAATTACTTTCAAAATACACAATCTGGGGTGCCACAGAAATCGCTTTCGCTTGAAATTCACTCAAATTCGTATGAAATTTAAGTGAAATTCATGCGAAAGCGATTTCTGTGGCACCCCTGAATAACTAGAGATGTAAGTCCCAACAATAAATATTTATAAAAGCAAAATACACACGTAAATTTTGAGCTGTAAAGTTGTTAGGTCGAAAACAGATCAACTTCCAACTTTCATTACCAATTCGAATTGGCTTTAAATAAATTCTGCATTCAAATTTTTTGAATTTCGATAAAATAATAGTTTTACTGAAAATATGTTTTTTTTTTTAATTTTAAAACTCAGATTTAAGCATTTCATCAAATTCTATTGTTATGTTTAAAAAAAAAACCACTTTAATTTTGATTCTTAAGTTAATTTTTTTTTGTAAAAAATGTTTGCCAAAATGAACAAAGATTTTAACTTGAAAAGTTGCCAGGTCAAAAATGTAAACACCCTTAAACTTTCATGACTTTGCCAAATTTATCCGATTTCCAAGTGGAATGTGATTTTGATCATGGTTTGGTCTGATAACAATCAATGGTAGGCAGTTCATAGTACTTTAATAGTTCTTCCTTTCAAATCAAGATCTTCCCACTGTGCATTTAGGGGACGTGTGGGGGCTGCTAGCTGCCTACATACTGTACATACATTCTGTTTCTGTTCGCCTGTATTACGCGGAACTGTTGCCTGTTTCGATATGCCCTAAACAATATTTTGCGTCCATTTGGCTGGACATAAATTCCGCTTTCTTATTATTATTTTTTGTTGCCTTCACCTTCACCTTCTGCTTCTGCTACTCCTTGTCATTGTCATTGTCATATGCATGTTTCTGCGCCTTTAAAATGAAGTTTCTTTTTGGGCATGTATTTTGATGACAACAAAAATTGTTTATAAAATCAAAAAATGTGTGCAGTGCTTTTGTTTCTGTTTCGGTTGAGTTTAGTTTGCTTTTGAGCTGAGCCACGTTTTGCACTTTGCATAAATTGACCTCAGTCGGCATTTTAGCTCTCCTCTCTCTCTCCTGCCTCCTCCCTCTTGCTTTTCTTTAGCTGTGCCGAATCCTGTGCATAATCGTGTCCTTGTACAACAAAAGCAATTGCTACTGTTTGCCGCATTGGCTGCTTAGTCGTGGTCATCATGTGGCATATATCATGTCGTCGAGGCGCAGTCGCAGCAGCAACAAATCCCGACGCTGCCACGCCCCCGCCTTTGTCTGTCTGTGACTGTTGTTGTTGTTGTTGCTGTTGCGCCTGCGCGCATTTGACTTGGCTGGCAAGTCTTGAGCCGCCTGCGAAATTTACATAAAATTATGCAAAATCATGCAATGCGCTTAGTGTTTGTTGCATGCCCCAACTGATACTCCCAACCCCCCTGCCTCCCCTCTAGCTGCCCCGCAGCCTTGTCTGCCCTTTTATGCCAGAGTGCGCTCGTTTTATGAATGGAATCGCCGTAGCCAATGATGCTGCAGGAGCTGAGCATGAGCAAGAGCAAGAGGATGAAGATGAGACTGAAGATGAGGATGAGACTGAGGTTGAGGCTGAGAATGAGGCTGAGGCTGAGGTTGCCATCGTTGATGCCAGCAGCCGTGCCTGCAACTTGTTGCCGCTGTTGTACATTAATGAAATTTGTTAGTATCACGACTTTTATGCCTGTTGCCTGCCAACTTTGCTTTTGTTTCCCAATCGAGTGTTGTTGTTGTTGTTGTTGTTGCTGTTGTTTCTACCCTCTCGATTTTGCGATCTGTGCATTATTTGAAAATATTTATTTTAATATGAATACTTTGGAACCGCTCATGCGAATTGAGATACAACTATCTATAAATATTGTCGAGATTCAGATGCCATCGCTTTAACCAAATTAAGTTAACTTGACTTTGGTTAAATGTATAACATGAATTTGTTTTAGCAAATAGAGAGTTTTTCCCAGTTTCGCTTAAAAGTATTGATAACATCGATAAAAAATTGATAGGTATATAAATAAAACTTGGCATAAATGACGCTTCGATTTTACAAAGCTTACATATTTATAATTTTATTTAATTGATAATATTTTATTATGAATTGAAAATGGTTTTTACATTAATCTTGTATTAACTAATTTATTTTGGGTAGACCAAATTAAGTATGTGTTTTAATATATTTTTTTTTAATATTTTATGTGCAGTTTAAATAGAATAATTCAGATGACAAATAATATAGACGTCACTAGAAAGCAATCAGTTTTGTTTTTTTTTCAATTCTGTCTCGATCAATAAATATTTTTAGAGGAATTTTATTTTAAAAGGTACAATGATAATATAGTATTACCATCCAAGTTCGTTTGCCTAATAAAACAAATATTTGAGATACATTTATAGCATACTTTCTAGAGCTAACTTACATCTGAAACACATCTTTAAAAATAAAAGCCTTCTTTGATAGTTAGGTGTCAATATACAAGGTAATATTACACACAGTCATTCTTTCATAATTTCGTCATAAAATCGTAAATATGAGTATAATTTAAAAAATAATCTATTCAACAATAGAAAATGTATCAGTAATATATATTTTGAGAAAAATTAAATTTAAGAGATGAATTGTAGCTCATATGCTGACCACCTTCATAAATCGTTGGTTTAGTTCTACTCTCAAATGGGACAGAGAGCTGAAATTACTCAGTCTCAACTCGATACTCGGCAGCACAGATAGGATCTCTGTCTTTGTCTCCCCCGTGCAGCTGCAACAATTGCCAGATCTTGCATTCCCTTTGACTCCCTTCGCCCACCATCATTCGGAGCTGAGATTCGTAGCTGTGCTGCGATTGTTGTTGTTGTTGCAATGCGATGCCAACATACAAAAGCGATGTCAATCAAAGTTTGTCACAACTCGCAGACGCAGCCGTCGGTTGTCGCATTTAATCGCAGTTTTTAACATATCGATCTGTGACGGCGGATCTGGCAAGGGGCAGGGGAATAATGGAGACTGAGGGGAAAAGGGGATCCCAGCACAGTGTCACACACTGTGAGATGCGTTAAAAAAAACTCGTTGATAAAATGAAAATGAAAAGAAAAACCCAAAAGTGGATAGCGTTTAGCCAAACGTTGATGCGTATCTGACGCGCTCTGGGGATGTGGATTGTGGATGTGGATGTGGATTGTGTATTGTGGATTATGGATGAGGTGTGTGAATGTGGTTGGGGTTTGGGTTGAGCCTTTGGGGTGTTGGCTGCTTTTGGTTTAAATGGCGATGACTTTTGAGCTTATCGTTTAACAAACAACACAGGCAACAACAACATTGACAACAACAACAACTTTGATCATAGCCACACGCTGTTAAGGCTGTTAAGGGCTTGGAGGGGGCAGTAGAAGGGGACAACTGGAATCGTGTAATTTATGACAATATATGCAGCGTTAATGTCGTTGATCGATGTCTGTCAGTCGGATGCTGACTGCTTATATAAGTGTCAGTAGCAAGATTGTTATCAGAACTCTGCGCTGTTTCTCCACCCAAACAGAGAGATACAGAGACAGAGAGGGAGAGAGAGAGAGTGAGAGGGAAACGACGACATATTTGGCACCGCCAGCCTAGAGAGCTGGATACCCAAAGTTGATTATCGCCCCGGCTGTTGCATTTTAATTGATTTCGGATGCGATTTGCATGATCTAGAGCGACGTTGCCTAAGGAGGCCAATCGAGCGCATGTTTTATGGATGTCAAAACAATTGCTACATATTCTAAGTAGGGATCGGATTGGATCGGATCATTGCGCAAGTTCTCCTGCTCCAAACACAACACACGAGTATGCGTATGTACTTGGATATTTTCATGAATTCATTGCGAATAGATACATATGTATATCAGATGAATATTTCACATCAAAACAAACCATTCAGGCCAAAATCAGAAATCCAATGCCCAATAAAGTGGAAGAAAAATACTCTACAAGGTTTTGTGACATCAACTTTATAAACCTTAATTTAGAATGACTGTACCTAAATATATATTATCTTTAAATTTTATTTTAAATTTTTTAAATAATAATTGTTAAATGCAGATAGAAAAATAAAATATTCAAATGTCTTGCATTATTAAGGGGAGTTTTATTTATGTGGCTTTTTTAAGTTTTATTATGTTTTTAATTCAAGTTTTTAGAATATGAAAAGCAGAAATTAACGGAATTTTTAAATTATATAAACGAGAAATATATAAATTTTTTTTATTTTCTTATTGCACAATTATAAAAAAAATTATAATTTCTTAAACTCAAATATTGCTTGTTGAAATTTTGAATATAGACTTTAATACTAAAGTAGAACATTTTGTTGTTTTATAATGATAACTAAAAATTAAGTTTTACAGCTGATGAGTTTTATCAATTGCTTGAAATTTATTATTAAAATTTTTTTGTATTCCTTAAGCTTAGTTTTGTTAGATTTTGAATAAGATTTTCTAATGATAGATCACTCAAAATACAGCTAATAAGTTTTTTAGATAGACTGTTTCTTGGGCGTTACAAAGATGATAAGAAAACTATGGATATTTCAGTTGTGTCAAGGGTATTCCATATAAAAACGCTGTCCATATAATTTATGCACTGGCCGTTTTGGCTGGCAGCGCAAATAAGGGCATGTCTGGCCAGTGGCCATCAGCTGCGATTGCAACCAGGACATGCTTGCCATGCATGCAGCAATGCGGCAGCTCTTGGCCTTCAATTAAACAGCAACACACGGCAGCAGCAGCAACAACGACAACAACAACAACAACCGCAACAGCAGCAACGTTAAATACAATAAATAACTGGACGGGCCAGCAAATGAAGAGATATAAAGCAAGTCCCACTTCGTCTCCGTCACCGTCTTACACTCCCATTTCCCCTTCCCACCACTGACACCCCTTTCTGCGTCTGCAACTTTGTTGTTGTTTTGGGTTTTGTCTGCGTACGCAAAACTTATGAGGAGGCCAGAAGAAAACCGTGGCCAGAAAACGCCCTAAAACGTACTTCGATCGCTTTGTTGTTGTTCCTGTTATTCTTGATGATTGCTGTTGTTGTTGTTGTGGTTGCTGCGCTTTCGCACGCATCGCCAAACGGTGGCCACTGCCAGAGTGGCCGAGGGGGGTGGAGGAGTGGTAGAGGGAATGGGCAGGTGGACAGCGGATCGAGGTGATTGCTGGTGAAAAATTCCGTTTGTGACAATGATAAAATAGTTTAACCTCGGCAAAAATCGCGTTTTGAATTTGAAATGCGATTTTGTTTTTTGGTGTTTCACTTCAAAAATTTATTTGTAGTTGTTGTTGTCGTTTTGCGGTTGACGCTGGGCACGGTCTCGAATCCGGGCTACTGTTGTTTAGTGTAAGCCTCTGGTGGAGGTGGAGGTGGTGAGCATTATTTGGTGACAGTTGCGAGACGTGGCCAAAAGGTGATTGTTGTTGTTGTTGTTGTTGTCTGTCAACTGTTGTTGATGATAGCTGCGGAGGCGTGAATGCATGAAAGAGTTTACTGCTAAGCTACTGATGATTCAGATGCTAATGTGAGAATGAAAAGCCAAAGATTAAAAAGATTTGAAAAATCAAAAAGTTTTATTTGAAAAATAAGATAATGTAATAACAGGGCATATATGTGTAATATTTAAACTAAAGCAACGAAGTTGAAGAAAATTTAAATATTTATATATTTAAATTTTAAATAAATAAATCAAAAATATGCGAAATACTCAAAACGATTATTTTTTATTTTTTTTTATTTTTTCTGATTAATTTTAAATAATTGTAATAATTTTAGATTTTTTTTATTTTTTCTAATCGTAATCATTAAATAATTGGGAAAAACCGAAAATAATCGTAATTTAAACATTAGTTCGACATTTAAACAAAAATAATCTAATTACTAATGACTATGATTACTAATCATTATTTAACAGGTATGATTTATAATAAGTTTTTAAGTAAATCATTAAATACATAGTTTATTATTTGTTTGATTATAATATTATTATTTGTTTGTTTTATGTGTTTACTTTAGAATAGAAGGAAATATATTTAAGCTAAGCATGGAATGGAGACAGGAAAGTATTAAAAACAGTTAATGGTGATGGCCAGAAAGGATTTCTTTTATAATTTAACAATGTTAATATATGAGGAATAAAAAGAGTTTACAGAATCGAAAGTAATGTTCGAATGGCATCGAATGAAGCGTCTGTTCAAATATGATAAATACATTTTTATTTTCTCTCTAAACAGCATTTATTAGTTGTTTATTTTTTTTATTCCCTAAACAGCCATAACTACGTGCCTCCACTAACTGCTGTTGCTCAGCCACCTCCGTTGCTCTTCCTCAAAATGTTCTGTGTCATTTTGGCAGTGACGCGTCGTCATCGTCGTCGTCGTCTGTTACGCGGTATTAAAACCAGTAGCTCCGGCGACAACAGAAGCGAGGCGCATATCATAAGCTGAAAACATATTTTGACTACGAAATCAGACTGCAAAAACTCACAGGCCAGTGTGAGTGTGTATATGTGTGTGTGTGTGTATGTGCAATGACAATATAAATAAAATAATTGCCGACATAAATAAATTCAAAACTCTTGTACACAATATGTGTTGTGTGTTGTGCCGCTTAAGAGCTTTGTGCGTTGTGCGTGGTACACATTTTATCATTTTTAGTATTTTTCGTTGTAGTTGTCGTTGTTATTGCCATTTTTCTTGTTGTTGCTGTTGTTGTTGTTGTGGCTATGTGCGCAAATTGTTAATGGCATTTTGTATGCGCAGACACAGACGCAGGGTTGGGTGCGGGCAGGAGGCAGGCGCGTACGGGGACTAAAGTGCAACGCTAGCTTTCATTGTCGCCAAAAAAAAAAAAAAAAAAAAATCTGAGAAAAAAACAAAAGACTTAAGACACGAACTTGCCAAGCGACTCCAGCGACTGCATTGTTGATTTGCTTAGCTGGCGGCGCGTGTTTTGGGACAAATTCTATTTTTATAACAATTTAAATTCAGCCAATTGTCAAGGTGTGTTAACCGCAGCAACAATAACTACAATAACGACAACAACAACACTAGTGACGAGGCAAAGCACAGCAAAAAAAATATAAAAAAAACAAAAACAAAATTATGTCTGCATTTTCGCGCCTGTTTTGTGGCAAATTGACAACAATTGCTGCTATTAGTGAGATATGTACTCGTTTGTCTGCTCGAAACGCTGATTTATGTCTCTGGAATGTCTGTCAAGGGCGTGGAGAGTTTCAGAGAGAAAAGGAGCGAGGAGAGAGAGAAATATGCATTGAATTGTGAAAACTTCCGCTTTTTAATTGAGTTCTAAATGCGCAACGCCCTCTTCCAGCACCGTCAAATATAAAAAAATTGGACAAAATATAAAGCAAAGATCTCAGCTGAGCGATAGACCGAATGAATGGATGATGCCTCGAAACGTGCACAAGTAGCCGGCAGAGGAAGTCGCAGTTCATGCATATTAATTAGCGGCAACCTGTACCATAAAAACTGGCAGCGTTTGCTTAGGTTGGGGCATCTTTGATTTTATGCAGCCAAATTGAAAATAAAATTCATTTCATTGCTCGACGATTCGTCGACGCTCGTCATTCGACAATGTTTGTACATTTTTCGCACATTAAGCCAGAGAGATTAACACTTGAGCGTCTTGGTGTCTTGAACCGGGGCCTGACATTATCTGGTGCATCTGGTTGATAAGATTTGTGGGCGCACAGTTGCACGATCCTCAATTTGTTGCAGCGCCGCTTTATGACCCAGAGTTGCAGTGGCAACTCAAATGTGGTGCGTCTGATAAGGCTCGTAAAAGTCAAACGGCCTACGACGGATTCCTTGTTTTTAATGCTGATCGTAAAATGGCAAACACTGGCGTCAATTAATTGCTGTGTGCGGGTTGCGTTGCTTAGGGATGCAGTTAGGACTGCCCAACTGCTCGTTATGTTCAACAGAGGAAGTCATCAATCAATTCCAATTGGCCAGCAACATTCTTCTGGGAAACGGAGAGACTTACATATGTATAGTGTGTACGGTAATATTCTAGTTGATTTTGGAAATGTTTTTTAAAATTATATTAAAATAAATAAATATTAAATATAAAATAATTGAAAATATATGCCAAATAACATAAAATGTATAATTATTAGGAAATATTCTTGTTAATTTAAGGAACATTTTTGAAAATATGATCAAAATTAATAATTATAAAATGTAATATTAAATAATACAAATACATTTTAAATATAAAATAAAATAAATAATAATAATAAAATAAATATATAATATAATATAAAAAAAAAATAAATAAATAAATAACAACAAATATTTAATTGTAAGGAAATATTCTAGTTTATTTTAGGAACATTTTTGAAAATAATATCAAAATAAATAATTATAAAATGTAATATTAAATAATACAAATACATTTTTAATATAAAATAAAATAAATAATAATAATAAAATAAATTTATAATATAATATAAAAAAAAATTTATGCTAAATAACATAAAATATATAATTATAAGGAAATATTCTAGTTTATTTTGGGAACATTTTTGAAAATAATATCAAAATAAATAATTTTAAAATGTAATCTTAAATAATACAAATAAATTTTTAATATCAAATAAAATATATACAAAATAATATGCATTAAATATTATTATCCAATATTAAATACTAAACGCGGCATGAAGTTTCTTTTGGTATATTTTTTTTTGGGACAATTTCTTCAAAACTTTAAGTGCAGGCACCAAATAAATAATAGATAATATTTCTTTGACACTTATTGTCATTTCAAAAAAGGAAATTATTAATATAAAAGAAAAGTAAACAAATATGATTAAATTATAAATATTACTAGCTTAATATTTTTATTATTAACTATTTCCTTTGCTTTGGCAATAATTGCAATGCTTTCGTTATATGCGCCAATTAGACAATAACTAATGAATCCATGCACAGTATGTGTGTATGGAAGTACATACATATATTATTTTTAATTGCACATCAGCAGCAGCAGCCACAATAATAACAATAACAATAATAACAACATTAACAACATTAACATGACTCGCAGTTTTCTCACACTCCTCGCCTGGCACTTGGATGAGGCACTTGCATGAGCTGCAGCAATTAAACAACAACGTGCCGCATGTTTCTTCAAGCTTTTCTTTCACTGATTACTATATTTAAACACTTTTAATGCAATACAACAGAGATAGATGAGATTAAGTGAGAGTGAGAGCGAGAGGGAGAAGTAGCAGGAATTGGCGAAATCAATAGGCATGCGAAATATTTCTTACCGTCAAAAAACATATAAATAATGAGTCATTGTTGTTGTTATGGTTGTTGCTTCAGTTTAAGTGTTGGCAATCAGGCAAATTACCAAAATATTATTGTGGCCACAATCAATTAGCACTCGCATAGCTGGAAATGTTTATCAAAGACCAACTATTACCCCTCTCTGCCTTTCTCTCTCTCTCTCTCCCTCTTAGCCTTTCTCTCTGTATTTCTAGGGAGAAGGGAAAAGGGAACCTACTAATGTCTTTGCTTGTTTGCGTTCTTGTAGCTGCGATCGTGAGCGGATTCTCTAATTGTGGCTCAATTCAATCACGTGCAATGCTCGGCAATAGAACCTATTTGTCGTTAAAGTTTTTAACGATTTTGACGTAGCTGCAGGTGCAAACTGTACTCAAAGGCATGTTAATATGGCCGCTATGCTTAGTTGTTGTTGCTGTTGTTGCTGTTACTCTTGCTGTGGTAAAGAGCAATGAAAACAAAGCGAATGGACAGCGGCAACAACAATTTACAATGTGTACATATGAAAAGCACCAAAAGACACAACACACACACACCTCACACACACCTCACACACACATACACACATACTGGCGCACTTGGGAGGCAGTCAGTGAACTCGCATGGCCGCACGAATAACGTTTCGTGACAGGCAGCGGCAACAACTACCAACAACAACTACAATTGAAGGTTGAAGTTACATTGCCTGTATGTGTGTTGGTGTGTGTGTGTGTGTGTGTGAATGCTGGTGTGCGTGCATCGCCATTCGGGCGTACCAAAAACCCAACCGAGGCCACGCAGCAATCGACCCAAACCGCCCGCCTCCTCTGTTGTTGTTGTTGTTGCCACTCTTTTCTCTTTATATGCATTATATTGTACATTATTATTATTACATTACTTGTATTGTGTGTATTTAAAGTTTGTCGGTGTGGTGGCAGTTTCAATGCCTTCGTTTTGATTGAGGAAATCGTCGACGACGCATTGAAAATTCAGTAAAATTTTCTTAAGGCCATTGCCACACAAAATGGACGCCAGTTGAACGCATTTGAGGGCGCATAATACATTTATATTTGTCAATATTTATTATTAGAGTAATTTTGATGAAAGTTACAAATTTAGAAATTATTAAATTCAACATTTATTGGCCAACTTTATTGCATTTATTAGAAATCGTTAAAAGAACAATAGAAATTAATACGGCGAAATAAAATATATATTTTGACTATTTTTATATATTTGGAAGGCTTTAAAAAATTAAGAAATAATGGACTCCATATTAAGCTGAAATTAAAAATGCTGAAAAAAATGCAAACCACCAAATCACATTGTACATTGTTTTCGTAAATTTATCAAACTCCCTTCATAAATTTTTGTTCAACTGTCATTTGATTCATTTAAATGATGAATGTGAGAAATTATTGTTGCTCGTAATTGTGTTTAATTGTGACATGTTTATTCCAATTTATTAAACAGCAGGACAACGAACTTGTTATCAGCATTTAAATTATTGAAATTATTGAAATTAAGCCAACAATTTAGAGCAACTTCAATGTGAAACAAATGACTTAGGCAACGAACTTGTTGTCACATGCAAAGAGCCGAGTTGTGTGTTGGCTTTTGTTTCTGTTCGACCTGTTGTTGTTGTTGCTTTTGGGTTTTTTGTGTAATTTGGTATGATAACTTGCTTGTAGGCTTGATTAGAGTGTCCGCTGTCCAGATCCCGCCGAGATGTCTGTCAGCGCCTGAAAGCCTTTAGAGTCGGGGACGGGGCCTCCATAAAAATTAGCTGTGTCTGTGGCTGCTGTTTTTTATTGCGTTTCTCTACGATTTTATAACATTGAATCTTTTGTATATGTCCCCATTGATATTGTTGATTTTTTTTCTTGTTGTGTTGCCGTTTCCTTCGACAATATTTTCAAATTAACAACATTAACAGCGACCTTTTAATTAAGTTTCTTCTCTCTCTCTCTCTCTCTCTCTCACTCTGTGTTTCATTTGGCATTGGGAACTTTATTGATTTTCTGTTGTTGTTGACTTGATTTTCGTTTCGTTATAACTTTTAACTGATTGGCCCGACCAAGTTGTTGCTTTTTGGTATTTTTTTTTTTTTTAATTTTTTGGGTTTTCGATTTTGGAGACACATGTGAAAGCTCTGTTACAAATCGAGTTCGTTAAACGATGTTAGCCCACACCATCGACAGCACCACCTGCGTCCACCACCACCAGCTTGAACCACCTTAGCTTTCGCTCGTTATCGCGCTGACCTCTTGGGCCGTTCGTTTAATGGCCGCTTTGATAGCCACAACGAAAAGCAAACCAAGCCAAACCAAACCAAATCTTTCCCATGATTGTCGCCAAAGTGTTTTCGTATCATACATCGACTACGTGTCGCTGTTGCTGTTGTTGTTGTTGTTGTTGCTGTTGTTATTTGTTATTGCTGCTGCCTTTCGACTATTTTATGTATACGCGCCTCACATTTATGCTGTGCTACAAAGTCCCCACAACTTATCCGATACTCATCAAGTTATCCATCAAGTATTGCCCCTCCACTTGTTGTTGCCTTCTTTTTTATTTTATTTATTTGGGTTTTTGTTTTCCGTCTCTCTCTATCTCTAAGTTTTGTTAGTGTGTGTGTATGTGTCTTAGGCGCTTAAAGCTTTTTAAGGGTTTTTAAGATTTTTATCTAACAAACTCGCTGTGCATACTTAATTATGTATTTTGAAATGTGAGACAGGTTGGCATGGCATCAGACAACGGACAACGGACATTGGACAACGGGCATCGGTGCCCACAAAAGGTTGTTTTTCTTTTCTTATTTATTTTTTAGACAAAAGCTACTGTCGTTGACAACAACGCATACAAGTGAATTTTGTGGGAGCTGAGAACAGGCAGCAGCAGGTGCAGTTGCTGGCGGAGATTGAATAGATTGCCAGGAATGTTGAGGGAGATAGAGAGAGAGAGAGAGAGAGAGCATAAATATCAAGTAAATGATGATTCAACAGACGCTCAACTGGCTTAATTATATATTTATTTGTATTTAATATAAAATAAAAGGTGTTTACATTATATAGAATTCATTATTTTATTTTCAAATATGAGAAAAATAATGTTACTGCTTATGAAAAATATATTTTATAATGATATTAACAGGATGGACTAAATTTATTTACCTGTCTCGAGTAAACGTGTATATATTATTTTCATGTAAAATTGAAAAGAAAAGAAAATTTATTTTTAAATTTTTATAGTTAAACACCATGGAATTTAAGAAAAATGCAATGTATAAATATTGAAAACCTTTTTTACATTTATCTTAGCTTTTGGACATATCAATCATTGGCCAATTCTCAACGACAATTGTGTCTAATAACCGACAGAGTGGCCGTTCCTTTTAAATCTGTAGTTTAAAAAATACATTTTAATAAAAATTAAATTTTGTTTAAAATTTTTACCATAAAAAATGAATTTTTGATTAATTTGTTTTGTACAAATATTGGAGATTCTCTTTAAAATTGAAATTAAAATTTGGCATACTCTTTGAGCGTGTAAAGCATTCACCAATAATAATGTCTAAAATTGAAAATAAATACAAATATAATTTATAATATTTACAATATTAAAAAATAAATAAGTTTTAATAGATTCATCAGCATAAATATTGACTATTCTCTTTGCATATATATTGCTTACCTTTTGGGCCTGTCTAGTTTTGGTTTGGCCAATTCTCAATCACGCTGCTCGTTTGCCCCTCAGCACACATTAAACCATTTTGTGCAACATTTATCTAAGCAGTCCCCCCCTCCCCCTCGTCTCCCCTTGGCGCCCTCGTGCACCACCTTCAACATTGCAACGCCCCATTTAATAATTTATGCGCTGCATTGACACTTGCTCATGACCTTATCGAAGTCATCGTCATCGTTGCCTAGCCTGGGCCAACAAACTTGGCCAGCGGCACACTTTGGCCAGAAAGTCAGCCAGCCAGCCAGCCAGGCAGGCCAATAACAACAATTAGGCACACACACGAGCAACAAGCCAAGTCCAAAGAACGACAACAACATCAATCCATGAATTGCATTGTTGCCAGTTTTTCTTTATGGCTTTATGCGTTTTGGCATAGACTGCGAGTTGGCAACGCAAATAAATCAATTGATTTCAATTATAATTATAGGCTCGCGTGCAGCAGGCTCCTTTGGAGCACAGTCCTCTCATTGCCCAGCTGCCCTTAGGCCGTTTAAGCATTCGTATTCACATTCACATTCGTATTCGAATTCGTATTCACATTCATGGAATGGTTGTAAGGAGCGCGTGGCGAACTGCTCATTACTTTAGTTGTGGTACACGCCCCCTTTTTGGATTATTGAGGCGTATTTTTTGGTCAATTGTTGAAAAATGAAATGGTCTTGCACATAGTTATGACTCGTATCTTGTATCTTTTGTAGTGTATCTTGTATCTTCTATGCAAGTCATGGCCTGGCTGCTGGCTAGCATCCATATGCAACCCATATGGAGATGTATAAATTCTCATTGATTTTAATCCATACGTAGTTGAAGCTGGTCAAGTGTCTGTTATTTATTTTATGCGCTACTTCACAACTTTATTTAAATGCCGCTGGCCAAAAACAGCAGAAGAAGAAGAGAGTCTGCCAGCCTCTCCTTGCAAATTATATGCATTACGCATACGCAAAAGTCCTGCGGAAATCAACGTAAATTGACTTATACGAGTCAGTGTAGCTGTAACTTCTGTGGCGATATTGCAATGCAGATAAGTTGGTGAATTACCAAATGATGGAATATATATTTCAGTTGAAAAAGGGTATGAATTGCAACTGTTTTATGTAGTTGAATTTCCACTTCATATTTCTGATTTTTATTGATTTCTTGAAATGTTTTTTGTTTGTTTTTGCAGAAGCTACGCGGGATCTCCGTCCATTATGTCTATCATTAAAATATTTGATTCAGACTTAAGTTGTTATGGGAGAGACGTTCGTTGGCTACTGTTAAATGAGCACGTTGTGGTTTGGTCAGTTAGTTGTTGTTGTTGTTGTTGGTGGTGGCACTCCCTTCTAACAAACACTTACAAGTGCTGGAAATAATCTAAAAGCAACAACAGCAACAGCAACAACAGCAGCAGCAACAATAATAAAATTGAAACTGATCGTCTTTCAGAATGCGTGGCACGTAGCGCAGTTTATTAAAATAACTTGGCTGACGGAGGGAACGGGAACTGGAGCCACATCACCTGCTATAAGACTGGGGCCAAGAAAAATTAGTTTAATCATAAAAATGCTCGACATCGACAGCAACAGCAGCAGCAGCAGCAGACGACGATGAAGACTCTAGAGGCAGCTACCTGTTTTGAGCAAGAAGATGACTTCAATTAAAAGCTTTTAACAATATCACGTACGGCAAATCGGCAACCGAAGAGGTGCAAGGAGTGGTAGGAGGGGGGGAGTCTGATTACATCACAGCAGCATAGCAGCAATGTTGCAGAGCTCAATGAGAGTGCGTCGGATGCGTTGTCGTCCTCATCTTGGTTGTTGTTGTTGTCTTGGTTATCAGGTGTAAAGCATCGCGGAGTGCAATGAAAACGCGTTTGTGTCTTAAGTCTTTTGTTTTTTCCTCTTTTTGCAGCCGGAGCTTATTAAAGAAGAGAGTTGATAGCATCGCCCCCAGAGAGTGAGAGAGTCTGGCTGCACGTGCTACACCCCCGCCGACCTGGCTTTTAGTCTTTTGCCGACCAAAGATCAAAGCGCGTTATCCTTGACGCTGACTTCGAGTCGGCCATGTCACGTTGGGGCGTCAAAACGTGGCTTTGTCGGCAGTTGATGTTGACGCTGTCACTGTCCCCAAAACTTAATAACAATAACAGTTAGCAGTTAAAATAATAATACGAGTTAACCAACAAAAAATTCGGCGCATGCGTAACCGGCGACGACCTCCGTCAGCGTCTCGTTTCGATTATAAAAATTTCATTTATGTCTTATGGGCGATTTGCAATTTCTGCGCAAATTGCGCCGCTTATTGCGTCTCTTCTCTCGTTTTTTTCACTCTTTTTTTTTGGTCTTTTACGATAAATAAAATGCCTCAATCATTTAGCGCGTGCGTTTTGGCAATAAAAATGGCGTTTATGTTTCAATTAAAAGGCGTTGGCCAAATTATGCAATCGGAGAGCAGTTTTACGACTACAGATCCCCTTAAAATCTCTGGCCACTTGAGACGGGCATAATAATGCAGTTAAAGTACGCCAAAATGTTGCACTGACATTGATTTATTGATTTGCTTGCATACCGTGATTGATTGCAGGAAAGATTTTTAATTAGTTTTTAAAAGGTTTATCAATTTTCGTTGAATGGGAATTGTTTATAAAATTTACCTCTTATCTTTAGCAATTTTAAATCGAAGTTTACAGAATTAAATATTCCTTTCAATGCAGATATTTACAGATTTTTTGAATTAATTAATAGAATTAATCAAGATTTTATTAAATACTTCTATATTAAAATAGTTAAGCAATAATTTCTAAAGGTTGAAAATGAAATATATATAAATCTAAATATTCGTATTCGCAAAGCTTTCTTTATTTATGTTTTACTTCAGTTTAAAAAAGCTTTTCTTTCATCTTTTAAATTTGCACTTCAAGTTGTAAAATATCAAAAACCTTTAAATTTCAACAATTTTACTATTTTTAGATTTTTGCTTAATAAAAAAATCTCATCTCCTTTATCAACAATAATTTATGTTGAGTTTCTGTTCAAGGATATTCACAATTACGTCATGGGTGTTGTATTTATTTATAGCAACGAGGCAAACTCACCACTCACCTCTGCTCAACTCGGGGTTTGTGTATAGGCTAAGCCAAAGGGTTAAGGGTTAAGGGTGGACTTCCGTTTCCGATAAGACACACATTCGTGCGAGTTAGTTGGACGAATGAGTTGATTGGCCTTTGATGTGCGGCAGGCAAACAAGAAGAAGAAGCAGACACAGAGCCAGAGACAGAGTTCATAAAAAAGTGTCAGTCGGAAAATGTGTGCCAGTTTTTTATGCTGTAGCGCTAATGATATGCACCCCTGGTGAAGCAGCCCCCTCCCCAAGCCTATTCCTTTCGGATATCATATCGACGCGTTTGTTTTTTTGTCGAAGGAAATAAACATGCGTGCCACAGTAATAGTAGTTGTAGTTGTTGCAGTTGTCGTCTTTTTGATGTTGCTTGCTTGTTTTTTATGTCGCTTGAACTCAGCCCTCACCTGGAAAGAGTTCTGGGACAGGAAAAGCAACCAACAACCAACAACAACGCGCACTCCATCGATGGTTGGTTCAGGCAACGTTTGCCCTTTTGACTGCATTATGCAAATGAATATCTAAAAGATTTTTATTGACATATGTTTTTTTTCCTTTTGTTCTTCATTCGATATAAAAAAAGTAAAGAGTGGTTTCAGTCCCCGCCACTTCCTGTCGCTGTGACAGCCACGTCGCTCTCAGTGGGTGTGAACAGGATTTTAATTTTAATTTCTCTCAGCGTTGATCCATAAGCGTTAATGCTAATGCGAGTGGGTTGGGTCAGGGCCTTAAACGATTAAATAATGGCTGAAAGTGAGAGCACAAATCTCAACTTTATGACTATTTAACATTTTAATGAATTATTCAATTTTCTATTTTCCGTTGCCCAACTTTTGATTTCGATGTGCAGATGGAAACAAAGTTGAAACTTTTAGGATTGAAAGTGAATTTTCAGCGCGTCAACCAATTTGTAATAAAAAACAGTTTAGTTATAATGAAAGAGTAATGAGAATATTTGTTGAGATATTTCCGAAAAAAAATCTGCTTTTTTTTTAATTTTTTATTTATATATTAATATAGCACGACTAAAAGCAGTCGGCTAAAACTAAAATAATTTTTAAAAATTAAAATTAAATTACAAAATAATAAAATAAATGTATGTACAATTTAAATTATAAACTGAAAAGAAAAAGTTAAATTAAGTTTAGTTAAGTCTGGGATATGGAAAAAATGATAATAAAATTTTCAAATTTTTTTGTTTGCTTGTAAAGTGCCACAACTTTATCATAAAAATAGTTTCAATATTAAATCTATTATTTCATCACTTTATTATTTCATATTTATTTATTTATTTAAAAATACGTAATATTTACAATGAGAAGTAGAATATAATAATTGCTTTTTATTAAACTGAATTTATGACAATTTTAAAATATCCGAGGATATGTTATTTCCTCAAATGGATTTAAGTAAGAAATAAATTCCAGAAATTCAGTAAAAGTAAATATATTTCTTAAATTTTCCGGAAAACGCTTTAAGAACTAACTTAAATTGCAATTTATATTTCTATATATTTTATTGATTAAATTATGAACACAGTCACTTATTTCCCCAATTTTTTAGCCAGCTTCAATTTGAATCCCTTCAGTTGCTCTGAAGAACAACTATTTGACTTATAATATCTATTTAGTCAACTACTTAGCGACCGTAATGGCAGCCGTCATCAGCGTAAGCACAGTATGTCCTCCACACACGGGAAGGGGCAATAAAAAGCCGCGGTAAAAAAATGTATCCAGGTGTTGCAACGCTTTTTGCCGCTGCTGTTGTTTCCGCCATTCGCCAATATTTCACGACCCTGGCGGGTTGCCTATGGGATGCGGACGTGTCACAGCGGCGCAGAGATAAATTAGTTAATAAATAAAAAAAGTGAAAAGAAAAAAAAGCAGCTAACTAATTTGCATATTTGCCCTTTGCCTTTGGTCTCATTGACAGTTGAGCGTCGCGTCGCGTCGCGTCGCTCAATGCCAAAGCCAATGAGGCGCACCAAAAATGCATTTAACTGCCATCTAACTGGGGTTGGGGATGGGCTGAAATCGACGCTACCCAGGACAGGACAGGACAACACAGTACCCAGACTGAGATCGGGGTCAGGACGGTACGATATGTGTAGCTACAATCATTGCCATTTGCTGTTGCCCCGTTTGCGTACTTTATGTTTTGGCGGGACTCAAAAAATTTCTATTCTTTTTTTAGTCTGAGCTAATTTGCATATGACAGCGATGTGTGTGTGTGTTGGAATTTGGCAAACTGTTGGCTTTGCTAGGGTTGTGTGTGTTGTTGTCTGTTGTCTGTAGGTAGGCGAAAGTGAAAGGATAAAGGCCAAAGGATAAGCGGCCTGTTTCCTGATTGCAGCCAGAGACTTTAACGGCCGTTGCATGCAAAATCGCAAAATTGCAAAATTGCACAAATTTCAAATTGCCCAAAAACGGAAAAAATGATAAATGCTTCGTTGCATCTCCCTATGCAAAAAAAAAAGCAAATAAAATTGGAAAGGAAGGGAAGTTCGAGTTCGAGTTCCACATTTGCCTATGCAATTTGCCTACGTGAATCGCTTGTTTGACCTTGCCAAAAAGAGGGTTGAGTACCCGAAGGGGTTGTGTCGTCTCCTTTTCCTTCTTATTTTCCTTGTCTTGGGTTGTAGCTTCTTCAATTGAAGTCCTGTTGTTGCTGTCAGTCTGTATCTGTTACTTTTTGGCGCGCAATTTTCCCTTGAGCTGGGCATATGGTAAAGAGTTGAGAGTTGAGTTGACCGATTATCCGATGGGTTGTTGTTATCTTTTGGGTTGCCCCTGAAAATTTGCAGCTGAGTTTTGACGTATCTAATGAAACGTTTTGTTTGCAAATGAATATTTACGCAGAAGGGGTGAAGAGGATGCATATTAAGTAGGGATAAAGAATGCAAAAAGGAATCAATAAAAATGCGGAAGATGATGTGAATTGAAAGAATTGAAAGAAGATGTATCTTTTTGCTAATTTCATAAACAACTGTCGAATATTCTGGAAGTGTAAATAATATGTGATAATATAATTGAAAAGATAAAAATGTGTTTAAAGTAGTTATACAAAATTATATAGTGACAGATTTTCAATTCTTAAAGAAAACTTACATGAAATTGTATATATTTCATACTCATTTTATAAAGCTTTTAAAACTGTTTTATCTTTGTTGAATCTCTAAAGATTATGACCATGATATATGTAGGTATGTAGCTGTAAAAGTTAAATTTCTTACACTTTTTCGTGGATTTATTTAAGAAGTAGTTTTCATATTAAAGAATTGTACAAAAATCTGAATTTATATCTCCGAACTGCATATACATGTATGTACATATTTGTATAAAGAATACAATGTATTTAAAATTCTTTGTTATTGTCTAATCCACTTAGTTTTATTGTGGTATAAGTAAAATTTCCTGAATACCTTAATCACACCCGTTTGTAGGTTAATTTGTGTACATTTTGGGACATGTTTTAATGCACTTAATTGTGGTTTTGTTTTCGTTGTTTGTTGCTTTTTAGGTGTAGTTTAATAACCCAACAATGAGCCACTCAAGTGCTGCCATTTAAAAGTCTCTCCTCCCGCGCATTGCCTTAATTGTGAGCGAGGGGCGATAAATAAAGCGCTTAAACTCGACCAGTTTATGTCTGGTCTCAAAATTATATGGCACTTTAATTACCAAAACAGATGCACAAGTTTATACATTTCTTTTTTTATTTTGAGTTTATTATAATGTATGTATCTATGTGTCTGTTGTTGCTGTAGCTGCTTAATAAACAAACAAAAACACACACTGAAATTAATGCAAAATAAGAAGAAAATTATGCTAATAATTATAAGCAAGTGCGCCGGCCAGACAGCTAGGTGCGAGAGAGAGATTGAGAGAGAGAGAGAGACCCGAAACTGAAACCGAAGCGAACTGAGAAACTGAGAAACCGGAGCCGAGCGGCAGAAAAGAAAAAAAATGCAGCCAAAATGCTAATCAAGCTCATTATCATCAAAATCAACGGCGCCAATGGCAGAGAGAGAGAGAGGGAGAGGGAGACAGAGATCTTCATTCATAAATACAACGCTTAGTAATTTTTTTCTCTCATTTGTTGCTTTTTTTTATTTACTCGCATGCGGCGCATAATTATGCAACAAGTCCAAGTCCTTTCATGGCCACAAAACCAACGCGGCGCGTGCGCATTTAGCATATGCCGAGGAGAGTGAGAGCGAGAGAGCGAGAGTGAGAGAAATAAACAGGATTTTTGTCGACATTTGAAATTTAAATACATTTTTTATACTCCGCTCGCTGTGGTTGCTGTTGTTGTTGTTGTTTAGCGCCGCCACCTAATTATCATGTAAATTTGAGGAAGGACCGTCGTTGTTGCTGCCGTTGAGTGACAAAACTTTTGACGCAGTGACTCCGACTGTTTAACTCGGTCTGCGGCTTATTAATTATGCCCAAGTGTGTGGCCAAAAGGACAACGCAACAGCAACAACAACAGCAACAATAAAAAAGCCAACAAAAATGTAAACAATGTGATGCAAATATTGCTGAACTTGACTGCTGTGTGTTTGTTTATTTGTTTTTGTTGTTGTTGTTGCTGATGGCGTTGACCTTAGTTTGCATAACTTTTGACACAACCTGGATGGACACTTGACCTGCCGCAAGAGCTATGCATGCGAGACCGAGCGAGAGAGAGAGCGAAAACATAATGTGGCACAAAGTTTAAGGCAAAGATAATATTTAGAATAGTATAGAGAGGTGTCTAGACAGCTTCTAATGCTGGCAAATGATTGAATCATATCAAACAGGTTGCCCAAAAAAGATAATACACATATAATTTGAAGTTAACTCATTTGAAATTTAAATTGTATTTAATGAAATTATTATTTTGTTTAGATTTTTAAAGAGCTGAAAAACAGTTATATTTATTATTCTTTATATTTCTTAAAATTCTGATGAAAGAAATTTAAACAAATAAGGAATTGAAAATTAAAGAATTATTGTATAATTTAATAGTAGTTAAATTTAAATTTAACAATTCCTTAAATGCAATAATATATGTATGTATATATTGTATTTTATTAAAACAAAGAAAAATATATAAAGATATCAAGTATTTGGTATAACAATTAATGCTTATTTAGAGAAATTTTACAATACAAATGTACAAATTGATTCTGTAACTAAAATTTTTGTCAGTGTAATGAACTGTTGCTTTAGCTTTAGGCCATTTTTATTGGCCAAGTGGACACTTTGATAGCACAATCAAACAAAAGCCAAAATGCGCTTTGCTGTTTTGCTTGGACGATCTATTAAATCAAAAGCCGAAAAACAGCAAAAATGTCTGTCACATAGAGAGAAAGACAGACAGATGGAGTGATAGAGGGACAGACACAAAGGGCGACAAAAATGTCAAAGACGACAAAGAGGCTTGTTCCATATCCAAATCGGTATCTATGCAAATCGACAAAGATTTCTGCAAATAATACTGTAAAATCCGCAAATCAAATAAAATCAATAAAATGAACGCGCGTTGGATGATGGAAATCAATAATTTAAAACACACACTCACACACTCGTACACACACTCATACACACACGCAATTTAGTTTAAGTAGTTGGCTAGACAATGGGCCTTTCTTTGAAAAGTAACTGACAAAGTTGATATGCATAACAAAACAAAACAAAGCGAATAAAAACTCAACGAAACTGGACGAAGATTGAAACATTGTAGCATTTGCATGCAAATTTATTGGCTCGCGATACAATTCAATTAATGTACGGACTGATTTTACAGTTGTTCTCGGACGCGTTAGATGCTCCGATACGAATTAATATATAATATATAAACATATATCGGTAGATGGCGACTTTGTTTGCCCAGTTAACCGTTGTCCATTGCCAGTTGTGAGTTGCGAGTTGCGAGTTTGTCCGTTTGCCAGTTGCATTTGCCCGCCCATTTGCCCATTGTCAATGCACACGCCCAACTCCAAACCCACATAAACACACACACACACTCGCCAGCATACACACACACACACTAACAAAATGAAAGCAAAAGTTGGCTGCCCAAAGAGCGACGATAGCAAACTGAACAAAGCTTCCTGAAGTCAGTTCAGTCCTTAGCAAAAGCTTTCAATGCCTGACAGAGGCGCATATACATATACACACACACAAACGCAAGCATACATGTACATGTGTATATGCCTATGCTCTCTTGCGCTCTCGCTCTCCCTTGTGCTAGAGCAGGCAATTAAAAATGTCACTCTGCATGGGAATGTGGCGAGTGTCTTGCTTTGGTGGGCGTCACTGGAAAGTCGCAGCGAGCCCAATAGAGCGCAAGTCGACTTCCAGTTTACAGCGCTCTCGCAAGCCATCTCGCTTGCGCTGCCTGCGTTTGCCCAGTGGCAGTTTAGGCATCTCGCTTGCACGCCTGGCGTATTGGAAGACGGGTTGAAAAACTGGTTTATGCCGTAGCTGCTGCTCTGTGTGTGCGAGTGAGTGTCTGTGCGTGTGTGTGTGTGTGTGTGTGTGTGCGCTGTTCTGTCGTTGTCGTTGTTGAACGTCGAGAGCGCCGTCTACGTAGCGCCGTTTGGCCGCTGCATGACGTTAGTTCACTTCGATAGCTCTACGAGTTTGCACGTGAATTTGTCCCATAGGCTCTCAGTGTGTCTGGCGCCCCGTTTCTCTCAGTGTGTCTCTGTTTCTGTTTTTCTGTTATGTGCGGCGTCTCAAGAAGAATCTCAATCACAATTCTGAATACTACACAATGTGTTTGTGACTTGACAACGATATATTCAAGCAACAACGATAACGACAACGACAACGTTTAAGGAGAGAATAACAAGTGAAAAATAAAGGAAAATTATTAAATTAATTCAACATTATTAAACAAATTAAAACAACAAAAATTTGTACAAGTGCCAAGTGTTTAAAGCAAGCATTAAAAAATTGCAACAACGACAACAAGAAAATTACAATTGCTCTGAAAAAATTAAGAATAAAAAAATTAAAAATAATTAATTGCGATAAACTGAAAAAGTAAAGAATTCAACAATTTCGTTGCGCCGTCGGTGACGAAACTTGTTGAGTGTGTTGCGTGCTGAGTTGCGTGTGTGTGCGTGTGTGTGTGTGTGTTGTAGCGAGTCGTGTGTGTGTGTGTGTGCGAGTCGCGCGATCGTCGCGCCCCGCCCGCCCGCCACGCCCACAGATTTAGTCGTCGCCACGTTGCCAGTAAAAGACTTCAAAACGGTTGCCTCACGGTTCGAGTGGAATGAGCATAGGGACTCAGGTCTTCCTTTCGATCGATCGGTCTACAAAGTCGTTAAACTGAGCCCCAACTTGGAGCCCTACCCCGCCAGCGTGGAGGGCCTCAACAGCCCCAGAGCGGTGGGGATGGCCGCTACCTCCTACATGACGCCGCCCAGCGGCGATCTCGACATGGCACTCGGCGGCGGCGGCGGCGGTGGCTATCACACATCCTCGCCCCGCTCCGCGGCCGATGCCGGCGAGATGAAGTACATGCAGCACCATCATCACCATCATGCGGCGGTCGCGGCGGCAGCGGCATCCGCGTCGCACCACCAGCAACAGTTGCCATCGTCGCCGTCGCCCAACGGACAGGTGCAGGGCGGCGGGCAGGGCAACAGCCTGGGCGGACTGACGCCCGGCTCGGGCCTGGGCAGCTGGAGTGCACTGCATCCGGATCCGTGGTCGCTGCCCACCCACCACACGACGCATCATCATCCCGCCGCCGCTGCCGTCGCTGCCGTTGACTCCGTGAAACAGGAGATGCAGCATCTCTCCCAGCAGACGCGCATCCAACAGGGCATGGCCTCGCCGCACGCGGCGGCCGCGTGGCACGCACCGCACGCGGGCCACTACGCGCCTACGGGCGGCTCGCCGCTGCAGTACCACCATGCGGCGATGAACGGCATGCTCCATCATCATCCGGCTCATCATGCCGCCCAGGTGGCGCCACTGCATCACGCGCTGCGCGGCGAGTCGCCGCAGCTGCACATACACGCCCATCACATGGGCGGCGGCGGGGGTGGCGATCGCGACACGATCAGCGGCGGCGAGGAGGACACGCCCACGTCCGACGACCTGGAGGCGTTCGCCAAGCAGTTCAAGCAGCGACGCATCAAGCTGGGATTCACACAGGCGGACGTCGGCCTGGCACTGGGCACCCTGTATGGCAATGTGTTCTCGCAGACCACGATCTGCCGGTTCGAGGCACTGCAGCTGAGCTTCAAGAACATGTGCAAGCTGAAGCCGCTGCTGCAGAAGTGGCTCGAGGAGGCGGACTCCACGACGGGATCGCCGACGAGCATCGACAAGATCGCCGCGCAGGGCCGCAAGCGCAAGAAACGCACGAGCATCGAGGTGAGCGTGAAGGGCGCCCTGGAGCAGCATTTCCACAAGCAGCCAAAGCCATCGGCCCAGGAGATCACCTCGCTGGCGGACTCGCTGCAGCTGGAGAAGGAAGTGGTGCGCGTGTGGTTCTGCAATCGCCGGCAGAAGGAGAAGCGCATGACGCCGCCGAATACCCTGGGGGGTGACATGATGGACGGCATGCCACCCGGTCACATGCACCATGGGGGCTATCACTCGCACCACGACATGCACGGCAGCCCGATGGGCAACCACTCGCACAGCCACAGTCCGCCCATGTTGAGCCCCCAGAACATGCAGTCGGCGCATCAGTTGGCGGCTCACTAGCAATCAGAAATCCAGGAGTCGAACTCAGCTGCAGCTGCGTCCACTCCTGCCAACAACAACAACAACAACAGTCTGCACCAGCAACAACAGCAACAGCAGCAGCAGCAGCACCAACAACTGCAGCAGCAACAACAGCAACAGCAGCAACAACAACAGCAGCAACATACGCCCAACACGCCCTCATCCAGTGCGGGTTCCTCGGTGACCATGACGAGCCAGGGACAAGTCATGTCCCCTCAGAGTCCCCTGGGCAGCTCCTCTGCTGCTGGTCAGACGAATAACAATAACAACAACAACAGCAACAATAATAATAATAATAACACTAGCACCAATAACAACAACAACAACAACAACAATGAGGAGCAAGTGAAGCAACAACAACAACAACAGGCTTCCAGCATTGCAGCCGCTGCAGCAGCTGCCATGTACATGGATCCCATGCGCTACCAGCACGCGCACCACGCGCACCATCCGCACCAGCCGCACCCGCATCCGCATCTGAATCCCGCGCACCATCCGCATCTATTCCACACCAGCGATCAGCTGCAGCATCCGCACGCCCAGCACCTGTCGCAGTCGCAGCAGCAGACGGGCGCCGGCAGCAACAGCTCGCAGTTGTCGCCGGGCGCCGGCAGCAACAGCGGATTGCCGCTGCAGCCGCCGAGCGTCGCGTCGCCGGGCTCGGCGTCCAGTGCCGTGCTGGGCGGTCATCTCAACTTGAACGCGCACTCGTCGGCGGTGGCGCTGCACCAGCACCATCACTATCAGCACCACCATCACCAGCAGCACCATCACCATCAGCAGCAGCAGCAACAGTTGCACGCGCGCCGCCTCTTCGAGCTGAGTCTGCAGTTCGGTGCGGCCGCCGCGCCGGGCGCAGTGCGTCATTTCAACAGCTTTGGCGGCGGCGGCGGTGCGGGGGCCGAATAGCATTCGTCGGCCGCCTGGTTTGGCTACGAGTCCTCCTAGGACACAATGCCGGACGGGTGGCCGCAGTGCAAGCGCGAGCAGCTCCAGGACCCATGAATCCCTCCGCCAGCTGCTCCCCCGACTCCCCCAACGTTCTACCAGTGCATTAATCTGTGTTACAACTTCAAAAACTAACTAGTTAAGGCAGCAGATCAAGTGAATCAGAATCGAGTGTATCTTCTGGCTGAGTTGCACATTTCGAGTACACACTGTTGAGATTCCAGCGCTGCGCTTTGCTTTTATTTTTGTCGTTTCCCACGTTAAAGTTTCAAAAACTTTCTAAACAATTCAAATGTAAAAATCTTTTAAAACTTATATATTTAATACGCTATAAACAAAACTAAAAACTAAAAACTAAAAAACACGCAATTCAAATCAAACGTGAAACCAAGTGATGTTGTTTTTAAATCTAAATTAAATCGCAATCGGATTGAAGTCAATGTCGATATCGATAACTAGCTAAAAAGAAGAAAGAAAGTAAAGAGCAAACAAGTGCGACAAGTGCTAAGATTAATTGTTAATACCATAATAATACTACTTAATTACTGTACAATGTATTTGTATCTATATAATGTAATGTAATGTAATGTAATATCGAACCTTTGGCCTTCAGCTGCGTTACCACCAAGCAAGGTAAATCTTAAACCATCCCACACTCCACACACAGTTGCCACTTGTCGCCCCAGTGTGAGTTAATATAGTTGAAAACAAGTTAAAAATAAACCAACAACAAATATAAATATTAACAAATATTGTTTGTAGCGAGCGCTCACTGTGGTTCCAAGACTCGACTTTCGATTCTCGACTCTCGGTTCTAGGTTCTAGGTTCTAGCTAGGGTTTTAGTTCATAAAGCGGCCGTGCAGATACATATATATATACTTTAACTATATATATAGCCAGTAGATTGTACTCTAAAAATTATAAACAAAATATGAAAAAAAAACACAAACAGAAACAGAACTTAGAATTTAACGCGCGGCGCGCAAACCACAATATAAATAATGAAAAATAATAAAAGTAAAATTAAAATAAAACTTAAAGCATAAATAAACGAAAAATACAAAAGATTCTGTAAATAGAAACTACAGTTAAGTCATATTTTTAGCTTTAAATGCAATTGTAGATTTTTTAATAAATATTAAAAGAAAAAAACCCATACAGAAAAAACGCAAAAAATATTCATAAATAATAATAATAATAAATTGTAATTTCTAGGCGATAATTTAATAAATTAGGCACATGACGTTTAGTTACTTAGTAAGTACTGTACTTTCTTTATAAGCAAATCGAAAATATACACACTCACACCAATACACCAATACACAGACACATAGCTAAATCTTAAAAATTTAAATGAAACGTAATCAAATAAACAAAAATGCTAAATTGTAATATATATAAAATTGATGTACATTTAAAATACAAAATGAAATTATTTCAAACAAAAATAATAGATGTGTATAAAAAAGCAAAAATATAAAACGTGCTTCGTGTTTTTGATATACGTACAAGCACTTTTATAAAAGTGGCCGTTTTTTAATTTTTTATTGTATAGAAGAATGAAAGACATAAATTAAATATGCAACTTTTTAACTATTACTTAAAATTGCTTTTGGTTTTCATTGATTTTCTGGGTGTAATAAAATACAAATACTTTTCTTATTTTTTTTTTGTTTGGTATGTTGAAAACTAAATCGAAATCGAATGAGATGAGAGAACTTGTCCAAGTTGATAAAGATAATGCTAATGATAATGATAAAGATACTGATGATGATGATGATTATTATGAGAAAAGATGAAAAAATATTTAAGATTAAGCCATGCCCTCAATTGTATAATAAATTATGCTGTAAAACAATGGATGCACCAAGTCAACAAAGCGGTACATTCCACCCACACACCCAAACATACACACACACTCACACACCCAAACACTTACATACCTACACACACCTACACAGAAAAATTAAAAACCAAGAAAACAAAAACAAAACAAACAGAAAACTTAAAAAAAAAACAAATAAAAAAGAATATTATTCGAAAAAAAAAAACAAAAAAGTGAACAATTTTATTTTGCTAAAGGACATTGTTTTATTATTATTTAATTAGCATTAAGGGGCGACCGTAAATGACGGCTTGTGCCATTCACAGTTTATGAGTCATTGCGTTTGACAGTTTTACAGCCATATTACAGTGGCTTTTGTTTTATTTCGCACCCGATTCGCGATTCGCGAGATTCCCGAGACTCGTTACTGACCGATTCCCAATTGGTTACGATTTCCATTGCGATATGCGATAATTGAGGGTATTATTTTTGTTTGTTTAAAGTGTTCGAAAAGCAATTAACAATTAAGTGGGCATATTATAATGCGATTGAGTACGTCACAATTAACTAATAACCTTCCAGGCTGTTCAATTTGTTGTTGCTCCTCGGATATCGTTAATGAAAGTTGTCAATAACAGCCATTTCATTTGATTCTGCTTTTTATTGGGCCTTAAACGAGATGACCGCCGTGGTCATTGCTTATTGGCAAAATTGACGTCAACTGCAGGCTGATAAGAGCCCAAAATTTCAAAAGATTTAAGTACTTGCAATTAATTAAATAATATAATAAAATTATTAATTAAATAATTAATTTACTCAATATTTAGTTGCACATATAAATCCCATTCTTTTCTCCACCAGTTGACCTGTATTATATTATTTTATTTAAATCGCATTCAGAAGAAAACAAAATCATTAAAGTGTCAATTTGTCTCATTGCCCTTTTGCTCTAATGTGGTGCACGATATTTACATTAAGCTCATAATTTAAAATTTAAATGCATATTATTTTTGCAAATATTATCATTTGATTCGTATTTTTTTTTTGTAATTTCTCACAAAAATTTCGGTTAGTAATTTTGCATAAAAATTGCATCAGCCTGTTAACGAAAATCAAAATAAAAATCCAAAAACAAATTGCAGAATAAAACAAACAAATTCCAAATGCGCATAATTGAAAGCCAGTTTAAGGTGGGAACGGGAGGGGGGGGGGAAAGGGGAACAATCCAAAAGATATAAATGTAAACACGCAAATTATTCACATTCATATAATACAGAAGCGTAATTGCAATAACTTTTATTTACGCATCGGCTTCATATTATACTTTATTAAAACAAAATAAAAAACAATTTTTATATTTTACGTTACATTATTTTTTTTTTTGACTTGAACTTTTGCCACGCGCTTGATAAATTTGCCTTGCATTGTGTATAGAAATTAATGGAATAAGAATTTTAGTATTATTTTTTTTTTGGTCATTTCTAACGCCCTCGCGATGCGCCTTGTGCACTTGAACAATATGTTTATAGTCGGATCTCTTAATTACGGGTTTATAACACATACAACAATACTATATTAAAGTTGAATGGGGAAAGAAACATGGCTGTCTACCATATGTATGTGGGTGTATGTTTGTATGTCTGTATGTATCAGACGCCACCTGCCTTTTTGGGGTTGTTGCCGACAGCACACACACACATACACGCATACGAAACACACCCACATAGATAAAAACCTGCCCCTAGGCTTTATAACATTTTCAACTACTTAAGTAACACTGAGAGGAACAAAACGACATTAGAATTCTCTCTTTTGCACTAAAAATATATTTTCAAATTAATTGAATGAAAGTAGAAAAGTAGTAAAAAATAATATAAATATTTAAAATAATATCATTAGGTAGAAATTATTATTTCATTGAATATGTAAAAAGTAAAAATATAAATTAATATTTAAAATCATAGAGCAGGTAGATAAACCAATTGGAAAATATTTTGTATTTATTCAAAAAATTTTACGACCGTTAAAGTAATTTATTTAAAAAAAAAATCATTTAGGAAAATATGACAATGTTTTAAATTAGATGGGACAAATATGATATCAAAATAAACCTGAATCATTAAAATTCTCTTTGATGTGTATTAATTAATTAGACAGAGAATTACTTGATGTAAAAATAGCCCAAAACATTTATTATTACCTCAGTCATTATCATTGCTTTAATGTATTAATTTAATTTAATTTAATTTAAAAAAATCATTCTGGAAAATATGAGAATGCTTAAAATTAGGTGAGACAAATATGATATCAAATTAAACCTTAATCATAAAAATTCTCTTTGATATGTATTAATTAATTAGGCAGAGAATTACTTGATGTAAAAATAGCCCAAACATTTATTATTGCCTCAGTCATTATTATTGCTTTAATGTATTCACAAAAGTATTTCTTTCTTTTTGGGGAATTTTATAGGTTCTTTGGCTCAACGGTTACAAACTCAATGACATAGTTTCCATACCCTCTCCACAAGGCTATAAACGTAAACGTAAAAGCATTCACATTACTGAGTCGGAGTATATGTGTGTATGATAAAAAATTAGTAATTTAAGCTGGCAAATTGTAGTAGTTTTCATTGGTTTTAACGTTGGCGTGCGTGTTAAGTGCGAGCGGTATCGAAGCCACCCTCGCACCACCGCACCACCGACTTTTCCCCTGCCTCCTCCCCTCCCCTCCCTCCCTGGATCACCTTGCCATTCCCTTGGCTGCGAGTATGCAATGCCGAATGCCGACATTTTCATTATAATTTCGAGTCGACTTTTTTATTATTTCGCGTGCTCGTTTCGTTGTTGTTGCTCAGTTTCTCTGCTGTGTGTTTGTATGTGTGTGTGTGTGTACTTTTTGGGCTGCGTGCATACAACCGTGTCAATAATTACCCGTGGGACTGACACGACCAACGAGAATCATTCAAATGTTGCAAAAGCGGCAGCCACAGAGCCAACTAACAATGGCTAAAAACAAAAGCAGAGACAGGCAATGACGACCCAGTCGAGAGAGACTCGACTCGAGACAGAGCTGAGCAGAGGAAAGGAGGGAGAGAAAGGGAAGTGACAGAGAAGTAGGAGGCGAAGGAGGAGGAGAGACACAATGGCAATATGCTTGGACGCCGTTGCTGCTGCTGCTGCCATTGTGCCTTGGCAAAATGGCTGACAACAACCGGCCAAAGTCGACGAGCTGGCCAACGGTCCAACCAACCAACCAACTGACTGACTGACTGACTGCCGGAATGACTGTCAAACTGTCAGTCGGACTGGTCGGTCACACTTGCTGCGGCTGGGCGAGTTTTCAATGGTCTGGGCCATATCCACTGGGGTGGTGTTGTGCTCATTATCTATGCTTCCTTTGGGAATTTTCATTTTCTTTTAAAGTTCTCCCGTTCTCGTCGCTGTGCGTTCGTGTGCGACAGTTCCAAAAAAAAAAAACAAAACAACCTAACAAAAACAAACAAAAGATAATAGAAACTAAAAGAAATACAAAGTTTTTCAGCTCGAAACTCGCACCTATATAGAAAAGATACAATATGTAGATAAACAACGAGTTTATTTCACTCTTGTTACCCGATAGAAAAAACTACACTAATTACAAAAAATTAATGGGCTTTAAGCGCAGTTCACAACATTCAACACTTGGCCAATGTGATGGCCAACAAATTGCGAATGCGTCGAATTCTCGTGACGAATATTTTAACGTTACTTTAACTACCCACAAATAACACCCACAAACGAATTAAGCTGTGACTCTTTTCAAATGCAAGCGAATCAAGCGAGACACTTTATACAAGCACAACTGAGCGAAAGAAAGAGAGAGCAGTTGAGTGTTAGAAAGAGAGAGGGGAGGACGACACCTTCGACAAGGCACTTACTGAGCTGATCAGCAGACACCTAGACAAATAATGCGGGTATGCTGTATAAGGAACATTGCCGAGATATATATATATAGGTGGGTATAAAGCAAGAGAGCAGTTTCATAAGTTGCAACTCAAGACAGATAAGATAAATTGTGCATACACCAAAAATTATCTTTTTTATTGAATATTATTACTTGTATATTTAGCACGAAATACTATATTTACTATATTTATAATTTTTCCAAATTTATTTCACTTCAGATTTATAATATCTGAAATTTTGTGACAAAATTCAGTTAGTCAAATAATTGTTTTGACAAAAAATAAAAAAATAAAATATCTGGGGTGCCACAGAAATCTCTTTCACCTGAATTTGACGTACATTTGTATGAAATTTACGTCATTTTTCAGGTGAAAGAGATTTCTGTAGCACCCCAGTATATGTATTTTTTTCTTTATCATAACAATTAAATGACATACTGGGGTATAGAAGATTAATGAACCCAAAATACCTTTTTGTCAAAAAACAAACTATTACTCTATATTGATTGTTTTCTAATTGGAACATAATATTTTTTAATAGAATTATTCTATAATCTGCAGATTCGTCATAATTTCTATAAGCCCATTTTTTAATATTTTTTTAAAATGAATTTTTATTTATTGCCTGATTTTTGAAGTTGTTTTCCAAATTTGTTAGTGTTTTTCTTTTTTTTAATTTTCCGCCACTTTTGTTAATTATAGAAACTTTTTAAGCAGACCTCGCAGCGCGCACACATATCGAGTGAGAGGCGACTCTGTGCAAACACGCAATCATCTCTCTCCACGCTCCACGTTCCCAGTTCCACTCTCACCACGCTCTTCTCTCCGCTCGCGCCAAGCTTCTCTAATAAGCAAACTCAATTGATGTATGAACCATGACATTGTCTCGTGTGCAGTTTCGAGTAAACTGTTGAAAATGCGCGGGTTATTAATGGCTTTATAAGTTGCTGCCGCAGTCGCCCCACACACACACACAGCACACACACACACACAACACACACAACACACATGAAAATATTTAGCGCTGTAGACTTTGGCAAGCAAATTGAATGGGCAACGCGAATGTCCAGCAGCTGCAGCCGTGTGGATCGCAGATTGTGGAAGGTGGATTGTGGATTGTGGACTGTGGATTGTGGATCGCTGAACGCTGATCGTTGATCGGCAGCGGCGCAGTGTCAAAGCCAACCACTTTGCGCGTTTTCATAACAAATTTATATTTATTTTTTTGCGCTGTTGTTGTTTGCGCACATTTTTAACGTATAAATAAAAGCTGGAATGACCACAGAGTGGTGTGGTGTGGTGTGGGCAATAGCAGAGCAGAGCCACACAGGTGGTTTTGGGCCGCAGTTGTAGCCAAAAAGTATGTCTCACACACACACACACACACAACGCGTCGCTTGACATTTTGGCAAGTGGCAAATGGAAGGCAACAAGGTCGCCCAGAGCTCAGATGGCTATCGCGGCACAAATACTCAATGTGGCAGTGGCAACAGCAACAGCAGCCAACAGAGTCGGAGTCGATGTCGGAGAGCAAGTGCAGCATAGAATTTCAAATTTAAATTTTTTATGGCACAGACCGTGAACGGAGGACGCCAGCGGCGTTCTCGGTCAAGTGCAGGCATCAGCATCAGCTGCTGTTACTGCCATAAATCTCTTAATGAAAACCGGCAATAAACTTGGCCAGCTTGCTTGGCTCAAAACGCCGGCGGCAAACCGACAAAAATCCCGCGCGCCAAGCGCGAAAAATGCGCAAAAGAATTAATAAACAAAGTAGTCGGGCATGTTGGCATGCCCACATGTTCCCATCTCTCTCTCCAGGTAGTGCTCTCTCTCTTTCGCTCTGGCGGCTTAGGGATGCAGCAGTTGGTCCACAGGAGGCTTCCCCCTTTGAGACGCCAAGGGGACGAGTTATTTGCTGCGCATGCGCGCACGTGCTCGCTGCTTAATGTGCGCTGAGACGACGACGGCGACGCTGACGGCGACTGCGACGTGGCCGCACGTTTAAGCGCTCGAGCTGCGCATGCGCATCATCAAAAGCCAACAACAACATAGACAACATCAACAACAACAACAGAGCATTTGACTCGACGCGACTCGACTCAAGTCGCTTTTGCATTTGCATTTCTAATTTTTTGCATATTCGACTGGCGACTGCAACTGCAACTGCAACTTGTGGGCGTTGCATCTACATGCAGCAAGAGCCGCAGTCTTCCTCCAAGTGGCGTCGATGGAGGCGTCTGTTTACCTGTTTATGTTTACTCAACTTCTCCACACTGACCACTGAACCCAAACAGCTGTTCCAATATGCTCAAATCTCAGCATTGAGTGGACCAACAAATCAAAAAGGTTGCACAATTCGCCAGTGGCTTACAGGAAAATTAGAAAATTTAAATATTACCAACTGATTAATCTTAAATATTTTTAACAATTAGTTTACGAATCACTTAAATTAATCGGAACATGACTGCGGAAAATAAAATATAAATAATAGATACATGTTTATTTTTTATAATTTGAACAATTAGCTTAACTATCAATTAAATGAATTGTAAATTGACAGAGAGAGAAATAAAATATAAGAAATAGCTACATATTAATTTTAAATAATTTGAACAATTAGTTTGCATATCTATTAAATTAATTGAAAATTTGTAGGGAAAATTGTTGTATATTAATTTTAAATATTTTGAACAATAAGTTTGAGTCGAAAAGTTTTAAAAATTTAAAATAATATATACATATATATTTACTTTGAGTGTATTCGAATGAATTCCGAATAATAAGAATAGATCAATCTGAAATTTCTAGATATGTTTCGTCTTACTGAATGAAGGGTAAGTATTTTTCCCCATACCTTAGAATCTGCAATAATCGAAAGATTGGACAGACATAAAATTAAAATATAACTATTATAATATAAATTTTCGGCAAATAAAGAAAAATGTTATAATTTTGCATACTATATTACTATAATTTATACTTAAGTCTAAGGGATTACTGGGCTGATCAAAGTTAGCAGATTTCTTTTTATAGACGCTTTTAAAAATATTACTTTGACCCAAACTCAGACAACTATTTATAAATCAATTGATTGTGAGCATCCATTGTTACAACTTCTCCTCCAATTTATAATACCAGAAGGAATATTTTTAATCAGCTTTAAAGCTTTTGATAGGGTTTGTCCAAGAGCAGTCGATAGATGATAGATCATCGTCTAGACTTTCCAAATTGTAGGATGGTCAATCATTTGGCTAAAAATATCAGTTTATTCATTCATTCAAGCTGCTGTCTGTCTGTCTGTAAAGTCAACAACTTCACAGTGGCTAAAACAACAGCAACAACAACAGCAACAAGGAGTTTTGTAAGCGGCTGATCAGTTTGCGTGTTGCTGTGGTTGTTGTTGTTGTTGTTGTTGCAATGGTTGTTGTGGTTGTTATGGTTGTTGTCAGCGGTTGAGGCAATTGACTACCGAAAAGTATTAAACAAAAAGCTCTCGGACTGCGTTGAAAACCAATACAAACACCGCAAACACAACAAAAACAAAAACAACAGCACACACACAGCGGGAAAAGTGAGAGGAGAAGAGTCGGAGTGACAGAGAGGGAGCAAAAAAAAAATGTTTAAATATTTGCAAAAGAAATCGTTGGTAAGAAGAAAAAAAAACCATTGGCAACGCGGTAGCCATAAATCAAAGTCGCGTTAATGAAAGCGCAATTAAAACGGGCTGCCGTCGAGTGGGCGGCCAAGAGGGAGAGGGAGAGGGGAAGCGGGAAGGGAAGGGGGGGAAGGGCATACTTCAAGTCGAGGCAAACACAAACAAATTTGGGCCAGCTTTAAGCGCAGGAAATTAAATTTTATGATGCCGTGGCAGCCAGTTGGCCATTTGGCCATTTGGCCAACCCAAACCCAAACCCAAACCATTCCATTGCCAATGCAATTGTTGTAGTTGTCGCGCCGCCGCCGTCGACTGCAGTTAAATTTGCTGCCGTTGTTGTTGTTGCAGTTTCTTTTGCTGTCTGAAAAGTTGCACAAGGTTGGCCACAACAGCAACAACAATAAAACCATCAGCAACAACAACGATGACGACGACGACGACGTCGTTGACGGCTGCAAAAAGTTTATGCAGCAAACGACGGCGACACCAACACCTACACACACTCTGACTGGAGACCCCACTGCCTCCCCTTTCTGCCTCCTCCTCCCTCTTGCCAGCGAATATTAGCCCGAACCAGACTTGACCTACAAATTGCATGCCGACCATGACGCCCCTGGGTGTTCACTGTACTTGTACACTGTGCACTGTGCACTGTGGAGATACTCGTAGATACATATACAGTTCGTCTACTTATTGGCAGCTAAAACTGCGCCATTTGTGGCCAATTTGGCTATGACGTCACTTCGCTTCGGATGGTCTATAAACAATAACAATGCAACTAGCAACAACTACCAACAACAACTACCAAACCTAATTCTGAAGATGCTGTGTGTATATTAAAATAATTAATAAATTAATTTATAATTAAAATTGATTACGGGAAAGATTTCAGGGTAGGAAAATATGGTATGTAAGGAAATAAATAAAATAAATAGTAAAATTAGTAGTAATTTTATTTTTGTTTTAGCTATAATCAATGGAAGGAAAATGTGTATGTAAATTTAATACGTTTTTTTAGGTATTTTATAAGTTTTCAAAAGGTGGAAAACGTGTAAGGAAATAAATCAAATAATTAATTAAAAAAAACATTAAACTCTATTTTACTTATGCAAATGTATATAATTTAAACAGTTATCCAAGCTTTTCAAGTAAAACTTTTTAAGAATATAAAATAAAAAATATAATTTAAAAAGTTATCCAAGCTTTTCAAGAAAAACTTTTTTAAAGATATAAAATAAAATCTTAGAAAATATTTAAAAACAGTTTAGATGAAGTGTACTTATTTTAGCCTCAGGGGGTATATAGAGTATAAATGTATATATTAAATAATGTATACAGAGTGCGAATAAATTTAATAAAAACATATTTAATTTAGTTGATTAATCAACGCGTTGACTGTTGAAATTCGAGAGATTAATTATCCACTTATAAAACAACAATAAAATTATTTGCACAGTTGTAAGTACTAATTACTAATTTAATAATTGCTGCTATTAGAATTTTTATCTATTTTTTTGTTTAAACATTTTAATCATTTGTGAGTTCTGGTTGTTCATTTCCGCTTCCTTTCTATGGTGCAAGGAAAATGCAGAAAATATCGTGAGAGCGCTATAAAGTAAAAACATTTCGCACGCAAAAAAAAATAAGAAAAAATAAAAGCGGCTTAATTGAAATAAAAAGCAAAATCGTATGAGGATGGGCGAGCCGTCAACTCGTTTGGCTTTTGGCTGTTGGCTGTTTGGCTGTTTGGCTTACTGACCATCAGCTTCATTACCATTAACCGACTGTGGCCACAAATCATGCATTTAACGCCTTCTTAACAGGCCAGAAACTCGCACTGGCTGCGACTGCGACTTGGACTGAGAATCTGAATCAGAATGAGACTGTGGCTGAGACTGGGAATGAGAATGTAGCGCCTGCAATCAAAACGGGCAATAAGCATGCAAAAAAGGCCACAACGAAATGAAATCAAACTGGAGAGGAGACTCTGAATCTGACTTTGACTTTGACTTTGACTCTGGCAATGCATTTTTGTGGTCAGGTGTAACACTCTGTAAGTGTGTGTGTGTGTGTGTGTGTTTATTGAGTTGTCAGGCAGGCTGGCAGAAAACCGAAGCACCAACTCCAACTCCATCTCAAGCCCCTGAGCCTGAGCCTGATGAGCTGTTGATGTTGCTGTGATCGTGCCAGTTGACAATTACAACACAAGGGGGCATGATCAGAGCATGACAAGGAGAGGGGAAGTGACAGAGACAGAGACAGAGACAGGGACAGGGACAGGAGCTGAGACTGCAACTGGCAGCTAATGGAGCGATCGTTGACCAATTTTATGGGCGCCAATAAGCCGCAGCCGCAGACAATTGGCTACCAGTTTGCATGAATGGAAGCTGCCCAGTCATTCATGGGATTCAACTCAGCTCAACGAAATGCAAATAAAAATAAAATTGCAGATTTGCTAAGTGACTGTGTTGTGTCAGCTTGTAAATCAGTGATGGGCACATTAATCTGAAGACATATTAATATTTCAATTTAAAAATGAGTCAGAATTACAAACGGATCTCAAGTTCTAATAATTTATTAAAGAATAAGATTAGTCACAGTCACAATAGATCCAAAGATTATAGTATATTTATGGCTAAGTTTTATATAATTTTATTGAAAGAGATAACTCAGTTCATTGGGCCATCCATTAAACCATCAAATTTTTATCGCATCTCCATTGATAACTTCATTAACCATCTCATCCAGCTGTCAGTTTGCCAATTGAATGCAAATTTTGACAAGCCCAAAAAGAAGAAGTATAAATATAAAATATATAGATAGTTTGAGGTATTCTTGTGCCATTTGTTGTGAATGGGTCAACAACTTAATCAAAGAGTCGACAAATCAATCCATCGGTTATTTGGGCATTTACATTTCGGCCAAAATAGATGAGGTTCGTCTTTTTGTCATCATTTTTATTGACTTGAGTTGATGTATGTGTTAGTGTGTACGTATGTGTGTATTTAGTTAGTTAGTAGTCACTTAATTTATTAAAAACACAGTCAAAGTCAGAAAGCACTTAGCAGACTCGACAGATTCGCCAAGTCAGAGCCAAGTTGACCACGACAACAACCACAACAACCACAACAACCGCAACAACGACGACGACAACGAAATTAGCCGATCGTTAAAAACCTGACACAGGCGCACGTGCCATTTTCGAAATGCTTGAAGATCGAAACGCCTCACAACACACATAATAAGCCAAAAATTCGAAGCGCAAAAAAACAGCTTAAAGCCAAAGCTACGAAGCAGAGACAACAATAATTTCACCACAACAACAACAACATCGTAAATACCTTGTCGTCTTGTAGCGTTGACAATTTTTGCGCTAAAATTTATTAACCAGAAATTGATTGGCCCAAACGGCTATCATCTATGGCTATGGGTCGACATCAAATCGAGCTCCTCTGTCTCTGTCTCTCTCTCTCTCTGTCTGTCGGCTTCATAATTTACCATTAGCTGTGGCTATAAAATAAAAAAATATACAATAACAATACTCAACTTTTATCGTCATCTGTTTGTTTGTTGTATTGGGGTTTCGATAACGCAGTTGCGTTCAAAATTTCGCATAATTATGATGCCTATAAATTTGTTTTCTTTCATTAGCTAAAGTTTAGTTTTTTTTTTTGGTTTTTTAGTTTTCTTGTTTGTTTGTTGTTTTTTTCTTCTTATTAGACGAAGGTCAACGACGATATAAAAAACCGACTTTTATTTCGGTTGCCAACAAACCCCAAAAGACAACAACCAACCAAAATTGTCTCCCTTCTGCCAAATGTCTTCGAAGCAACCTAATATCACAAAACAGAATATCATTCTGTAATACTTATATGTCCATCTGTCTGTTGTTTTTATGAACGTTTTAAAATCGATTAATTGTATGATTGCCAGCTTATTGGGGGTCAATATTTATTTGTGCTTTTGGCATGCGATTAGCTGATTGAAGCTCTAATAACAGCGTTTAAATTGTTCGCATTTGATATCAAATTATGGCTAAAATATCAAATTAAGAAAAGTATTTTATGCGCATTGTAAAAGTCGGAGCGAGAAAGCAGTTTTCATTTCAAACAATTAACTAAATATAAATAAAGACGTTGAATTTTTTTTTTAAAAATTATGCCAAAATAAAGAAAAACTTGGATTTGTAAAGTTTTTGGGTCAAAAGACTGATAAACTTCAAATTTTTATTACTTTGTCAGAATTTATCCGATTTCCAAGCGGAATTCTGCATTTAAATATTAGTAATTTTAAGAAAATAATTTTTTGCAAAGGGAGTTCCTTAACTTTTTGGAAAATTTGAAATCTCAGCTATCACTCCTCATGTTAAAATTAACAAAACTCAATTTTGCAAATGAACTACATTAAAAAAACTTCAATAATTTGTCAGATTTTCATGAAAATTGATTTTATTAACTCTATTAATATTCAAACAAATAATCGAGATAAATTACTTGAAAATAGCTTCCGCAAAAAAGAGGAAATCAGCGCTTCAATTATCTTAATATTGTCATCATAAACGAAACTTAGATATTTTAGAAAGAGTTAAATAGAACAATAGCTTGGATCATTTCACTAATTTCATATTAAAGCTACAATTAATCAGGCACAAATATGAGTAGCACTTGATTAGTGCTTTAATATGGTTGTTAACTCATTTTCATTCACTCTTTCATTTGGGTATTTTATTGACACTAAAAATGTTTATTTGTTTTTATTCAGTTCACTCGTATTCTAGTTCACATTTGTGCAATTGCACGAAATTGTTTTCTTAAGTGGCTTTCGTATTGTTTTTCTTTTTATGAGCTCGTTATTCGCCCATTAGCGGTACTAATTCCGGACTGGAACTTGCTCTTCATAGCCCCTATGAATCGGAGTCTATTGGACTGATAAGAAACTGTGGCAAGGTACTAAAATCTTAAATCGATGACAATTTTAGGTGAAAGTTTCTTTCGTTGTTGGTTGTTTCGAGTTGAAAATGCCGTTTAGAAATAGAAAGTAGGGCGTGTCCAGAGCCAAAGATCCCCCTGCCCATCGATCACCTATCTCTCCCTTTTCTCTTCACTTTTTCGACTCGAATTTAGGGCGATTTATATGCCAGTCCAGTCCAGTTCAGTGGCAGCCCACGCCACAAAGTTAGCTGCTGCCCCTTTTGGCCATGGCTATGATCTGCCTGTGGCTTCTTCGGGCCATGTTGCTGAGGTGTCGGCCAGCGTACATCAAATGTGCAAACATGCCACATAAATCTCATAAGGCGAAATTATTTTTTACTACTCAATTGCAACGGCAACGGCAACAGCAACAAAAGGGTCCTGCCTGCCCCAGTGCATAAATCTCCTCCGCTCGAGGCTTGTTCTCAAGTGCAGCCCCAAAGCCCCAATAGTTGCCCCCAACTCCACTTCCACTGCCAATTCCAATTCCAACTACGACTCCGACTACGGCTCTGTCTTTGGCTCCGGTTCCGATAAATAATTGCGTACATTTGAACAAATCGTGTTTGATGTTTGCTCTGCTTGTGGCTCGGTGTTGTTTTTATTGGCTCGACTGAGTGTCTTTTTGTTTTTTGGCCAGCTCTTTTATTGCTACACATGTAGTTTGTTTTATGCGCACCACATACAACAACAACCAGAGCAACAACAACTTGCAACAACGTCAACAACAAACAAGTGCGAACCACTTTTCGAAACTAACTCGACTTTGCAAATATCCTAAGTATGTGAGAAGTCGAATATTGTCAAGGAATATAAATTTTTAAGTTGTTTTTATCTGGGGTGCCACAGAAATCTCTTTCACCTGAATTTGACGTACATTTGTATGAAATTTACGTCATTTTTCAGGTGAAAGAGATTTCTGTGGCACCCCAGTATAAGTGAAATTTGTCTTCAATTAAATCGCTTCCACTCACGAAGTTGTTCCCTTGGCTCTTCCAGCTCTTTCCGTTATGTTTACTGTGTAACTAAGAAAGGAAATTTGATATATTTATGGCTAATTGATTTCCAATCAACTTTTTATTTCATTGCTATCTAACTTAGGTTTAAATTTATATGCTCCGAACTACAAGTTACACTATTAACTTTTAATTTTTTTTTTTTTTTTTTCAATTATGATGACATAACTTCAAATGGCAATCTTTTAAAATTTACATCAACAATATTTTTGTCTGAGCAACCACATAATACACTGTCATACCTTTTTACTTCAACCACTTTTACAGGGTATCTGCAAATGTTAAGCAAATGTGCGTACATGGCGGTCATTTTGCCGGTTCCCCCATTGGAATGAAGACTTTTTTTTGTGAATCACATTTTTGTGCAAATTTATTGCATTTAACAAAATTAGCTAACAAATTTATTAAGCACTTTGCTTTGGGTGGCCATTGATGGATTCCCAATTCGCTTCTTGGCCGGCCACGTGTAAATTGGCCAATACAAAATAAGCAAAAAAAAAAAAAAACTCTGTTTGTGGCAATCAATGAACCCATTAAAGTTTAATCCCAATCACGTAAATAAAAGTAGAACTTGTCGCATAAATTATGCGTGTGGCAGCAACAAATTTGTGTGTGTTTGTAGTAATAAGTTGAAAAAATTAAGCACAAATCTGTTAATGAATTGCAAATTTATGCGACGATTCGGGGCGCGCCAAAAAGAACTTGACTTCTAGTTTATTTAGACATTGGTTTATATACTTTTTTTCTTTTTCTGATATTTAGTATATATGTATTTCTTTTGGCTAAGGTCGTAAAAAGCTGAAAAAATCTATTTAATTTAAAAAGAAGACAAAAGTTTAATGAGAAAGAAACCTGATGGCAACGACTTGGACTTGTCTTGGCTGTGGTTCAGTTCATTTTGATTTCTGTTCGGTTTAGTTTTGGTTCGTTTGACTCTTCCAATTTCCAAAAATGTAACTTTCGAATTTAGCGGTACGCCTTTTTATTGAAACTTTTGTTGTTGTCGTTTGTTGTTGGGAAGAGCCATTCTTTAGCTTGTCAACTCACGGAGACATAAATTTACAAAAAGGCCAAAACGAAAAGCTGAAAAAAAAAACTCCAAATGGCGGCAAATGGCCAATACACAAAGGCCGCGGCAACGTCATTGAGCTCCGTCCGCGTCTGCGTCTGCGTCTGCGCCATGCTGTGACACTTGTGCCCTGACCCCAACCCCCATCCCAACGTGAACCGGGCCTAATCAACACCATGACCAAGTCGCAGAGCGATCTAAACTGGGCTCTCACTGTGGCTACCTCGTATCATAAATTTCAGTTTTAGGCCATATGTAAAGACGCTTAGCGCTTCGTTAGCCAACATGCTTGGCCGGCTTAATTACCAAACTCGATAAGGCGTCGATGACTTGGCTTGGAAAATATTCATTTCTGGTCGTAGTAACAAGTGTCTTGGCCAGCATACAGTTTTGATTGGGCCATGGTTTATCAGTCGCATTCGAATTCGATCGACTTTTGGGCTCACACTAATTTGCCGATTGTTTTTTAGCTGCGATTTGTCAACAGATTTCGAGACTTGGCAATTGGATAAAAGATAGATTTAAGTTGTTGTTGTTATTGTTGTTTTGGTTTGGCTTGGGCTGACTCAGCCCTGCAGTTTTCAGATACGAATGTATCTGTCGGATTGAGATTGAAACCGAGCTTGAGAGTTAAGACTTAAGCCGTGTGCATTACTCAGCGGCGGCTGAGCAGCATTTTTAATTGAAATAATTGCGGGTTGAGTTAATTAAACGATAAATAATGTAATTGTGTATAAAAAGGCGATTCACAGACAGACAAACAGTGACTGCGACGGTGGCGAGTCACGGCAAACAATGGACGACAGCAGAAAACAGAAAAAAACAGACAGTTGTTGCAAAGTTGCATAATGTATTGTACATAATGCACATAATGCCATGTCTTGACTGGCATTCTTAACCACAAACCGAGAGACTCTCAATCAGACTGAGACTGCGCCTGAGACTGAGACTGAGACACAGACTGAGACTCAGACTGAGACTGAGATTGAGACTGTAATTAGTGGCATATTTGTTTCAGCTGCAACGCCAACAACAAGTCACAACAAACTGAAAACTTTTGCCAAGTGTCTGTTGATTGATTGTGGCGCATTTGATTTGTATAACTGGCAAGGAGAAGGGGCAAATGAGAAGAAGGGAACTGAACTGGGGAAAGGGATTGGAATTGGAATTGGGATTGGAAGCTAAGGCTGCGTGGGCAATGAGAATTGAGAATAACGATTGAAAATGTGAATTGCGGTGTAATCAGAGGCGCGTGCGCAGCGCACCCGTTTTTGGACCAACACCCCTCTCTTTCTAGCACGCTCGCGCTCTCTCTTTCCCACTCGCACTTGCAACGATCGCTGTGATGTGCACGCGTAATCGATTTTAAACGCCTAAATTATGCAAAATGGTTATTACTGTCAGGTAATAACAACACAGCTGACACACACACACACACACACACACTCAAGCATCGTACTTATAAGGCACACGGCAAACATTTAGATTGTAATTATCTTTTAAATGTGCCGCGTTAATTTGCTGCCTTGCATTGTTTGACTCGGTGGCACACGGCGTATGCGCAATTTGTTGTGTGGACTGTTTGACTTTTATTGCTGCCTTGTTTGACAATCTCTTTAATTGGCGAGAAATGTGGTCAGCTCGCCGTGGAAAGTTCTGCGGTCAATCAAACAGCAAATTATGCCATACATTTAAAATAGATTTAGTTTGGAATGCATTGTGAATCCCAGCTGTCTATCTTTTTGTTTTCATATATTTTTATTCTATGCTAAATGCTGTGATAATTAATCAGTCGCTTAATTGGCTGAAAATCCCAATAGTAAGCGACGCCCCACACCCAATTTCCAAGTTGTAACTGATAGTTTTTTATATTTAGACATGTCTCGGTACATTACCCGGTTTCCCACTTATCATTCGCGATGATCTAAAATTGCCAACAACTGGGATGGGAATTACAATGCTATAGTTGAAATATAAATTGTATATGCACCCATCAGCTATATATCAACTTCATGTTCAGGTTTGAGTGCGGGTTTTTATCAAAATTAGCCGTTTTCATTTGATTTACGCCTATAAGAAGTGTGATCAAAAGTAATTCCCATCTCGCAATGATTTAAGCACTTGTAACTCGTTATTTATCGTATTATATAATTGCAAACTTGTTTATTATTACATTATTGGATTTATCATTATTTAAATACTTTGTGGATTTTACTTTCCCATATTACACTGTTTTAATAATTTGTATAAGTGTTTAGTTTAATTATTTAAATTGTATCAATATTTATAGATTACTTGCTAAGCAGTTTTTTTTATTTTTATTAATTTTGTTATACAATTTATTCTGTGATTTTTCACATTCAGTGGCGGCAGAATTAATAGGGACACTCTTTCTTTTACTATAACAGCTATTGTAAGTCAAGTCTTCAAATTTAAAAAATATATTTGGAAAGGTCATCTAAATTTCGTTTGAATGATGTATAACTTTCCTTAACCCATTAAGTACCCATTGAAATAATCGAATTTCAAAATAAAGTCTACTTTCAAAACTTTTTTCCTCGATTTTTAAAAAAAAATGTTGGGATGCAAAAATTTTGCAAATTAAAAAAAAAAATTCAAAAATCTCTTCGCTTGTATTTTTTAAAATTTTTTGAAGAAGCCACGTTTTGCTTGAAAAATAGGAAAAAGGGGTTAAAATAGTAATTTTTAGGATTTTCAAAAAATTATATAAAATATAAGCGAAAATATTATTAAATTTTTTTTTAATTTTAAGTCTTATTAGTTTCCTTACTTCTTAACATTTTGAATTAACTTAATATTTTGTTTATTTCTTAAGCATATTTTTATTTATTTATTTTTTTATTTTATTTTTTTATTATTTATTTTTATCATAATTTTTCATTGAATTCCATTCATAGACATTTTATTATCGTTCGCATCTTTTCAATTGCTTAGTCTCTCTGCCAAATATCACACCATTTAGTGCCAGATCTCAGCTGACAATCTATACAGATTCATAACTACAACAACACCCACACACACACACACTCTACCACCTACACATAACAACAACAACAGCCAATCCCTTGAAATGCTTAAGCAGAAAATAAAAAACATGAGCAGAGATGGAAACGTGGAAAAGGCGGAAAGGGAATGGGGAAAATACAAATATGGCAAAGAGAAATAATTATTTTTGCGGCGATTTCAGTACTGCTGCTTGTTCTACGTCTCTGGGGGCGCCCCAGCGTTGCAAGTGTCCGTCCGTCGGTGTCCAGTTTGCCCTCTCGTTGAAGTGAAGTCAAAGTGCAGAACATGGTTAAAAAATAAAGGGTAAAAAGCAGAGAAAGAGGTTGAACACATACTTTATTTGTGCTGCGGTCTGTGGTCGACCAGGGCACTTACGCAGCTGGGACCAGGACCAGGACCAGGATGATGATGATGATGACAGAACCAGGATCCGGATCGGGCCATGTTGGCCTGCAGCGCGACAAATACCGTGGCAGCGAATGATGAGGACAAGGAAGCGAACGAGGACGAGAATGACCACAAGATGATGAGCTGACTGACGAACTGTTCTGGCTCTGGGTTAACTGATTTCGATTTCAATTTGCAATGGCCTCGTCCCGTCTGCGGAATGAAAAAGCAAAAAGGCCGAATGGACAAGCCAACAAGCCAACAGCCAAACAAGCAACAAACCAACAAACGTCTTTTAATGGCCACATAGAAGTTGTTGTGGGCGCAACAAGGCTCGCAACGCTTCCTGTCAAGTGATTTATGCCAATGGCGCTGCCAGGCACAAATACATACACACACACACACACACAACCAAGCCCTGTCCAAGTCTCACTCCCAGTCTGAGTCTCTGTCTCAGTCTGAGACTCAGTTTGAAATCCCAATTCCTTTGCCTGCAGTTGGTAACTAATTTTCTTGTGTTTGAGGTAAAAAAATTGACTGCCTTTTGTCGTCGCCTTCGTTTCGTTTCGTTTCATTTTGCTGTCTGCTATCTGTCTTGGCCGGCCCAGTTAGTGGCACAGTGTGTGCCGACAGTTTTGTGCCTCGACTGATCTGTGATGAATGTCTGCGTCTTTGCAGTATTGTCTGGCAGGCAGCAAGTACCACGCACTTTGTTGAACCCTCTTTGCACTCGTTGCGTTGTGTGTAGGTGCAATTTGCGCAATCATCGACAATGCTGCCCCTGCCCTGCTCCTTCCCCTGCCCCTGCCCCTAACCATCTGTATCCTCCAGACTCTTGACTCTTGGACTGGGCGCGTGCGCAGTCGCAGTCGCAGTCGCAGTCACAGACTGACGCTTAATGATTGCACAGGAATGCCCCCAGATGGTTTGCCAAGCATGCACTTAAAAAACAATTCAATTTGCCCATTGCCATAGCTGGATTTATGAATGAAAAACACAAGAGTCAAGAGACGAGGGCCAAGACAAGGCTTGGCTAAAAACACACACACACATAATTAATTAATGACAATCACTCAAAAGGCACGAAAAATACGCAAACGAAATAATTAAACGGCAAACAGGTATTCCATTTTCATTTCAATACACACATTAGTCAGTCAGTCATTTAGTCATTCTGTCTGTGATCTGATCAGGCTCAGTTTCAGTCCAAGTTCAATTCTATATCCCAGTTCCGAACTCTTCTCTTTGTGGACTTAACTAAACTCAACTCGACTTGACTTGACTTGGCTTCACTTAATTCTCTCTCTGTTTGTTTTGGTAATGAAGCTCATTTCCGTTTTGGTATTCAAAAATATGCATATGGCCGACGTAGTTGTGGCTGTACATACCAATAGTTGGGAGCAGGCATTATGATCTAATGATGATTGATACTGATTGATAAAGCAGATGATTTGAATAGTACTTAGAATTGAGTAACATTCATAAATTAATTTATTGTTTTTGATATATAATTTTACTTTGCAATTGGGTTTTTCACTTTATCTATGTAAACATTGTAAAGTTGATTAAAAGATTGACAAGCTGTATACTATTAAGTATATGTCAAATGATGATTGTTAAAACGGATAATTAGAATAATTCTTGAAAAGGAATACTAAATTATTTCATTTTATTTGTAATAGAAATGTATATCTTACATGTTTATTTTATTGAACTATTATTCTAAAATGTAGATATATATGTAATATATAAGTGATATTAATATTTTAACAAAATGTGTATTTTACTTTAATTTAATTTGGTTGCTTGTCTTCGACTTGTCCTTTAAAAAAATTAAAAATAAATTGTTTGAAAATTGTCTTCACTTTGTTTGTCTGTTTCGCATTTCAATCAATCTACAGTGATTGATCCATCGATCGATCAACACTGGCGCCACTTTGTCTAATCCAAATTCAAAGCAATTATGCCTTTTTTAAGTTAATTTATTATAATAAATGTAAAATACAATACAACATTCATTTGTTGTTAACTCTTGTTATTCTGTTTTTTGTTTTCTGTTGTTTTTTGTTGTTGTATTCAGATAAATTAAAATTTTTCGTTGAGCAAGTGTTAAAATATTAATTATTTAAGCAATACACGCAGCTACGGCACGCTTCTCTTGTATATTTTATTTTCTTAATTTTTGTATAAATAAAAACAACCACAATAACACACACTTACACACACACACACTGACAGAGAGACAACACATGTTTGCTGCTGGTTTGTTTGTTTTAATTTTTTTAATGAATGATTTCTCAGTCTGTTCAGCGTTTTGGCCAGTCAGGTTGGGCGTCAACAAGTGAATAATTATCATCTCCATTTGGATGGATAGAAATCTCTCTCTCTCCCTCCCTCTCTCTCTATATATATCTTTTTATAGATTGTCAAATAAACTGTCACGCGTTTGCATTTATTTATTTATTTGTATTTCGATTTGTTTATATTATTTAATTGTTAATTATTTAAATGTTGCATGTTATTTGTTGGCTAATTGATGTTTAAGTTTCTGGTTCCTTTTTTTGTTTGTGCAAACATGTGTTCATTTTTATTATTGCTGCAGATTATCAATATTATTAAGTATGATTTGTCAAGTGCTTGAAATACTTGTTATTAATTAACATTTAATAATCATATTTATTTGGCATGAACAAAAACTCGAATCTCCTTTAGTTGTTTTTCTTGAAGCCCAATCGATCAGTGCAAATTGTAAACAATTATTGTTTATGTCACGTACTTAATTCCATTTAACTTAAACGTTTGACATTGTTGTTGTCTTGCCTGCAATTAGCAGGTCCAGCCTTATAACAACTCATTTCATCAAGATATTGTTGTTGTCATTGCGATTTAAGCGCTTTTCTTTAATTGCATTTAATCATAGATATTTACTCGGCAAATGGCGTCGATCCAATCCAATCCAATCCAATCTAATCCAAACAAAATAGTTTCGAGAGTGAATCGATTGTTATTTGTCACACGATCGATTCAATCGATTTTCCTTGGATGCATTTCTTCCCCCCCCACACACACATTGTCACATTGTGGGGAAACCTGTATCCCAGCTATATATCAGACTGATGTCTGTCGATATGTGATATCGTCTCAAAGTGCACCGTCTTGCCAGCTTTCACTAACAAAACTATGATACGAGTGTCTATGGCTAAAAGATACCTCTACCTACTAACCAGCAATCCAATAACTTAAACAAGTTTTTTTCTCCTTCGTTGGAGAATTAACAAAGAGAGATAGAGAGAGGGAGAGGAGGGGGAGAAGGAAAAAACCAAAATAATAATAATAAATAAACACAAGCCGAATCTAAGCGCGCTTGTGTCCCACAAATAAATTATTACCCAAAGGGCATTCAATGCCTTTTAACAACAGGTCAACCTTATCATTATTTTTTTATTATTATTATTATTATTATTATTTCTACCCGACGCAAAGGGCCAAGACGTAGTAGAAGAGCAAGAAGAAAAATCGATACCAAAAGCGAAAACCAAAAAAAAATAAAACCGAAAATCCAAATGATCGTCGCTTAGTTATTTTCCCTTCTTTCCCCTCCCTCTGCCATCCCACTTTAGTTTAGATTTTGTGCGTGCGTTTTAAATTTTGTTTCGTCTTCGTCTCTATTGCGGCTATTACAGCATCTCGCAGTGGAAATCACAGGCAAATGCTGCCCCGATCCGATCCGATCCGACCCCGAACCCAACTTGGCTTCGACTTGGATTTGAACTTGTTTGATTTTTTGTTGGTATTTTTTCCGTTTTCAAAATTTAATACAAGCGCGACACAAAAGACGCACAAAAATGTCATAAATTATGCGACCGTGATACCAATGGGAGGGGCAGGCATCCGAGAGCTCTATGGAGCTTGTTTCCTATACATCTGTATATGTATTAAAAGATACTCTTAAGTATAAACGGGCAACATTTCATACAAGTCGTTTGCTCTAACCATCTGACTGGGAATTATTGCTGGCTATGTGTCTTGATGCGGATCCATTTCTTCATATCAGATGGAGTGACGATTCCTATGACAATTGAATGGTTTTTCAGTTTCAATAGTATTTAAAGGTTACTGAAGCTAAAGTAAATGTCTAGAGTGACTAAAACTGAAATTCAATATTAACTAAATTTATTTTAAAATATTAATAAATATATACTTAGTTCCATCTTCGATTATAAAATTGCATATTTTGAATCATCAATTTATTTAGTTGTAATTTATTTAAAAATTCAATTTTTAACGATGGTATTATATTAAATATTTTCTAATTTTATTTTTTAAAAACAATTAAAAATTATGAATGTTTTTTAATTAGATGTAAAATATTTTAAATTGATTTTTATTCATAGAAAAAGTTATATTTTTTTGAATTTGAGATAGAAAATAATTGCTAATTAACACGTTTCTTATCCCAAAGCTCCAGATTCAGATATCTTAAATCACATTTTTCTCTGAACTCGTTCACTAATTTGATAGCAGACAAATTCCCACAGATTTGTATCATTATACGGAAGTCTCGCCCTTGGAGCGATTGATTCACATGCAGATCATTGAGTTGATTCCCAGGCAAAATGTCTAACTGTTTTGTCAATCCTTTAACGGTGATTTCTATTGCAATTATTTCGATTCGATTGCAACGGTATTGCATAAGATGCTGACTGCGTGAGAAAGGAATTCTTAAAAGGCGACAACGATAATGACACCCAAAACACAAACACACACATCGAGTGTAACCTGTAACTGTTCTCGTTCTCTTCTCTAAGGGTACCTGTAGTACGATAGATGCTTATCGTGCCGAGCGACAAACAATCTTGTAGAGAGTGTCAGGTGGCAGGTGTCTTTCTCACAACCGAGACAGACAGACAGACAGACAGGCCAAAAGGATGCCGAGATGTCGTTAACCCTTTGGCTGTGTTGATGAATTGTTTAACACGCGGGATGGAATATGTGTATGGAAAGTGCGCATAGCAAAATGTAGTTTAATCATATGCTCAAATGCGCAATCACGCAACACCTACACCAATACACATTCACAGGACGACAGGACGATGGGACGATGGCAGGAGACACTTCAGTCAATGCAGCGGACAGCAATAAAAGCAGCAAAGAAACGAAAAAACAACAAGTGGGAAACAAGAGAAAAACAACAAAAATCAAATAAAACTGCAAGCAGGCAAAGTGACACGCTGTCCTACTCACACACTTGCCATCTCTCTTTCTTTTTTTCTATCTCTATCACTCTCTCACTCTGTCTTTCACTCTCCCCAATTGAGCTCCAGTTTCGTAACGAGGTCGTTGCCTGCTGTCTGTCTGTCTGTGTGTATATCTGTGTGTGTGTGGAACGCATCCTGCATACCAAATAGCTGCCCCCAATGAGCTGCCGGAAGTGGTTGCTTCTGCCTCTTCTTCCTTGTGTGTGTTTGTGTCTGACTATCGATAACTTTTGCTAGCAGCTAGCGCAACTATTTGAGCAGCGACTGCAGTTTTTTAATTGCTCACAATGCGTCTCAATTTGACAAGCAACATGTGGAAGGGGCACACACAACAACACACAACATACATACACACACACACACACACACACAACACACACATGCTTATTTGTATACTATATATAGATAGTCACACCTTTTTGGCTTGTTTTGGCATTCAGATTGCATCGCGTGTGTGAATGTGTGTGTTTTGAATGTCCTGTAACGATATGAATTATTCAAAAACAAAAAAAAGGAACATATTTCGTTTGCCGCCAAGGACGAATGTTGAATGTTTGAAGTGCGCCACGGCATACAAAAAAGGCGACGACGACGACGACGACGACGAGGAGGCAAACAGTTGGATTTAGCCAGTTAGAGTTGAGAGCGCAGTAACATGACTAACACACACACACATAGTATATATGTGTGAGTGTGTCGTCGTCGTCGTCGTCGTCGCATCGAGTCGTACATACAAATGTCCTGGTCTGTTCTGTGTCCTGACTGCGAAAGTCTCTCTGACTGGCTGACTGGCTACAGTTGTATTTGTATTGCTGCTGTCGTCGCGCCAGTCAAAGTTATATCCTTTGACAGCGCTTGCAGCAGCAGCAGCAACGGCAAGTGACGTTGTCGACGCCTCAGTCAGCGTCAGCGTCAACGTCGACAGCGAGGCGAAAGTGAAAGTCAAGGTTAATCCGTCTGCAAAAATTCAATATTTTATGCATTAAAGTTTATGGCGCTCTCTCTCTGTGTGTGTGTGTGTGTGTGTGTGTGGGAGAGGATTACGGGGCGTGGCAAGGCGGGGGCGGGATCCGTCTGCATAAAATTTGTGCTGTGTGCTTTTGGGCGCCATTGCGAAGCTGTCGCTTTGTTGTTGCTTACAGCGCCAATGTTGCATGCAACGCCATCGAGTTGCGTGTGCCACTTGATTAATGAGGCCATAAAAGGCTGTATGCAATTCCTTTAAATTGGGTATATTTCACATCAGCCAACAATGAGGTTAAACTTATAAATTGTAGTGCAAAATGAGTGCAGAAAATCAGCTAGTTACTTTGAGGTATTAAGTAGATCCTTTTACTTTACACCTTTTGTGTCTTGAGTGGCAGTTTAATAAAAGTTGCAGAAATACTGATTAATGAGATCAATATTAAATATTTTAGATATGTTTTTTAAAATAACTTTTTAACTAAAACTAATTTAGCTTATGTTAAACTCGGACCGTTTTTGATATTTTTAATTTGCTCGCATTTAATTGACATCTTGTGACTAAAATGTCACTTTCTCCAGTCAATTAAGAGTTACACTCACTTATATGCAAGTGTTACGCATTTTGCAAAATTATAATCAACATCTAGAGAGCGAAAAGCAACTGCAGCTGAGCTCATTGACCCACACGTTTGGATTCGTTTCAGTTGCAGTTTGAGTTGCGAGCAACCGAAACTGTCACATCAATTTGAACGCCGCGATGAGGGCCAATGAAATTGAACTTTAAATTGAGACAAGCAAAAGCAGCAACAGTCAAATGTAGAGTCACACATGTGGAGAAAACTAGGTTAATGGGTCTGTTTTACTAGCTGAGGACAGGTTGCACGCAACACAACGCAACGCAACACAACGCGGCGTATACGCAATGTGGCCTTTCACTGCACTCAACGCAATGCAACTCAACTCAACTCAAGTCGTTGTCCACTTGTCGCAGATCTGTCCATTTAATTGAATAATAAGCTGACAAATCTGCGCTGCAACAAAAAGCAGGTCAACTGCACTTAGCTCTGATCTGAGCCTCGATCCGATCGGATCCGTTGCAAGATCGGATCGCCAAGAAAATGTGTGGCACGTGCACATGATGATGGAACTGCGCCAATTTTCGCTCATCACTGTCACAGCTGACTCTGCTGACTGCGACGCCGACTTAGACGTCGACGACGCTGCCAGCGCAATTTGGACTGATCTGTTACAATATTTGTTTTGTTGCCTCTGGGAGCAGCGAGGTCAATTGATTGAAACAACTTTGAACTTGTTGATCTTGTCACAAATTAAAAGAAGATTTATACGCACACACACACACACACACATGCGCATACTAGACACAGATAAAACGAGTACAGTGTGTACAAGCTATAGTTGACAAAATCACAAAAAAAGAGATTGGGTAATTATTTAGGATTTGATTTAAGATTTGATTGATTTAAAATAATAAATAAATAAATTTAATTATTATATTATATATTTTATAGTAAAGAAGAACAAAAATGTAAAGAAAGTATTAAAAAGTTATATTTACTTTATTTAAAGATAATAATTTAATAGTTTTAAGTATTTAAAAATAGGCTATTTTTTAACAATTTTGAATATAAGTTGAAGAGATTTATTTATCACTTCTGCATGCTGAAACTTCCTACACTTTGAAGTTAACGCAATCGCCATATCGAATGACTACTGTGTGTATCTGTATCTATTACTGCGTGCGAGCTTTGGTAGATGCGCTTGGGGCGCTCGAGATGCTTCTTCTTCTTCTTCTTATTCATCTGCGCGTCATCTTCTTCTTCTTGCTGTTTTCTTTTGTTTTCTTTGGTTGTGTTTTGTTTTGTTTTGTGAAATCTTGAGGCAAGCACACTTTGATTTAGTTTTGTGTTTCGTGCTGTGCGAGCTGATGCTGGGCATGATTTATAGTGCTCAGTGTACGGTATCAGTTTTTAGTTTTCAGTTTTCAAATTGAAAAAGAGCTTTTATTTTCTAGCTGGCGCTAGACAGTCTTCTAGTCTTCGGGTCAAGTGGCTTTCGGGCCAAGAAGAACGTGCTAACACTTGGCATGGGCCCCAAATTAAAGACCCGGCCAGACAGAGGAGAGATCGTTTTACGACCGCAACTGATCACGCAAGTGTCTTGGCCAGTTTGTTGTTGCTTCGAGCCAATTTTTATGTTTTTATACCAATTTTATTTGGCATTTAATGAGCGACCTTCGCGTTGTAATCGTTAAAGTCCGTAAACCTACAGCAGTGTGGCTCAAAAAGCGGAGCCCATCTCATTGGAATGTCTTTGGCCAGGTTTTAATGAGCTGCACAGAGTTGGCAGATGGAACTGAAACTGATATTTGTTTTGGAAATGCTGAGCCGTGTATGAATCTCAAATTGATAGCTGCTGTGTGAGTGAAAAGAATTTCGTTGTCGTTTGTGTTTTGAAAATGTGGCAAAAAAGTATTTGACGAACGTCGCTGTCTTTGCTCTAAACTGAAACAATAGAAATCCTTTTGGCCACTGAAATGTATCGTTGTTTCCTTCTTTTTTTTGTTTTGAGGAATTTCTCTTTCATTTTAGAAACAATAAACGTCTGTGGCGACTGTTGGCTGTTGCGGCATGGCCAAAGAAAGGGCCAAAAGGCTCGCGGCTGTAGTTGAAGTTGAAGAGTTGGAGTTGCAGTTGAAAGCGGTTCGTGGAAGTCTCGTGTTTAGCACACGCGTAAATTTTCTACCTCCGTACACAGAGCTCAGTCTCCAGACGCAGTCGGAGTCATGTCCGAGTCGGAAGATTGGCGGTGGCGGCATTCGCTTTGAGACGCAGCCGCCATTCGCAACGCATGCGCACTAAACGGTACCGCTAGCGGGTCTGGGTTGACTCCACCACCAGCACTACCACAACCAACACCACCATGAAAGAAGGGAGGAGGGAGTTGGAGTTGTAGCTGGAGTTGAGCAGGAGCCTTGTGGCTTTTTGTCGCCGCATTTCATTGTTGCAACTCTTTCGCAAGTTGTTCTTATTGTTGCTGTTGCTGTTGTTGCTCACGTTTGAGAATGAAATGTCCGTTCCAAATGATAAAATTTCCAAGAGATTCGCAGCTCGTCTTCAAGGTCAAAGAGTTTTGGTTTGCTGTGTGTGTGTGTTTTTTTTTGTTGTTGTTGCCTTGTTTTTTGTTGGTCTGGCTGAAGTTTATCTTTATAAACACGTCAGTGTGTCAAATGCGACTGAGTTACGTTAAACAGGCTTCAGTTAGAGCCAAACGCAAAACCGGAAAGACCAAAGCGACATCAATTCATAAAGTCTTGATTTGTTTAGCATAAAATAAATTAACAAATATCTTACTAACGGTTAAATCTTATTAATAAAGAAATGAACACAATTATGCTTATGAATTTTAATGCAAAATTTCTATTATTAAAAGTATACTGTACTTTTTTTAATAAATTAAAATTGTTGCTTAAGTTATATAAATGGAACGAAATGCTCAAGGGTAAGAGAAATGTATTTGATTGCTTACGAAGACTTTCTAGCATTGGGAGTTTTGAGAATATTAGAAGAAGATTTAAAAGTGCAGACGAATACAATTTGAGAATGCCAGTTTAAGTAGACATGTGTCTAAAACAATCTACAGTTTTTGTGGTCTAGACTTCTATAATCAAACAAAATTAAAGAATACGAAATTTCAGAAGAATAGAAACTTTAAAATTTTAAGTAAATCATTTTAGAAAAATTGAGATAGTTCGCAATAAAAACTAAAGTTTGTAGGACAATCAAAAAGGATTTTAAAAATAAATATTGTGTTGAATTAACTTATTAAAAGAAAGGAATTTCTCATAGAGAAAGGTGTCATTTAGCAAAAGAAATATATAAAATAGACTCTTCAATTGTGAAACCAAATTAAAATAATATAAATAAATATTATCAAAATACAACATTGTTAATAATATTATTAAATAGCAATAAAAAATTAGTAATATTTGAGAAGAAATGTAAAAATCTCAGCAATGATTCTGCTCATGCGTAACATTCTCTAACATTCTCCAACATTTCTCATTTTTCTCCATTCATTGTTCTGCATATTGTACATTTCATTTGTATTTTACCAATCAAAGTGCCAAAGTTGCTCCCTCGGTTGTTGGCCCCTCTCATCCCACCGCTCTCCTCTCTCTCCTCTCTTTGCCTGTTTGGGCCTCATTCGGCTGCACTCGTCGTGGGCCGTGGCCATTTCCATTGTTTGCCTTTTGGCCCTGGTTTTTTTTTTTGGGCTTTGGTTTTTTGTTTTCATTGGTTTTGCTTTGTTTTTATTTTGATTTGGTTTCTGTTTGGTTTCTCGGTTTTGTTTTGCTTTGTTGTATTTGCTTATGAAGTGCGCAACTTGACTAAAAGGGGCAAACAATTGCATTGATCGGGGACCAGGCGCATTTTGGGCATAAAGTATAAGTAAAGTATTTTGTTGTTGTTGTTGGTAGTTTTGTTGTTGTTCTTTTTGGTTCTGTTCATCGCATTGTTTTGGGTCATGTTGATCGTCGTCTTCAGAGTCTCTGGCGTTGGTGGCAACGGTAGCATCCTCCACACACACAGAAGGACAGACAGACAGACTGACAGACGGATGGACAGACAGACACTGTCCAGACCAGGGCTACACTTTTGTTGGGTTTTTGGGTTTTGGGTTTTGTTCTTGATCGTGTCGAACGGCGAGCGCCCCCTTTTAACAGCGCATAACAGCAAAATCATGACTTGCCATTTACATTGTTCGCTCGTTTTGGACTTTATTGTTTTTGACGGTTACGTTACGTTGCAGCCACTGTTGGCCAGGCTCAGACTCTTGCCTGTTTGTCTCGACCAGACCGGCCCAGACCTGCCTCTCAATTCAAACGAAAAATAATGAAAAATTATTCAATAAAAATTATTTCGCGTGGACGACGCTCCGAAAAGAAAGAGGCAGCTCCACAGAGTGCACCACACAGCACCACAGAGTGCACCACTGAGTGCACCACAGTTTGCTTAGCAGCTTGTTCGTGCGTTTACTCGTAGCACGGCCAAAACACGACGACGACGATGACGACGACGACGATTGCTGATCGGGCGGTGATCAGGCTCAAATGTTGTTAGCCAGGTCCACGGACAGCTACCAATGCAGCTTCCGTTGCCAGTTGCCAGTTGGCAGTTGGCAGTAGCTGGTAATCTTAATGCCCCCAACTGATCGCGATCGTGAGTTAAGTGATCGCGCTATAATTTTACGCTCCGACTCTGTGAACGATCTGAAAAGAGCTGAGGATCCGATCAGCTGCTGCCTTTGCTGCTGCCCTTTTCAGCTGCCTTTGCTGCTGTTATGAAATTATTGTTAAACGATTTTGTGATTTGTTGTGGGCTACTGTGCGCCCAGTGTCCAGGTGCGGGCTCTATTATTAGGCCGGCTCTTTAACCTAGGCGGAGCAGAACACAGTTCTCTATTCTTGCTTATTGTTTTTGAGAACAAGCTCAAGTGGCAGCCAATGCCAATGAGAGATGGACGCACGATTTGGCTTAAGTGCTGCCTGACCCAGTTTGGGTCACACAAGGAGCAGATGAGGAGTAGGCGGAGATGGAGGCGCCCATTTGAGATCTGTGAGTTTTACTACAACAATCTACAATCTTTGCCTATGACTTGATAAAGTGCAATGTCTGAGATTTGCGCTTTTGCACGGCAAATGACAAATAACAGCAACTGCAGCGGCCACGACACAATTGACACAACAATGAGCGCTGATAGTCCGAAGTGCAACACGAAGACAGAGAGACAAATAGACAGACAGACAGAGAGACAAATAGACAGACAGACCGGCAACGGATGCGCCCAATGAGCAAACAAAGCGCAGCGGGAAATTGCAGCAAAAGCCTCGACTCTGGGTCTGAGACTCAGTTTGTTTCTGTGTTTCTGTTTCTGTTTCTACTTCTGAGTTTCGTATTTATGCGATTGCCGCACCACAAGTGGCACAGTGGCTGCCACTTGAGGAAACACGCGAACAAAATTAGCGTGCTGCCTGGCAATATTTTATTTTATGCATGTATCTCACAGATACGCGCTGATTTGCCAGCTACTTGTCTATGACTGTGACTATGACTGTGACTATGACTATGATTCTGACTATGACTATGAATATGACTATGACTATGAATGACTCTGACTATGTCTTTGAGTGTTCTTTATTCATTCTTTTTTTTGAGGCCTTCAGCTGATTAAATGCAGCTTCCTTGGCGTTATAGAAATTAAAAGTGCCACAAAAGCAGCTTCTTCCCCCTTTCCTTTTCTATTGCTGCACTTGTCTAACCTCTGCTTTGTTTGCCCATCACTCGACAATCAATTTCAATTAGGCACAACACATAGCTCAGATTCTCTATTTTGTTCTCTTCTCTGCTCAACTCTCGTTTTTTTCTTTTCTTTTCATTTACTTTTTATTAGATCTCGAAAGTGAATCATGAGAAAATTAATTTCGTGGAAATCGAGCATGATTTTTGGGAAGACAAACCTGTTGACCGTTCTCAACTTAATGAGTATGGAAATGGAATTGGAAGCGTCAGATTGGAAGATTGATAAGCACAGATCGTTTTGTTTGTGTTTCTCGATTAAAAGGGAGAACATATGAATTAGTGCTGAACTTTGGCTATATTTTTTTTACTTTGATTTTCCCATATTATCGCCTCATTTGTCTCTGTGACTCTGTCTCTGTGTCTGTCTCTGTAATGCGCTGTCTTCTTCCGACGCGTTCACTGAAAGCCGCATAATTGACACATTAGCCCATTTGCCGGGTCCTTAATTGGCATTGCGTCTGTCTCGCCATTAACTCGTCTTGTGGTCTTGTGGTCTTCCACAGCCTCGTTGTGCCTTTAAAGAGGCGTGATCGTGTCTTTTGCACGCCCTCCTGTGGTGAATGAACCTCCCGTCCGTCCGTCGCATCCGTCCGTCCTTGTCGCCTGACATGCGGCTGATTGATCATTGTATGTATGGGCCAAGGGTCTCCGACCAGACCCGTAGACCTAGTGCTAATACCCGATGTTTTGGTAGCAAAAGTGCCAGGATTATGGCTGGCTAAAAAAGTGTTAATGCTGTAAATTAACAGCCAAAGAGGCAACCACATGCTGGGCCAACACACAGTAGCCGGAGGACCCAACTGAGCATGTCCGCTTCTTACCAACAGATTTGTTAATTGTTAGGCCAGAGAGGCAATCTTGAGAGCAACTGCAGCGATTAGTGCAGGGAAGATTAGTGAGATGTTCTTCAATGTAAAGATATGATTAAATGTTGCAAAGAGTTGAAAAGTAGGAAACGGATTGAAAAGTATTGTGGTAGTAGTATATTAATAAAAAATGTAATGAACTAAATAAAAGTGATGAAACTCAGAAATAAAATTATTTCATTTATAGAAATTATTCTGAATCTTGGGAGATTGGGATGTATTATTAAAATTATTTAGTTAATGTTAATTATTAACTTAATAACTATTCTTAGATTTAAAATTATTGAAATAAAGGAATGATTCTAAAATTTAAATTAAAGGCACTACATTTTTTATCCGAGTTTTGTAATAAAATTAACAGAATAACAACTGTTTTGCTTAAATTTACTTCTTGTTTCACAAAAAAAAATAAAAAATAAAATAACTTTAGAAATAACTCTTAAAAAACCTGCGCAATTCAATTAAAGGCAGTTTCACTTGTAATAAAACTAGTTTATTTTATAAATTTTGTCATACCAGTAAGATTGAATTTTATCTGCCCAAAGAGTTCTGTTCACTTTCCCGCCTAATCTGAGCCATCTTCCACACATAACCAGAGTCAAATCAAACTGCCAACAGTAGCCAAAATGCAAAACAAAAAGCAAAACAACTGCAATCTGAGACTGTTATTTACTCCCAAGCCGCTTTATCTGCTGCGATGCGACACATTTATTTTTTATTATTATTATTTTGTTTTTGGTTTTTTAATTTTTGGATGGTCAGGTATCTGCTACCTGTCGACTGTCGGTTGTTGGCTGGACCCGGTGCGATTGTCCGATGGTCCGTTTGTCTGTTGATTCTGCAACTGTTGATTTTATTTCATGCCGTTTATGCAAATGAAGTTCAAAAGGATAAGGCCAAAACAGCAACAGCAGCCTCACAACATTTGGACATAAAAATTATTTCTGAATGAAATTCGTATCGATGACCGTTGTGTCTGTCCTGTCTGTCTGTCTGTTGGATGCCTGTCTCCTGTCCAAATGCAAATGAGATCTCTTTCTCTCTCTCTCTGTCTGCATGTCCCAAAAGGGTAGCTCAAGTAAAGACCAGTAGCCGAAAAAACGCAACTGTGATATCGAATTAATTAAAAAAAAGAATCGCCGAACGTATTCCAATTCCCAGTCCGCAATTCTCAGTCCTGAAGACTGTTGCCTGGCGCCAAATGTAAATGAGGCAGTGGTGGCAACAGTTTGGGAAATTAGTTGGATCATTGCAGGAGTCGCAGCTCTGGAATGGACACCTTGTGCGGCCGCCTTCAATTTGGCGCTGATTTGGTGGCCGTGTTGTGTTTTGTGTTTTGTTTTGTTTGCCTCAATTTGAGACTGAAATGAACCCCGAAGACCCCTAAACAGAAGACTGTAGACTGTAGACTGCAGACTGTAGTTGGCAGAGTGCGCATGCGTGTTGTCTTCGCTGTCGTCTTCTGCTGCTTCGTTGTGGCGACGTGCAACAAGTTAATTAAGCCGCATTTGCATGTTGGCTCCTCTTTTGGGCCACTAACTAAAAATGCCGAGTACAACCCACACTTCCTGTGCCGCCAACGTTGCCAGCGGCTTAAGCAGCAAAACGTGTCACATGCGGCGTCTATGGCTGCCCCTGCTCCCAAGTTATCCTCATCCACATCCTCATTCTTGTTCTCATCCTCACTGCTGGTCAGGCGATCGATCACATGCTGCGAACTGCGGTAATCCGCACTTCCACGCCTTAGTCGCATTTTCACGCTCGCCCCTTTTGTTTCCATTTCCATTCGCTCCAAAGACATCCCAAAAAGAAAGACAGAGCGAGAGAGAGACAGGCAGTTTATTTTATGATTGATTGCAAATAAAAATCGCAAATTGTGTGTGTTTATTTTTGGGTTTTTTCCTGCTCAACATTAGCCATCATCAATGCACACATGTGGTGTCCTCTCTGCGGTGGTTCAGTGGTTGTTTTCCTCACATTCGCAGATTGGACATATGTCGCTGGCTGCCACTGTGTCAGGGACACTCTCTCCTTCTCCTTCTCACTTTTCCCAAGTAGCCAGCTTACTCGTATTGTTATTGTTGTTGTTTTTCACTATTCATCTTTTTTTATATTTTCTCTATGGTTAATTATTGTCAGCGTGTATATCGCATATGTTCAAATATCAGAATTGCCTCTAAAAGGGGGCAGTTTTTTGTAATTTTGTGGGCAGTTAAGTGGGAGGAGAGTGTAAGTTATGTTATGGAAAGGAAAGGAAGGGAAAAGAGTTGCTTTCTAGTTGAAGAAACAAATATTCTCTAATTGCTAGTGCACATAATAGGAGCACTTAGCTCCTTGTATCAACAAAGTAATATTTTTATTTATTAAAAATAAAATAAAATATTAAGCATTTAAAATTCCTTTGTAATCGTTCAGAAAACCTTCAGAAAAGGGTTTAGATTGAAATAGAAACTTGTCCCCAATGTTTCCCTGGGAATATATCTTAAACTATTCTTAAAGAACATTTTCATTATTAAGCTTATGTTTACTATAGTGAAATTTTGTCGTATTTACAGATCTTGTTATGGAGAAACAGTTAAAGATCTAACTTAATCTTTTGCAATCTGACATATTAATCATATAATTCTTTTCCATATTATATTTCTTACAGAATTTTCTCAACTTTCTAGTCTTTTCCATACAAATCTTTCATTTTTGCAGAGTTCATTCCTATTAAAGATTAAAAGTAAGAAATGCTTGCCATGTTTGCGTTAAACATGAATTGGGAATATTTATCTAGCTAAAATTTTGTCAAACTTGAAACCTATTCTTCCTTATTATATCTTCAAGTTGTTTATCATTTCAATATTTGTTTTGTTATCACCCGTTACACACCTGTGAGAGATCTCTCGTTGTCCTTGGGAGCGGTCAGTTGAATGCTTATGCAATAACAGCGAGTGGAATCTATTCGCCATCACGGAAACCATTTGAGAATCCATTTAATCAACGGCTATTGAAGGTAAATAATGGAAACTGCAGGCGTCAAGCGCTGATCGGCTTTAAGTTGTTTATGATGAACAACAACAACTGAGCTGCCAGCTTGTCTCAATTTAGAGGCAGCAGCGACAGCAGCAGCAGCAGCAGCAGCTGATTCAAGTCGGGCAGCTGAGTGGACACCACAGCAGCACAGTGGACACCACTTGGAGCCACTGGCGGCGCCTGTCAAAAGTTGCCATCAAGAATTTATTTCTTATATGCATAACATTGAAATTGTGTTTAAGCAACGACAACAGCAACAACAACAACTTTTATATTATTTCAAAGTTTGAATGCGTTGCACATGCGCAGCAACAGCGACGCCAGCAGCAGCTGCGACGGCAACGGCGACTGCGACTGAGGCGTCGCTCGTTTTATGCCGTTCCATAGATAAAAAATACACCTGTCGCATTACAGCTAAATTTATGTCCACCGGTAGACCTTTACTTTGGCGCGACTAGAAACGCGCCCCGTATAAACTCATATGTGTGTGTGTGTGTGTGGCAGTGTGTGTGTGTGTGTGTGTGGCAGTGTGTGTGTATAAGACGATTGCACGCTTCGATCGGGGCGATCGGTTGCCGTTGTTGTTGCTGCTGCTGCTGCTGGACGGTGCTCAGTGTTCGGTGTTCGGTGGGGGTCCAAGTGTTGAGACATTTCAGGTTTCCAGTCAAGTTGTTGTTGTTGTTGTTGATGCGTTGCCGCTGGCCGTTGTCTGGCCTGGCTTTGGCTTTGCCTTTTGTTTTTGCGTCGTTTATTTATTTTGTTTTTTTTTTATTTTTTTTATTTTTGTTTTTTTGTTGGTTGAAATAAATACATAAAATTCGATCGAAAGTTTGGTGCTTGACGACGACATCGATGGCATTTGATTTCGCGCAGATATCAAGTCAAAAGAGATGGACGATGACGTCAAATGAAGACAGAGAAAGACAGAGAGAGAGAGAGGTAGAAATGAGCTCCCAAAAATGCAAAAGACCATAAAGTCTTGTAGTTGAAACTTGGACAAATAGTTTACGGTACTCAAGCGGCAAAAGAAACGACTACTAACTGTTTTTTTTTGGCTTTGTAGAAGCTGCGATCTTTGATTAGCAAACAAGCAGATGCGAACGGGGAGCTATCATTAACTACGATACAAGCCAAGTTAAGTCAAGATGGACAGCGCACTTTGATCTGGCCAGCAGCGTTGACTAGTGCCAAAAACAAAGCGCCTCGAATTGAACACCTAACATAAGGGTATATAGACTTTGTGATGGATTAAACATTGGCTGTTTCCGTTATAGACTTTGTGATGGATTAAGCATGATGAAAGCATACATCAAGAGTTGACACTTGGCTCTGTTATTTTTGATGAATTGATAAGTTGTATGTTTTAATTATAATATAATTTATAACACAGAGAAAAATGATAAAATGTGGAAAAACTAACATATTATCATATCATGAGTAGCTAAATATAAATTTCTGGGAATATTCACACAATTTCTGGGAACTTTTTAGAGCAACTGTTCGTCGACTGTGGAAATTGTTAACTGAATGCGTGTTTTTCAGCTTTGTATTTGCTATTTGCTTGGCCCATAGCTGCCGGCCAATTTGATTGTGGAATTTTGAGATGCTTTCGACTCTTAGTCTGTCTGTCTGTTGGCCAAACTAAAAACAAATACAGCGCATCAAAGCTCATTTATCAAAACGTCTATTGATACTTGGATACTTGAGAGTGGCTGTAAGTTAACGCTTGAATATTTTTGCACTCACCAAGTGATTCATAGGGCTGAGTCAGCACTCACATGCAGTGAGTAGCTGAAACCGCAGCTTGCTAATTGAAAGGGCAGCTCATGAGTTGTTACTATATACATATATCGAAGCAAGCACACCTGCTTAAACTAGACACAGTCTGAAACTGCAGAGACCCAAATACATAATTAACTCGAGATGGAGTCCGTGGTTCGGGGGATCTGTTGTCGGTCGCAACCCTTAGAAGTTCTTTTCAACACCGCTGAGAAGGTCCCAAAAAATTAAAAATAAGAGAAGAAAAAAGGTCAATGCTATCGGGACAAGCTGAGCTAAACGCTATTATTAGAGGTCACAAATCAATGAAGACTTTATCGACGGTCCACGATGGTCCATTACAACAAATCTGGAAGACCCTGGGACCCGCGATTACAATAAGAAGAAAAGCCGAGCCGAGACTACAATTTATTCGACTGAGAAAAACTAAGAAAACATAATGGATAAAAGTGTCCAGCCGTGAGTTGTTTTGGGAGAAAGAAAGTCAAAGACTAGAAAAGTGATAGACACTCTCTTGGACTCCCTTTCTATAGTTGGAAAGGGAAGAAGAGGGGAAGAGGGCATACCAAATTCGTTAGCTGTTGCATGCATGTCAGCTTGGGCCATAAATAAATTCTCTTGGCCAAGCGCAGGTACAATTTCCAAGTCCTGAGACTGAGATCAGTTGAATAACCCGATCAAACAGATCGTTAGACGCCGCCAATTGCCAAAGGGGCATCCAAATCGAAGAGCCGTCTCGCTAGGCGACCAATAATTATGCAAATCAGATCAGTCTCAGTCTCAGTCTCTCGGCTGGATAATCCCAAATTGTTGTTGAGAATAGAAGCTGTGCCGGAACTAAGTCGCATTTGCATTTCTTGATTTCTTCGTCTTCTTGGCACTCGAGGAACACGCGTCGTTCTTCTCATCCTCAGCCTCGTCGTCGTCCCTTGAAGCGGCGTCGTCCTTCATAATTTAAATAATTATGCCACTTGCTGGCTTCCTTTTTCGGTTCGTTCCCTGTTGAGCTTAGAGATTTTCATGGCACGGCATTTGGCATAATTATGTAGGTCAAAAATTGTTTATTGACACGCAAAGCAACAAAGAAATTTGCATAATTTTACGCTGCAGTCGCCTGTCGAACAACCCGAATAAGGAGTACATATCTACATACATATACAAAAAAAAACGTAAGTTACCAACCTCCCCCCCTGAAGGGCCGGCCAACAGCTGTTAATTATAGTGCCTGGGGGGGTCAGAGAATTGGCAGCGTGGCAAATTGTAGTACCCCGAAAAAAGGGTTAGGGTTAGGCTTAGCATTTTTTTAGAGTTAGGTTTAGGCCAAGTCACATTTTTGCACCTGCTGCTCGAAAAAATTGAGACATAAAATATGAACAAAAGGGGCAGGAAAAACTGTTGGGAAATGTGAAAGAATTGCGGGGGAAAAGGGCAAGGCAAGAACGTCAGCCTAATATGTCGAGAACTGTAATTTATGTTTTTTAATTAAGCCGCTAAAATATTTGTGATTTTTCCCGACAGAAATTCCCCCAGACATGTATGCATATAGCTTTTCATGTTTTCCATTATAAATCAGCTTAGTTCAGGTTTCTTTTCTATATATATATATACAGTACAGCTAATAAATATATTTACTTATTTTGCGCCGTTTTTTTGCCCCCCACACACAGCATCGAACGGTGTGAGAACGGGTTTAACTTGTTTTCGAAAAGAATTTTCCATGTGATTGTCAGCGAAGAAATAAAAAAAAAAACTGAAGATAAGGTTGGAAATTGTTGATTTTATGTGGAATGTTTCCCCAAGTCGACAAGTCGCGTAAACTAAATTAAATGACTTGAATTACAGTGTAACTGGTAATTGCAGACAGCTTCTAGTTTGAGATGCACCTGCTTAGCCTTCGGACTAACCAGGCTAACTGCGCCTCTGACATGGCTCAGCCAATAGACTTCCGTTGTGGCCTTTCCTTACTCCTTATCCCTTCTCCTTACTCCTTCCTCCTGCTTCGACTGACAGCCATCTAAGTCGCGACACATTCACTTGCTCGCATATCCTTTTTGTGGTGGAAATGGAAACCCAACGGAACCAAAGGACAGGCCCAATGACAAACTGACAACAACAGCCGTCTGTCAGAGTGTTGCTGATGTTGCTGTTGCTGTTGTTATTGCTGTTGTTGCTGCTGCTGCTTTGTGTGTAGCTGTTGGTGTCATAAATCGTTATCGACCACGAACATCAGGTGGCACTCAGACGCACTCAGCCCTCTCACTCCATCCCTCCCTCTCTCCTTCTCTATCTCCCTTTACTGCATTTTCGGACCATAATCCAAAGGAACAAGTCAGGGGAAGAGGGACACAAAGTGCAGTAACCATAACCAAAAGGGCTAGTCGTAAATTAACGCTAGACAACACCCAGCCAAACTATGGCTATGGCCAATAAAAGTGTCCTGCAACGCAGGGGGGCGGGGAGGGGAGTCAACATTAGCGTAACCACTTCAAAAGGACACGCCAAACAGGCAAAACAGCAGCCGCCAAAGGATCTGCAGTTTATGATGGCAACACATAAACAAAATACGAGTGTGTACTTCAGTTTAGTCTAAAATTTCATTTATAATTCGCAAGCAGTTCTAGCTGCCTCTGGTATGCGAGTATTTTGAACTGTGCGTTTTAAAAACTATCATTTCATTTATAATTCGCAAGCAGTTCTAGCTGACATTTTTTTATTATTTATTTATGAATTATGATGAGACAAACACGACAAGTCATATTAATTAAGGTCCTGATACGGATACGAGTATTTTCAACTGTGCCTCTCTTTGCAATTCTCGCAAGTAAAGTTCTCTATGGCCAAAACCAGGGATTAAAACCGAAACGAATATCGGTTTCAGTTACGGTTTCGGTTATGTTCGGATTTAGGTTTTCGGTTATCGGTTACGCAAAATCTTTGAATAAAGGTTTCGTAACGGTGAACCGGTTTTTGTATGTTTCGGTTTTGAAATACCGGTATGGTTTCGGTTCACAAAAATAGAATTTCTTTAAATAAATATAATTATATTTATAATATATGAAATAACAATTAAATAGGCAAAAATAGAAAAGAAAATCAAAAATCAAATATAAAACTAATAACAAAATATCAGAGATCGCAAACAAGACTTATGAGTCGGAAAAAATCTAAACAATTCAAACTTTTTCGCTAAAAATTATTTTTAGCTTGGTTTTTTAAATTTTTTTAAAAAAAATTAAAATAAAACATGCTTTTAAAATTGTATTTAAAAGGTTCACCATAACTCTTATATGCAATTTTTAAAATAACAATCAGAAATACAACTTTTTTGCAATTTTTATAATACATATATTATTTATTAACAACCGAAATTAACCCTTATAAATGAAACGGTTACTAAACGGTTATTTCGGTTTACAGAGTTTCGGTTTTAAGGTTTCGGTCAAATGAAAATATTTTTTTTCGGTTACGGTTTCAGTTACGGTTTTAAATTTCAATCGGTTTTTACCGGTTAAAGGTTACGGTTTCGGTTAGGGTTTTAATCCCTGGCCAAAACAAATATCCATCAACAGCAGCATTGCGAAAGAAACTTGCAACACACAGAAACAGCTGTAACTGACATTCGGACAAAATCAAACATTTTACTCGTAACACGCTTCAAAGTTTTCCACGAGAGCGGGCGCAGGGGAAATAGGAAAATCAGGGAAAAAGCGAAAAAGAGAGAAATGTCAAAAATGCGGTCGTGAAAAGCTGGCGGGGCAAACTCAAACTCAAACTCAATCAAAGGCTACATGCCACACAACGAACGAACGTCGCATAATGTGGTAAGCAACAGCAGCAGCAGCAACAACAACAGCAACGGGGACAACGCGTGTGTCCTGCTTCGTCTGGGGGTCAGAAGGAGGACTCTCGGCCCGTCAGCCTGTCTCTCTGTCTGTCTATGTGTCTGTCTGCTTGTCCGGGAACATTGAATACGCATTACAAGACCGCGCCGAAACCAAAACCGCGTTACCACATGTCAGTGGCTCTGGCAACAGCAGCAGCAACAGCAGCAGCAACAACAGCAGCAACAACAGCAACAACAACATCAACAACTTCAGCCTTGGGGCATATGGGAATACGAGAGCGTTGAATGTGCAACACATGTTGTTGTTGTCGTTGCTGTTGTTCGCGGTGTTGCCTCGCCTGTTCTCTGTTGTTCTCTGCTGTTCTGCGCTGTTCTGTTCTGGCCTTTACTGTCCTGACGTGTCTGATTTTGGCCCGCTTGATTGGTTGAAAATGTTGGCAAAACGAACATAACTTTCCCCCTTGCCAACCACATTTCCCTCATTCCATAGAAAAGTCAGAAGTTTTGTTATAATTTTTACGGCTGTCATTTTGTGATTCTGATTTTGATTTTGTTACATGTTTCGACTGCGGAAGGTGCAACGAGGCAGACATTATGTGTTGTTGCAACAACAGGGCCAACAGTTGCCATTATTGAACAGTAATCGATGTTGGCTCTGTGTTCTCATTGTCCTCGAAAGAGGTCTAGACTTAATACGAATATATGTAAAGTGTTAAGGATCGGTCAGTCTGTGGGATACTGAGTATTACTGACCATGCAGAGCGAGTTAAGGGTTAAGCTATAGGAAGATAAGTATTTATCTGTTTAAAAAGAAAACCTTTATAAAGCAATGCTTTTTGGAGGAGAAACATGTTGATAAGAAACTGAATCATTATTCCGAAAAAGTAAAACTTTGTCTATTAAATAGACTAATCTTTCTGTATTTAAGTCACATTCATTATCTAGTTTTATTTATGTCCTAACCATTACTAATAGTTTTTTTTTTAAATTTTGTATATTAGCAGAATATTTTTATGTTCATTCGATTCACTATAAGAATTTAGACAGAGCATCAACATTAGGAAATAGATATTATTCGAGATTTCGGCTTTTGTAATTTTCTTAAAGTTGAAATACATTAAAAAATCATATAATTTAGAATCTTTTTGAATCATTAAAATCATTAATTGGATTATATTAAAACGTCACACAATTAAATAAATATTTTAATATATTAATATGTGTTTAAATTTCAAAATTATATTTACATTACATTAATTGCGTTATATTTATTATAAAGTCGCACAATTAAATAAATATTTAAATATATTAATATGTATTTAAATTTCAAAATTATATTTACATTTGTTGAAAATTATTCGTTATTTGCACGCTAAAAAGCTGCTCTGCTTTCCATGGGCTGTCCAAGTGAAGCCCTCCCGCCACACAGTCTGCTTCAGCACACACCTTTGGCATTTCACAGCTTCCTCCTCCGAATCCTCCCAGCTGTAGCACTTGATGGTTCCACTTTGTGTCACAGAGAAAGAATTCCGAGAATTCTCGCGAGTCAACTGGCAAGTGGATCAATTGACAATGCATCAGTATTGGGGCACTAATCTTCACACCTTGCACTGAAAAGCGATCCACAAAAGAGTGCGGGAGGAGGGTTAAAATAAGAAGAAGGGGTTAAGAGGGGGGGGGGGGGCTAAGAACTTCCGTTGAATTGTCGGACAAACGTGAGCTATGCTATGAGGCTTCCGAAGAAATAATCGCGAGGCTGGCGCTGAGCTCTGAGTTCTGGGATGGGGGCAACTACGATATTGGTGCAAGCAATTAGTGTGCAACCAGTTGCAAGCTGCAAGTTGCCAGAAATTGTTAAGGTATGGAAAAGGGTATGGAATTGGGAATGGGAATGGTAAGTGCAATGTGTGCCAAGCGGTTAATGAACAATTTCATGGAAATATTGTCACACTTTTGTTGACAACGATTGGCGCTGAATTCCTCAGCTACGTTAAGGTAAGCAGCCTCTCCTCTCCCCTCTCTGCTCTCTACTATCTTCCTCTCTCTCTCTCTACCCACCTCTTCTCCTGCTCCATTGGCTTGGCAACCATTCACTTGGCTTGTGTATTGCCAATGCTTGCCTAATTGATTTATTGATGTTTACATGTGCGTGCCTGGCAACTGCCCCCCCCTCCCCCCCCCCCTACAGCTGAATAGGTCCAGGAGGCCTAAGAGGGGGAGTGTGGGGAGTGAGGGGGCCTCTGAATGGGTCTTCGACTGGCGACTTACAACATTGCCCACAATTTGCTCTAAACGCTCGTCGAGAGCGTTGACAATTGTTTGGGCCTTGTTTGTCGTCGTCGTCTGTGTCAATCGTTGTTGTTGTCGATGTGGATGTTGTTGTCGTTGTTGTTGACGATGTTGTCGATGTCTTCGCTGTGGTCGAGCTAGACTCTTTGGTAGCCAAAGTTTAGACAGTCCAAACAATTCGTCAGTCAGACATATAGACAGCCAAGTAATTGTTGACCTTTTATGTCGTCGCAGCTCTGGCCACGTTTGGCTTTGCTCTCTCTCTCTCTCTCTCTCTCTCTCTCTCTCTCTGTTCCCCTCTCTCTCTCTCTCCCTCCTCTCACTCTGTCTCTCTCTGTGTTTGGGCCTGTTTAAATTGCTGTACAATAATGTTGGCTTTGTTGTTGTTGTCGTCTTGTTTTTATTACTGTTTGCACGCCCTGTCCTCAGTTTTCAGTTCACATCTCTCATCATCTCTCATCTCTCAGCTCTCTACTCGCATCTTGCATCTCTCATTTCTCAACTCTTGATTCTCCATCCTCCGTCTGTTTGCGCTTCATAAATAGCATGAAATCTTTTGGCGCTGCCACATTCGAAATGCCTGAAAGTCTAACACGACGATTCCAAGTCTCGCACTTGAAATGTTGACGGCATTTTCGATTTTCATCGGAATTTTAGTATCCAGCCAAAAGAAGAAGAACTAACTGAATATTGCAGCTCTTCAGTTTTCACAGTCTTTGGCTTTGTTTGATCTGGCAAACTGTTAATGGAAAAAAAAAGCGATTCTGACAGTTTTATTTATGCCAATGTGGGTTAAGTTTGCTAAGATCGGATCTGATCCGAGAATATTTAAGATTATTTAACTATACTTTTATTTAAAGTCAACTAAAGTCGTTGACATCAGAATTTGTAATTAAAATTAATTTAAAATTACCAAATCAGTAAATTCCAAAATTTCAATTGAAAGTATTCAATTTGTGTATTTCGATGTATGTATTTTTACATCACTAATATGGAGTGTTTATAATCTAGACTTTAGATCTAACTGGTGTTAGCTGCACTGCCTTGAACCTGCCACCAATTGGCAGTTGGCAGCTGCAGTCTCTTGTTGCACCCTTGATAAGAATGAAGAAGATGGTTTCAATAAGAAATAAAGTCGCATACTTTCTCGCCGTGTCAGCGACCCAACGAAGCGTTAATGAATTACAACCTCCGATCGCTCCATGACCGCGCCATGACTAAGAGCCAAGGGCTAAAACGTTAAGGAAAAACACCTTGCCACGTCTGCAACTGCAACTGACACTGAAACTGAAACTGTGGCAACTGTGGCAACGTCATGGGCCGGGACAGGACAACAACTAATTACCGTGGCTGCAACAATTTTTATGGCATTTACGCGCTCAGTTGATCGCTGACAAAGGTGAACAGTGTTGGCCAGAAGACTTGTATCGTATTTTGGGGTAGCAAAAGACACCTCAGCACGGACACCTTGACCAGAAGCACACACAAACACACAGGTACACAAATTATTTTGTTATGCTGCCGGGCAATCAGCTACGTCTTTTTATATTATTTTTTTTTGGTCAAGCTGCGTCTGTCCTTGGTTCCTCTTATCCCTTAACCCTCGCAATGACTCCACTCGACTTTTTGGCTATCGTTTTCAGTGCTCGCTTCGATGCTGATCGATAATAATCTGGCGTGTTCCATTGTCTGCTGTTTAGGGCCAATATTGGCGACCAATTATTAGCACTTTGCTGCCATTCAACAGAAATCACGCAAAGGCAGGACTTGGACTTGAATTGGATGAAGGCAATCGGCAATCAGAGTCAGTGGAAGGCATTGTCCTCGGCACAATTAATAACATTTTGTCATGGCAGAGAAATTGCACTTAGATTTGGCATTGCATATATATGTATATGTATATTTATAGTTGAGTAGTTGGTTAGCTGGACTTATGAGCATTCAATTAAACTGGTTCTTTTGCAGACTGGTTGCAGTTATTGATACACTTTAACTGATTCAATCTCAAGGCCCACAAATTGCCAGCGTAACATGTATATCGGGCAAATTAGCTGCCGATCTTGATGTCGCTTTACGCACACGCATTTCGGCGATTTATAAATTTTCAGGTCGCATACCGCATGGTGACATTTAACAAGGTTCCCAAATACATTTTTCGCATTTGCCTCTAATCAACAACAGCAGCAACAACAACAGCAACAACAACACTAAGTAGTTGCAACAGAAACTAGCAACAAGGAGAACCAGAACAACTTAAATGCGCACCTGGCGATCAAAGTGGTTTTCGAAATGCAGCCAGAACAACCACAACAGGCCACACACCACACACAGAACCACACACCACAGAACCACACACCACAGAACCACACACACCCGAACCACTGAGCCACAAGAACAGCAGCTACTACAAATCAATTCGACAAAAGTAATAAATATATTATTGATATTATGTGAGAACGGAATCACAAAAATTCTATAATTTGACTACATTAACAGATCATAAGATAAAGAATTCTTTAGTGCTGTATTTAACATGAGATTCGAGGGCAACTTTCTGTTGGGGTGCGTTTTAAAATAAATACATAGATTAAAAATTGCGAATTGTAGGAATACAAATTAAATGCCGAAACTATTATTTATACCCAAAAATAAGATTAACAAATGATCTCCCTGCTTTGATATTTAATTTAAGAAACATGTTTTAGTAATATCGTGTGTAAAATTGAATTATTAGTCGCTCAAGTGAATATTTTCATAAAATTAAATTTTACATATATTCTTTATTTTAAATTTGTTAATTGTTATTCTCAATAAATTACATGATTTCTTATTCTCTAAACTTTTTCTAAGATTCAAAAGTAAATATGGAATTGATTTTCAAAAGTTCCGAATTGAAATTGATTTGATTTGTCTTAAAACCTGTACAGTCGACTTTATTCATCTGTATCTCATTACAAGGATTATCCTGTAAGGGTTTTAAGCTATGTACCAATATTATTCCTATATTTATTATGATTTTATAAATTAAACTTATGTTTCATTAAAAACTGAATTGTGTTTTGATTTCATTTGTATTCCAAATGCTTGTATGCAATTCTTTAGAAAGAGTATTAACTAGTAGTTTTGTATGTCCATGGCCCAAAGAACTCTCCGTGGGAGTGTATTTTCACTTTTCAATAAGCATTCAAGTCGCAACATAAATATCCCTGTCCCATGCTCATGCTCATCCTCATCCCCACCCTCAGTCGGGGGCAAGTCTTGACACCTTGCCGCAATCACAGCAAATCAACAAACTGAACATAACATTTGCTTAATATGCCAACTATGCAAAACTGTGGCAACAACTTTGGCTGTGGCCAAAGCGCCAAGCGATTGCCTCGCCGAGTTTGTTGGTTGCACAAACCGTCAACTCGCAACTCGCAGCTCGCAGCTCGCTGCTCGCAACGGGCGCCTTGCAACGTCGGCAAACATGCTAATGTATGCAACACCCGCCGTCGACTGACGACCTTGAAAAATTATGCAAAATCGATGTAAAAAAAATAAACAGAGAGAGAGAGAGAGAGTAAGGAAGAGAGAGAGTGAGAGAGAGAGAGTAACCAACAAAATGCGAAAATAAGTTCAACAGCAGTAAAAAATGTAAATGTGGCACGAACGGAGAGAGTAGATGTTGATGGGGGGAGGAAGAGAGAGGGGTAAGGTGGGGTGGGGGCAACGCTGAGGCATCAACTGTTTTATTTTGCACTCCGATTTTTATGTTTAAAAATTGGCGCAAATGAGGCAGACAATGTCGGCGCTCATGCGCGCTGTCAAGATGGCCAAAAGGAGCCCGAGGGAAAGAGGGACAGGGAGATGGAGAAGGGGATAGGAGGGGAGAGGAGAGGGTGTCAGCATAGGGTAGGGGGCAGAGTGCGGGGCCATGCCCAGTTTAGTCGGCTGAAAGTTAAGCGTACGCTGAACTTTTGCCTGCCACTGTGGCGACTGATTTGCATACGATTTTGTCTGCTTAACAGCCAAGTAGCAGCAGAGACGCAAGCAGAGGCAGCGACGCAAGCAGAGCTGGCAGCAGCGACGCAAGCAGAACCACAATAAATTCAGCATTAACAACAACAATAACAGCAACTGAAGTAAAATAACTTTATTTTGGCACAAATGACGCTGACGTCGACAGCGGAAGTTGTTGCTTATGCGCTGACGTCGACGCAGGCAGCGACGTCGTCGTCGTCGTCGTCGTCGTCGTCGTCGTCGTCGTCGTCGTCGTCGTCGTCGTCGTCGTCGTCGTCGTCGTCGTCGTCGTCGTCACATTATGGTTTGTTTGCCATTTCCGCTTCGCATTTGCATGCAGAGAGCAGCGCATAGAGAGAAGGGTAGAGTGAGAGAGAGAAACAAATATACACTCTTCTCTTTCTGCTCCTGTTGATTTTGTTCTTTTTTGGCTACGTTGTCGACGTCGAGTCGCACAATTTAAATAATTTTGCATAATTTTTGAAAATTGACTTATGGATTTCTCATCGTTGTCTGCGATTCATTTTTATTTTTATGCTTTTCTCGCTCACTGTGTGTGTGTGTAAGTGTGTGTCACTTGTTGATCAGAGCATTTGCTGTAGGTCATGTCTTGGCACCGACTCAGTATTTATGTCGCACTTGCCCCCTTTTCCACTTTCCCTCTTCCCAAACAGTCACAAAAATTATGCAAAAAATTATGAATTTTCACGCATTTTCTTTTTGCTGCTGTTTCATAAAGTTTTCACTCGTGTTTTGTGTTTGTGTTTTTGATTTTGTTTAAAGTTTTTACACACACACACATAGAAACACACAGAGAGAAGTACACACAACATGATAAATGAGACTTTAAGTTGTTTGACAGTCGCTTCTGTACTCCCCCTTCCCATTCCCCTTCCACCGCCTTAGGGGGGCTTTGCAAATGTTTTGTGCAACTTGTTAAATGTTTTTTGTGTGCTTTTTTGTTGTCGCTGTCCTTTTGTTTGTATTTGTGTCTTATCATTGCTTAAAGTCGTCAGAGAGTTGTCTGCTTTGCATATTTGCAGCGCTTGTCGCTTATCAGTCGCGAGTTGCGAGTTGCGCGACACTCAGATACATTTGTATCTGTATCTCGAGTTCATTGTGGGCAATAGACATGTTGTCGTCATCGTGGCTGTCGTGCGTCGTAAACAGCTACCGAAAATATAAAAGGGAAACAATACAACAACAACAAAAAACATTTACGAGCTGCCCAAAAATGTTTGACCCTGGCTGATAAGAATTCGTGCAGCTGCAATTACAGAAGAATGTAGAAGGAGAAGAAGAATGAAGAGCAGCAACAGCTCATAAAAGAGACAGATTGAAGATTGACTGATGACGGAAGATGGGATGAGGCGGGAGAGGGCGGGAGAGGCTTATTCTTACATAATTTATGACTTCCCCCGCGTTCAAAATACATACATATATACAAATATATAAAAGTAAAAAAATAGCTAGAAAAATACAATAAATAAATTGAGGATCGTCGCCGGTTGCCAAACACGTAGCAAGCCAAACAAAGTCCAAGTTGGGAACGTTTTAATTTCTTACACTTGGCAATGGAGACGCGCGTGCGTTGCGATCCGTCAACGTGCGCGGGAGTCAGTCGTCTCCCTCCTCCTCCTCCTCCCCTTCCCCTCTCTTCTTCCCTGTCCCTTTGCAGTGCTCAGTCTTCAGTCTGACAGTCGGCCACAGCCATCAGTCGAGAGTCGACAGTCGTCAGTCAGTTTGCTGTATGACCAAAGGCAGTCAGTGATAACGACAACAGCTACAGCTCCTATTCCTATGGCTCGCCTCGTCTCGTCTCGTCTCGCATTAACCGGAAGCCTGCGCCAAACGTGATCAACGGTTTGGTTTGCGGCTGTGCGACGACGACGACGACGGAGACGACAGCAGTGAGTTCTCCCTCGCCTTTAGCTACTGCTCCATGTCCATGAGATTGAAAAGAGCTGCGACTACACAGAAAAAAACTCTAAACCATACCTGTTAAATTTCGATTAGAATCACTTATCAATTAGATTATTTTTGGAAATAATCGTAGTGACTATATAATTCACTGTTAAAAAATGTGTGATTATATAGTGATTACGATAAAAAAAAAAACCAGAAAAAAACTAAAATTATTACAATTATTCAAAAATAATCAGAAAAAATCAAAAATAATCATAAACAATCTCTCGGATTATTTTTGATTTTTTCTGATTATTTTGGATACTTTGATTGTGAAAATTTAAAATAATTTGATTTTTACTAAATAGTCATAAATAATCAGAAATAATCAAAAATAATCAGAAAATAATTTAAAATAATCCGAATACTCAAAAAGATTATTTTTGAATAATTGTAATAATTTTAGATTATTTTTTGTAATCATTATCATTTAATAATTGGGCAAAACCGAAAATAATCGTAATTTAATCATTTGTTCGACTGTTAAATAAAATTAATCTAATTACTATTGATTATGATTACTAATCATTATTTAACAGATATGCTCTAAACATTTTTAAGTTTTTATTTTTTTTACACTAAAAATCTGTTTGTGTGTGTCTTATGTGACTACCTTAGCACCTTAGAACCTTACAAAAGTATTTGTTTTTACAGCAAGTTGAGAATGAAAGCGCGTTTTAGGTAAAATCTTTCTTTTGAATTAAGACAATGTTGAAGCAAGTAAGTGAAGTGAATCCAACATTTATTTTTTAAATTATAAGCGGATAATATGGGAATGTCTTAGCATTAAGAGAATCAAAGAAAGCTTAAAACTTATAACTATAGTATTAAATTATAAAAAAGTACAAAAATTTATGAGTAAAACCTCAAAATTAATATAATTTTCTGAGAGCGAAATGAAAAGTCGCACTTAAATCAAAAATGTTGTAAGCAGTTTAAGTTACTTTAGACACCGTTTGTAATTGATTTTATTTACCAGATTACCGGATTAATATTTTCAGTGTACTGGTCTTGGGTATGAGTCTCAGCTTGAGTATGGGCTTGGGTTTGAGTTTGGGTTGGAGTTTGGGTTTGGACATGGGCATGGGCCATTCATTCGTGCGCTGTTGTCAACGATGAGCGCTGATACGTAAGCTGAAAATGAAAAAGTGAACCGCCAGCGTCCGTTTGAATGAAAAACGTGCGTGCTGCCACAGAAGGAGCGTTGACTTTGGACGCAACAACAACAGCAACAATTGTAATGCCGCTTCTTCACATATTTGTATGTATATATATGTATATATATGTGTATTGTATATATGTTGAGGCATTGGCACTCGCACATTTCTCAACATTTTTAGTGGCACTCAATACAATGCCTTGTCCTCTCCCCTTGAGCCACATTCCCGCCCCACCAAAAAAAAAAGAGAAAAATAAAAGAGATTATAAGCAAAATGCAATACACATCGTTGGATGGATGAATGGATGGAACGATGGATGGATGGATGGATGGATGGATGGTTTTCTTGCTTTGCTTGGGATTCATAAAAATAATGCGTTGGTGTTTTAATTTTTACGTGTTGCTGAAGGTTTCTCTTTTGCGCGATTGTCACTCACATCCCATCCATGTTGCGACAAGGCCCAAAAAACAAAATAAAGAGGAACAAAACAAAAGGAACAGGGAAAAAAGACTCGTAGTTGCAAGGAAGAGATGCGATGAGATGCGATGACTGTGCGCTGCGTACGTGCGTAAGGCGATTGCTTTGGACTCACTTGAACTTGGGGAATTTGTCGCTGGCACTAACAGAGCAGTGCCATATCCATGGTGCAATATTATTGCTATGGCATCGTGGCATCCTTGGCGGTAGTTGCCTTTGGTCTTTGTGGCCATGTGGGTGGAGGTGGAGAGGTGAATGTGAAAGCTTCATTACATTCATTTTAATTCAGTCTGCTGATGAAGTGCTGCAGATTTAAATTGTAACTCAAATAATCAATATTTATTTACTTATTTATTGATTAGGTTTAGCTCTAATATTAGCCGATTTAGTTCTTGATAATAAATATAGCAATTTAAGCGAAATCTGTTCTGTAAATTTAAGAAAGTAATCAGATTAATGATGATATTGATGATGATATCGCATGGATTTAAATAATTTAAATTGTTATGTTGAAATGATTTTTTGTACAATAAAAATATTCATAAAATTATATAAAATGTAAATATTATCATCAATTTATTATCTAAACATTAAACAAAATTTTAGGTATCGATGAACTAAATCGATTTTATATTTTTATTGATTTTATATTTATAATTAATTAAAAGTCTTAAATTTAATTCAATTATATATTTTACATATACATTTAATCAATTCCATGACACTTAATTAGTAGCAAAATCAATATAAACGAATATTTTAAACAATTCGTCAAAGAAATTACCCCGTTTAAAAGACACCCACTAAGAAGGGAAGACCCACTAAGACCCCTTGGAGTTCACCGACGCCTGTGGATATGCAATGATATTTTCGCAGCACACTCAACATTCATTCAGTCATTCATTCACACATAACCCGACACTCACTCGCACTCAAATGAGTGCATTATTTGTAATAATATTGTTAAATGTTTTATGCGCTGTTGATGACTGTCGAGTATTTAAACTTAACCACAGAGAAACCTCAAGAATCACAGCGTCGAACCAACAACCCGAGTGTCTGGCACCCGAGAACCAAAGAACCCAGACCCCAGACCCCAAAAACCCTTGAACCTGCACCCATAAACACACCACAGTCGACATGTCCACAGTCAATTAAATGTATGGCAGAGTGTGTGTCTATGTGTGTATCTATGTGTGTGGGCGCCATATAATCTGTGTGTGTGTATGCAAAAATGGCAAACGGTCTGTTCAACACACACACATGCGACTCGCACATGCCACGCCCCTTAGCCCCCTTCTCCTTCCTCCATCCTGGCCATCAACAATCAGGCAGGCAACTGGCAACAATTTGAAAGATACGAAGCGTAACCGTAAACGGTGCCAGGAGCGGACCCGGAATTTGGCTCATACTTCTCAACATCTCATAGTTGGGTTACGTCTGCAGTTTTATCAACGCAACGACATCAGCTTAAAAGCACTCAAGGGGCTGGCCATAACAAAAGGGCAAGGGTTAAAGGGGGGGAGACGAACTCAGACGACAATCAACGCAGTTTATTTATGGAAAAATAAAATGAAATAAAATGATGATGATGAGCAACAAGAGCAACAAAAGGAAACAACAACACAAAACAACAATCGACGCTATCTGCAACTGCCCGCCCACCCAAAAGGGGGCGGCAGGGAAAGGAGGGTCACAAGGTTAAGGGTTGCGGTTTGCTGTGTGCAGAAATTAATTTCAGAAAACACTTGAAATTAAAATTCAAAATTCTCCCTCTTTCTCAGTGTCTCTCATTCTCTCCGGGTTCTCATTAAGCGCTGATAAAAATTGTTTGATTATCTCGCTGGCAAATTATTAATTTTAATGGCTCTGAAAAGTTACGAGCAAGTGCGTAAATCAGAGAAAAGTGAGAGACAGTGGGAGAGTGAGATTCTCATTGAGATTGAGACCCAGAGAGGAAGTCACATTAGAGCAATTAGAGCAGCTTTGTCTGGCGTCGCTTGGGCCGAACTAATGTTGCACCAAGAGAGCACTGTTACTGTTACAGTGACTCCCAGCAAACGACACCTGCTGTGCCCCAAAAGAGCAGAGACTCATAACCATAAAGGAGGCTACATAAATTCCCAAGTCAAGTGCCAAGTCGAGTCTCCAATGTCTTTTACTGGCCAGAGAAGTTAGCCAAGCGCAACCCGCTGATGTTGTTGGCCTGGCCAGCTTATCATCAAACGCAACTGCCAACTTACATATAGCCATGACTTTTTCGTGTTAACGTTTGTTCTTGTTGTTGCTGTTGCGGTTCAATAAACCATAAAAGGCTCATTAATTATGCGCATATCGCGCCTACAGGGGCGGAAAATGTGTCATTGTAGTTTTTGTGTTGTGTTGGCTATCGCAGTAGCTTCAGTCAGTTCCTGGTTAGGGTATAGACACTATGTCGGAAAGGAGCTACCAACATGATAAACTGCCTCAACAAGCAAACCAACTATATATTCAAATTATATCTGAATTCAGTTTTATGCCATACATTAAGAGCTGAATTTTGAGAGGTTGATAATGGTCTTTTTACTTTTATCTAAATGTGGTTGATAAAAATAGAAATAAATAAAAATAAAAATATAGATAAATTATTTTAAATATACATCCTAATAAAAATATGAATGATAAACTATTTCAAGAGCAAACCAACTATTTCCAAATTATTTCTCTTTATTATTATTTCAATTTTTGACAAAAATTAAGAGCTGAATTATAAGAGGTTGAAAATAATCTTATTACTTTAATTTAAATGTGGTTGATAAAAATCGAAATAAATAAATTAATATAAATATTAATCATAAAATATATATGCATGATAAACTATTTCAAGAGCAAACTAACTATTTAAAATTATTTCTCTTTATTAATATTTAAATTTATGACTTGATTTTATTTATTTAATTAAAATGTGGTTCAAAAACGGAGAAGTTAATAAAAAAAACAAGTATAAATGTAAGTAAATTAATTTATAACATTACAAATGTAAATATAAAATTAATTTAATAAAATATGTATGTTACTTAATATAAATAAAAGATGTATAAAGATGATAAAAATAAAAATATAAATATTAATAAACTAAAATAAAGTATTATAAATATTATAAATAAAATATATATTTTGAAGAGTATTCACTGTTCGATTTGTTTATGTCCAATTTGTCGGTCTCGACTTGTTATCATCCCCTCATTGAATTGGGCACTCTCTGGGTTGCTCTACTGGAACCAGCCACATGTCAGCGGCTGGCGATTAATTAAACAAAGAATTACGCGGGTATAAAATGCTTGACATACTTTCGACGTCTGCCCGAAACTTTGACAAAAACTGGCTGCAAAAGCAAACGTGGCCTAGGTGTTGGTTTTAGCCAAGAGCAACCTTTGGCAGGCTGCGTTTGTTTTGGTTTTGTTTTTGGCGTGCAACAGTTTTGCATTGCATTAAACGAGGCAACAGAAATGAAACAAATGAATTCAGAAACAATAATTAATTTAATTGACATCTTTTGAGGCACGGTCTTGAGTCTAGAAACTGAGATTGAGGCTGAAACTCAGACTGAGACTGAATCTGAGACTGAGACTGAGACTTCGACTTCGACAGACTCTTGACTGACTGCCACGCAGGAAAATGCGACGATGTCGGCAAAGCGTCGACAAGATCTTGGCAAAGCCGGCTAAAAAAACAACACACCTCGAAAGCTGTCAAAAAACACAAAACTTCAAAGCCAACAGCAACAACACATTGACAATGCCAATAAAAAAGAACTTGGCCAGGCTTGCAAACAATTTTATTGCGTGGACTGATTACAGCCAACAAAAAACTACTCTGAGGCGAGCTTCATGAATGAGTTGCAGTCTGGGGAGCTCCTCCATACAGATGGAGATATATATACACATATATATAGCCATATCCATATCCATGCCCATGAGCAACATCATTTAAAGCCGTCGTCGTCATCATCATCGTCTGTCTTTCATTCACAAAGATCCAACTGTCTGTCTCTATGTCTGTCTGTCTGTCTGGAGAGTCTTCAGCCCACGGGACAAGTCGAGCCTTGCCGACGGATATCATTAAGCCAGGCTTTATATAAACTGTTTACATCCCTCTTCTCCAACTCCATCAGATTCTCTGTGGATGCGTCTTTTAAGTAGGCGCGACAATTGCAACAGTTTTTCATGTTGCTGTTGTTGTTGTTGTTGTTATTGCTCTCGTGCCCCTTTTAATGAATGAAAAGTGAATTTGAGCCAAGTCGAGGTGTGCGCCAAAGGTTGGGCTGTTTGCCCCGTTGATTGACATGATCATGATTTACACCTTTCTGGGTGCGTAAGACACCCACCCGAGAGGAATTGCAGGGTATACACATTGAAGGGGACAAAAGAGAGAGAGAGAGAGAAATTTGAGTTGAATTGATGCCGCTGCAGAAATTGATTGCAATTTGGATTACACTGCGAAATTGCAGTTAATAAATGCAAAGATTTCCAAATAAATATGGTCAGCAATATATTATTTTTAGAATGACAATTCAACCATTTCACAAATAAATATTTGAATGACCAAACCAGGTTAATTTATTTTCCCAAAAAAGCTAAAGTATGTAGATTTGTTTATGACAACTTATTAAAGACTTCTACTCTATAGTTCAAGTTGATAGCTCTCTATATCCATATTAGATAATTTGTTTTAAATACATATAAGACTATTATTTATAGTATTTTTTGAGTGCTTTTTTTTGGAAGAAGAAACGTATTCCATAGATTGGAGTAGATCCTTAAGAATTAGGCTAAACAGCAGCACACTGTACGCTCTATTTTTTAAGGTGTAATTTTTAAAAAGTATAAATGTACTATATATAAAGTGTGGGGAAATAATAATAAAAGTAAAACTACCAGTTAGAGCCTCGACTAGAACGTATTAGATACGTTTATATAGAATATCTGCAGAATAATAAGAATCAATCAATTTTGATTGTAGTGCAAATAGTTGTATATTTATAATATATACAGAAATGTTTCTTAAAGCTAGTTGTGCCATGTGTTAGTCGAGTTACGAGAGAGCTGCTAATTGTTTGGGCCAGCAAACAACACCCGCACATTAGTTGGCCTATGGACAGACGAGAGCGAGGTACTCGTAGGTACTCAGTATCTGTATCTCACAGATACAAATCTGCGTGTGCCGGCAACACGTCGTCGTCGTTAAACTACTACGCGACTTTTAACGCGCTAAGCACTTGGCCTGGCCCAGAGATTATGGAAGGGGGACTGACTGGGAGATGGAATGAGACAGAGACTGAGACTGAGAATGAGACTGACTCACTGATGGCAGAGTTCATGACCTGAACCTGGCGGAAATACGCAGCGCGTTGAGCATTTTGCGTTTTGTTTGCGCTAATAAATCAAATAAAAAGTTAATCAACAAATGCGCAACTTCCCCCCTTCCTCCCTCACTCTCTCAGTGCTGACAGGCAGACAAAGTTTGTGCTTAATTTTAATCCTTTCCGTATCAAATCATTATTCGAGTCTAAAAGCGCCACAAAATTTAACCGCAAATAATCATAATGAAGCACTCGGAATGGCTGAGGAGCACGCGGAGGAAGGAGAAAGGAGGAAGAAGCGGAGCTGCCACAGGAGTACCATCAATGCTGTCTGTGCCACTGTTTGCTCTTTTTGGTGGTTGTCGGTGGTTGCGGGTGGTTGGTTGGCAACCTCAGCAACAACAGCAGCATCAGCAACATCAGCCACTTGCAGTGTCGAGTCGAGTATTTGACTGTTGTTGTCGACTGTTTGATTTCTGTTGTGTTTCTGTTTGGTTCGCGCGCGGCAAAGTCAACAACAGTTCGAAACAACAGTCAACAAAACCTTTTAAATTATTATTTGTCTTTGTTGCTTTATTTGACTTTACACACGCAATGCGAACAGGGGACAGCGGAGACGGAGACAATGACAAAGGCGGGGGCGACTCTGAACTTGGTCCAAAGGGGTTGCAACCCTTTGCTTAAACTTTGTTTTACTTTGCCAAAAAAACAGAAAAAACCAAAAAGCGTGAGAAATCTTTGAAATGTACGTTACAAAATGATTGCCAAAATATAAATGCTGATGATCATCGTGCATCCTTGCAAATCCTTTTGCATTGATCATCTTCCCCGAAGACTATCTGTCAATGGGTTGCTTCGATCGTAACCTCGATCAATGTTCGCTTCTCTAAAGACTTTTTGCACATTCAAATATCACATTAATTTAAATTTTCGCATGCAAAAGACAATCCGACAGAGAGGGAGAGAAAGAGATTGGGGTAAGTTCATTTAACATAGTTGATTGCATCTTCAATATACGATCAATATTGTCTTTTGTGCTTAGCATTTCTGCATTTCCATGGGAAAGTAAAGTCTTCTTCTTCTACTTCTACTTCGCTGGCAGCTTAACCCTTCCGAGGCTTGGGAAAATTAAATAATATGCAAAACCCTTGCACACACAGATGTCATCCCATTAGGTGCCTCGATCGCTGCCGTTGCCGCTGCCGTTGCCCTATCTCCTGCCACGTAGGCAAATTACCTCAGCAACCCCCTGAAGATGCCTCAACCCATTTGAATACTCATCCTCATCCTCAGCTGAACTTCATCCTCTTCTTCCGTGCGCAAATAAAAAGGTTGCTCGACTTCATCTGCATAATTTTCACAATGTGCGGTGATCAAATCAACCCTTCCTCTTGCAGCGCACCCTTTAGGGAACACGTGCGCCCCTAAGGAAGGAAGAGAGGAAGAGAAGAAAGAAGACGCTGCAGCACAGACAACTCAAGCAGACCAAATATCAATTTTCTCCATTCTCATGCAAATCAAATGCTGCCCCGAAATAAATAACAAAATGTGACATCAAAGGCGACTCACAGATCGAGATGCGATCGGACTCCTTTCGGGGTCGTAGTCCGGGTTCGGGTTCAACACTAATCTGCGCGAGGTGTCTTAAGGGTTGTTCCTTCTTCTTCCTGTCTGCTTGCCTGACGACGTCAACAGCCAGCGAAAATTCGCTGCTTTTAAGCCCCTAATGGATGACCTATTATTATTACAACCGGGAACGGCAGGAACGTCTTTTTTGGCAAACCTTTTTGCCAAAACTTGTGCCATTGTGATGCAAATGTGAGGCGGCCCAGAGGGCTGAGTAGGCTCTGCCCGAGCACTCGCGGTATTGATCCTTAATTTATGCATAAATGCGTCACCTTTGGCTCTGGCACCCAAACCAACCCAAGGAAAATACTCAATCCAATTCGACGAGGGTTTTGCATCCGCCTCGCTAATTTTTAATTTATGCAAAACACAATTTGGCCTGTTACTCCTTTCAGGACTCAAATGAATCCTGCGCAACGCGTCGTAATTCGAGACTCTTGCAAAAAGTGAAAAGAAAAGAAGAAGAGGAAATCTTTAACAATCCATCGTTTCCTCAACACTTGGTGGTCTGTCACACATTTTCGCGAGCTCGTATGCAAATCCCTTCATTGTGAACCTGTGATGCCAACTCCATATGCATATGAGGAGTACTCGCCGTTAAGAAGGGTTAGTAGCTGAAGCCTTAGGTGCTTTCGCCCATCGCACAATCGTTTAGAAAATTTAATTTATTTTCCATGCCGCTGCCGTTGTCGACTTCTAGCCAGTTTTCTATTTTCCAATTCTATTTTCAGTTTTACTTTTCAATTTTCTTTTTCTTTTTTTTTTTGCTTCCTTTCTGCTTTGTTTTCCTCGTCGAAATTTGTATGTTGTTACCGGGGGGCAGTTACAAATTTTTGCCATTTGCTACTCTTGTTGCCGTGTTTTGTGCTTGTATGCAAAAAAGGGTTTAACTCATGTCCCCTGCACATATTTCGGCGAGCTAGTTTTGTGCCCTACTGTACTTTAGACGTGATCGAGTGATCACTTCGAAAATTAAAACAGTTCGTAATTTTTCTAGAAAAAATTTCTACATATTGTCCATTTCTTAAATTCAAACTCAGTTTGGATACTAAACATTCTACAAATTTTGGTACATTTCTATTTCAATATTTTTCAAAATTTTTTCGCATTTTAAATATTGTAATTTGTAATTTTCATTCGTCCTCAACGCAATTTCTTTTTTCATTCTTATCAAATGTGATTGAAAAAACGCTAAAAAATTATAGAAAACTCTTCTTTTTTCTAACAATGATTTTAGCACCATGCGAAGTTTTTGAATTAAAACTCAGCTTGTTAGCGAACATTTCTATATGTTTCTGAATATGAGTATTTAAAATTTTTTTTTAAATTATTTTGCATTTAATAAATCTCAACGCAATTTGATTTTCCATCCTTATCAAATGCGATCGTTAAAATTTTGTATCAAAAATTATAGAAAATTCTTCAATAACATATTTACAAATAAATTTTCTAATTAAACTTTGTACATTTTTATTTCAATAGATTCTAAAAACTTCGATTGCAGTGCATTCATCAATTCAACCTTAACGCAATTTCATTTTCCATCCTTATCAAATTCAATTTCAAACATTTTTGTGCCGTACGCTTTTGTTCAATAATTTCCCAATCTAACTCATTCGCTCTCCCTGTCTCTCTCTATTACTCTTATATTTCTGCTTTCTCTCTCTTTCGCTCATTGTGTTATGATTGTGTTGGGTGTGCGGCAATTTCTTTTCACTGTTTTATCAATTTGTGTGGCGCTCGTTACTTATTTTTATTTATGCCCCCAGTTCCAGTTCCAGTTCCAGTTCCAGTTTGCAGCCCACCTTTTGCGAGTCCTTGTGAATTTTAGCATAACCCGCGAGCAAAGTTCCTAACCGAAATAAATTCTCTTTCGTTGTTGCTCTCTTTTATTTTTATTTGCATTTTTATTTTGCATTTGATAAGCTTGGGCCAGACTACGATATGGCCCAAACAAAGCTCTTCTTCCACTTCGTCATGCATTTTGGGGGCTGCTGTCATACATCGCATCTCGATAGCGTACTGTATGTTTATGTATGTGTATGGGTGTGTGTGTATCTGTGAGTGTGTGTGCTCTAAGTGTTATGTTGTCTCGTTATTTATGACTTTACACATGCAAATGCCATCGTGCGACAAGCGCTCGAGCTTTGTTCCATTTGGGAAACACTTTCTGGCTACCCTTTTACCTGGCGGCGTAGTTTATGGTATGACATATCCCGCGATTTCATTGAAAATTGCATGGAAATCGAATCAGTGGCAGTAGCAGATTCGATTCCATTCCATTTACTTGCCACGGGCTACAGAAGTTGCCTCCCCCCCGGGTTAGAGTTTTTTTAGGACAGCTTGTTTGCTTGCAACATGCAACTGGCAACTTGTGGCTAATTGTTATGGCTTAATTATGTGGCTTGCGCCTGTCTAACTCTTCTCTTCGCAGAGCACGTCCCTCTTTCTGGCCCTGTCATAACAGAGAATCCTACGAACAAAAATTATGCGCATAATCAAGAAGTCAACACGCCAAAAAGGCTGCGCATTGCCATTTGAATAATTCAAAAGCTGACGGCGCGTTGTCCTTTCGCGCAGGCGCTTCCTGATGCCTATCTCCCTCTCTCGCTCTCTTTCTCTCTCTTTACTCTTTGGTCTGCATTTTAATTAAGCAAAGCGCTTGACGCATGCCACAAGGGGCAGAAGTCTGCTGAAGCCTGTTGCGTCGCCGCAATTACAAATTCTAATTTTATGCTAATGCTCCTGTTTTGGTCCTTAGCCACAGCTAACATAAAAAAAGAAGGCAGCAGCATTAGCGCCAGAATCGAGCATCGACTGACGCTTCAGCTAATTATTATGCACCATAAAAGCAGAGAGAAAAAGAGAGAGAGAGACGTCATTTGTATGTATTAATTTGAATGTTAATAAACTGGATTTCTTGACCCACTAAACTAGAGAGCACAACAGGCAACAGGGGCATGGATTATTGGTCAAACGCCTCTTTTTATGCGCAAATCTCGTACATAATAATAATAATGAATAATTAGTTGTCGCTTTTTTTATGTTGCTGTTGTGAATCTCTCGCTTGAATTTTCTTATAATTTATTTTGGTTTTTATTTGTGTTTGGCATATGAATAATTCAAGTCGCTTGCCTGTCTTTGTTGACTGTATTAAAAAATCAAATAAAATACTAGAGAAAAAAATAGTGAATTGTATGTAGTTCGAGTTGAAGCTGGCGCTGGAAAAACTGTAAAATTCATATTGATATTAATATTTAGTGGCTTGAAAACAACATTGCTGCCAGAGGCAATTGCATGTGGCGTGAAAAGCAGCTGTTGACATGGGAGCTTTAGTTACTGCAGGTGATTTATTGTCTGATTGTTCAGTTAATTAGCAAATAGAGTGCGGGCTACCTGACAAATTACCCAGACTATAATCGAATAATCAAATAATACCAGCAGTTGCGATTGTAGATGGGAAAAGTAATAAAGTACATAGTTGAAGATAGTAATTGTTAATGTTTTTCCTACAGTTGCAGTTACAATTACAATTATGTTCTTCTATATTCTTACAATCAAAAAGCAAAGCAAAAGCTATTCTTGATGTTCCTAGAACTAGAAATGACACAAAAATTGTTCAAAGATTTCTTAAAATCCAAAACTTAATTGTTTAAATTAAATTTGATTTTGTATCATGAATAAAAGACACAAAATGCATTAAAAGAAAATTAATTATTCTTTTAAAATAAGTTATACAAATAATTTTTAATATTTTATAGATATTGTGAATATTTTAAAAAATTAAAATCTCTGATATTTCATATTGTTTAGTTGATCTCAAATGCAATTCTCACTCTTAAAAATCTCTAACCTCAGCTATGGCTATATATAAAATGGTATCTATACAATAACAATCAATTAAACTTCTACTTATTGGATCGATTTGCATGCTTAACCCTTTGCTGTTTAACCCTTGAACTGGGGTTAAGTGCAAGTCACTTTATTCCTTTTCTAATCAGCACATTTTTATCAAAAGTGGTTCCCAACCACAAACCGGCAATCAACCCATCTTGGCTGCCTTGCCCCTTTAACGAAAGGAATCCAACGCAATCAGCATAGACAACATAGACAACGACGATATTGCGATGGGCACATAAAAAAAAAAGAATAGAAATCGTTGAGCATAGGAAAAACCATAAAAATCACACCTCCGAGTACGTTGTAATAAAATGTTATCAAAAGTGTTGCTGGCAGTCCGCTCCTGGCAGTCCTGGCAGTCCTTGTTCCCCGCCTTGTCTCCTTGTCTCCTGCCTTCTCCATTCTCAATTTTTGCATATGACAGCGGCAATTGTGGGGCGAGGCGAGATGGGGAATCTGGACGGAGCGCCATTGTTAACCCTTCCTCGAGTGGTTCGCTGTGGCTCGCGCCATAAAAAATCCACAGTGCTCGTGATGTGTGTGTGTGTGGGTGCGTCCTTTTGGCTCCTGCTTGTGTTTTTTATGCCCACTCTCTGACTTCCTCTGCTCCGTCTTCATCTCGCCCGCCTTATTGACAATTTCATGGCGTTCTCGACTGCGAGTCTCTTTTGCCTCGTCAGCGAAATAAACAAAAATCGAGCAATGTAAAAAATGCAAAGACAAATACAGTGGAGAGAACACAACAAAAAACAAACATTTGGAGCACAGGTTCATTCGACAGCGTTCAGAAGACGCTGGGGTGCTGTAAAAATCAAGGAGAAGAAGAAGAAGGAGTATCCAGAATGCGCTCAAAAGGATAACAAGCAGTCGGGCCGTCAGTGAAGAGGTAACAATTTTCTGCTGACGACAAGTATCTGCTTTAAAAATTACTTGGACGTACATTTTTATTGGTTCAGCGTGCTCTAGACAAGAACAAGAGGCAAGAGGTAAGTGGAAAGTGGTAAGAGGAAAGAGGTAAGAGGGTAAGAGGCAAAGGGGCAAGAGGCAGACAGAGAGTCTTCTGGGGGTTGCACTTTAAGAGCACAGTTGCTGAAGTGCAGTCGAAGCGCAACAACTAAAGGAGTGCACAAGTATTTGTAAATCTTTTGAATTCCAACAAAAATCACACACACACACACACACAGACAGCTCGAAAGAGAGACAACAGACAACCAAACAGACAACTGACACAGGGGTGCATTTTGCAACCCTTCCGTATGAGTGATACTTGTCAGAAGAGGGGCAAAGGAGGGCTAAGCAGAGCGGCAATCACAGCCAGCGACATCTATTGTTAAACAAGCGAACTATGCGCATGCTTAGATATTTATGTTGGGATTTTCTAATTTGAATTTGTTCGACTTTGCTGCACCCAAAGCGGAAATTGTTGCAGGAAGAACGGAACATTCGATGCAACCAAGGGTGGATTCTTGTTCTTGTTCGTGCTCTGATATTGTAGTTGTTGCCACCGGATGTGACAAGATTTTATGGGAAATGCAAGCAAGGGTTAAGTCTTGAGTAGAAACGAGGTGATTATCAGTTGCATGTGAGTGTGGTGTGTTGCACATTATTACTATAGATGACTTTGTGGAATTCTGTGGCTGCAACAAGAACATAGAAATATCTATGATTTATAATATACATATATTATAAAACCAACACATATTTATACATTATATTATAGTTAAGCTAATTGTTAAGGCTAGTTAAGCTAATCGAGTTTATTAAGTTGATTTTCATCAATGATTTTTGTCAAGAACTTTAATCTGTCATAAGTCTGTCAAAACTTAACCGATTTCTTAGCGGAACGTCAATTTTATCATTGCTTGGGCTCTAATTTGATTATTTATTTAAAATATTAATTTTTTTTCAATATACATCACATTACTATGACTTATTACTTAGTCATCATTCAGAGCTTAAACTTTCTAACTAAACTATCATATCTATAACTTACACAGATCACAAAGAAGATGCTTGAATGTTAAAGAACTATAGATCACTCATATAAATGACACAGACGACAGGCATTTCTTGCGTCCAAGATCGTTGCCCATTTGTTGTGTTGCATTCTAAGTAGATGCCTCTTCCCTCTTGTAGCATTCCCCCCTTGGCCGGCACTTTGAAAGCGCCACTGGAAAGAGGCCAAGACAGGCGAACGAATTCGTAAAAAATCGCGCTACAAAGGAATTCACTTAACAAATTGCGCAAATTTATTCATTACCCGCAAAACAACACAGCACAAGACAGAGGCAAAGGCTCAGGCTCTGGCCAAGGCACAGTGCAACACGCGGCACACGGAACTGGAGGGCAGTGGAGGTCGGGGGCAAGCAGCAGGCAGCAGGCGGCAAGTGGCTACAAAACATTGCAAAATGAAATAATCCACACTTTTGGAGGCTTTATCATGCCGCAAGCTGAATAGCAAAGTTAGCCACACACCAGTCTTTACTTTTTTTGTCAGAGTAGAAGTTGGAGTTGAAGTTGCAGTTGCAGTTGCAGATGGAGTTGGAGTCACCGCCACTTGCCACCGCTTGGCCCAACCCGCTTATCAGTGCGCACATCAGGAAACCTGTGCGCAGCCCAGGAAGAGAAGAACGCCTAAATCTGAGACTGAGTCTGAGTCTGAGTCGAGGCCAGGTAACTTCATCACCTCGCCTTTTCATGCCACAGTGGCGATGACTGTGCGCAGAAGCAGCAACCATCGACCAACAACAACAACGACAACAACAGCAACAACAACAACATCAGTCGCGGCGTACAAATTAAAACCTCAGCACAAGAGTTTTTGGGATGCAGATTTACGCTGCCCGATAGGAGCCGAGGAGCGCCCGTTCCTCGTTCCTTATTCTTCACTCCTCATTCCTCCTGGTGCCTTCGATTGCATTCTGTGCCCAGTAGCAGTTGCGTTGTCGATACACCTCGCCAAATCGACAATAAATTCTCAGTGGCCGTGCATGAAATGATTACTCCGCTCTGCTGCCTCCTTTTCCCCTTCCTTTTCCTCTTCCTTCTCCGTCTCCACACGGCTTTCAATGTTGTCGTCATCGTTGGCGTCGTGTCTTTTGGCTCTGAGCCTCAATACTCTTCTCGTATATCGCTGCGTGGTTATCACATTTGTCTCAGTTTCGTTGCCTGCCATATCCGAAAGCAAAGCGCATTTTTATGCACTTACCAAAGGTACCATCAAAAACTGACTTTGTTTGTCGAAAGTATTTCACCAGCTGTAAAATTAGTTTTCCTATATACAATAGACAGCACAACCAATTAAAAAATTAAATTTAAGCACATACTAACATAAATAATTTTTTGGCATAGCAAACCAAAAAATAATAATAATTATGCACCTATAAGAATCGTTTAGCAAAAGCTCAATCTTCCAAATAAAACCTATTGTTTTCTTACTATCGGTTGATTCTGAAATGTCAGAGATTTCATTATTCAAGCATACATGTTTTTTCTAGTCGTATAGTGGGTATTGTGGGTTAGTGATTAAAAATAGTTTTTAATAAAAAACTTAATTTTTATAATTTTATTTATTAAATTTATTTTATTTATTTAATTTATTTAATTTATTAAATTTATTTAATTTATTTAATTTATTTAGTTTATTTAATTTATTTAATTTATTTAATTTATTTAATTTATTTAATTTATTAAATTTATTTAATTTATTTAATTTATTTTATATATTTTATTTATTTTATATATTTTATTCAATTTATTTTTTGCAGTGTACTTTAAGTGTCGTTGCAAATTTATATTTAAGATGATAATGCTGTCGGCAGTGCATCCAATTGCTTGGCACGGTGTGTTCGGTTCGGTTCGGCTCAGTTTGGTTCGCTTTGGTTCGGTTTGTTTTGTTGTTGTTGTGCTCCCTCTACAGTCGAAGCTTGTTCTCCACGTCCTCGGAGGAGGCACCTCGGGTTGTTGATCGTCGCTTCGATTTGCAACATTTTTATCTCCTACCGTGAATTTCGTTACTGCTCGTAGCTACTGCAGCAGCTGAAGCTGAAGCTGAAGGGCAGTTCCAGGCCAGCTCCCAAATTCTGTTGATTTTGTCTTATTCGCCTTCTTTTCTCTTTTAAAACATACTTGTGCATGTTTGTTTTTTTATTTGTTTTTTTTTTGGGGGGCGCCTTTATTGTATCTAGGCGATGTTGGCTCAGTTGCGCAATGACATAATAAAAATCATTTAAATTAATTTGCCGTTGCTCGTTGTTGGGCCAGAGTGCGGCTCCATATGCTTTTATTTGTTTTTTATTTTTATTTTTATTTTCATTTTCATTCGGATTTCGCTCGCCTTCTTTCGATTCTTTGCGTCCAATGACAAACGCGGCTGTTAATTTAACAAATGTAGCGGGAGGACAACAACGAGAATGGGAATAGGAATAGGAATAGAAGAGGAGTTGGGAATGAGGATGAAGAGAAGGACACGCGGCCATTACAAGGACTAAGTCCGCATCATTAAATTAAAATTGTCGCACAGTACATAGAACTGTTTGGGGAGGTTTTTAATATATTTTCTCTCTCTCGTTGTTCCTTTTTTTCTGTTTTCTGTTTTTCTATGCAAAGTTTTTACTTGTTTCGTTTTTTTTTATTTTACGCTTTATTAACAATGCGCTTCAGTTTAATGGCCGCGATTGTACAAATCGCCTTATGACAATTTAGCCAAAGCCGGGCTACAATTTTTATGGTCGTTTAATGCCTCGCAATGGTTTTTACTGTTACAGTGTTACTTGGGCGGGCACATGCAAATCTCAGTTGCCGCATCAGGCAGCTTCAGATCCTGCCTGGGTGTTCCAGGCTTCGATCGTTGGCCATTTGGCCAGTTGGCCATGCTCCGTTGCCTGCCTGAAGATGGCCGATGGCCGATTTCCGACTGAGTAATTAAGCCTTGTTGCAGCAGCATCTTGTTGTTGTTGTTCCTCTTGTTGTTGTTGTCTAGTGTCACGCCATTAAAAAGAAATCACAGTTAAGGCTCAAACGTCTCGTGGCTCGTTTGGTCAGTTGGTTAGCTGCTAACTTGGCCATATGGCTGTGATTTTGATTTCCACGTAAGACTCCAGTTGCAACTTGGACTTGGCTACAACTTCAGCCTCGTCTTCGACTTCGTCTTTGGCTTATCTGCGATGCTGGGCCAAGTTTGTTTAACGCCCAAGCGAACAAAATTCATTCGTAGAATTTGGCCGAAACGCTTCACTGAAATCGATTTTGGTGGCTTTGGCTTGACTTGGATATTGGAAGGTCTCTGGTCTCTGGAGTGCCATTGCCATAACCATCCAAATTGTGCCTAAGTAGTGACTTTGACTCTGTTTTTGACTGCGACTCGCACACACGCACACATAAGTTATCGATTAGAATTACACACAGATACACACACACACACAAACTTGCAATATATATTGTTTTTTTTTTTTTTTTTTGAATTCAGTTTTCTTTCCTGTTACGCTTTAAAATGCTTCCGCTGCCGTTTGTTTTCCTTTTTTGCGTTTCTTTAGCAATTTCGCTTCAGTAAAAGTCCATTTGCCGCCCAACTCAATGCCAATCCCAATCCCATCCAACCCTGATAGCTACAACTCTAGCCCTGACTTTTGTGTGTGTGTGTGTGTTTGAGCCTGTGCACCCCTGGTGCGGTTGGTCACGTACAAGATTTTCTCGTTTATTACATTTCCCTTTAGGTTTATTGCTTCTTAGTGTCGAGGCAGCAGCCGCTCAAGAACATCTCTCTGCTCCAGGACTCTCTCTGTTCCAACTCAGACTCAGCCGTGCCAGCAAAAGGCGCAAAAAAATGACTTGGCACTGACAGCCATCGTCCTCGGGTTCGTCATGCCCCCAGTCTATCGAGGAACTGCCCCAAATTCTCCCTTTCAGTTTCTGACATGTGCAGTTCTCATTTTCCTTATCGGTAAGTTTCTTCTTTCTCATTTTTTTCACAATTTTTCACGCTTTTCAAACGCAAAATTCATTTGACTATGTCCTTTACTTTTGGGAAGGGGGAGGCTTTAAGTTGATGTCCAGGCAAGTGCCACGCCTCCTTTTCCTCCTGGTGATATATGCACTATCTCAAGACTTAGGGCTCAACTAAGCAACAAAACAACGAGACATGACAACTCTGGAGCGCATTCATAAAATTGAAATTACCGGAAGTTATTATATCTTCATATATTAACTGGCATTGTCTCGGACTTGTCCTTTGTCCTGTTGCTCCCTCTCTCTCTCTCTCTCTCTCTCTCTGTCTCTATTTGTCGGGCATCCTGTAGCGTTTAAGTTTAATTTTGAGCTTTTTCCGCTTGGTCTGCTTCTTATTGTGTGTCCTGTTGGTTCACGTCCTGCGGCTGTGGCATGTATTTCCATATTTTCAAATCAAAATTTAACAACCGCAACCACAGCACAATGAAAACAACAAATTGAGTAGCATAATCCGAGTGCCAGTGTTGACCAGAGCTTAAGGAATGTGTTGTAAAATGCGCATAGCTCGTTATTCAAACAACTTTATGACCGCCAGGACTTTCTAACGATTTGAAATGTCCATGCAAAGTGGGCTAAAATGTGCCAGGCTATGCACACGGCTTGCCATCTAAACTCGTATTCATGGTCATTGCCAGCAAAATGAAGGTGACGTCTAAAAAAAAACGAAGAGAACAAAAAATGTATGACTATAAAACAGCAACATCACAGAAAAGTAGGAAGGATGTTCGTAGAGCAACAGGAGTGACTGGGAGACTGGGGGACCGGGAGACTGGGGGACCGGGAGACTGGGGGACCGGGAAAGTACGGCCAGCGACCTTTCCACACATGCAGAATATTAAAATCCATCTTTGAAATGCAAGCGGCGTTCGCATCTCGCCCGTCGACGTCATCACAGTTGCCGTCTCGCTCGCTCGCTCTCTCCTGATTTGGTATTTCGGTCAGGTTGGCAGCACCGCCAACAGCAGCAGCAGCAGCACCAAAGAGTTGAGTCGAATCGAGGACAATGTGTCGTGTGGCTGTTTCCGTATGCAAAGGATGTTGCGCACAGAGCACAGCCAACAAAGTTTCGCTTCTAGCCAAACTGGCGGGCCAAGTGAAAGTGAAATTTCAGACGCGCCTTTAACCCATCCTGCTGGGTGGTTCTGACCAAAAGGCAAACAAGTGCTTGGACTTGAACCCAATTCACAATTCCAAATACAATTTCAAACCCAATGCTAGTTCAGGAGGTCCAAAGTTGGCCTCCTCCTCTCGAGCAAATTTGTTATGCAAATGGCCAGCGATTTAATTATCGCGCTAGACAACTGAAATATCGCCACATGAAACATAAACTGAAGCGCATTTAATTAGCGTTAATTGCTGCAATCTCTTCTCCAAGTCGTCGTTGTTGTTGTCGTTGTTGTTGGCGACAACATCGCTCTCGCTTCTGGCCAAAAGCGATTCTATCTGGCCAAAGATATCCACTCGACTGCTACACGTACTATGCAAACTCAAGCTCAAACTCAAGTTTAGGCTTATAGTACTCATAGTTAAGGCCATTTCGAGCAGCGACAAAATTGTTGCCCGCCGGCCAAAACTTGTTTGCCATAATTTACTTGGGCTTCTTGCTGATTCTTCATTTGCCTCCTGCTCGTCCTGTTCCAAGTCTTTGTATTCGTTTGCTGAATTTCGATCAATTCCGTTTACGTTTGGCCATTTGTTAATCAAATGGCCTACAACATTGCAGGTTGCTGTTGCCCGTGCTGTTGTTGCTGCTGTTGTCGTTGTCGTTGTCGCTGTCGCCGTTGTTGTCGTCGTCATTTCGCTTTTCAAATTGCCTGGCAAAAGCCTGCGGGAATATTTCAGTTGCAGTTGCAGTTGCAATGTTGTTGCCGTCGCCAGCAATTGCTGTCGGGTGGTCGAGTGTTTTAGCAACAGGATGTGCAACATTTAGAGTATTGAGACAATTTAAACATATTGCAAATAGCTAAATCTTCAGATTAACAACTGCTAATCAAGTGTTTGAATTGGCCAGCGAAAATCACATTAAAAATTATCTGAAATTCGCGCTTCATTGACAACTTAAGCTGTCATATAAATGTTATAAATTAATAATAGATTGCAAGTGTTGTTAATCATTTGTTAAAATCTGCTGTGTCTCAATTTTACCAAGACGAATGAGAGCAGCTAATAAATCACACAACGGCAACTTAATCCAATGACAACAACAGCAACAACGAAACATAAACAAACAAATTGCAGGCCTTCAACGGAACTGGAACTGCCAACTGAGAAATGAGAACTGAGAACTGAGAATTGAGAGTTGGCAACAGCCTGAAAAGCCGCCAACAGCGAAAAAAGCAAACGAAACGCCTAAAAATCTGAATAAAAATCAAAACGAAAAGGAATAATAATTTATTATAATTTTGTTTTTTTTACTTTGCGGCCGACGTCTGCGCTGACTGAAAATGCAACAGTCTGTTGGGTAAGTATGTGTACCGACTATGTAGATATGTTAATATGTGTGTCTGAGTATGACATTATTATGTTACGTTGAACTTGAACTTGAACAATTAACTTAAAGTGAAATTTCGTACGCGAGCAGAAATTGTAAAGAGCGGAGAGAGGGGGGAAAACAGATTCAAGAGGGGGCGAAGAAACAGACAGAGACAGAGACATAGAGAGAGGCAGAGAGAGAAAGAGATGCCGGCGACTGCGCTTTACAGGCGCGTACGTAATACGCATAATTGAATTAATTTGTATAAATGAATAGTTTAAGTGGCCGGTCGAGTGCGAGTGAAACAGCAATAGCAACAACTGCGACGCTGACTGCGACGCTGACGGCGACGCTGACTGCAGAATGTGTGGCGCGCATTTAAATTTTCATTTTCCACACGCTTTTTGCAAATGCTTTGGCAGCCACTGAAATTTGAATTTCAATTTCCTCGACTCTCTGTGTCTCTCTCTCTCTCTCGCTCTCGCTCTCCCTCTCTATCTCTGTCTCTGTCTGTTGTCCGTTGTCTGGTGGCAACGTGCATCAAAATTAAATTATGCTGAGGCTCAGTCGGCAACGCTGCTGACCCAGACAGCGTGCAGACGAAAAATTAATAATTTCAATGAGCGAGATGGCAACACTTAATGGCGAGCGTACTACATGGCGTATACTTAATTAACGTGCATACAACGAAAATGCCTTGAATATTATGCTAGTGACGTCACAAACAACGACGCGACGCTTTGGCTGCTGCCACTGTGGTTGAATATGCAAAACAACCAACTCAGAGTCAGAGTCGGACTCAGACTCAGACACATACATGCAAATCATTTAAAATTCTAATTTCAAGACAAGACAAATTAAATACAAAGCAAAGCTGCAAGCGTTGATTAAATGGCGCTTAAAATAATCCAACGCTGGTCAATTTGAATGCCGTGGGTGTTTCAAGTGCTTCATGTGTTTGTTGTCTGTGGTCGCTGGTCGCTGGTCGGTTGTGGGTTGTTGACCCACCAACGTTTTTTCTGACTTAACAAATGTTATTCTTTTGGTGGGTTCAACTAACAAATCGCTTGACGAAGCTGTGTGGGTGTAGGAAATGATATTGGGGGAAATGAAAGGCAATATATAGTAGAAAGTAGAACGTGGTGACAAACTCGAATGGCAATAATAGCTGATTTTATTTTATAATTAATATGTTAACATAACAAACAAATCTTATACAAAATGTGAAATGCATTTATATAGTAATAAATTAGTAAATTAAAGATAAATACATAAAACGGTTTTCAGAGTTTAAATCGACGTAAATTTGTTGCCTTTCTTTCATATAAAAACAAATTTTTCAGTGGGAAGCAATTTGTAAAATAGTAAATAAAACAACATTAAGTTTGTACATTATATTAGCTAATATATTAATGCTTTTCTTACTTAAGAAAAAAAAGATGGTAACTTAATAAATTTAAAATAGTAAACAAAAATAAATATACAAGAAATTGTTTACTTGTCAATCTAGAACAGCGGTGGGCACGCAGTGGCTCCGGGAGCAGCGGCTGCTCCCAACTTAGGTAGACTCTAATAGGGTTGTTGTTGTAGTGCTCTCGAATTCAGATTTCGTGCCCACCGCTGATTAAGAATTATTAAGCTGAATATAAATAGTATCTTCTAGTCGAGCACTCAATGTTATATAGCATTCTTTTATTGACTGATGTGTATAGCATATGAGTGCACCCATCTGCCTGTTGCTCCTTGGATGTCCCTACTTATCCTGCGGTTAGTCAACGCTGCCAGCTAAACTAGATTTATTAGCGCTTTCTTCATTTCATTTCATTTCCTTTCAATTTCTGAGCCAGTTTTTCTATTTTTTGACTTGTGCCACTTGCCGCAATGCTCGAAAAGAATTTATAACTGAAAATATTTTGACAGGACTAAGCTTAAAAAGCAGCTCGGAACTTGTGTCCTGCCCCTGCCCCTGATCCTGGCGAGCGGGCGTGAGGACAACTAATCAAGTGTGCGCCAAGCAGCCGTTCATCAAATCCGGCGGCCACACGTCGCCGCAGGACTCTGTTTTTTTTTGCTCCTTTCTCAGTGCGCTAAGCTAATCAAATAAAAAATAATAAAAAAAAAAAAATATATATGAAAGTAAGCCAATGAAGTCGAAGGCAATCTCCCGCCTGGCAGACACAATGCGGCAATTTAATGCTGCATCATGTGCCCGGCGGGCAACTGTTGTTGCCACAACTGTGTCCGTCTCCGTCTCCCGCTCCGTCTCCTGGCCAAATACTTAAACCTGGCTGGAGAGAGATGAGGAACATTAGCGCGAAGCGTTCGCTGCAAATCAAAACACACGTGGCCGCAATTGTGGCACGTTGCACGTGCAACACTGGCCAGAGAATTCTCGAATGCCAGTAAAAAGCGCACTTGAGTCAACTTTAAAAAGCGCTCTCTCTCTCCACATAGATATACATATACATATATTTTATACCCTATATAGTATGTATGTCTGGCAATAGCCTCAACATTCGCATTTTCTAGTTGAATATAAATTGCTGGCTATAGAATACTATATATGTATGTATGAGGGGCAGGGGGGTTTCTCCTGCCTCAATAACTTGGGGGGTGTCGCGTAAATTGAATGAATGAATTGCCTGAAACGAGACTCGGTCCCAATTCCGCTCGGAGGCCAAGTTGAAGTTGGTGGTGGCACGACTGCGGTCGTTTATTTACACAAAAGCTTAAGCTAAACCTTAAAAAAATAACTGTAACTGTTTTTCTTCCTTTAAAAAAGACGAGCGTCCATAGCAAGGGGGTGGCTCGAGGGTGAACTGAACACTGAACACTTGGACTGGGGGGACAACAACATTGGAACTTAAGTCAAGTTCTGGCAGTAAATTGCGTCACGTTTCGGCACGCTCTCTCCCTCTCTCTCACACTCACTTTCTCTCTCTCTCTAGTGATAAACTCCTCTTCTGCTTCTTCGTCTTCTCAGCGTACGTGTGCGTTTTGCACGCATTGATTTATCATGATCAACTGGCAACCCCTTTGTCCCCCTTTGTTCTCCCTCCACGCGCCTTTTTTGCAACAGTTGCACACATGAAATAAAAAAATATAAGAAAAGAAAAACTTAAAGTTTAAACTGCTTTGGCAGTCGGCATTCCCTGGCGATTTGGCTCATAGGAAATCAATACAACTGCAGTGCGATTGCCTCATCCACATCCGAATCGTCCTCCTCTTTCTCCTCCTTTATCCTTCTTGGTTACTCCTGCCTTTGTGCTCATCAGCTAACGCAATAGCCCGCGGTCAAAATTGACTTGCTCGCTGTAGTTGTAGCTGAAGCGGAGTTGGATTCTGACTATGATTCTGACTCTGACTCTGACTCTGGTTGCCTCGTTACTTTGACTGCCATTGCATCCAATTCCGCTGTCCCTGTCCGCCCAATAAGGCAGCTTCAGTCGCCTCTGGGCAGACACACACACACTCAACCACACACACACATTCCCTGTCTCTTGTCCCTTCCCTGTTCTGTCTCAATCGCTGTATGCTTCACTTGCGCCATTCTCTGCGCCTACGCTGTATTTGGATTCTGTTTTCTGGCTCTCGGTTTGGGTTTGGGTTTTTGCTCTGGTCTCTGTTCCCTGTTCTCAGTTTGCTCCTGGGCGTCCTGGGCGGCAGCTACGTGATCTTATTTTGTGCTACGCTTCCCTGTCGCATTTTATGCCCAATTTTTCTTTTTCTTTCGATATCAATTCGTGCGTTTGTTCGCTTACTTCATCTCTCTCTGTCCGTATCTCTCTGTCCGTCTGTATTATTTTTCCTCCTTTTGGCTGCGTTTTATCCTTACGCCTGTCGTGAATTAAAAGGATTTAAAGTCGTTGCGCTCTGGCTAAAAAGATAGCTCTGAATGTTGTTTTTGCAACTTGCGGTTAACCCTGCACCCTTGTCACTTTTGTCTACATCGTTTTATATATAAATGTATATGTGTATGTGTGTGTGTGTGTGTGTTGCTTTTGTGGGTTATTACTTTTCAATATTGTCCTTGCGGATTAGTGCGACATGTGCCCGAAGGCCAAACCGAGCTGAACTGAGGGCGTCTGTTTGAGCAGGACGACAAGGCTGTCCACAGGATTCGAACTTACCATACGCTCAATTTACGACTGGAGTATAAAAGCATCAATACTTGGCCATGTCTAGACGAGAAAGAGTCTGTCCTACGCATCTGAAACTAAATTTAGTCAATAGCTAATTAAGGCAGAAATTCTAAATTTATTTGGCTTTTATTAGCAATTAATTATTATAAGCCTGAAGGAGTTATATTCTTTTCCAATTTATGCCTCAAGAAAGTTTAAGCTACAAAAGACTTAGTTTTTATGCAATAAAAGAATATATAAATTAGACAGTTATTATAATTATAGGCCTGTAATTTGTTATTATTTCTGTTAGTTTTAATTCATATTTAATTCGTCCTTTGACGCTAAAAATATTTCTTAAATTTTTATATAGTCTTCGATTTGTTATAAATTTTCCTTTCTTTCAAAAATCACCTTACCAATCCTGCCAAATTCATGTACATATCTCTTGCTATCGAGAGCATCTGTTTGCATCTGTTTGATTCGGCATTAAATTGCGCCTGTCTCGGCGATTCTCACCCACTTTTGTCAGACGATAGTTTAAGCACAGCCCTTTTTCACTCATTTGCAAGTGTGAATATGAATAAATTCGTAAATAAATTGCAGCTTAAAGCCCCTTTTTGCCAATCAGGCCCGACGCATACACAGATACATTTACAGATTCAGATACAGATGCAGAGATAGATGGAGGGATATGGAAAGCAGAGAGGGGAATGGAGGCAAGGAACAGCAACAGCCACAACAAGGCGGCAAATATTATCCTTTCAAGTTGATTTGATCACGTACGCAAAAGGGAATTCCGGGGGATACGAAATATGAGGCCGAGAGATGCCAACAAAGAGAAGAGAAAGATAGAGAGAGAGAGAGAGAGAGTCCTGCGTGGCATGCGGAGGCTTTCAGGCAAATCAAAAACAGCAACAGCAAAGAGTAGTGTGTGTGCGTGCGTGTGTGTGTGTGTGTGTGTGTGTGTGTCAGCCTAAGGGACGCACTGGCACTTAAACATTAATAGAGCAGCGGGAGGAGGCCAACGATATGCGTAATAAATGTCGGCAACAGCGACGATTCCTCGGCGGATGTGTCGACAAAAAAAAACAGAACAAAAAACAAAACTGCTTTGGCAAATCCTAAAATATTAAAGCGACTCCAGCACAATAAGCGAAATTAAAACAATTGTGTGCAAGGACTCGAGAAATCGAGGACACTCTCAATCTCTTTCTCAGTCTCAGTCTCTAGATAGCTGCCATTAGAAATATGGCACGACAAAGCCCTCAACCAAATGAGCCTTAGCCTTCTGACTTTGTCTTGGCCATGGTGTAACTCGTGTCTCGTAGTCACTTTCTGCGCCTTAGTCCTCACAATTTATGGGCTCGTCGAAGAGGCCCAAAGATGCTAAGCCCAAAACAAACGCCGCCAATTCATTTCGTGCACCAGTTCGACTTCATTTAACCCGCAATCCACAAAAAAGAACCCCCAATCCCAATTTCCATTCCCATTCCCAATGCCGACTAACCCTTTTTTAGCTGCGCAACGTCTTCATTAGCGAGTCCTTTGGTCACGCAACTGTAGCCTGAGAAATTAACGCAACTTGGGCGAGTCATAAAAATTGCGTTTATTGATGCTCAGCCAAATGCTACAGTCGCATTAAAGGCGCCAAAGTGAAAATCCTTTTGTCTTAACAGCTGCCAGAGAAAGTCTCTCCCTCTCTCTCTCTATTTCCCTCCCTTTCTGTTTTCTTTGCCTTCTCTTATATTTTTCTTGTTGTCGAATTGGCATTTCCACAATGCTAATTGTTAGTTTTCAATAAAAATTCTACAGGTTTTCTTTAGGAATGTGCACGTGTTCAAAGCATCATTCTCCGTTCTCCAGTCCACAATCTCCATTCTCTAATTGTCTCTCAACGAGTCTCTGTCAATCGACAATCTCCAATTGAAACCATCAACGAAATCTGTCAAAAAATGTCGCCATCCTCAACATTAATTTGTCGTAATCACTTTTAAAAGATATATTCGCCTCTATTCGTATAATTAGATGCTTTGTAATGATCCTTGACAAGTAAATGATTGCTCGATTAAATTGCAATGGTTAATCGAAGAACTTATTGGATTGAAATGGCAGTTGATGTTGAAGTTGCAGTTGAAGCTGTGGTTGTGTTTTGGAAGTTTTGGTTTCGATTTCAGTTTCGGTTTCAGTTGTTGGTTTCATCAATTCGACACGTCGCTATGCCGCATGATATGTGGCTTAAATGCGTGTTGTGGCTGAAATAAGTACATTCTAAAGTTTAGAGCCCCCTTTCGACTACCCCCCCTGATATGTGGCAGGTGGCAGCACCTTGGCTTTATTGATTTCTGCGGCTGGCTTTTATGAGCCAAGTCGAGTCGAGTCGAGAGTTGAGTTGAGTTGTGTCGTGTGTTTGGTTTGCTTTTGGTTTTCATTTCTTGGCGTGCCAACCCCAAGGCACATGCAATTAAGCGCACATGTGTGTAGCTGTTCCCCTTTTGACTCCCCCCTTTCCCTGCTCTCCCCGCTTCTCAGAAGGGGAGGCACCTGTGCGACAGGCCATGTAAAATTTTACAACTTTTTGGCGAGCGCGCGTCGCAACTTTGACGCCTCATTGACTCGAGTGGATGTTGGCAACCCTGCGAGGGCAACCCAGCACCTTGCTCCTTCTGCCTGCTCCTCGCTTTCTCGCTGGCGTATCACATGCATTTGGGTCGCCTTTTCGAGCTCCACTTTATGCCCTATGTAGTTCAGTTGTCCTTATGAAAATGTCCTGCTATAAGCGCATATTGTACACGCTTTTCACTGGCTTTTCACTGGCTTTCTCTTGTGGCTTTTCATATTTTCTGTTTGCTTTTTTTTATGTGTGTGTGTGTGTTTTTATTTTGGCAATTAAATGCATGCGGCGAATGTCGACGATGGCGTTGATGGGCGCCCTGGACTCGTGACTGAGCTGCTGCCACACGTTGCATGCCGCATACTAAGTGTCATTATGAGCGACGCTTTTTCAGCTACTGCCTAAAATCCTAGACGACTTCTGTCATTATGCAGCCATACACACACACACACATACACATACACATACAAACACTCCCCTCACACACACATATATGTATAGAGAGAGACAATGTTGCAATTACGTTGTCGGTCAAAGAAAGAAATTTGCCTACAGCATAATTCAATTTAAAGTGTTTAAATCAAATTTTAAACATCTGAACGAAGTGGCATTGTGTCCTTCCATTCTGATTGCCAATGGGCTTTGCGGGTGGAAATTTTTGTGAATTATGTTTTAATAAATGTGGCACACGGTGGTTGATTTCCCGACTTGGCCTTGGATTTGGTTTGTTGTGCCAACGCGCCACTAAACCATGAAATGCAATCAAATTTGCGGTCGTCAAATGGCAAATATGCCCTCTACCCCCCACCCTGCTCTAAAAGGGCCACCCCCGCACACCTTAGACACTTTAAAGCGTAGGCCATGCAACAAGGGGGAGTTGGGAGTTGGGGGAAGAGGGGAAAGCTGTCAGTGCACGTCAGCTTGCCAGCTCGAACTGACAGCCAACCTCCTGCCGCCACCACAGCAAAATGTACAACTCAATTTTGAGTTTTCGGTTTTGGATTTTTGAAATTGCATGGACATAAAACAGCACCACAGTAGCAGCACCGCAGCACCACAGCACCACCGCATCATAGTCGTAGAGCGACGCGAGTTAATGAAAAGGATACACATGTCAACTTCAATTTCTGTTTCAGTTTTCATCTTGGGCGAGGTGTTTGCCACAAGGGTTGCTCAAATTAGTTACTTCCTGCCCCCGAGGGTTGACTCAACGCTTCTTCTTGTAGGTGTAGGTGTTGCTCAGCGCAATCTGTTACATTTTTCATCTCCACTCTCGACTCGAAACTTTCAATGCCCAATTGTCGTCATTGTTGGCTTTCAAATATTTGCACTTGTGCCTGGAGGCATCGCTAATTCACCCACTATTTGAACACAATTTGCCCACAATTGTTGTTTGGGCCCACAATCCGAGTATTTGAATTTGTGCTTTGGATTTTGTATTTGTTTGGCCTGCAGTTTAATGCACAATCAATGTTTAGGCAGAGAGCTTTCGTTTAATTAGCCAACTGCGTTTTGTTTACCAACAGCGTCTATACAAAATTAAATGGAATGGGACAGCTTCTAATCTCACGTCCCTTTCCCTTTCCCACTCCCCAGGGCCATTTGCGATTATCAATTGAATTGCGCTTTTCAATGCACTTTTTGCGAAACAGAGAAAAGCTGTAAAAAACGCTGTAGGGGCAATCAATTAATTATGGAATCGACATCGTAATTTTTCACTAACAACTTAGACAGTTTCCATGACTACTTTGACTTTTTATTTTTATTTAATTATAATTTTTAATATATCCTCATAACAAAAAAAGAGTCTTCTATATTTTTAAAAATTTAGATATATTTAAAAAAGCGGAGAGCTGTAAAATAAAATTAGTTTAGGTAATAAATTATTAATCAAAATTGTATATTAAACCAAAGCACAAGTATTTAAACTACAATTTTATTAGAATTTCTAATATTATTTAAGAACAAACAAACAACTTTATATTTTTATCATTCAAAATTGTTACACAGTTAAATTAAGAAAATATTTTATTTCAATTAAAATTGTTTTAATTTAATAATACTCTTTTATTTATTAAGCACATCTCGCACTTTCCTAGCTCAATTGTGCAATTCAATTTTACAATTTTCACATTGAATGTGGAACTTGTTTTCACAGCACAGTTAAACAATAAAATGCAATGGAATACAAAAGATGATTTATCGTGTGATTAAACAGGAAGATATTTCAGATATAGATAGTTTTTTGCAGCGTGACTACAAACATGTTTTAGAGACTGTTGAGCTTGTTATTGTTAATGGTTTGTTAGTTTTGTTATTGTTATTGTTAGTTGGCTGTATATTCTAAATTATAGAATTGCATTTATAAGTAATATTAATTAGCTATAAATAACATGAGAAACAACTGACTTCTAACTGGTTTCTCTGTCGACTGTTGACTGCTGACTGTTGACTAAGCCGCCACCGGGGCGCGAGCAAGCACAGTGGCTGCGAATTGTAAGCGCACGGGCGATTACAAGGCCCACGTTAGATATAAATAACATATAGCGCACTATAAATCAATGAACACAGGCGATCTGAAAGGAGAGAGGAGAGCAGACATTGATAAGGTTTATCGCACGGGCGCGTACGGTAATTAAGAGGCCAAAACTAACATTAATCTGCAGAGGAGAATATGCACGAGTACTCGAACTAGCACTCACACCCACACTCACATTCACACCCACACTCACATTTACATTCACAGTCAGACTGAATCGTATTCGCATCTTATGCTCATTAGGCACAGCCTGCGCCTTGACCGCCAAGCCAAAGTTCAAAATAATTAATGACCTTTGGCCAAAGTTAATGAAAGACGTAATTTCTGGGTATCTCGAGCATTTTTGCTGCTTCTATTCGCTGTGGCAAAAGGCAAGTAGCATGTGGCAAGTGCTCATATTATGAATGGGGTTTTCCTGCCAGCTCTGATTTATTTATGGCTGCCCAGCTGATTAGCCCGTGCCCCTTGACCTCTCAAAGCCAAAGAGATGGAGAGAGAAAGAGAGAGAGGTGATTGAGTGCCACTTGCCCAATGTCTTGTCTAATTTGCACAGCTTGAGCTCAAAATACGAAATGTTAAGAATTGCACTAAGAGAAATTAGGAAAATATATTGAATTAGGTAAATGAATATATTTATCGGTTTAAATTGATTTTAAATTAAAAACTTAAATAATATCAATTAAACGGACATGTCTTCCTGTCAAAATTAAGTTCAACTTAATAAATTAAATTTAATATTTATTTTTCAATAAAAAAGTTAAATGAAAAATGTAAAAATTTATTTTAAATTAGGAAATTAAACTAAATCAATTAAATATAAATATTCTCTTGTCAAAATTAAGTTAAACTTAATAAATTAAATTAAATATTTATTTTTAAATAAAAAATGTACTATTTCTTATGAGCTTAATACATGTTTATAATTTTAAGTTATAGCTTTCATTCTTTTAAGTTTAAATAAAACAAAGCTAAAATATTTGAAAATATTAGCCAATTTTCGAAAAAACAAACTTACATGTATCTTAATTAACAAATTCCAAATAATTTAAATTATATACCCCCTTTCCACTCTTTTCTTTCGGAACAAATCTACACTGTCTTAGCCATATTTGTTGTCCTGTTTATGGCCTTAAATAATTATTGCCACCAACTCTGCTGACTACTGAGTTGGCTAATGGAATGCAGCTACTCATAAATTTATCGAAGACTATATTAATCGCGTAATCGTTGCAGCTGAGCAACAACAACAACGAGAACAACAACAACAGCAGCAACAACTACAATGAGAACAACAACAGCAACAACAATGTCACGTTCAATGTCAAATGCTTGGCAGAAATTTGCAAAGGAAGCGTATAAAACGTTTAAAATATTTTCTCATTAGACAAGTCGCAACTGACGCCGACTGTTGACTGTTGTTTGGTTTAGCTGTATTATTTCTATTTCTATTTTTTCTATTTTACAAGTTTATATGAAATGTCAAACGGCAACAACAACTTGACCTTCATTTCTCACAAGCGCAACTGCAACAGCAGCAACAACAACAACAACAACAGCGACAACAACCCACGGCTGCTGTGTTTATCTCTATGGTTGTCTGACTAGTCACTAGTGTGTCGACTGTCGACTCTGGGCCTGGCTTAAACCCAGGTCTGAGTCTCTGTCTCTGTGTCTGTGTCTCAGTTACAAGCGATGCCGATTGATGGCGTCTAGCGGGGATCGGGGATAGGAGATCGCAGATCAGAGAGGAGAGGGGGTAACTGCCTGACAGCAACATTGAATTGCTGTTGCTGCTGTTGTTGTTGCTTACGTAAGTAGCTGGCAGCAGGGCGCCTGTTGAGCAACATTGAAACAAACATGTGGCAACTATCGACAGTTAACGCCATAAATTTGGACACACGACGACGACGCCGCTTGGCAAATGCAAAAGTGTCGTCAGTGGACAAATTGCCGGACTCAGATTCAGACGCAGACACAGAAATGTGTGAAATGTTGTCATATCTATTCAACTCTCTCTCACTCTTGCTATCTCTCTCTCTCTCTCATCAGTGCCATTTCTTTCAGTTTTGGCAAATCCTTTTAATGTTTGCGATGTCACGCTGCAAAAATATTTCACACATAAAATGTACAAATATACATATATATTTTTTGAATGCCACGCCCATTGTACAATACAGCGTCTACATCAGCTGCCGCCGCGTGGCAAGCTGTTGTTGTTATTGTTGTTTTTGCTGCTCTGACTATGTCAATATTTAGTGGCAAATTAAAAACTAATCACAATGCATATTAAAACAATACGCATGCAACTGTTGCCACCCTTCATGCCACACACACACACACACTGTGCCACATCTGCCTGTCTCTCTTCCTCTCCCTCTCCCTCTCCCACTCTCTATTCCTTTCCCTCTCTGCAAACAAACTGACTGTCAACTTTTGACGCTTCGCTCAAATTGGAAAACAGTGCAACAATTATTTCCATGCGCCAACTTCAAAGCCACGGGAAAACTATGTCTACAAAGCAAGCTCTAGTCTTGTTGCCACATGCCTCCTCTCCCTCCCCTCTCCACCCCCTCTTACCAATCAGCTAAGGTTAAAGTGTATGGGTTTTTTTGGGGAGTGTTCTCTGCCCGCGAGGCAACTTCCCCCCACAGTTCCCGCCAACTCATCAGCGACTAACGCAATCATCGGCTGGCAACCAACCACCGACGAGGCCTCATCAACTCTCCACCAGGCGAGGACTCCATCGTCATCCTCATCGCCATCACCATCGCCATCGCCATCTCCATCAGCTGCCATCAGACCCAAAAGTGTCAATCCAATTACCTGTTCGAGTGCTGGAATCTTTTGCGACATGTTTCATAACTGCGGCGAGTTTTGTGGCCCCAAACCTCGAGTTCTTCTCCGCCACTCGCATTGTGGTTGGCAACGCATGCTTCGTTGGCCACACACAACCGGGATGGAGGGAAAAAGCGAAGAAGCAGATAAAGGGTGGGGGATGAAGCTGGCAGGAGCAGAGGGAGTCAACGCATTGCCAATGGCGTTTATCAATTTGCCAGTGCCCAGTTCACTCTTCACTCTGCACTCTTCAAAGTCAAAGCCAAAGTCCTATTGCCTGCAGCTCTTTGGGCTTTAAGCTCAAAATATTGAATTTAAAAAAAAAAAATGCCGAAACAATTGATTTTGAATGTGGCATCCTAAGTAGAAAGAATAATTTTTACTTGAAAAATTTAACTATAAAAATTAGTTTACACCCATATTATTAGTTAGAAAATTTAAAAATCATAATAAAATAGTACTATTTATTTTAATTTTTAAGTATATTTGTATTAAAATTTTTTTTTAAACCAATAACGATTTTTGAAAAAAATTCCCGAGAAATATGATTTTGGATTCGGTAAACTAAAAAAGAAAATTTATAATTTTTATTAAAAAATTTAGTTTCGACTATTATTTTTCCAATATCTGAAAATGATATTTAAGATATCCACCTTTTGTTGGTAACAAATTAAATCCGATTTTTTATTTTAATTTGTAAGTTTAATTTTAAAATGGTTTTTCTTCACAGCCATCTGTCCCACAGTTTTCTTGGCCATTGAGTTTATCAATTTGTCAGTTGCCTCATCTCCGCTCCCCCTTCCCGTGTTCCTCTTCCCTTCGAGAAGTTGCAGCAGACGACAAACTTCCGTTGGGCAAGCAGCCCACCCAGAACGTGCCACAGCGTGGCGTCTCCTCCAGCCGCCATTGGCACTCATTAACACGTGTTTACTTAGCCAGTCCTTGAGCGTTCGATCGACGCCAATAACCATAATAATAACTGCAAGCTCATGCTCAGAGAATTGAGAATGGAGAATGGAGAGAAACAGAGAAATTGAATCCTCAATCGTTCGTTCGTTCTTTCGGTTCATTCAGCAAAGTTGTAGTGTTATTATTATTTTCATTGTTAATATTTGTTACACGCCTTTTGTCTGACTCTGAATCTGACTTGGATTTGGATTGGGACTCGGACTCGGACATCTCCACTTGGAGTGCATTTGATTGCAGACAGTCAAGTCAGTTGATGACTCAATGTTGGCCAACTGACTCTCAGCTCTCGACTCGACTCGATTCGACTCCCGACTGTGGTTAAAAGTGCTTATTTAGTGACTCGCCGAGACAGAGACACTTCTGTCTTCTTCTCGAGAAGATCCCTTTCGTTGTATTTGGCTGCTGAGCTGCCGTTTTTATTCTTCTTCTCTTCTCCGGTTGTTGTTGGTTGTCGGTTGTTTGAGCTGTTTGCTCAGCCACTACAGAAACGAAGACAAAACGAGATCTCTCGGCCCTCAACGCAACTCAACGCGACTCAACTCAACTTGGCAAGTGGCGCAGACAGCATCTTTCGATGATGTTGCCCTCAAGTGCAGCAAGATGACCAAGTTAATTTCAAGCCTCAAGTTTTGGGGTTATCAATGGCAACTGAATGCTGCTGGCACATGGGACAGACAGCCTCTAGTTGCCTCTAATTGATATGGCTAAATGGCCAATGTCTATGTAGCCAATGTCTGTGATGGAGATGGAGACTGAAAAGACTGAAGAGACTGGGGACAAAGATTGCAACTGGTACCTAGACATGTTTCGATGTCGATGTCGCCAGCTCGTACGTGGTAATGCGTAGAATTCCATATAAAATAATTAATGAATGTCACAGCAAATGCTTGGCTGCCATTCTGGCCAGCATCAGCCTCATCCACAGGTCTTCTGTCTCCTGAAATCCGTGGACATGGAGGAACGTCCTCGTCTTCACGTATCGTTTTGTCAGCATTGTCCGCATTTTTGGCGTCAATAATAAGTGAAACTGATGGATGCCTGGACCTGGGACCAGGTCTCTTTCTCTCCCCCTCTCTCTCCTTCTCTCTCCCTCTCAACGTTCTCAGCGTAAAATGTGTGCAAAAAATAATTTTGAAGCGCACTGTGGAACGCAGTAAATGACAGAGAATGAAATCGTGCAAATATTTGCGTGTGTGTCGTATGGTTACTGTCACACTTACAGATACAGATACACAGTTGCAGATACATCGATACGCTCACAGATACACACACATTTGCAGGTAACAAAGGAAGCTGGCAGCAACATGGGGCAAGTTGCCTTAAATGGAAGATGCAAAGGATGCACAAGGCAAAAATGCTTTACACTGTTGTCTGCGTAGCAAATTTGTAAAATTAAACAGTCAACAGCAACCAAAGGGCCAACAACGACAACAGAGTGGTAGAAGAGAGAGGGGGAGGGAGAGGAAAGAAGAGAGAGAGAGGAAGGGGCAGCAGCCATACTTCAATTAAACCAACTTCATTAAATTTCAGCTAACAAAGGCGTCAACGTGGGCGTGGGATGAGGCATGTGGCATGCTCTGTATTCTCCCAGCCTCTCTTCCCCTCTCTCTCTCTCTCTCACTCTCTCGCTCGTCATCATCTTCATGACAGTTACACGTATATATATATATGTATATATAGGAATGTATATATAGCATAGCCTCGACTAGATTGAGCAGAGTGCCTGGAAATTGTCAGTAAATTGGCTCAACAACAACGAAGAAGATGCCATCAACAACATCCACAACAACAACAGCAACAACAACATTGAGAACAACAGGCAAAATTGCCAAGCTACATTTTACTTCGATTTCTCGAGATTTTGTGTTTTGTCAGCAGAAATTTGGTTATGTACGAGTACAAGCCATGAACATTATGGCTAAGGTGAAAGCAGTGAGAACAATAGCCAAATGTTAAGGTAACATTGAATGGATGCAAAATCATCAACATTCGCAAAACATGATACAGCTGCGAAAAACAAAAATAGCAAATTATCAAGGATTCTAATTGGTATGAAACTAAGGTTAGTTTCAGAAGCAGGAACAATTGAATTTTGATTAAATTTTCAGGCATTTTTTATTTAGAATCATATAAATTTGACTGTAAATTATTACTATCTACTGTATCGGAATATCATTTCGGTGAGGCTTAGACTTCTGAATTCGATCTGTATCTAAATTTTATTCATTTTCAGAAATTAATTTTCTTTCCGAACATTATCGATTTTTTACCCCTTTAGAATTTTGAGTTGTCGATTTTTAGCTGTATTTCTACATTACTATTTGAAATTAAAACTTCATTGATTATATGATCTTCTGCCTTAAGTATAGTTTTAGGTTAACTTTTCTTACTTATACTTCTCACTTGTTCCCTGTTCAGAGTTGCAGCTTTCCTATCATCTAAATCAAGTCAATTTCAATTGCCACATTTGCGCTATTCCCATTCTCACATGTTGTCACAATGGACCCCCAAGTTACTGTCATTAGTGCTGGTCAAAGAGAGACCCTTAGAGCAACTGCTCTGTTGGCCCATTTAACACCTAACAGATTTGCGCTATCAATACAGTTCGACCAAAGACAAATCACAAGATGGTCACATAAAACTAGTCAACCCCCCAATTTCCCCAATTGTGACATCAATTTCCAATACGCGCCCTGAACTTTGATTCCATCTGATGCTCATGCTCCTTCCGTTAGTATTTAGACCCATTTCAGAGAACTTGGCAAATTATGCTGTTATCTTCATTAGGTTGACATAAGTGCAGCTCAAATGCGCTACCCCAAGGAATTGTCTCGTTGAAAGCAATAGGAAAAAAAGTGAAAATTGTTTATAGAGCGCGTGGGTCGAACAATGAAGATTGGAAGATGGGGAAATGTTGGGCCTGGGGGTCAGTTTTTTAGTGGACACTGTGGGCCAACTTAACGCCTAAGATATCAATGAGTAGTGTCAACTTCTCTGTCTTTCTGTCTCTCTCTCTGTCTGTCTGATATAGGGGGCGTTTACCCCAAGGCTCAACAAGAGACAGAGGGGGGACATATGTGCAGCGTCAGCTATTTGTTTGTTGACTCAAAGGACTCGTGTGTGTTTATTTGTTGTGTGTGTGTGTCTAAGAGTCTCGGAGTTTACTCTGCTGGCGTTTTATTGTTGGCTGCGTGTAATGCGTATTTGACAAATAAACAGTTGATTTGCCCCGGCTTCGAATTCGCCTTCGACTTGAATTCGGACTCTTAGATAGCAATCAAAGTTGGCCGATGATGAGGATGAGGAGGAGGACGACAAGTAGTTAAGTTGTTTGGCGCTGGTAAACAAGTAATCGACAAGCTCCACATCTACCCAATGTGATAGCTGCTTAGCTGTTAAGCAGGTCAAAGTTGAGCCAACCCCCCGCCCCTTTGACCTCTCCCTACATGACCACACACGCAGCTCAGAGGGTGGGGAGGAGGGGATATTTTGAGGCATGTGAAGCATTTTAAATTTACAAATTCCAAGCGTGCACATAAAATCAACAGACAAGCTAACAGGGAAGATGAGCTGGAGATGGAGTCGGAGTCGGAGTCCCTGAACGCGTGACATTGTCGGGAGATGTCGAGGAATCCCTCGCACAGCTCAATATCGATTTCTGGAGCTCAGTCGACTCTAGATGCTATGATGCTGTGTGTAGTACTGGACACGGGCATTAACATGCAGGACGCATAGCATTCAAGGCAGGAGTCGGAGTCGGAGCCGGAGCAGAAGCTGCGGGTGCAAGGGCAACCTATTGATTGACACAACTTCCACTGCGCTCGCTTTTTTTCCTCTCCTCTGTTTTGCCCTGCACTTTTTTTCTCTGTATTTTTTTTGGATATGTGCGCATTTTTCGCAGAACGCCGGAAGCGCTTGTTTAAAAAGAGAAATGCTTTTTGGGTTTGCAGTAGCTTTGATTGAAAACAATGGAGTTGACTTTTGCTGTTGCACATTTAATGAGCATAACGGTGAAGTTTTTGATGAAACAATACAAAAATACGAATCAAAAGTCAGAGTTGGAGATGGAGAAGCAGAAGGAGATGGAGATGGAGAAGGAGACGAAGACGGTGAACTTAACAAGGCCTCGTTGATCTTATCGCCTTTTGTCATATTCAGCGAGACAGGCAACAGTCGCATCTCCTCGTCAATTCCTCGACGAAAGAGAAGATAGAGAAGGTGAAAGAGGGGGATAGGGAGACGTCCAGGCTCCCGGCAGGCACATAAATCGTCAGCTGTCAAATGGTCAAGAATTTCTGGCCAGCCAGCCAGCCAGCAAGAGAGTTGGCCATGGCTGTTGGCATGGCGTGTTGGCCAAGATCGGAAGTGCGTAGCAGCAATGCAAGTTGCAAGTTGCACGTTGCACGTTGTATGTTGCAGTGGCAGTGGCTGGAATGAAGGCAGCCAGGGCTCGACCTTATCGACCAGCCATATAATGCTTAAACTTGGCTCCTACTCTGGACTGTGGACTGTGGCTTGTGGTTTGTGGCTGGGGTGTCAAGACATGCGCCCCGCATTGGAGCGCGTGATTTAGTCGAATTCACGAACTTAATGAAGCCCTTTAAATCACGCAAACTCTTGCGCCACTTAGAATGCAGCCCTGTTCGGGCAGAGAGAGAGAGAGAGAGAGAGGCAAGAAGTTGAAAGGGGAGTCCAGTAAAGATTGAGCCACAACAACTAGTCCAGGCAGTTCAGTACAAAGGAAAGGAATGGCCCAAAGAAACGACGACGACGACGGCAAACTCCTAAAGATCTCATTAACACCACGCGGGCATAATTAAAGCCGACGACTTACAAAGTCAAATCGCGATTGCAGCTGGCCCCAAAAGCGTGCACAGCCAACAAACATACTCAGTCTCAGTCGGAGTCTCAGTCTGAGTTTCAGTCTCAGTCTTAGTTCAGATCCAATCGATCCAACGACCAAGGCTGAAAACCCAAGACCCAAAATCCCAAAGACCCAAAGGCGAAGTTAACCTGGCGCTAAGTGTTGCCGGGCTTATAATGAGCTTGCAACGTGGCTTGCAACGTGCCTCCTCTATTTACTTACCAATTGCTGTTTATTATCTTTATAGCTGATGTTCACTGCATTCTCTATCAGCACTGCTCTTCTTTTTTCTCCCTCTCTCTCTCTCTCTGTTGTGAAAAGAAACCAAAGAATAAAATAAGAAAAACAAATTTGATAATAATAAAATAAAATAAAACTAAAAATATTAAGATAGATTTAATACATAAATAAATGTAAGAGTTTCATAATTATAGTGACTAGTGTTTTACTTTAAAGGGAAATACACTAAATAAATATAATAAAAAAGAAAAAAATCAAAACAAAACCTTCAAAAATTGCCCCATCAAGTTTTCTGGTTTGGCATTGAGCGACCATTGCAACATTTGTCGCTGACATTCCCTAGCAACTTGCAACTTGCAGCCTGACGTACGCATTGATTGATGGATGGATCGATGGTTGCCAGTAAAGGATGCTTGCCTAAAGCCACAACAGGCACAACAACAAACCACAACAACAACACCAGCATTATTTCTCAGTGTTCTCAATACTTGTCGCAAGCTCTTAACAATCGCAAGTCAAGTTCACACGTCCCACAGATATTTGGCCAATTGTTTTTTATTTGCAGAATTCGAAACTTGAAAAAATAAAAACTGATTTGCAGATATTTATTTGACAATTTACAGAAGGTAATGAAATGAACTCAGTATTGCAGTAATTATAATTGACATGGAGAAACTACTTACACTTGTAAGAATGATAGAAAAGATATCCAGTCTAAAAAAAAGTTGGACATTATAAGAAAAAATAAAAGATTCAAGTATAGATTATCCTCTCATTCTTAATAGTCTAAAAAGCTTTTAACATATTCTATAATAACAAATAATTGAATTTATAAGAAGAACAAAGTAAATCGCCCTTTGATATCCCAATATGAGCAATACAAATGTATTAATTATTCAAATTATAATTTTCTGTTTTTGATATGTATTACTTAAGTAATAAACAAAAAGTCAGCCAAGTTTCTTAGAGTTTTATTAAGATTTTAATGAAATTCAAGTTTTCTGCTTTTTTTTAATAAATGAATTTTGTAAATTTAATAAATACTATAACTCCATATAAAAAGTTCTTAATAAATTTAACAATTCCATATCAATGGATATGCCATATCGGCAAAAGCTTTAGATAATTGAAGTACTTAGAATGTGGCTTAGATAAATTTAAGCAATTTCTTTCAATTGTGGATCTTGGCTAAGTTGTGCTGACAGAAAGTGTTCGGCGCGGGGTTTTTTGAAAAATCGCAACGATAAGACCGAGCACATAAACAAGAGAAATCTCACTCACAACTCCCACGGCAACTTGGCCGATAGTCGACGAGCCCAGGAGAATGAGAACGGGCCAAATAGTATCATTGGCCATTAATTATGATTACCACGTGGCAAGACACACGACCTGGCGGAACTGCCCCTCATTGCAGCAGTTGAAGAAACAGAAGCAGCAGCCAAGTGACCACTGATACCGATACCGACACCAGCGACTGTTGGACAGACAGACAGACCGACAGACAGACCGACACCGACACCGACATCGACTAATAAACGGGCATTTGTAGCGCAATCAATTGTTTCGAAATTGTTGTACACCATTATGATCATTGTGCAGGGCCGTGGGTTGCTCGGCTAAATGGTTATGGCCTGTCATAAGTTGCCAGCGGGTGGCCAAAGGTGGTGGTGGTGGTGGGGGGAAGTGGGCGTGGACTCGCCTTAGACTCGACACCCCTCGCAGTAATCGTATTCCCAAATGAATATGCAAAAGTGCAGAATAGAAAGGAGCGAGCTGAAGGCAAAGATGAAAAGAGGGAGCAGTCAGGATATCTCATGGCCATTTCCGTTAGCACAATTATGTTTATTAAGAGAGAGAAGCAGCGAGCGAGAGAGAGAGAGAGGGAGAGAGAAGGAGAAGCAGCAGTCAGAGATGTGGCAAGGCGCAATCGTCAAAGATGATTTAGTTACTCGCACTTCCGGCAGAACACGAGCTCTCCAAGTCTAGTCCTGTCTACACAGAAAAAAAAAACTTTTAATTTAAAAATTCTTGATTTTTTTGAATTTTGCATGTTTTTTTTTTAAAATATTTTTTTCAGGGTACTATTGTTTAATTAACACAATACACCCAGTGAAATAAGTATATGTGGTTGAAGTTATTCAAAAAAAATATACTTTAAACACAAAAGATTTGATGCAGATTTCTTAAAATAATCTTATCAATTAATTTCCGTTTGAATGAGACAAACATTTCTTTAACCCATTAAGTAACCATGGAAATTTTAGAGCTTTTGTAAAAGTGTTTTGTTTTCAACTTTCTTCCTCGATTTTTTACAAAAAATATTTTGATGCAAAAAAATTCTTCAAACAATTCTAAGAGTGACTGCAAAAAAATTTCAACAATATTTTTGCTGGTATTATTTAAAATTTTGTTTAAATTGCTAAAATTACACTTTTTGTATGAAAAGGAGGAAAAAGTAGGAAAAAAGGGTTGAAATAGTAATTTTTAGAATTTTCAAAAAATTTTAAAAATTACTGGCAAAAATATTTTTGAAAATTTTTTTTGCACTCACTCTTAGAATTGTTTGAAGAATTTTCCAAATAAAATAATACAAATATTTTCTGAGAAGGAATTGAAAGATCGCATATGCATAAAGTATTTGTTGGATTTCGAAAATCCGACTTTACCGAACTTCTGAATCCGTTTGCGACTAATTTATCCAGGAATTCCATATTTTTTCCTGTGTATGGATTTGGGTTAGCTTTTTGGCCAGGGAAAAGTCCAAGATGAGAGGGGAGTGAGAGAGTGGGTGGTGGGGACTGGCAATAAAAATATATTAGTGCAATTACAGCAGCCTCAGCAACTGAGCCAACAGTCGACCGTCTAATTTAGGCGCCCCTTCACTTCACCTCGCTTCCCTTCACTTCCCTTCCCTTGCCTTCATTCCTCGTCCCGTCTTTGTTTTTGTTGCTGTTTCATTTGTTTTTGAAGCATTTCAATTTCTATTTCTCTGGGGGATTTTGAAGAGATGGAGTCGCAGTCTAAGAGCCAAAGGAGGAAGGACTTTCGTCTATTTATGTGCGTACGCTGATTAAACCAAATTTGCTGTCGATTTACAGTCGCCTGCGAAGAAAACTACTTTTTTACTAGGAATACAATTTTGATCCTGCCACGATACGCCATTCAATTTGCCGGAATTGGCGCATGTTAATCAGGCAGACAGACACGGAGACGCGGTGACTTCCCGAAGATGCTGTGGATGAGGATGAGGACGAAAAGGATGCCGTATTAAAGCGTTGCCAAGGCGCTTAAAACCGAGACTGGGCAACGGCAAGGCAAGGATATGCAGTCGGCATATCCTGCGGCACGCAATAACCTCAGCGAACTGCAGACAATCAATCTTACTTTGCGCTTTAATTCAATTTCGATTGTGACATCTGCCTTTGGTCGCAGTCGCAGTCGCAGTTGGAGTTGGAGTCTCTCCCTCCTTCTCTTTCTCTGTCTGTGTCTCTGTCCCTGCATCTCCATCTCCACAGGAGCATGTCCTTACGCAGCAATCATTTCTGCAGCCTTGTGCACTTTTGGCAATGTGCTCAGCCGTGCCACTTGCCTCTGCACAGGATTAACGACTGCGACTGCGACTGCGACTGCAATCCGTTTGGTCATGTCCTGGCGACATCGTTTCTTCCTTTTTTGTTGTCCTCCTTCTTCGTTCTCATGTGGTGGCGGTGTCATGCGTGAGTTCAGACAACGCTACTCAATTTTCGTTTGGCGTCGCACGCAAAAAATTGACAGTCGCCCAAAGGATATTGTGACAGGCGTTTCGGCGACTGGGACAGGGACAAAAGGATTCGCATTTGGCATTTTCGGGCGGACTGCTGCCAAACATGCCACAAAGGGTGGCACACACACACGCACACACACACACGAACACACACACAAAGATTTCTCTCAGTTATTAGAAGGTCCATCAGACTGAGATCCCGCGTCAAAGTCATCGATGTCCACTAAACGATTTTGCCAATCGAATTTCGGCAATTTCACAAGCTGCCAAAGCGAGGAGAGGGGTCCAAAAAGGGGTTACTTGACCCGGCCAAAGTTAATCGGAAGTTAATACGCTGAGTTGCCAGATTTGTAACTGCGCTGTGTCACGGCCTCAACTCGCAACTATTCCAGATGGAATTTTCATTAAAATCAGCTCATGCACGCGACAGTTTTGGGACAGGGACAGAAACAAAAGGAGACAAAGGAGACACAGGACACAGGATACACACTGTACAGTACAGTCGCGTAGGTGGCTCGACTGACAGCGGCAACTAATGAGAAATTCATAAGCTGTCCGCCAATCCAACCCAAACTGAACCAAGTCAAACCAAACTTCAACATATGCGTTACCACCCACTCCCTCCCCTTCCCAGCCTTAACTGTCCACAGCCCCTGGCACACACCCCACCCTCCACTGTGATCGATCACAATTTCTGTGTACTTAATAAATAATTGCAATATAATTATGCACGTGAAAGCAAATAGCCAAAATATTGTAGGCCAAGTAGCTGACAGGAGCCGAGCATTATAGGCAAACATCTGTCGCAAAAAACAGGCACAAAATGCAAAAAGCAGTCTTGGGTTTTCAATAGAACGAAACTGAAATACACTAACTCAGCAGTTTAACTGATAATCAGGTTAAAAAAAAAATATTTTGAAAATATAATAGGTATTAGGATTACTATTGTACATAATTATAAATAATATTGACCTTATTTACTTTTTATTTTTTTGCTTTTATTTACTATATATTTATAACTCCTTGTCGTTCATTATTTACTATTTTAAATATTTGTATCTACTATATATTCATATAACTCCTTATCGTTAATTTAATTACTGCTTATTATGGCGCCAAAACGGTAAGAGCTCTGAAGCTTAAATTTTCACATAGCATAAAAAATATGACTTAAAACATTTTTCAAATGTTTAATAATTTTTATATAACATAACAACAAATTTAAGACTAATAAATTTAAAATAAATTTTTTATGACTTTATTTTAGTAATTTAGATTAAGTTTAAAGTTATTCAAAGTTTATTTATGCTTGTTTAATCTCCTTTATATACCTTTGGAAATATTTATAATTACTGGAAATATTTTTAAGGTACTAGTATATAATATTTATTTAAAAAAAATTCACCTCAGATTTTTGCTTATAATTCAACCGAAATTAATTGGCTTTGGCTGATTTTAATCTTGTAATGCCAAACCAGTAATGAGATCAGTCATTGCCTAGCAGTGATACCCTTTCTGAATCGTAGTACCCGTGTGTCTATTGCAAAGGGTACAAATGAAGCTGGTTGTTGTCTACAATTCGCATAGAATTCGAAGATAGCCTCAGGCCAAACTGGGCCAATCCGGGCCACTCCTTGTAATTGTCACAGTGTGTGGAGAGGCAGCGGCAACTCTGCCATTCAATTGTGCTGTCAATTGGAGATGCCTAAGATGCAGGCTCTCTCCACTTCACTCCTCTGCTCACCACTTCAGTTGAGTGTAGTGCAGACCAAGAGTAGTTGCCAAATTACCGCCACTTTCGGTTTGCCATCGTCAGCATCTGTGCTCGGTTCTTGGCCCGCGGCTAAAGGCCAAAACCAATGAGCCGTGTGTCGCTCCTGTTGACAGAGTCCTCAACGTATTCCAATTGGTAGTCGCATTAGGAATACGATTCATCATACGTTATATGCCTAGTGGCTATATATTCTAGTGTACGAGTACTCGTAATTATGGGCACAGAAGTTTGAGTAGGCTGAGAGGATTCAGCTCTCGATATTGGATTGGATTGAATAT